>CM052899.1:43162194-43196634 GCA_028534135.1 Potos flavus
AGTTTGAGGAGTTCTTTATAGATCTTAGATATCAGACCTTTGTCTGTGGTGTCATTTGTGAATATCTTCTCCCATTCTGTGGGTTGCCTGTTTGTTTTTTTGACTGTTTCCTTTGCTGTGCAGAAGCTTTTTATCTTGATGAAGTCCCAAAAGTTCATTTTTGCTTTTGTTTCCTTTGCCCTCAGAGACATGTCCTGAAAGAAGTTGCTGCGGCTGATGTCGAAGAGGTTACTGTGAAGGCCAGATTTTTTTTAAAAATTAGAACCGATAGGGAATAATTGACAGGAGGAAGTCTTTCCCAGGAGGATTTTCAATCCCTCATGTTAAGAGACTGATCTTTCTTGGATTCATAATTTTAACATCTAAGACAAAATAACCAAGGACCATTATATTAAAACAGTAGTTATATCATATTGTATTTAATCGATAACTATAAAGTCCTACTCTGGGTCAGAATTGACCTTTCTGGTCTTAGTTTATTCAGCTTTTATAAAATGGCTGCTACTCTATGGTGTTTACATATTTATAAGTTTTAAGGCTATATAAGGATTCATTCACCCATTTTTTCAACAATGGGATTCAAACCTCTATCCTTGACCAATGTATTTAATATTGATCTATATAAAGAATTGGTACCCTGCCATGAGTGATAAATGCAGTTTTAAAAATGTGACCTAGCCCTAGTCTTGATTCAGACAGTTTTCAAGGTTAAACAAGTAGCCGATCTCTTTCCATTCATCTATGCAATGCTTGTAGAGATGATTGCCTTAGACAAGGCCATTGGGGGAACTGACCCGAGGCACCCTTTAGAGGGTCCTGTGTATTGTAAATACCATTCAGTTCGAGGAAATCCGTCTACTTTTTCTTGCTCTTTATCCATGAAGCAAATGCTCCAGTGTCCTAACTCCATGAAGACTTGGGGATTGTGTCACTGACAATGTCAGAGCCAGACTTACTCTGAAATGTGGGATAAAAATACTTAGGTAGAGCAAAAACAAATTAATTTGCCAAATGCTTTCTATCAAATAACAATAACATAATATTTTCTTGAGCAATAAAGTAGTGCTGAGTGTCTATATTCCTGCTTTTCCTTGTTGCCAAAGACCGAATTGTTTCTCTAAATTCATATGCCCTTTAAGGGGTCATATGGGTGGGGCCCTAATCAAATAAGATTAGAGTTCTTTTAAGAAGAGATACCAGATCTATCTCCCTCTCTTTCTCTTTTTCCCTCTGCATGGGCTCAGAGGAAAAGCCGGAGGATTGCAGCGAGAAAGCATCTTGTCCACAAGCCAGGAAGAGAGTCCTCACCAGAAACCAAACCTTGCTGGATTCCAGAAATGGGAGCAATGCATTTCTATTGTTTAAGCCATTCAGCTTATGTTTCTTGTTATGGCAGCCCAAGCAGACCGATACGATTGTGTTCTAATTCCTGGAACTGGAGGTAAGCATAAATGAGTGAGGTTTGCACAACAATTGTACACAGCGTCTGAATGGTCTTTTACGATGTTAAATAATTAATAGTTCTTGAAACAAAAGTGTAGCTGAAACGTGTGAAACATGACATTGATTCTTTTTTGCCAGTTCGATTGAGGTGTAATTGAGACATAAAATTGTGTGTATTTAAAGTGTACAATGTGATGATTTGATATATGTGTGCATTATGAAATGATTATCACAAACAAGTTAATTAACACATCCATTACCTCACATAGTATTCTTACTTATTTGCTTGCTTGTTGGGGATGCTTAAAATATACTGTCTTAGCAAATTTCAAGTATATAACACGGTATTATTAACTATAATCCCCCCATGTTATATACTAGATCCTCAGAACATAGTCATTTTCTAACTGAAGGTTTGTACCTTTCAACCAGTGTCTGCTCATTTCCCCTACATTCCAGCCCCTGGCAACCGCCATTCTACTCTCTTTCTATGAGTTCAACTTTTTGTTTTTTAATTCCACATATAAGTGATACCATGTAGTATTTGTCTTTCTCATGACATTGATTCTCTACATTGGCTGCCAGGTTGACATTGAACAATCAGTTATAAATGGTTTTCTTATAAAAATATTTAATAAGATGTAATTACATTTTTGAAAATTAAACTAAAATTTCAGTTTTTATTTATATCTTCTGGCTTAAATTTTGTCACTGAGTATAAGTTTTATTTCACCTTTTAATTTTAATATATCATTTTGGTTATTTTAGGAAAAAATAAGAAACATGATAAATTGTTTTACCTTATTTACCTTTAAAATTTTTTATACTTTGAAAACAATATTTTATTTTTTAATTCTTTCGATCAGGGGTCACCAATCTAAGACCTGTGGGTCAAATCAGGTCTACCATTTGTTTTTATATAAAGTTTAATTGGGATACATCCATGCCCATATTTGTGTACTGTCCATGGTTATTTTCATGGCACAGCATCAGACTTGAGTAATTGCTACAGATACTGTATGACTTGAAAAGCCAAAAATAATTACTATCTGGCCCTTTACAGATAAAGTTTGCTAACACTTGCTTTAGATCAGTGAGAATGTGTACAATCTGAATCATGATAAAAGTAGAAATTAAAATAAGATAAAAACTAAAAAGCAATAAGAGAAACTTTTCAAATTAATGCTCAAAATTTAAATAACCAAAAGCTAGGAAAATGAGTGGACTTCTGCACAGCATTGCTCACATAAAATTTGTAAGCAAGATGTTATAAATTTTTCAAAGGACTGAATGAAAATGAGCAAGGGATATTATTCACATGAAATCCACACTGAAACTGGTCAGATAAAACTTCTATAATGACAGAGTCTCATTAAATGAAGCCATAGTCACTGATCAAAACAGTGAAAATGAAAGACAAAATTACTCATATCAAATTCATAATTCAGAGACAGCAAATATAATTCTGGCATGCTTGTAAGAAGTTGAAGAAAAATACATTCATAAAATCTGCAAATTGGATAAAAAAGTTGAAAACTTTGGAACTTAACTCTGTTTATTGGATGATGATTCTGGAAAATGGCTGTCATAGCCTGACAGAAATGAGAATGCTTCTAGTAAAGCACAATCTGATTCAAATCAATGATTACATTTTTCCATTGGATAAATGTGAAATTTATATTTCATTTTTTCATAGACTTTATTTTTTAGAGCAGCTGCAGGTTCACAGCAAAATTGAGCGAAAAGTGCAGAGATTTCCCTTGTCCTCTCTGTCTCCACATGCGCACAGCCTCTCCCATGATCTACATCCCCCACCACAGTGCCGCATTTATCACAACTGATGAACCTACACAGACACCTCATTGTCATTCAGAGTCCACAGTTCACATCTGGGTTCACTGTTAGTGTTATACCTTCTACAGGTTTGGACAAGGATATAATGACATGTATCCATCATTATTATATCATACAGTGTAGTTTCATTGACCTAAAATTCCTCTGTGCTTCATATATTTCATTTTCAACCCCAAATCTTTCAAATTGGGAAAGAAGCTATTATATTCTAAGTTCAAAGACAAAATATCTGGTTATTACCCTTATATATTTCTTAACAAATGTTCATAAATAGTTTTGGGCAATAAAGATATTTGCGATTGGAAACATTCTTGGTGAAAAGAAAATGAAATGATAAAGTGGCAAAAAAATAAAACCAGGATGAATGCCAACCAAATGGAAAATGGTTAAACAAATTATGCATGGAATATTATGCAATATGAGCAACAATTATTGAAGAATTACTAAGCTAAAAAACCATGAAATGCCGCAAGCACATAAAATCAGCAGGTACTAAAAAAATGAACAAAAGGACTAAATAAGTGACAATTGATATTTTCAACAAAGACATAAATGTAGAAGAGAATACACAACATTGTTATAATGTTCTTAAAAGAATATTAAAGATGATATCACGTGTCCAATTTTTAGCAAAGCACAATAATACTTATTGCAGCAATAAGTTTTTGTTCAGCTTTACTGAGGTAAAATTGATAAAATTGTAAGATATTTAAAGGGTCCATTGTGATTTGATAAATGTCTACATTGTTAAGGAATTCCTCCCATCTAGTTAATTAATGCATCTATCAACTCACATATTTACATATATATGTTATACATACATATATTTTTTGGTGAGAACAAGTAAGTTCTTCTCTCTTAGCAAATTCTAATGATATAACACAATGTTATCAGTTATAGTCACCATGTTATATATCAGATCCTCCAACCTTATTCATCTTATAACTAGAAGTGTTATCAACCTCTGCCTAATTTTTATATAAACATTAAAAATTGTTGGGTTTGGTAGAAATGATCTTCGAGTTTGTTAGAATGGCTGAAGATGTATAAAATATGAATAAAAATAATGAAAAGAATAAAAAATGAGACTCCTTTTTTGAATGGAGAATCCTAATTAGATTGTTCATTTATTGGATAAGAAAATGGGAAAAGGGGGCACCTGGGTGGCTCACGTCGTTAAGCGTCTGCCTTTGGCTCAGGTCATGATCCCAGGGTCCTGGGATCGAGCGCCACATTGGGCTCCCTGCTCCGCGGGAAGCATGTTCTCCCTCTCCCACTTCCCCTGCTTGTGTTCCCTTTCTCTCTGTCTCTCTCTGTCAAAAAAATAAATAAAATCTTAAAAAAAAAAGAAAGTGGGAAAAGAAAATGCATAAAAAAGTAACTATTACTCAGCTTAACTGGATTTCAAAGGTTGAGAAACTCCTCAAAAAAAGATCAAATTGTGATTTTTCATAGAAAATGAATTTAATTTCAAGCGTCTGTGTTGCTTGCTATTAAAAATGTTAGGAAAAGATAATGACCACCAACAACACAAAAAGGCTGTGCTTGGCTATTTCAATTTTAAAAGGCTTAAAAACTTAAAAAAAGGCCCCAAACTTTGGAGAAAACTTTGGAGAAATTGCAAGAAGCTACATGTTAAATATGCAACAAATGTGACATTTCATTAAAATGGAAAGAAATTGCAACTAGAAATAAAAATATTTCCTGCCTATGCAGAAAGAGATTCATGTACAAATATTTCCAGAACTGATTTCTATAAAGAATAATTTCTAGTCATTAAAAAGCAAGTTATGGTTTCAACTGAAGAGAGATTAGAATAAATTGAGCAACCTGCTGCTCTTTTCAAATCTTTTTATAATATTCCAGCACTGACAATTTTAAAAGAAGAAGAACCTAAGAAATGTTGTATGGCTCTAGATACTACTTTAAAATACTTTGAAAATCTGATAAAAGCAATAGAAATTTATATCTTGGAATTAAATTATTTTCTAATGCTTTTGTGTTAATAGTTTATTATCAGTGTTCCTATTATAATGTTCAAATATGATTTGTTAATTTCATATTACATTTTTGAATCTCAGGATTGCTTTACATTTTTCTTAACAGTTCCAGTTGTCACTGCCTCAGCAAAACAAAGTTTCTCCATATTAATGTGAATAAGAAACTATCCAAGAACCACCAGGACTCAAGAAAGGTTATCCTTTTTGGCTGCCGACAGAAACAGAGTATGGGGAAACTCGGATTACACCAAATAATTAGTGAATTTGCAGAAATTTTATGAGATAAATATAGAGTTTTAAAATGAATTATGTCATTTTGGTGTTTTATTATTCACCCAAACATCATTGGCCCATCGACAGAGCACCTGGATGGGCACGATAAAAAATTAAATTCCGTTTTCTTTGATATTTTGCCAACTTTCAGTTTTATGCACCTATTCCTCAATTTTATTAGGAAGATCTATTTGTTAAAAAAGGGGGAATAGAACATAGTAAGTATTTTATCTAAGAGTTTGTTAGCTTGCTGTAAGACTTCAGTATTTAGACATGTGGTATGTGGACCTCCATTTGTCTCCTGCTTTCATGACAAGGGGCCATCCCACTGGCCTCATCTTCTTTATGGGCTAATCCAAGGACCACTGGATGAGAGGAAATGCGAAAGCATGTTGACAATGGGACGAAGTGATGTGCCGGTATCTTTCTCTTTCATTTAGCCTTCTCCCTGCTGTTGCTACATTTCAAAGGATCTTTCTCGTCGCTGTTTCTAGGAAGTGGGGATATTCTTTCGCACTCCAAACCGCTCAGGATTTTCTTCCTAATTTGATGCTTTTTGCTTTCTTGGCCGAAAAAGATGTTTTGGGTTTGAATGAACCCACCTAAGTAAGCTGGCTCTGTGAAAAAGCCAAAGAGATTTGCTTTTGGATTTTTCCTGCACGCTTCCAAGGAGGATAAATGTCTTCCCATCTAGGAGAATCAGCAGTCTGTCACAACCCAGACCCATTAAATTTAATGATTTATTGTAACGAAGTCTACACTATTATATTCAAGCAGTTATTACATATCTTATACGCCAAAGCTGTTAAAAATAACAAAGGGCTATTATCTTGAGTGTGGGAAACAAAATCATTTTTTAAAATGTGATTAATTCTGTGAGCTTGGACCTTTTATGTACATGTGGTAAGCAGTATTCCATGGGAACTTTCTCAGCATGTGTCCAACGATGTAAACAAAAAGTTAAAATACAGCTTACACTCTCCCTGGCATTCATTAGCATAGCCAAGAAAGCAGGAACTAACCACATTTTACATAAAAAGACTTTAGAAATCTGTGTCTACTTACATTAGCATTATTCAATCTTTGGGTGCCAACTAGATGCGTAGAAACGATTTATTTATAGGCCTATCACCAAAATGTGTTCTTCATTAATTCATATTTTTCCCAGCTCACATTACTTCTTGAACCTATCCAGGTGGTTTTTAAATGCTGAGGGTAATTTAAAGCTCAGCAAATTCATGCGCACCCTGTTTTTAGTGCTTAAGAACAATCGAATGGAAATGTCCTTACCGCTCATTTGATACTTGGTCAATTTGTTTGCCTTTAATTAACCTGAAGGATAACATAAATGTGAGCCTGGCTGGACCTTTGGAGTTCAGATTCACATTGGGAAGGAAATAAACCTTGAACGTCTTGCCAAAGATATTTAGAAATACATTTCTCACAAGATTAAAGCTGAAAATCCAAAGTAACTGCAGTTTATTCCGACAACACAGTTCAGTGAAACTGTGTTATATTGAATATTTCCTTATGTATGACATTCGTTAAAGTAGAAAAGGCGTCATCTGAAGGCTTGTAAAGTGACGTTTCCTCCATATAATATTTTCCTGTATGTAACGTTCAAAAAGTGTAGTGCCTTGGAAAACATTACAAAGGACTTTCCTCTAGATTTGTGCTTGTTGTTAAATTTATTTTGGGCTGTCCTTCTGGTTAGCGTTTCATAGCTCTTCACAGATTCAGTCAATACGTAATAGAAAAAAAGCCCCCAGAGTTTGCCTTTTACTACCGTGAAAGAGCAGGAGAAAGTTTACGTTCCTGGCTGAAGGTCCTTGAGCACACACAGACGTCCATTCTGATAAACCCTGGGTCACATGCTTCCGTTCTTTCCAGGGCCTTGTGTCACCTGTGCTGTTCTCAGCAATGAATGGGATGCTCGGAAGTGACCTGATCATGAGAACATCTTGTTTGTAAATTAAAGTGACTTTCCATCCTGGAGAACAACTTTACCAATATGTTCTATTTCTATATTGCGTTATACAGCCAAAGACTCCATTGAGAGCCACGTAACTGATTTGTGTCCCTAGGGTGTAATTTCTCACTCCCCATGATTCTTCAGCCCAGCAGATGTTCCATTAGAGGATGAAAACTTTCTACATCACGCTTTGAATTTTCCGGTAACAGACTTCAGGTGTCCGGTATGTAGGTACATACGTACAATGAAATTTACGCAGATATCTCTGTCCTCTGTTGCTGAATTATTTCGTGGTATATTTTAAGCAAATATTAATCCAGAGGTGCCTTCTTGGGGTGCCTGGGTGGCTCAGTTGGTTAAACGTCTGCCTTCCACTCAGGTCATGATCTCATGGTCCTGGGATCGAGTTCAACGTGGGACTCCTTGCTCAGCAGGGAGCCTGCTTCTCCCTCCCTGCTGCTCCCCCTGCTTGTGCTCTCTCTCTCTCTCTCTCTGACAAATAAATAAATAAATACAATCTTTAAACAAAACAGAACAAACAGAACAAAAACAAAAAAAAAAAGTGCCCTCTTGTGCCTTCACTCATTCATTTATTGGAAAACATTTTGGAGTGCCTACTGTGTGCTATGCTAGACACTAGGCATAAAAGCGACACTGTCTTCATCTGCCTGAGTGTTCAGACAATTAACCAGGGGTGAAGAGGGTTGACAACAGTGGAGTTACCAGATGCTATGGGGACAGACAGCAGGGCGATCTGAACTACTTTATGGAGCCCAGGGGAGGCCTTACTGGGGGGGTGGGGGGGGTAGGGCAAGAGCGGTGGAGTGTGGCTGGGTGTGGTGGGTGGCGTTTAATCCGATATCTGAAAGACAAACAGGACAAGCGAAGGGAGGGGGTGCATTGAAGGTTGAGAAGATTCTCCACACAGTGAATGACACTTGCAAAGCCTCAGAGACCAGAGAGCATGTGGTGTGTTCAAGGAACCAAAAGTTTGAGGCCCAGGACAAGGGTTGAGGGGTCAAGGGGCAAACATGATGCCAGATTGTTTGTCTCCTCTTGGTGCGATTCAGGCAAAGCAAATGTTAACTAAGGTCAACCGTCATAAAAAGCTATATCTGTTAAGAAAATTATGCGATAGATTTTAAATTTAACTGCACTATCTGGGATCCAGATCCATTGTATATGCAACGTTGGCGGGCCTGAAATCCAGACGTTCTCAGGGGGGAGAGATTTAAAAATCATTTTTGATTGATAAGCTGGATGCCGGAAGGATGAAAGTCTATGCCTCTGAGTCTAAGTGGGGGATGCAGACATGGACACACATTTGGGAACTGAAAAGTTGCCTCCAGGGTAAGAGCTCCAAGTCTGATGCAATGCCCTCAGGTTGTACTCCGCGCTTCTGGGCTGACCTCAGCCCCTCCTGCCTGCTGACAGAGCTCCCATCAGGTTCCGCTGTGAAGAGGGAAACGAGGTCACTGAGAGATCCTGGCCTTCCTTGGCTCCCCCAGCTGAGAAGCGATGAAAGAGAGAACAGGATCCAGGTTTTAGTTTTCTCCCCTTTTATTTATTTATTTATTAATTATTTTCTTCAGAGTTCGTTATTTTGATCAGGAAGGTTTTTTTTTTCCTTTCAAAAATGAGCTAAGATCCAACCGCCGAGATGACCCCTGTTGACCATAAAAAAAAAAAGTTAACAGTGATAAAAGCTAATGCTTTTTAAGTTTAAACAATACAGAAAGTGATAAACAGAAAACAAAATGCTGTGTTCTTGCCCTAAATGTTCCCAGTCTGTCTTTCCTTAGGCATCCCCGTTCCTAGCTTTTTTGTGTATACTTCTAGAACTTGTTCCTTTCCATGCCCAGGTGGCTGTGTGGTGGACACTGTGATGTGCCAGATGCCTGCTTCAGGACCAGAGAACTTATTCCCTCACCTGCAGGGAGGGATCCTGGCAGGGAGCAGAGGGTGGTCGCCAGAGGCGGGGCTGAGGTGGAGAGTGGAGAGAGTGGGGGGAGGTGGTCAAAGGTAGAAGCTTCCTGGGGCGCCTGGGTGGCTCAGCTGGTGAAGTTTCTGACTCTTGAATTCAGCCCAGGTCTCCATCTCAGAGTTGTGAGTTCAAGCCCTTGCTTGGGCTCCGTGTTGGGCGTGGAGCCTACTTAAAAAAAAAAAAAAAAAGGCAAACCCTTTCTGTTCTATGAAGAATAAGTGATAGGGATGTAGTGTGCAGCATGGACTAAAGTTAATGACACTGTAATTGCCTATTTGAAAGTTGCTAAGAGAGTAGATCTTAAAAGTTTTCATCATAAGAAAATAATTGTTACTTTGCGAGGTGATGGCTATTAACCAGACTTATTGTGGTGATCATTTTGCAATATGATAAAAATACCAAATCATAATGGTGTACCCCTTAAACTAATACAATGTTGTGGGTCGATTATATCTCAATAAAATGAAAAAAAAATGGAAATGAACAGTACAATGGGAGGAATCAGAAAGGAAATTTTATGGGTTGTATTTCCCTTAAGTTAAATGTCTCAAAATGGATATATAGTCAATAAATAGATAAACTGCAATTTGGAGATCCTTGCAGGCTGGATTACCAGGGAAGTTGACTCTAAAACACAGAGTAGGGTGCAGGATAGTTATCCCAGTGTGCCCTTAAGAGCAGCAGCTGTAAGAGAGAGGGGAAGGAAGCAGAACTGGGCTGAGGAAGAAGCAAGGCTGCGATGCAGTTCAGAGAAAAGGACTCAGCGGATCGTCTGGGAGCCCTGGAGATGCCTGGTCTCCACCACTATCACCCCATATATCCTGGCCCTGAATGCAGACCGCCTGGGAAGTAGCACCACCATGGGCGAGCTGTCTCCCCTATCAGAAGCAGAAAAGGAAGACCCCCAAAGATGGGAGCCATGATGGCAGTGCTGGTTGTGTCCACAGTGGGGGTGTTGCAGAGGGCAGTGATATTGGAGATGGTTGGCAGGAAGAGCTGGCAAGGCTCCCTGGGGGTGACTGCTGTGGACTGTGGCAAGGCTCTACCAGTGGGATCTCACCCGTGGTGACCTCAAGGCCTTTCTCTGAGGGAGCTTGTCAGGAAGTTCTGCTGGCAAGATGGCAGCAGCAGACACAAGAGGCAATTAAAAACAACAGGGACACCTGGGGAGCTCCATTGGTTAAGCATCTTCCTTCCTCTCAGGTCATGATCTATAAGTCTTGGGATCGAGTCCCATGTCAGGCTCTCTGCTCAGCGGGGAGCCTGCTTCTCCCTCTCCCTCTGCCTGCAGTTTCCCCTGCTTGTGCTAGCTCTCTCTCTCTCTCTCTCTCTCTCTGTCAAATAAATAAAGAAATAAAAATCTTAAAACAACAACAAACACAGATAGTTTCTGCTGAGGGCTTTCACGAACTGGGCATTTACGGGCATGAACCCCATCCTTGTACCAAGTCTTGGTGGTCAGTACTATTATTATCTCTGTATCACAGATTTGGAAACTGAGGCACAGAACTATTAAGAAACTTATCTAAAGTCATAAAGCAAATAAACAGCCAAGTTGGGATTTGAATATTTAAGCCCCCAGTGGGTTTACGCAGAGAGTCAATTTGGGTACCACGTCTTGTGAATGAATGGCTGCCTAAAGAGAAGAGGGTAAGGAGACACCTGAAGGTAACATTTTTGATTGGACGGTCTAGCCTGGCCATTGGAAGTATATTTATGGCGTGAGGTTCAGAATTTTATCGTTTAAAGGAAGTAAAGGAATGGGTGGAGGGAGGGCTTTTTGAAAGGTTATGCTTTTCATTTTGCCAAGTCATTTGTGCTGCATGGGTCTTACAATGTATTCTGAGTAGTTTTGGACCTAGGGTTGACTTCGCAAATATGAGTCATGTACATGGTCTGATATGAGGATCCATTTGCATCCATAGATCTTTACCACTGCCTGACAGTGTCTGAGATTGCAGTATTCGTTCCTTTGAATGTCGGAGAGTTTTTATTTTACAGAATTCTCTCTTAAATTTGAAATGTCCCTTTCGAAGGGTAAATGTAAGTCCCTTAAAGTGATGTCAAATATATGTCACTGTATCCTGAAAACGTTTCCAGAGTATGGAAGGTTAAGGGGAATGTAAAAGGTAAAGAAATGTGGAAAAGAATTTTACTGTGCAGATATTAGTGAAAAATTGCTTCTTGAGTCCCTGAATTTATGTGTGGCATCCTGAAGACACATTCTTATAAAGTTACGATCATTAATATATGTAAGTTTTCTTATATGGCTTCTTTTATTATATATATTTTATTTTTTAGAATATCGACTGGTTATTTAAAAAAGCCTAATTATTTAAAAAATAATTGTTAACCATTATTAGTATATTTGTACTTTTCTGAAACAGTTCTATGTCCCAGATAATGGTGAAAAGAGAGATTATTTTAAAATTTATCTGAATAGCACTATTACTTCACAGTGGAGGAAAGAGCATAACATCATAAAATAAATTATCTATCTTTAAAACAATTAAACATCCCTTTAGATGTGGTTGTGCTGATTGTGTACCCACAGTGAAGGCTGTTAATGTTTGAGACTGATGTTGCATTTCCAACAACATTCAATGGATTGCTGAATTTATTATTTTCTTCTCCTCCTGTATCTATTACTCTGTCAAGTTACAATGAAAACAAAATTAAGTTCCCAGGGCATGGGTAAGTATAAACACAAAACACCCAGTGTGTTAGGAGCTTCTATTCTAGGACAATTGATTGAGATGTTCAAATAAAATAATTTATAGAAGAATCACAGCTTAATTAAAAATATTGCATAATAAAAAAGTAAGGCCTAGAGTACTTGTGGATGCAAAAAAGTCTGCGTTTTTGTATTAGCCTGTGGGTTTTATAAGAGGTAGTGAGAAATCAGGGGTGTAATAACTGAGACCTTGAGTTTCCTCTTCTGTAAGAAATATGGGCTAGAGGGGCGCATGGGTGGCTCAGTCCGTTAAGCTTTCAACTCTTGATTTTGGCTCAAGTCATGATCTCAGGGTCTTGAGATGGAGCACTGGGTGTGGACCCTGCTTAAGATTCTTTCTCTCCCTCTCCCTGTGCCCCTTCCGACTCTCCCCCCCCCGCCCCTCCGCTTGCACGTGCCCACGATCTCTCTCTAAAAAAAAATCTAGGCTAGTGATACCTTCTGTATACCTCTCAGGGTTGTTGTGAGAATCAGAACAGAGTGCGTGTATGAAGGGCCTTGTAAGCTATCATGGGTAAGATAGTGCAAAGTTTGTTCAGAAACATGGGGTCGGGGAGACAAAAGTTCAGCATTACAGTCACCTCTGTTCATGTGTCGGGAGACTCTGAGGTTACATGGATGGAGTATGGACTGCCTGGGGAGTCCACGAAGCCCTTGGAATGTGTTTTCATTACAGCGTAGCTGTGTGGTTTTCTCAGTAGTGGGTCCGTATCTTGATCCAGATTCTTAGTCCTCTGCAATGGTGAAGCGTTAGGACCACTGTCTGGGAGGAAGTATTTTTGTATACTTTTCCAAATGATCTGAGTTGAAGAAACAGCTTCACAGACTGTCTTGCTTTATGGAAATTTAATCAAATCTTAGAGTTTATGGAGCACAGCTGAAGGACCAAAGCATGCGCTCTATTTGGAACACTGGTTCCTCGTCAGAGTCTCGCCTATCAAGGCTGGATTAATTGATCCACTTTCGATTTGACTTGCAATTCCAAATAATGTGCTAATTCCATGCCATAGCATGAAATATCACAAACATAATTTGCATGGCATTTTAAGGGATGCTGCATGGAATTTGGG
This sequence comes from Potos flavus, assembly GCA_028534135.1. Lineage (NCBI taxonomy): Eukaryota > Metazoa > Chordata > Mammalia > Carnivora > Procyonidae > Potos > Potos flavus. The sequence goes on from CM052899.1 coordinate 43,175,525, forward strand.
TGTGTCTATATGGATCTTGGTAAAAAAAATTATTTCATTATCTTTGCATAATTATGATAGAGAAAGTAAAATACGATGAATTAAAAGGGTAAATACTGAATTTATAAGGCCTTTCCAAATAAAATATTATCAAATAATCTTAATGAGAAACTTGAGCTTGCTTTTATTGGCTTTAATGCTTGAAATGACTACATGAAGCATTTGATCAAAACCTGTAAATGATGATCTTTTCAATTTTTTCATATTTCTCATTTATGAGAAACTTAATTCAAAATAAGTTCTTAAATGACTTACCAACCAATCAAAAATTTGTAGGAGTTGAAATTATATTTTAAAATAACTAATAAAAAATAAAGTACCTACTAGATTTTCCTTTTCTTGCACTGAAATTTTTTTAGGCTAATGTGCATGGATTCCAAATCCAATGGAACATTCCCATATCAAATATTTCAAGCTAACCAAGCTCTGACTCTGGGGATACGTATGCATTGTGGTAGTAGTCATCTTGCAGCCAACGCAGACAATGCTAAATGGAATCATCAGCCACCAATGGACAAAGGAACTCAATACGTGGGAAGACTCAGAGTCAGGACTATCACCTTCTGTTGAGCCTGCCTGGGGCCCCTGACCTGTTGTCTTGGCCTGATTTCTCTAGTCTCCGCCCCCTGATTGGTTCCTGAGCTCTATGCCTTGTGTCCTTCTACTTGAGATTATGGGATATGAACTTCTTCAGCACCTCCATGGCCCATGGTGTGCCCATGGTTGCCAGTGGGGAAGTAGACAGGCAGACGGTAGTCCAGAGGAGGACTAGGAAGTGCTGAATGGTGGACATCCCGCTTGCTGCTTCTGGGGACAAGCTGGGAACACAGAAGGCATCCAACTCTGATTACGTGGCTGGAGGCTAGAGACTGTGGCTTGGGGGCTTTGAACGCTCCAGTCATTCTTGCCCCCTGAGGGCTGCGGAGATCAATATCTCTGCTTAGTGCAAGCTAGCAGGAAAGTTCCCTATCAGGGTTTTTCAAATTTTGGGGTGCGTCAGGATTACCGGAAAGGCTTCTTGAATATAGATGTTGGACTCTATGTTCACGTTCTGATTCAGTGGATCTGGGATGCAGCTCCAGAATGTGCATTTCTAAGAAGTGTCCGGGGGATGTTAATGTCGCTGGTGGGGAAGGATATGTTGAGAACTCCTGCCTTCAAGCATGGGGTTTCTAACAGGATTTAAGGTAGTTTTCCACCTTCCCTCAATAGGTTTCTAAAAATCAATCTTTTAGAGTATATCTGTGCCTTTAAGGATTTTTATAGCATGCAAAAGTTATTGCCATTCACAGATGTAAGATACATGGTTCAAAATTATAACAGCAACCCAAATAAAATCGTTTTTAATTTTGCTGAAACACAAATGTGAATTTCCTGTTATACAGCGACTGTGTGTCTGGCCTGCAGTCAGCGGCTGGTGAGTGAATCTACCCAAAGGTCAGTGTCAATGATTCAAACTGCCTTTGTTTGCTAGTCATGGTTCTAGTGCATTTTAAGTGAATACTTACCTGTTCTTATGCCAGGGTCGCAAACTCAAATGCCTAACTGGTCCAGGGAAGCAACTGCAAATGAGTGGAAAGAACTGGAAGAGAGTGTGGCAAACTGGTGGGCTTGTGTCCATCCGAGGGCAGACACCTTCCACAACTCCAGCAGACTGATGTCAAGTAGGAACGTGGGGCTGTCTTGCCATGTCTCCCCATTTTCAAGAGTATCAGAAATCCAGATTTTTACATGCAATTCCTTTTTTTCTTTTTTCTTTTTTTAATGTCAACTCTCTGAAGGCCCAACAAAACACATTTGCAAGCCAATTCTAAATTTACCTTTGCCATCAAAAAATACCTCACAATTTGAACATTAGCGAAGATTTTGGAACCATAGCTTTTGTGAATGTCAAGGGCTCACTATTCAATATTTTGAAAGGGTTCAATTTAGTTTAAATATGTGACTGTCCTTTAACAGCAGTTTTATTATAATGAAGGCAAGGAAATAAGTGTGCTAGGGAGTTTCATTCTCGGGGTCAGAAGAGGGAGTAGGAGTTTCTTCGCAGGATCACTAAGAGGAACTTTACAAAGTAGGCATTCAATGCCACGAGTACGTAATCCTGTGCCAAGCAGAAATTGTATTTTCTGTGCCGTGCCTTATCATTACTCACATTCTTTGACTAGCCTGAAAATCATTTTGGGACACAAACCTCCGGTTGTTGAAAGTAGATACAATTTTCCTAAAGTGAAACAATTTGCCATGAAAATCTTTTTATCCAAGGGCCAAAGTTGCTGTATGATCGCTGAGGTGTTTACGGTCCCCTCCCAATTATCTAGAACCAAGCTGCTGGATTTTCATATGAATTCTCTTTTCCCTTGCGTACCCTTTGACTATTTTATTGCTCATACCCCTGCCATCATAAGCCTGGCAGATAGAATGATAGGATGTGGTTTTACAAGCAATTCTTTTAAGAGTCAGGTTGAGAGGTTTTTGGAATCTAAACCTTAATTCGAAGTTAGGGTTTTGGCATTTTCATTTATATGTTTTCCTGCCAATCCTGCTTTCATTTTAGTAGCTGAGGATGACTAGGATTTGTGTTTCTTCTCTTTCCAAAACTCCCAAGATTTTTGGTGTCTTGCCTTGAAAGGAAAAAAAACACCAATCTTTTTATAAGGGGAGCAACAAGAGAAATGATGGATATCAATGAGGGTTAAGCAAAGGGTGGGTAGATGGAGGAACCAGTGATGTCCTTGACAAATCACTTTGTATCTCTAGACCTTAGTTTCTTCCTGTAGAGAATGAATTAGATTGACAAGATGAATGATTTTCCCTGCTGTGCGCTGTTCCAGATTCTCCCTTGGTGTGCCGTTAGTAGATTCTTCTACGCGTTATAAAGGTTGGAGCAGTGCCTCTACCAGTCAAATCTTACCCAAATGAAATCGAGCCTGTTTTTTTTTTTTTTAAAGATTTTATTTACTTATTTGTCAGAGAGAGCACAAGCACGCAGAGTGGCAAGCAGAGGCAGAGGGAGAAGTAGGCTCCCTGCCGAGCAAGGAGCCCAATGTGGGACTCGATCCCAGGTCCCTGGGATCATGACCTGAGCCAAAGGCAGCCGCTTAACCAACTGAGCCACCCAGGTGTCCCGAAATCGAGCCTGTTTTAAATAATTCCCAGAGTTTGGGGCTCCACTAGGAGTTTTGGGTAGATGTTAGTCATGAAAGGGGGAAATATTTAAGAAAAGAGTAAAAAAAAACAAAAACAAAAACCAAACTCTGATAAGCTGGTACATTATCCCTTTGAATTAACTTTAGCTAATGAAGCAAAAGAATTAGTGTTTTCTTCCTCCATAGTCTGGATCAACATGGCATGCAATAGCATCTTTGTAATGTCATGTTATTGTCTTAAAGCGAAAGTAAATGATAATATATTCTAGGTAAAAACAACCACAAATAGATTTCCCAGCTCTTCTTTTTATCACTGAATAATTGCAACCAGTGAGGTCAAACGCAGTTGAAAGTTAGCCACAAGCTTTTGGGATTGTAGTGAATACTTTGTAAAAGGAGTTTAATAACCTATTTCTCAGCTGAAGCCAGGGGATTGGACCAGAGGATCATTTGTGACTCCCCTTTTGTACTAAAGGTTAGCACTTGTCAAATGCTATGATTAAATCTTTTGGAAGAAAGTTTAGAGACACATGGAATATCATAGAAAATAACACAACCATCTTGCTATAGATCAGCATAATTTTAGTACTGGTTGCAGGATTAATAGGCAGGGAGAGGAAAACAAATTTTTACTGAGTGTACTGTTCCATGAGCTGGAAATATGGGTGAGCAAAATAAAGAAATCTTGCCTTTATGGATTCTACATTTTACACACACACACACACACACAGACACACACACACACACACACACACACACACAATGCTGCAAAGAGGAATAAATCAGAATAAAGGAGTAGAGAGCGGTGGCAGGAATCCTGTTTCAGGTGTCAGAGGGTTCTCTCTCGGGGGGTGGCATTAGGGCAGAGACTTAAATGAAATGGAGACTTAAATGAAATGGAGAAAACATGCCAAGTTCTAGGAGAAGAACGTTACCTGCCAGAGAGCAGAGAGTGTACAAACACCCTGAGAAAGAAGATGAGATTGATGTTCTCAAGGAGCAGCTGGAAGACGCATGTGACTGGAGTGACAAGGGATGGGTGTAGCAGGAGATCAAATTGAGAGGAAACAAGTGATTTGGGGCCTCGTGGTAAGCAGGTCTGGCATGTGGCATTTCATCCCGGGTGTGTTGGGAAATCTTTGGAAGGTCGAGTAAAGGCCGGTGATGCTATTTAATTTACGTCTAAAGAGGTTGCGCTGCTGCTATGCGCGAAGAATAAAATCTGAGGGGGGAAGAGGGGAAACAAGGAGATGAGCCAGGAGCTGCCTGCAGTAGCGGATGGTGGTTCGGGCTAGGACAGCTAGGCAAGGGGGAAGAAAGGTGTGGTCAGATTTGTGGCATATTTCCAAGTTGGAACCAAGGGGCCTTGTTGGTGAATGGGAAGGGGATGTGAGGGAAGGAGATATATATATATACCAAGATGACCTGCCGGTCTTGGCCTGATCAAATGTATGGAACCATGTATGGGGAGGGGAAGAACTTGAAGACGAAGCAAGACCAGGGAATCCTGAGTTTAGTTTGTGTTCAGTTTGCCTGTGAGGCATCCAAGTGAAGATGTCGAATAAGCAGTTGGATATCTGAGTCTGGTATTTCGAGGGAAGGCTGAAGCTGGAGATGAAAATCGGGCATCATTAGTGTGTAGATCATACTTGAAGCCAACGGCTTAGATGGCTTCTTGAGAGAGAGTGTGGAAGGAAAACAAAAGAGACTCTGTGACTGAGTCCTATGGATCACCAACATTTGGACGTGGAGAGATCAGTGTGTGGAGAGGAGACACAGGTGAGAGCTCTGGTGCCTGCTGCTTTATCTTGTTTTTGGGTAGCGTGTCTATATAATCCAAAGGAAATAGTTGCAGTTTAATAAGATTAAATTCACTTTAATGAATTAAAAAAATCTCAGAAGTCCAGGGTGCCTGGGTGGCTCAGTTGGTTGAGCATGGGACTCTGGATTTCAGCTCAGGTCATGATCTCAGGGTAGTGAGATCCAGCCCCACATCCGCTCTGTGCTCAGCGAGGAGACAGCTTGAGCTTCCGTCTCTCCCCCTGTGCCCCTCCCTTGACTTGTGTGCTCTCTCTCTATCTCAAATAAATAAATTTCATTTTATTTTATCTTATTTTATTTTATTATGTTATGTTAGTCACCATATAGTACGTCATTAGTTTTTGATGTAATGTTCCATTATTCATTGTTTGCATATAACACCCTGTGCTCCATGCAATCCATGCCCTTCTTAATACGCATCACCCGGCTCACCTATCCCTCTACCCCTCTCCCCTCTAAAACCTTCAGTTTGTTTCCCGGAGTCCATAATCTCTCATGGTTCATCTCCCACTCTGATCCCACTCCCTTCATTTTCCCCTTTCTTCTCCTAATGTCCTCCATGCTATTCCTTAAGTTCCACATATAAGTGAAACCATATGATAATCGTCTTTCTCTGCTTGACTTATTTCACTTTGCATAATCCCCTCCAGTTCCACCCATGTCGATGCAAAAGTTAGGTATTCATCCTTTCTGAGGGCTGAGTAATATTCTATTGTATATATGGGCCACATTTTCTTTATCCCTTTGTCTGTCGAAAGGCATCTTGGCTCCTTCCACAGTTTGGCTATTGTGGACATTGCTGCTATGAGCATTGGGGTGCAGGTGCCCCTTCTGTTCACTATGTCTGTATCTTTGGGGTAAATACCCAGTAGTGCAATTGCTGGGTCATAGGGTAGCTCTATTTTTATTTTTTTTATTTATTATTATTATTTTTTTAAAGATTTTATTTATTTATTTATTTGAGAGAGAGAACATAAGAGGAGAGAAGGTCAGAGGGAGAGGCAGACTCCCTGCAGAGCTGGGAGCCCGATGCGGGACTTGATCCTGGAACTCCAGGATCATGACCTGAGATAAAGGCAGTTGCTTAACCAACTGAGCCACCCAGGCACCCGGTAGCTCTATTTTTAACTTTTTGAGGAAACTCCACACTGTTTTCCAAAGTGGCTGTACCAACTTGCATTCCCACCAACAGTGTAAGAGGGTTCTCTTTTCTCCACAGCCTCTCCAACATTTGTTGTTTCTTGCTTTGTCAATTTTGGCCATTCTAACTGGTGTAAGGTGGTATCTCATTGTGGTTTTGATTTGAATTTCCCTGATGGCTAATACTGATGAACATTTTTTCATGTGTCTGTTAGTCATTTGTATGTCTTCTTTTGAGAAATATCTGTTCATGTCTTCTGCTCATTTTTTGACTTGATTATTTGTTTTTTGGGTGTTGAGTTTGAGAAGTTCATTATAGATCTTGGATAGCAGCCCTTTATCTGTAGTGTCATTTGCAAATATCTTCTCCCATTCTGTGGGTTGCCTCTTTGTTTTGTTGACTGTTTCCTTTGCTGTGCAGAAGCTTTTTATCTTGATGAAGTCCCAAAAGTTCTTTTTTGCTTTTTTTCCTCTTGCCTTTGGAGACGTGTCTTGAAAGAAGTTGCTGTGGCCAATAGAGGTTACTGCTTACGTTCTCCTCTAAGACTTTGATGGATGCCTGTCTCACATTGAGGTCTTTCATACATTTAGAGCTTATCTTTGTGTGTAGTGTAAGAGAATGGTTGAGTTTCATTCTTCTGTATATAGCTGTCCAATTTTCCCAACACGATTTATTGAAGAGACTGTCCTTTTCCCATTGGATATCTTTTCCTGCTTTGCTTAAGATTAGTTGACCATAGAGTTGAGGGTCCATATCTGGGATCTCTATTCTTTTCCATGGATCTAGGTGTCTGTTTTTGTGCCAGTACCATGCTGTTTTGGTGATCATGGCTTTGTAATATAGCTTGAAATCAGGCAACGTGATGCCCCCCGCTTTGTTTTCTTTTTTCAACATTTCCTTGGCGATTTGGGGTCTTTTCTGGTTCCATACAAATTTTAGGATTGTTTGTTCCAGCACTTTAAAAAACGCTATTGGTATTTTGATTGGGATGGTGTTGAATGTATAGATTGCTCTGGGTAACATGACATTTTAACAATGTATATTCTTCCGATCCATGAGCATGGAATGTTTTTCCATCTTTTTGTGCCTTCTTCATTTTCTTTCATAAGTGCTCTGTAGTTTCTAGAGTATATATCTTTACCTCTTTGGTTAGGTTTATTCCTAAGTATCTTATGGTTTTTGGTGCTATTGTAAATGGAATCAATTTCCTAATTTCTCTTTCTACAGTTAAACATTGCTAGTGTATAGGAAAGCGACAGATTTCTGTGCATCGATTTTGTATCCTGCGACATTACTGAAATGCTGTATGAGTTCTAGTAATTTGGGGGTGGAGTCTTGGGTTTTCTACATTAAGTATCATGTCATGTGTGAAGAGAGAGAGTTTGGCTTCTTTGCCAATTTGAATACATTTTATTTCTTTTTGTTGTCTGATGGCTGTTGCTAGGACTTCTAGTACTATGTTGAACAATAGTGGCGAGAGTGGGCATCTTCGTCATGTTCCTGATCTTAAGGGAAAGGCTCTCAGCTTTTCCCCCATTGAGAGTGATATTCGCTGTGGGCTTTTCATAGGTGGCTTTTGTGAAATTGAGGAATGTCCCTCTATCCCTCCATTCTAAAGAGTTTTAATTAGGAAAGGATGCTGTATTTTGTCAAAGGCTTTTTCTGCATCAATTGAGAGGATCATATGTTTCTTCTCTCTTCTCTTATTAATGTGTTCTATCACATCTATTGATTTGAGAATGTTGAACCACCCTTGCATCCCAGGAATAAATCCCACCTGGTCATGATGGTTAATCCTTAAAAAATCTCAGAAGTTTTTAACAGATCACTTTACAAATGTGTTGATCAAATGGAAGCCTCACTAAAAAACGAAATATAAATGGCCCACTGACCTAGCACGATATGACATTCAGCTATCTTAGCAATAGAAAGAATGTTGCAGTAGTCTATGGAGTTGCAGGTTATTGTCTAGCTTGATGATCATTTAAAAAATACTATTTATTTGAATGTTCCAAGATTAAGGTATAAATACAAGTAATAAAGCTGGGATTGACAATTTCCCTTATTACACAGATGAGTTAAGACCTTGAAATGTATTTGGTCTCAAGGTTTAGGAGACTTTTAAATTAAAGAGCAATTTAAAGGAAATGTGATTTAATAGCAAAAAAACAAATAATCCAATTAAAAAATGGGCAAAGGATCTGAATAGACATTTTCCCAAAGAAGACATACAGATGGACAACAGACACATGAAAAGATGATCAATATCACTAATTTTCAGGAAAATACAAGTCAAAACCACAGTGAAATATCATCTCATAAATGGCCACTATCAAAAAGATAAGAAATGACAAGGGTTGGTAAGAATGTGGAGAAACTGGAACCCTCATGCTCTGTTGGTGGGAATACCAACTGGTGAAGCCACTCAGGAAAACGGTATGAAGTATTCTCAAAAAATTAAAAATGGAACTACCATCTGATCCCACAGTTTCACTTCCGGGTATTTGTCTGAAGAAAATGAAAGCACTAACTTGAAAAGATATATGCACCCCCATGATCACTGTAGCATTGTTTATAATAGCCAACATGTGGAAACAATCTAAGTGTTTGTATAGTTTGCAAAGTGATCACCACAGTATGTCTGGTTAACATCCATCTCCATACATAGTTACAGAATTTTGGGGGATGAATGGGCAAAGAAATGTGCTATTTATGTACACAATGAAATATTATTCAGCCATAAAAAAGAATGAAATGTTGTCATTTGCAACAATGTGGATGGACATTGAGAGCATTATACTAAATGAAATAAGTCAGATGGAGAAAGATGAATACCATAATACCGTATGATCTCATATGTGGAATCTAAAACAAAACAAAACAAACAAAACAAAACAAAGCTAAAAGCTCATAGATACAAAGAACAGATTGGTGATTGCCAGAGGCAAGGGGTAGGTGAAATGGGTGAATGTGATCAAAAGGTACAGACTTCCAGTCATAATTTAGATAAGCCATGGAACATAATGTATAGCTTGGCGACTGTAGTTAATTATCCTGTACTTCATATTTGAAAGTTGCTAAGAGAGTAGATATTAAAAGTTCTCATCACAAGAAAAAAAATTCTGTAGCTATGTATGATGATGGATGTTAATTAGATTTGTTATGGCAACCATTTTGCAATATATACAAATATTGAGTCATTATGTTGTATATATGAGCCTAATATACACCTCAATTTTTAAAAAAGCAATTCACATAATAAAAAAATAGATTTTTTACCCCAGTGGAAACATGGCAAAGGATTTATGCACACCAGTCAAAGGGAAGTACATTTGGATATATGCTGACATTTGTAATCAAGTAAACACCAATTAAATGAAATATCAATTTTAATATTTTCGAGTGGCAATATTTTTTTATTTTTTATTTTTTATTTTTATTACTTTTTAATTTTTTAATTTTTAATTTTTTAATTTTTTAATTTTTTTAATGGAGTGGCAATATTTTAAAAAGATGAGTGTATGTGTACTCATATACATTATTGTTGGGAAAGTAAATTAGAAGAATTTTTCTGGACTAAAATTTCACAATCTGTAAATAGCCTTAAAATATTTAGATTCTTTTTAAGAGCAAATCTGCCTCTAGGATTTATCTTAAGAAAACATTCTGGGGCACCTGGATGGTTCAGTCAGTTAAGTGTTCAACTCTTGATTTCAGCTCAGTTCTTGATCTCAGGGTCGTGAGATCGTGCCCCACCTTGGGCATATGCTAGGTCTCTCCCTTTCCCTCTGTGCCCTCCACACCCAACTCGCACATGTGCATGCACTGTTCTCTTTCTAAAAAAAAAGAAAAGAAAACATTCTGAGTTAGATACTAAAATATTTATTGGAGGAATATTTGTAAAGGTGAGAAATTAGAAACTATTTAAGAATACAGGGGTGGGGATTGGTTAAATATATTATGGTGTATGTATGTGATGTGATTTCTCTACATGTTTTTGAAGACTTTCATGATATGGATACATGTTCATTGTATACCATGCGAAAAAGCAGATTATCAAATACCGCACACACTGAGATAGTAATTATATATGCACGCACATGCCTTAGACACACAGAGGACACGGAAAACATCTGAAAAGACTTCTACCAAAGCATTTACAGTAATTTTCTGTGTGTAGTCAATTGAGGTGATTTTTAAATTCTCCAAATATCTTTTACATTTTCTAAAATTTCTACAATATCCACATCTTCTTACATTTAGAATTTTAAAAATGTAGGGAGATTTAAAAGGGAAATAATACACTCGGACACTTTTGTTTTCCTAATAATATTATATTATTATAAATTTAGTTTCCTATTTACTAATATTGGGCATTTGTGACTTAGAACCAAAGAACTTTTTTAAGTGAAAGAATTTTGTGACTCATATGCAAAGGGTTCTCCTTTCTTTTCTCAACTCGATAGTGTGATGATGATGTCAACTGCTGCTTAAGGACAGTTGTCATTGTACCACACTATATTGCTGTCATACAATATACTGTGAGGAGAGAGTGAAATATGGAAACAACTGGTAGTTAGCAGAGCTGAATTAGGTAATTCTGAATTCTTGGCATTGTCTTAAATGTTAAATAGTAAAAGACCGAGTAAATATGTTGAATCAATTATTTTCTTTTTATTATGCAGGTTTTAATCTGACAGTGCCAAAAGATGTAATGCCAAAAGACTTCTTAGGCCAGAAATTTCAATTCTCTGAATTTGCAGGTTTAATCTGGAAATTGTTGAGGTAGGGAGAGCTAGGAATTTAGGTGGCGTGAAGATCTTTTTCTTTAATTAATTAATACAATTCATTTGAGAAAGTAATGTGAAAAATACCGCCAAATTCATTATAGATAATGATGAGGGTGAGGATCCATATAGAAAACCTAGAACTTCCATATATATATATATATATCTGTGTGTGTGTGTCTGCTTAAATATTTAGTTGGCTAAAATTAATTTTTTTAAGTTTACACATGGCATGGATGTGAAATGACATTAAATATGCTTTTCAAGACAAGATATTTCTGGCCTTAGGATAATTGTACAGTGACTCAGAAGAAAATAATGTAAGTGGTAAAGTAATGGAGGCAACCCCATATGTAATTCAAACAAAAGGAAAACAACTTTTCTCAAATCACCTCTCACATGTGAGTTTCCCCTGAATGACCCAGATAATCGCACGATACTTCATTTCATTTGGACTATGGAGACCTGATTTTTACCTTTTGGTTCCTATGGAGAATACAAGGAGAAAAAAAGACAAAAAGCATAAGCACCTTCCTTTATGGAATTTCCCAATGAAGTTGAAAAGGGAGTAGCCTTGGGGCGCCTGGGTCACTCAGTTGGTTAAGCCTCTGACTCTTAATTTTGCCTCAGGTCATGATCTCAGGGTTGTGAAATCGAGCCCCAAGGCCAGCTCCATACTCTGCAGGGAGTCTGCTTGAATATTATCTCCCTCTGCCCCACCCCCCACTTATGCTCTTTCTTGCTCTTTCCTTCTCTCTCTCTCTAAAATGAATAAATAAATCTTAAAAGAAAGAAAAGAAAAGAAAAAGAAGTAACCAAAAAGTTGTAGGGTAAACCGAAGACCTTAACTGCTGTCAGAAGTCCTCTGAAAGAGATATTTAAATACACTGAAGACAGGTTTTACGTTTTCCTTATGTAGCGCCAAACTGTTTCCATTTGTTTTGGTGAAAGTAATCCAATGAAAGCATTATTTCTAATTTAAAAAAAGGCAAAATGTCTTTACAAGATTATAAATTAGTTTTAACACCTATCTATTTTTAGAAGTTGCATTTCCAGGTAACCTGGGCATTTTAGAATTTACTTCTCAAACGTAAAAACAGAATTTGAACCATACCATCGGTATGATTTCAGAATGTTTAAATGACTGAGGCTAAGAAAGAGTTAACAAAACTTAACAAACTCTTTAAGCAGAGCACAAACATTGATAGCCTCTGTCCTTGGAGATGGGCTTGGTGGAGTGCACCTAATAATGTTTATTACTAATGTGGAGTCTTTTAGGAGACACATGAGACTTTTTTTGGCTGTTGTCAGAGTGAAATACTTGAATTACCCCTATCTAGTCTCTGATTGTTTACAATCTCCTCTCGAGGTGTCAGAGCGCTTGAATTGTACTTAAAACACATAAATCTCCCTTCAAAGGTAGCTTGAGAGCCTGAAGTGCAGCCAGGGAATTTTAAATGGAAAGGGTAAGCCAGGCCTACTGAGTCCTCTCAAAAGTAGAGATTTCAGTTTGTTTAAATTATAGCGCAATCTAGACCAAAAAATCAAATGTCTATGATACTTCAGCCAAAGGAAAAAGTATAGCTGCTGTCGAGGAAAAAAAAATATTTGCAATCACCAAAGACTCTTATTTATTTGAAGCTACCTTGAGGATTAATTTGCTGGGGGTGGGGGTGGGGGTCAGGAGTTTGCAATTGCGCCACAGTCTCCAGAAACAAACCAGCCAACCAAGTCACTCAGACACCTTTAGTCGTTAATCACACTGCCTTACTGGAATTTCTTACGTGGCTCCAACTTGGAGAAAAGTAAAATTTGTGAGGTTCATGAAAGACTACCTGCCTCGATTCATCCTGTAATTTCTTGAATTCTAACAAGTACCCTCAAGTATTCATTCATGCTCCCCTTATTTCCCTAATGTATCACTTATATCACAAAACTGCACATAGCATATTTTTTAAATCACAAATTATAATTCTGCACTAAAAGCTGTAATATGTCAAACCGAGTTGAGTCCCACATATCTTTTGTTTGGCAGGAACTATTCTGGTGCTTAATGAAGGCTGCTTTGGCTGATCCCTCGGTGCCTTAATTTGTCTGGCCACAGTAGTTGGTTTCTGTCTTCTCCAGAAAATGGTTCTGTAGCCAGTGTGTGTGTGGTTTTTTTTTTTTTTTTTTTTTTTTTATGTTGCTTCATAGCCATCGCATGCTTCATTTTAGTTGGAAGCCTATTTTCTTTTGGCTTTGATTGCCAGCAAATTACCCCCAACTTTCTGACTGTGTCATCTTTATTAGAACAATCTGTGGGGGAGAAGTAGAAATCTGCGTGCTGCGATCAAAACACTTCTTTTGACATTTAGGTGAACGCCAAGACTTTGATATCTGAAAATTAAGCTAATACTTGAAAGAGCCTTTCATACAGTTGATACAAATGTTACCTTTCCCACCAGTGTTACACTGGATGACACGGTTTAATTAACATTTGCACATTCGGTCAAAAGCTCTCCCACTCATTGCTAATCTAAACCTTTCTTTAGTCATTATTTCTTGAGGATCAGTGGCACCGTGGCACTCAGGAAATAATTGAAATAACAATTATTTCTAGCTTATTTTTTAAAAAATTATTTATTTATTTATTTGAGATAGAGAAAGAGAAGGGGGAGGGGCAGAGGGAGAAGGAGAGAGAATCTAAAGCAGACTCCACTATGTTGAGCGCAGAGCTGGGGCTCAATCTTATGACCCTGAGATCATGACCTGAGCCAAGATCCAGAGTTGGTCCCTTGACCAACTAAGCTACGTAGGCGCCTGAATTCTGGTTTAGTTTTAGCTATGATTGGTAGAATAGAGATTGTGTTGATGCTTCTATTCTCAGCTTGCCAGTTTATGCATTTGGCCCAAGGTAGTTTCTCTTCGAGAGAAATGTGAGAGGATGGCCCCTGGCTGTTGAATTTAAGTGAGGATTAGAATACAAAAATAGAAAACTGGTATACCGATTACCTTTTTTTCCCCCTCCTAATTATTATTATTATTATTATTATGTCTCCTCACCATCTCGATTTATTTTTCCTGGAGTGTCCAAGATGGAAAGAAGCAGAGTCCATGAACAATTGTTCCCTATCTAATCACTTTCAATTTGGTCATACTGCTTTATTTTCTTCACAATACTTGTTGCTATCTGGAATTATCTTCTTGGTGCATTTGTTTGCTTGTTGAATCCCCTGTCCAATACTCACAAGAATGGAAGCTGCCGAGCGTGGGGCTTCCTCTGTCTTACACATCATTGGCATCGCCAGTGCCTGTAGCAACCCGTAACAGTGCCTGGCCCATAAAGGGAATTCCACATGATCTGTTCAGTGCAAATTGTGAAATTTAAGTTCTGTGGGTGGTGAAGAGAGACTTTCCTCCTAACTTTAAAAACACCTTATCTGGGGCACCTGGGTGGCTCAGTGGGTTAAAGCCTCTGCCTTTGGCTCAGGTCATGATCTCAGGGTCCTGGGATTGAGCACCGCATTGGGCTCTCTGCCCGGCAGGGAGCCTGCTTCCCTCTCTCTCTCTGCCTGCCTCTCTGCCTACTTGTGATCTCTCTCTCTCTGTGTCAAATAAATAAATAATCTTTAAAAAAAAAAAACACCTTATCCTATTTATTTGGAATATAATTTGGGAGAAGCTACAAGAATTACTAGAGAAATGCATGCTCAGGTAAGGGAAAACTTGAAGAGGATACGTGTAAGAACAATGTATGTAGGGACAGGACAGAACGATTAGACAAAGTTTGTAAAGGAAATGAGCTGCTGATAGGGGATATGGGTTTCCTCATGCTGAGGTTTCTTTTTTTGTGGAGGGCACTCCGATATCATAACTTTCCTGGTTTCCTTCTGCCCCCTTATTCATTCTGCAATGGGGGAGTTGGAGTTACCTCTCATTGATGAGGTGGGAAGGAGAAGTTCAGTTCAGTGCTTTCCCTTCTCCCTTCCTCTTATAAGTGGGCTTCCCTGAGAGGACCTTCTTTGCATTTCCATGTCATAAATCTAACAAAGGCTGGTCCCCAGGCAGTGCATGTGTCTAGAATAGAGAAGTCTTTCTAATTTCGAGGTTCAGTATAATGAAGTTCACTTGTCCACTTTCTCTAACAATACCTTTATAAGGAGTAAAGGTCATATTCTGGCAACTGTAAGATAGTAATACCTCCATGGTATTACATAGTATAGTATTACTATACTATGGGGAGAAGTGGAATGATATTATTTAAAGTTCTCATACTATACTTGAAATGATATAATATTATGTAGACTGTGATGAGTTAAAATGCATATTATAAACCCTATAGCAATCACTAAAAACAGAGATATGTCAGTTAATAGAGGAGATAAAATGGAACACAAGAAAATATTCTACCAAAATCAATAAAGGGAAAAAATAACCAAGAAAAATGAAAACAGATGAGAAAAATAGAAAGCAAATAGCAAGATGATAAGCTCAAACCCAGCCATATCAATAATAAAATTAAGTGTAAAATGTCCATAAACATTCCATTAAAAGGGAGAGGTTTTCAAAATGAATAAAAAAGATCCAAACCCAAATGTATGTTACCTAGAACTAAAGCAATGTAATTATAAGGATAGATAAGTTGGAAGTAAAAGATGTACCCTGCAAATACTAATCAAGAGAGAGACAGACTGCCTCTTTTAGTATTACACAAAGAAGCCGATGGGACAAGGAATACCAGCAGAGGTAATCATGAAAGAGTCGATTCATCTAGAAGGCAAAATAAACCTAACATGTATGTTCCCAATAACTGAGCTTCAAGATACAGTATGCGAAAAGTGGCAGAACTGAAAGCAGAAATAGACAAATTCAATAATTATTTTTGGAGATTTCAACACTTTTCAGTAATTGATAGAACAAGCCCAGAGGAAATCAGTAAGGACGTAGAAGAGTTGGACATTACCATCAACCTACTTGACCTACTTCACATTTATAGAAGACTACATCCAACGATGACAGAACATATATTCTTTTGGAATGTACATAGAATATTCATAAAGTTAGGCAGACTGGGTCATAAAATAAGTGTCAATAAACTTTAAAAGACAAATCATACAGAGCATATGATCATAACAGAACTAAATTAGAAATCAATTACAGAAAAATATCTAGAAAATATAAAAACATGGAAATCAAACAGCATAATTCTAAATAATTCATGAGTCAAGGAAGAAATCTCCAAGGAAATCAGAATTTTTTTGAATTGAATGAAATGAAAACATTACATATCAAAATTTGTGGGATGCAGCTAAAACTGTGATTAGAAGGAAATTAATAACAATAAATCTTAGGATTAGAAAAAATAAAACTTTAATCAATAAATTTTACCTTAAGAAACTAGACAAAGAAGAGAAAATTAAACCCATAACATTTGTATACAATTTCAGGTGATCCTGGAACCTTTTGAGACCCATCATAAATTCAGGTTAAGAATCCCTGCTCCTTAAAGATTAATCCTAAATTCGTACCCCATACCAGACCTCTTTCTTGACCCTCAGAAAGTCATATTTAAGTGATTTCAGGGCATCTACAATTAAGTATTTCACAGGCACCTAAAAATCAAAACTTGTAAGAAGTAGTGCTTTAACTGCCTCCTTCCTCCTTTCTTCCCTTCCCCTTTCCTTTTCTAAATCTAAATCAAAGAACAGTGCCACCATTTACTCACATGCAAAACCCTGGGCATCTTCCCCTCCTTCATTCAGTCCTCTAATCAATTACCAAATCCTGCTTATCCTACCATCTAAAATCCCTCAAATCCACCCATTTTTCTCTGTTCCTATTGCCACTGTTCTGGAGTGGGTCACTAACATATCTCTAGGTAGATCATATAATAGCTTCCTAATTTATTCATTGTCTCCTGCATAGTCTGTCCTCTGACATTTTCACCTTTAATAGGTAGTCAGGGTGAGATTTCGAAAAGAGTAATGTGATCTTATCATACCTCTGTTTATAACCTTTCTCTAGCTTTGCTGTGTTCTTGGGGTTAATTCTTGTGCTTTGGCTTATAAAAGCTTTCATGATTGGGATCCTGCTTATCTCATGGACCTCGCTCTCTCTTCTCCTGTTGTGCTAACTTTATAATGTTAACTATGTAATGAACTTCTTCCTGTTTCCCTCAGTTTCAGGCTTTCTTTTTCTTCCAGGCCTTCCAGATGCTATTCATTTTGTCTGGAATATTTTTCCCAACCCATTTCCCTTTGCCCTTCTCCCTCCGCATTTTATTGGATCATTCCTATTCATCCTTTAGACCTAGTTTAGCTGTCATTTCTCTATCAGGACCTCCCAGATCTTCCTCCTGCTGCCTGCTTGTTTTCACTTCCAAAGGATCCAATGTCCCTGCTAATAATCTTATTGCAGTTTAACATTTCTAATTGTAATTTCTGACTTGTGAATCTCCCCTACGAGGCTGTAATATAGTGTTTGTCCTTGTGGATAAAAGCAGGTGTATTGTTTTTGACAATCTATGGTAATATACAAAGGATTCTGGAATTCTTTTTTTTTTTTTTTTTTTTTGGATTCTGGAATTCTTAATTGCCTGGGAAAATAAGTGGTAAAAATAATGTAAGCATAAAGTAAGAGTGATAGACATTCAGTGAATATTTGTATAATCAATGCACTTTATCTGTGATTATATGTTGTCACATGTCATTATCATAACCTATGCTCTCATAGATTTTTATTCTGTTCCATTGATGAGGAAAATATAATTGTCTTGTTAATAAGTGCTGATGGTGTGTTGGACAGATTATGAAGAGAGATTAAATGTTATAGCTTTCTCTCAATATCCTGTGTATTTAATTATATTTTCTCTTCACTGAGCAGAATTTTGATCGTAGGGTTATGGATATTTGGTTGAGAATCTATGATATAAAGACCTCAGCATCCCAACTGAATGCAAAATTGATGGGCTTTTGACTATGCTAAGTCATTTTGCCTGCCTTTCATTTTTGTATTATTAGGTTGTAATTGCTCATTCTCTTCCCCTTTGCTAAGTACATTTAAATGGTTAGTACTAAAATTACTCTATGCCATCACCAAATATCCAACACCAGATCCTTATTAGGCTAATAACAGATCCATTAGAGATTATAAGGGGTCAGTATGCCCTTTTGGCATGGCTTTCGTACACTGCACTCTACTTTGGTGGAAAAACAAAATCATTAAAATAACGTTATGCATGAATAGTCATTAAACCATGGTATAAACATTTGGCTGTGGTCGGGCATATTTGTTCATCAAGTTATCCTGATAAAAGTGGCAAAGAATTTTGGGATGTTTTAAAAATAACCTATAATCATGTGCTCATAATTTTTGTTTTCTTTATGACATTGTAGGAAGGAAATCAATAGTAATTAAACATGGTTAAGCATAGTCAAGCTATATTATTGTGTCATCTCTAACTATAAATATAACACATTTAGAAGTGTTTTGCTCTTCCATAACCCTCAAGTTATAAGAAGGAAAAGAATTATCAGTCATACGGAAAACGAATTGGATCCAGATTTTATAGGTATTTATTTTCCCATAACTATATTATTCTCGTGAAAGACCATTACCAACAGATTAAAGCATTTATTTATTTATTTAATTTTTAAATAATTTTTAAAAAAGATTTTATTTATTTATTTGACAGAGAGAGATCACAAGTAGGCAGAGAGGCAGGCAGAGAGAGAGGGGGAAGCAGGCTCCCCGCTGAGCGGAGAGCTTGATGCGGGGCTCGATCCCAGGACTCCCGAGATCATGACCTGAGCTGAAGACAGAGGCTTTAACCCACTGAGCCACCAGGTGCCCCTAACGCATTTATTTTTAATAGGTCTAAGCATTTTAATCTGATGTTGACTTTTTAAATTGTTGTTTTTTGGTCATTCCAGTCAATGATCAGTTTATTGATGTTATTTACTCATTCATTCATTCATCAAATTTTTATTCATTTGTTATGTGTCAGGTACTGTGCTGTTGAGGTCCCAGAGATGAATAACGTACAATCTATGATGTCAAGGGGTAGAGCTATTGGTAGAGTCTCTGGGTGCTCTATGCATCTTTGTGTATCTACTGGGCTTCCTTCTCTGAGAAGAAACTTAGGTCATTTGAAGAGAACCTTTGTCATGGTGCCTTTCTCTGGAACCCTGTGGACCTGGTAGGGTAATGTCTAAGGCAACATCCTCTGAGTTGGATGCTGTCCCTTTAAAATATTCAGAGGATTCAATGTCTGGCACTGGGTCATCATTTTCCCTCAAATAAATACTTCAATTACATTTAAGTTTCTATTGATCTTTTACTTAATTTAGAAAGAAGCTTCACTGATGCATTACATTTGTTGCCCTGCAATATCAAAGAATACTATCGTTATGATTGGTACCATTTGTAATAAACAAAGAGGGATAAGCATACAACAGCGCTGAAGATTCACAGTCCTCTCCCCACTGATATGGGCTGGTATTGGGACACCACCTCTAGATTGGTACAACCCTCATGCCAACGGGATAGATATATTGCTTTGGGCTTTTAAAATTTTGTTACATTTTGTGACTTGAAGGGTTTTTTTTTTTTTCTATTTTCGTCTTTGGAATAAAAATATGTTTTCCCCCCATTTTTTACAGGCAAACCACTTCAATCGAACATGGCTGGCAGCCATATGGTGGCTTATGAATCCAACAACTAATTTAGCAAAGAAAACTGCTTGTAACAAGTTCTGTATATGCCATCCCCGGTATTACTTTGATGATAAATGAGGAGATGATTGCCAAGAAAATGATAGTGACATTTATAAAAAGGTATGTTCCCATTAGTCATTTAATGATGGTCAAATTATTAGTTACTATCTATTTGAAGTGAAGTACATGGCACTTGTAGGAGGTACTTAACACTTTATATATATAATTTTATAGCAAAAATATGGTGTTAATTTTCAAGCAGCTTACAATCTAGTAAACTTTTGAATGAGTGCTTGTATTACCCTTATCTGGAACTTCTAGGTCTAGACTTTGGGCTGGCATGGCTTCCAGAACTGGCTTTATGACTATATTTCAGAACCAGTGTCTCTAGCCAAAACTAATAAGCGTGGAGTGACTCAAAGATGGAGAAACAAAACAAAAGAAAAACTGAATTAACTCAACACATTAAAATCTCATAAAGAGTTTTTAGGAATTTGGGGGAAATGGCTCATCTCAGTTTTGTTTTATGTTACAGCCTATTGCTTCCCTGGAAGGTTCCTTCTGCTCTGACACTTGGAGAATCAAAGCCTTAGCAGGATGGCTATCACTCTTCACATGCAGGGAGCACGCATGGTGTGTAGTTAGAGTTCTTTTCCTTTAGAATTCCTTGGCATCAGGAGTGGATAAAAGGGAAAGCAAAAGTATTAGGGTATTTTGTGAATTTTATTTACACTTTATTGAAAAGTGACTGTTTAACCTCTGTCTGAGGAAATTAAACATGCCATAGCCATTCATAGACATGAGAAGCACACATCTGTAGCTACATGAACATGATAAGGAATATTTCCTTTGAAGAAATCTATAGTAGTTCATTTTTATCTAATTTTATGAGCTATTTTCAGTAATGTTACTAGTTACACATTTAGATAATTTATTGAATGCGCTATAGAATAAGCTCGGTTGAATTTCTGAATTGAACTTGTCATCAGGTGCCAAAATTATACTGCAACTCAAATGAGTAGGATATTAAAACTATGATGACAGCTGAAGAACTATCCACAAAATACTAACAAGTCTGACTTCTGGAAGGAGACAGAAACGCTTCCCTAAAATATTTTATAAGTTATTATTTGAATAACCATGGAATTAACAAATAAGATTTCTAGAAAATCATGGAAATGTATGCCATTCTGTGTTCTGTATATGACACATGGCAGCCATGTATGGTAAGGTCATACAATCACGAGGTCAGAGGTCAGAGAGCAATGAACTGAAATGTGTTTCTTTCTGAGAAAGCTTTTATACGTGCTCCAGTGATGCACAGGGGTACCAGTGCTGGGAAAGGGTTAAATGCTTAGACTCCCATTCCTTCAGAGCTATTCTCCATGAATCTCTTGATGTTCAAACAGTTCAGCATGGTGTGACTCTTTCAATATGTAGAAGTCATGACATGATCCAGGAAGATTACCAAAACGTTTGT
>CM052899.1:43197134-43224640 GCA_028534135.1 Potos flavus
CCCAAATACACTGTGAGTTCCTGAAGTGTACATTCCCTATTCTATATACCTTTGTATCTCCAGAGCCTAGCTCAGTGTTGCTGATTGGACAAATATGTAAAGAGATGAAACTCTGATATTAATTATTCAGTATCTCTCTGGAAGCATCTGGAGTTAGGTGCTAAAAATATATTGAAGCACTCCACCTTTCTAAGGTTTGGAACTAACTGAGGGATGGAGCCAAAAATGAGGCACTTAAAGATTAAAGTGATGGCTTTGTTAATGACAAAGGCTGGGTTGGAGAACATGGCTTAGATATGTGGTAAGTGGTGGGTTTCCTTCTAGAACCCAAGAATTAGACAGTATTTTCTGAATCAAGGCAGTTCTGAACAGCTACAGGCCTGGACAATGTAATTCCCAGTTTAGGTACAGAGTCTTGACCACTAAGTTTATGACATGATCCAGAGTAGACCAGAACACATGCAGATGGTCAGATCCCAAAAAGAAAGAGGAAAGAGCTGACCTAGGCTTGCCTACTTTTTGTTCCAAACTTAACAATCAGTTAAGTCAACATTTCTCCCTTAGCAAAAATTAGTGTAGTTGTAGAGAGGCCAGAAGCATATTTGAATGGATGTCCTTCTACTTGGGAACACGAAATCAGGGCAAAAGAAGATCCCTGATTCTCCCTCTTCTGGTACTAAGAACAGTTGTCTTTCCATGTGTCCTTTCTCTGTCAATGGCATTACTCTTCTCCCAGCTATTTAAATGTAATTTGAGAAACACTATCCTAGTTTTTAGCTCATCTCCCATAAAAAGCAATTGGCAATGATCCTTCAGCCTACCTCTAGTCCCAGAACTAATTGTTGGTATCTTATCTTTTAATTGTTTAACATATAAAAGTAGTAACAGGTTACTATGAAAATTACAAATGATTCAGACACATAAAAATAAACCTGCTTAAAAGTATCCGAGTCTTCCAGCATTTTCTTGTGTCCGAAGATAACTATTGGTCAGGCATATATCTCCAGACTTTTTCTAGGCATTCACACATGTTTAGACATAAAGATTTTTGAAAACTGCAAATACTTAATAATAACTGACAGACATTTTCCTATTTCTCATTTTATTTGTTTACCTCATTTTTTTTTAGCATTCTATAGAATGAATGTTTCATAATTTCTTTCAGCATTCCCCTATTACTGGATATTTAGGTTGTTTCCAATTTTTTACTACTACAAAGAGCAAAGATTCTATACAACTATGTCTCTCACTATTTATGTAAGAGAGATTCCTATAAACAAAACTGTGGAGTAGAGTTACCTGTACATTATAATTTTGATAAGCATTTTCGCATATGCTTTTTTATACTATATTACATATATATATTTATATACATACACACATCATATATATTGTTTATACTAACAATATATCAAGTTCCCATTTTCTGAAACTTATGGACTCTGGAAATTTAAATTGTTCCAGTTTTTACAAGCTGAGTAGATAAAACATATCTTTTTGTTTAATCCCATTTCCTTCAGTACTTATGATGTTGAACATGATTTTGCATGGTTATTATCTTTTGGTATTTCTTCTTTTGCCAGTTCGTAATTTTTGTTCATTTTTCTTTGATAGTTTAATATTTTCATACATTATAGGTTTGAATTCTGTATCTGTTAAACATGTTGCAAATATTTCTTTACAGAGTGACTTTCTTTTCAATTTGTTTATTAGTTAGCTTTTACTAACAGATTTTAATGCCAACATTTTCTTTTCTTTTTTTTAAGGAAGATTTTATTTATTCACTTAGAGCATGCGTGAGTGGGGGGAGGGATCGAGGGAGAGGGAGAGAGAGAATCTCAAGGAGACTCCGCACTAAGTGTGGAGGCCGACATTGGGCTCAATCCCACAACCCTGAGATCATGACTTGAGCTGAAATCAAGAGTTAGTTGCTTAACTGACTGAGTCACCCAGGTGCCCCAATGCCAACATTTTCATAGAATGAATTCCCATATAAACATCACTCTCTTTTAGTAATTAAAATTCTTTTCCATTGATCTATTTATTTATTCTTCATACGGTTTGAGTTCTATAACAACAGAATTTAATAACAATAATCTTTAATATTTATTGAAACTTTAACATGTGTCATTCCCTTAATCTTCACAAATGCCTTATGTGGTAATCAATATTATTATCACCATTTTACATGTTAGGAAACTGAACCCCAAACTGGTTAAGTAACTTGCCCAGTGTTACTGAGCTAGTAAACAGCTAAGCTAGGGTGAACCCTTACATTCCTGATCCAAGTTGAGAATATTGGTAAATACTATACTATAAACACTTTCCACAGGTTTATGGGATTCTTTGACATTTGGGATAGCAAGTTGTCTGTCAATGATGTTCTATTTTACCATTTTCTTATGCATTTTACTCTTACGAGTTAATTTTATACTCATCCTGATGGATTTCATAAAAAGTTCTGTTGGGTTTTTAATAATAATTATTTTGAAATTTTAGATTATTTTGAAGAAGGAATGTCATTGTTGTGGGCTGAGTTGTGTTCTCGGCTCCATGTTGAAATCCTAACCCCTAGTGTATTTCAGAATGTAACTGTATTTGCAGATAGAGTCTTTAAAGAGCTAATTAGGTTAAAATGAGATTATTAGGGGGACACTAATTCAATGTGACCGGTGTCATAAAGAAGAAAAAATTTGGAACATACAGATTCAGAGGGAAGATAGCCATCTACAAACCAAGGAGAGAGGCCTCAGGAGAAACTCACCCTACAGACACCTTGATCTTAGAGTTCTAGCTTCCATATAGCTTTCTGAGAAAATAACTTTCCATTGTTTAAGCTGTCCATTCTGCAGTACTTTGTTACGATAGCCCTGGTAGCTAATACAATCATTGTCATAATTTTACTGTCTCTTCATTCAGTATAATTCTATGAATTTTAACTTATTTAGTCTTTTTCTACATTTATCAGTTAAGTGTAAGTGTTTTCTCTGAGTATAGATTAATATTTATTATTAGTCTTATTCATTTTACTGCTTTCTGTTACTCTTGTGAATAGGATATTTTTTCCATTATATTTATAAATTTTCTATTGATTTTTATATATTTATATTTTATCTGGATACCTTACTGGGCTCATTAGTTTTAAATTTTTTCAGTTGTCTTGGAGTTTTTAGGCAGGCAAACCTATAACATGCAAATGAGGACAGTTTTATTTCTTTATTTCTTACATATATACACACACAGACATATACATATGCACACACACACAGATTTCATGTTTCTTGTCTTATTGCATTGGCTGGAATGCTTCAAAATAAGCTTGAATAATAGTAGTGATAGCACTCATTCCTTGCCTAACATCTGACTTTATTTGGCAATCTTTAATTTTGGTATTTATCATAGGTTTATTTTTATTTTTATTTTTGAAGATTATTTATTTGAGAGAGAGAGAAAGAGAGTGAAAGCAAGCATGGGTGGGGAGAGGGGCAGAGGAGAGAGGGAGAGAATCTCAAAGACTTCCTACTGAGCACAGAGCCCAATGCAGGGCTCGATACCATGACCCTGAGATCGTAACCCGAGCCAAAATCAAGAGTGGGACACTTAACTGACTAAGCCACCCAGGTGCCCCTATTCATCATAGGTTTTGATATAATTTTCAACTTGTTAAAGTTTTATAGGAGTCCTTATTCTCTCTCTCTATCAGCAAAAGAAATTATAGGAAGCCCTTACCAGAAACTTTCAAAATAATCTTATAGATTTCTCTTTTCATATGCTAATATAGTGAATTGCATGAATAAATCTCTAAATTTAAAGCATTTTTTGATGTTAAGAATAAGCCCGTTTGCTTATTGTCCAATCTTGTTATAATTCACCACTGGATATGAATTATTAATATTTTATTCATGAACTTTTCAGAAAATATGTTGTGTGGTAGACCTTCTAAGTCATTCTATGACTGAAGATTGATTTCACCTATAGCTTTGAATAATAATTTAGTTTGGCATAGAATTCCAGATTCAAAATAACTTGGAAAACATCAGTCTGTTATACTCTGGAATCTAGTATTGTAGATGAGGAATTAGAGGCTAAACTAATCCTCTTAAGTCAGAAATATTAAGAAAAAACTTGGGAAACAAAAAAAAAGTGGAAAATTGAGATTTCATCAGAATAAAAGCTTTTGCACAGCAAAGGAAACAGCCAACAAAACTAAAAGGCAACCTACAGAATATCACATATCACATAAAGGGCTAGTATCCAAAATCTACAAAGAACTTATCAAACTGAACACTCAAAACCCAAAACACAATCAAGAAATAGGGCAGAAGACATGAACAGACATTTCTCCAAGGAAGACATACAAATGTCTAATAGACGTGTGAAAAAATGCTCAACATCACTTGACATACCTGAAAATACAAATCAAAACCACAATGAGGTATCACCTTATCCTGGTCAGAATGGCTAAAATTAACAAGTCAGGAAACAACAGATGCCAAGGATGCAGAGAAAAGGAATCCTCATGCTGTTGGTGAGAATGCAACCTGGTGCAGCCACTCTGGAAAACAGTATAGAGATTCCTCAAAAGTTAAAAATAGAACAACCCTATGACCCAGCAATTGTGCTACTAGGTATTTATCCAAAGAATACGAACATAGTGGTTTGAAAGGGCACATGCATCCCAACGTTTATAGCAGTAATGTCCACAAGAGCCAAAATATGGAAAGAGCCCAGCTGTCTATCAATAGATGAATGAATAAAGAAGAGGTGGTATAGCTATACAATGGAATATTACTCAGCCATCAAAATGAATGAAATCTTGGGGTGCCTGGGTGGTTCAGTCAGTTGAGCATCTGCCTTTGGCTCAAGTCACAATCCCAGGGTCCTGGGATTGAGCCCCACGTCATTCTCTGTGCTCAGCGGGGAGCCTGTTTCTCCCTCTGCCCCTTCCCCCACTTGTGATCTCTCTCAAATAAATAAATAAAATCTTTAACAAGAAAAGAATGAAATCTTGCCATTTGCAACAGAATGAAACTAGAGGATATTATGCTAAGCAAAATAAGTCAGTCAGAGAAAGACAAATACCATATGATTTCACTCATATATGGAATTTAAGAAACAAAACAGATGAACATAGGGGAAGGGAGGGAAAAATAAAATAAGATAAAAACCTGAGGGAAGCAAACCATAAGAGACTCTTAGCCATAGGAAATAAACTGAGGGTTGCTGGAGGGGAGGTGGGTGGGGGGATGGAGTAATGGGGTGATGGGCATTAAAGAGGGCATGTGATGTAATTAGCACTGGGTGTTAGATGTAATTGATAAATCACTAAATTCTACCCCTGAAACTAATAATACACTATATGTTAACTAAACTGAATTTAAATAAAAAATTCAAAAAAAAGGAAAAAACTCATGATTTGCTGTGAATCACAGCAAAAATGGATCAGAGTTGAGGTTTTTAGATTTTATATGAACTATTTTGTTGTGCCTTAATTTTATGTTTTTATTCTCTATAGTTTTCAGTAATATATCCCTGCTAGGTAGACTGAAATAAGGCAATTAACGTATGTCATTTTTCCATTCCACCAGCATCATCTAATGAAAGAACACTAAACTCAGAAAGAAGTTAAGAATAAGAAATTCTTACTGCTGAAGAAGAAGCAGATTGAAGATTGTATCACTCTGTCAATGCAGAAATGAGATTGGAATCCAGGTCTTTTCATTAATTATGAAATGCGTGAGATTCCTGTAAGGCAAGGGTTTGCTGGAACAAGGAAGAATTGGAACTTTGGTGTAAATGATAAAGGGGTTCTGCAGTTGCTAACTGGCTCAGGGCGAAGATAACCTGAAATGCACAAGTACTTGGCATTTGCTTGTGACTGTTGCTATGTTAGACTTGGAACTTTCAACTATTAAACATAATAACTCCTCTTTCAATAATTATGTGCATGTGTTAAAATAGTATTTGCATATATAAAACTCTGGAACATCTATTAGTTCCTAAGGGTATTTAAAGTACTGATTTACAGTAGAAACCCAATTTTTCAACATTTATTTCATCAGTCTGGGAGCTGTCTGTTGGATATGAGTTTACTAAATTTGAGACTGAGAGTACACCAAAACAAAACTTTTATTTACAAATTAATTGGCTCCCAGTTGTCAAATAAAGCCTGAGTCTCATGGTCATATCACAAGTTGCCTTGCAGGTCTTCATGAAAAAGAAATGTGATGATTTAAAGAAATAATGCCCATTTGATTAAATCGGTCATTTCAAAAGCGTATCCTCATTTGTCATCTTATATCAGTTGTTATCATTTAAAAAAAAAAAAACCTTGCATGTCCACCTGAGAGCCTTGGGCAGCAAAAACAATCCCACTGAAGAATGTTCATCATCAATTTCTTAAGGAAGTTGAGCTGACTAAATGATAGAAATGCACAATTATAGAGGAAACAATCTTACTCTGATATTTGAGTGTAATTATTAACAGAATGTAGAGCATCAGATAAAAATAGTAAAGACATAAAAATGACATATCTGTTTCATGATGTATTAAATGTACCTATTAAATCATCTTAGACCTATACTCCAGCTGACTCACACGCACATTGAATGGGGTGATTTAAGAATAAGATGAACTGTCCTCTTTGGTTTGGTTAAACCAGTTTCCATTGGGGGGAGGAGATATTTTTAGAACTCATTGAAGCACATTGTAGTTCTGCTATTAGTGGGCCATCAAATGCAATTTGGCACAGCACAGTGTTTCAACAGTTGCTTGACGTTAACAGTGACTATAGAACCCTTCGTGATCAGCTAAGGTTATTTTTAAACTTAATTCTAGATAAGCCAGAGAAGTGCTGTTTTGTTGTCCACATGGTCATTGCAGCAATGTTAGTCATCAAAGATGCTGCGTGCCTTCATGCGAGATTCCTCGTAAACCCCTCTCTCCATTAAACCATGGAAACCAGAACCACAAAGCAGGGCGAGAGTCATGCTATTTCAATTAGAAAGATCACACCTTATTCATTTAAGCATTTGCTGTTTGCCCGGTATAGTTTGTTAGCTTACTCATCTGGGGAAGGAAATATCTTTGCCTACGTGAGGCTTTCGCGTAATTAACCACCGCCGCCATCTCGTATGTTGGGGTCTGTCCTCAAGGAAACCACCCTATGTGTGAGTTTCTGGGACATTCCTGGGAGAACTCTGTGTTCACTTAACTTGATGACAAAACAGTAACATGCTAAATAATGTGATTAAAGTTGTTAAAAGCCAAAATAAACACTTATAATTATCTCGAGAAAAATGGTGTCAGGCAAGTGCGGTCTCTATAAAGTGGGACTCCGCATGCGTCTTTCTGGCCCTGCTGCACAATAGATCATAGTTAAAGGTCTGTTAACAGACCTCTGACGGCTGAGCTGGGTAGCTTGTGGTTTCCTTCGAAACCTATTGGCATAATGTGAATTTATGTGTGAGGTGCAAATTGGAAGTTGCCTGCTATTGGTGCCCTTGGCAGAACAGAAATCATACTGTAGGGCTAGCAGCAGGAAGTACATTGCTTTGAAATTACCCAGCAGGGTTTCTTCTTGCTGCTCTTGTTGCTTCTGAGACAGGGGCCTTGTATTGTCTGGCCATCATTAAAATCAAAGTGTAGCCTTCTTTGCTGGGTGCCAGTAAACTTAGGTGAAAAACAGAAACAATCTGGAGTTTTAATTATTTTAAAATGCAATGTAGGCAAGAAACAAAGATGAAAGCATTTTTGACTAATCTATCCCAATTATTTCACATAAACGGATTTGCTAAAAAAGGAGTCCAGAGAGAGAGGGAGATTGCCTTTACAAGAGACTTCATAACATATCTCACAGCCATAAACTATATCTATGCCATGTAATCCATTCTCGGGAAACTCATAGAGAAAAAAGTGTCCAAATGTTGTACTTTGGGGTGAGTAGAGAAAACCAGATGTGTCTTTACCTTATTCCAAATACAAGATGCTATGCATATGTGAAATAAACTTTCAAAGCATGGGCTAGGATTTATTGGTTAATTACTTACCAACCTAAAATAGTCCATCTGTAAGGGAGTATCTCCGCGCTATAATTAAGACTGGTCTAATGCCATAGTAGGCTGGACAGATAATCCCCATTATGCCTTCAATTCCCAGAGCTGGCAGGCTCTGAATTTCTTCTTTTTAGTTTCTTTTTCCATGAAGAGTATAAAAGCACAAGTCATAGGTTCAGAGTTTGCTGTCTCTACTAATCCACTGGGAGAAAATTTCACTCAATGTTGAATAAAATATAGAGAACACAGACTCGCTGCCACATTGTACCAGCCAGCTCTCAAATTAACAGTGGTGGAAACCAAGAGTTAGTGTATAGGTTCTTTGGAGAACATCTCACTGCACCCATGCACAAAATACTGGGAGCTCATGAGTTAACATTTATTGAGCACCTGCTATGGGGTAGGCACTTTGGTAAGGACTGGGGATATGAAGATGAACCAGACTTACAAGGGAAGCTAGAGGGTTAAATGATTATTTACATATGTTACTCTGGAAATTGAGTGCCAAGCTAAGTAAGTGCGGTGTGCCAAGGTAGGACGTAGCAGGGACCTCTAAACCAACCACAAGTGGTACTCTGCCCGAAACAGAGATGCAGATAGCACGTTTTCACCTCGATTGTCAGATATTTTCAAATGATATATATGATGAGGAAAAATATATTGTTTTGATCACAAGGTTAGAAATGGCTTTAGGAAAATTGGATATGCAGGTCCATTCCCTTTCTTTAAACGTTTCCTTCATCCAACTGCAGTCTACTCTATGATACTTGCAAGCATTCAGCCATAGCAAAGAGCAGGTGTGTAGAACTGCTACGAATCCAATGGCTCAAATGCTGAAAGGCTGCATCTTATTCGACAACACTGCTCAAGGTCAAGGCTCTTGTGCTATCAGACTTGCCCAGGCAAGGGAGAAATCTGGATTTTAGATCTTCTTCCACTAGAATTTCAGTATAGGAAAGAGAGAAATCATAATAACATGGATATGTGAAGAGTATTTCTGGGTATCTTTTGCACCTACCTAAGTTTGGAACCTGCCAGTTATCACTTTGTTTTGTTTGAGAGATAGAAGCACAGAAGATTCAGGCTGCCCCAAACCTTAAGATGTTAATAGGGAATTTGGCCATTTTAAGTTAAAATCTGCTTAGGAAAATGAGCTCCCACTGGTGGAAATAGCTTTCTTTTCAGTGCAAGAAGTTGTCCGAAGCTTTTGTCTCTTTCCAGTGCTCATCCTGATTAAAGTTTAATACTGCTCTCACAGCTACATTTAATTTCATATGCACAGTAATGTTGTTCAGGCAAGGCTTCCAGGACACGCGTCGAACCAAATGTCCATAGTTGGTCTCCCATCCCAGCAGCACCACCTATTGTCTGGCGGCTCTTGAACTAAACTTCCCAAATATCGAATTTGTCTATTTCTTTGGGCATTTCTGAGAGGTAGCCAATATCCTCTATATTTTCCGGGCTATAAGGGTTAAGTATCAAGACTGCGGTGACTCTTCTAAAGTTATAAATCTGTTCTGTAAATAAAATGAATTTCTGTGGCACTTCAGACCTTCCTTTTAATTGGTGAAAAGAAACTGAGTGGAGAAGCTCTATGCTCATAAAGAATACTGGTGGGCATAAAATAATGTTGGGTAAATAGAAACTTAGTTGTATCTGTGTCTTTTGCAAGTCACTACTATCATATATTATTTATTAAATCTAAGTGGCATTTCACCCCGCCCCTCCCATGGGGTTTAAAAAACACTTGTAAAACACAGATATTATTACTCGCATTTACGGGTAGAAACTGAAACTCAAGAAGTGTCAATTGGGGGCCACTATGGCATTATTCCCAGAAGAGAGACAGGTAGGACTGGAAATTTTACATAGTTTTTGTTTGATATTTACATATACATAGATGAATGCAAGTCGTAAACTATGTTTTCTGCAAGCCACGTGTATTTAAACCATGTAAACCATAGCAAGAATTTTAGGAGGAAAATAATAAGTAACATATGGGATATTTTCATTGTACCATTTAATCTTCCCTACAACTGTCTGGCAAAGGTAAGGTGGCTTTGGGCCTTAAATCATTGCTTTTCCCACTATGTACACTCTTTTTGAGATTTCAACCACTCCTGTAGATTTAATTATCATCTCTGCATTGATAACTTCAAACTTTGTATTTATGTGCCTTATATCTTTCCCATCCTTTAGAAAAAAGTGTATACATTTGGAAGTTCCACAAGTATCTGAAACTCCACACAAACTTATCGTTTTTCTTGACAAAGCTACTCATCTTCCTGTATTCCTTATCACAGCTAATGCCCTACCATCTATCTCATTGTCCATGCCGGAAATCTGAACTTATACTTCTTTTTGTTCATCCTGTTCACTCCATCAATCATTGACAATTACATTTCCTCAATATCTCTGAATTCCACCTTATTTAGTTCAAGCTCTTGTCATTTTCACCTGGTTCATTACAATAACTCTACTGCTTTTAATTTGACTTTTTCTGTTACCAGAGAGATTGTTCTAAAATTCAGGACTCTTAATGAAAAGCTTCACAAAAGGTTTCTCATTGCTTTTAGGATGAAGTCCAAATTCTTTGCACAAGTAATATGATGCCATTAAAAAAATATAACCCAGTGGGTGATCAGACCTTTGTACTACATGAGATATTTAGTATCCACAATGGGCCAGGCCTAATGGTGGCTTCCTCTTTGGAAACCCATTGATAGAATTCATCATATCACTAGAACTAAGGTTCAAGCTCATATGATCATCTACGTAGGTGGTTAAATGACATTTGCAAAATTCAGGATTAGTGTTATTGTTGATGCTCTAATTTCCACTCTTCAATAGGGGAATTTGATAAAAACAAAGTTTATGAAGGCCAAGGTATTCACAAGATAGATTATGGAAAGATGATTAGTAGTTTTAGAAACAATTATTCGTTATTAGTTTTTTTTCTAATTAAGCCAGTTTTATTTTAATTTGGAAGGTAGGTGAGTTGCAAGTTTTCAAAAGGCACACATTTTTATTAGCTTTTCTATAATAACGGACACAGAGTTTTGCGGATCTTTTCAAAAATCCGAATTAAATTTTCTGTAGTGACATGTCTATATGTTACACATTGACTACATAAGGACATTGAATTACTGTACTGTATAATTACAAGACTGATTATATTAATGTGTATCTTTCGTGCAATAATTTTTGCACTTATTCATTCATCAAGGATAACCATGACTAATGCAATTATAGTTTCATTTTAAACTCATTATTCATGGTCATCAACTTAGAGATAAGAATGGAATTATGTTGATAAGTTTATAAACTGATGGCAGGAGGCCAATCAGATTGCTTCATACTCTTATTTTATGATGATGTTTCTTACGGTGAACATGTCGATTTGAAGAGAAAGTTTTGGGATTCGAGTCATGATTAAAGTGCTTTAAGTCATTTTTCATTTTAGGTCTCTCATATAGATACAGAATAGGTACATGAAAGCTATTTCATGAGTTTGATTAACACCATCATAAATATTGCAAATACTTGTATACAGAGGGGAGTAATCTGCAGTAAGAACAACATAATTCTGATGCTTTGTGCAAAAAATACAGCATAACTGAATTCAACAAAGAAGTAAGTGGTAATTGATAAGTCAGACTATTAGAAAAAGATTTTGGAAACATGCATTTGTTTGGAGAACCAAAGAAACATTTACTTATTTGAGGAACCAAAATAGTTGTAACTGGGCCAGATGACATATTTATAGGTTTCCATGAGAAACATAAACTTATCCTGAATAAAAATTGCAAATGGTCAATAAAATTAAAAAAGAGAAGTAGTAAAATCATCCAAGGACAAGGTAGGATTTGGTAGAGGAAAATAGTTTCTAATTCAGATATAAGTAGTAAGCAAAGGAATAGATCATTTTTAATTGAACACTACAAACAATTGAAAGTTGAAATAATTTTAATTGAAAACTCATCATGTGTTTGTATCCTTGTTTTTCGACTTGTAGAATATAGTCACAACCCACAATTTTTTTCAACTTAGTACATATTTATTGAGCATCTACTTAATGTGCAAGACTGTGCTAAGCATCATAGTCAAAGTGAAGGCTTAGCAAGATATGGTCGAGGAGTTTGTCATCCGGCAATGTGGATAAGAGAAATGCACACTCACGAAACCAAAGCATAAAGTGTCAGGTGCAGAAGAACAATACAAACACAATGTTTCCAAAGATGGATGGAGGGAAAGAGCACATCCAGGTGGAAAGATCAGGAAAAGCTTAACAAAGGAAACAACATGTGAGATGAACCATGAAAAATAAAAAGAACTTTCACAGGCTGGGATAATAGAGACGTAAATAAAAATAACACAAGCTATATGTATTTCGTGCCAGGCACTGTTTTAAGGATTTTATATATATTGTGTCATTTAATCATCAAAACAGTGGCAGAAACAGTACTGTTATTATCGCCACGCCACAAATGAGGAGAATGAAGAGATTAATTTGCCCCCGGTCTCATGGTTAAGCGGGGAACCCAGACTTTAGACTCAGATCTGTCTAGTTCCAGAGCATAAACCTCAGTCACTACTTCACATTGCCTTGTCAAGAGGAGTCGTTTGTGAAGGTGAAAGTTGAAAAACCTAGATCCCCAGAACATTTGTATTTTAGTAAAAGGATGCTTAATAAGTTAACATTGGTTGGGATATGATAAAAATGTTAATTATCATAGTTCAAAAAGCACAATGCAAAATTGTGCATGTGCTTTATAATAATGTAGACTTGGTAAATGCTTGTTGAAGGCATTAATGAATAATGTAAAAAACATGTATGCGTATGAGCAGGGATCAGGAGATCAATATGTAAAAATGATTAGTTGTAATAGGATTGTGGCCTTTCCTCTTTCAATGTCATCTTTAATTTGTATATTGTCAGATCTTCCAAGTTTGAGTAGAAGCCAGCTGTTTATTTCCTTTTCATTAACAAAAGACTAATGACTTCAATCCTAAAGGATAAATGCATCAATCTGTGCTATCAATAATCAATAGACAATTCTTTTTGCCGGATATTTGTTAACATATGCAATCTTTCTGAATAGTTCTTTTTCGCTTTTTAATTTTTTTTCGGTAATGAGGAATATAAATCCAGATAAAATGATACATATATCATAACTTAGGCATTCACGATTGAGACCAGATGAGGCAATGATAGTTTGCATGCTGACTTATTTCTTTAATTTCCCCAAATTGAAGTCTTATTAATCATTTGCTAGTTTCATGCAATGGTACATTCTTCAAACAGTGCCTAATGATAGAAATAAGAGAAATGATAAATGAAAATGGTCAAAGTACTCAATAACATGTCGCTGATGTATTAAGACTTTAAAACAGAACTTAGTGTATCATGGGATTTTTGCCTTTATCTAGACTAAAATATATTTTGTTGACTCAGTTTGAAGGAATTATTAAATACCATATACGAATTGCTTTATACTTATTTGATTAGGAAACAGCAGTTCTATACAAACATGGACCCATGCATATATATTTACCAGTGAAGTTGACTAACCCCTATGTCTGAAGGACCATTTTTCTTCCTATAAAAGGACACTTCTGCTGACAACATAAGCTACATTTGAATGTGCTAGGTTGACTGACTTACTGCGAAGCTGTCAGTTTTGAGTGGGGCGCAGAGCAAAAATAGGCTCTGCCCTGGTCCACACTCAAGTTTAAGACACTCTGCTACTGGGGCTTCATGATTGGGCAGAGCCGGTGACACCCCAAAATGTCTGTGGCAAGTAAAAATGTTTTATGCAATACCTGGCCACACCCCCGTAGAAGACACTGAGGACTTTGGAAAAAAATCCTTTCCCTCTTTGAGAAACAGCTCCAGCTCCCAACTTGCCAGTCTCTGGTCGACATTGAATACTTGGCTAAGATGCACCACGTGAACACTTGACTGGAACTGCCCCTTTTACCCAAGACACAATGAAGTTGGGCTTCCTTGGAAGCACTCCATCAAGTGGCAATGGTCTGTAAGAGACAGAACTCAAGCAGTTACTGAAGGTATGCATATATCGTGTCTCCAGTTGTCTTGTCATCTACTTCTGCTGCTCTAATCTCTTACCCTCAATCCACATCTTGTCTCATAGGGACTTCCCTTTGATCAGTCAACTGAAAAGGTAAAAATTCAAGTGTGGCTTGTTGGGGTTTTGCACAATATGCTGGTACTGGCTGACTTGGACTGCTGAAGCATTACAATATAGTCTATGTTGGAGGTGGCCCAGAAGGACTTTAGGGAAAGAAATCCTTCCAATAGGAAAAATTATGAGCAGTGCATCTCATTATTTACTTCGCTTGGAAAGAGAAAGTGCCAGAGATATAAATCTAGAGGAATTAATAATAGTGGCTAAAGCTTGGCTGGACATTCAGGAAGAATATTGAAGGACTGATGAAATGAGAATCTGGGAAAGAATTTGTAGGTAGATTCCTTAGAATAGTCAAGGAGGTGAGGATCCCCCATCACGGAAGAGGATCTCAGTGATCAATGGTCAGGATGACTCAGTGTCAGTCAGCTTCTCCTCACCAATGCCAGAGCTGGCTCACTGGGGTCATGAACAAAATGGCAGCAATGAAACCCCTGTGATTTTAGTAACATGGGCTTCCCTTCACCAAGGGTGATCTGATTACTGCCAATTTAAGTACCCAACCTGGTCGTCCTATTAAGATCAAATTAAGATCATTCTAAGAGAGAAACAGGTATTGATGGAACTCTAGGGAGACAGTGAGGCCTATACTAAGCCCTCGGAATAGCATCTCTCCCCAGAGGGACTAACCAACCATCCATGAGGAAGTTTATTTTGGATGCCTTCCCTCATGGAAGGGGCAGTGATTTATTATCACTAGAAATGGCTCACTCTGTATGGGGATTTGCCTTCCTTGCTCACAGTTCTTCTGCAAACACTGCCAGCACCATGCATAGACTTTCTATGTTTTTCGTCATGAAGCAACCCATACAACATTCTTGATGATCAAGAATTTTTTGATAAATGAAGGGTAGCAATGAGCTTGTGCCTATACTATTCACTGGTTTTACCCTGAATTCCTTCATCTGTGGCCTATTGAATGTCCTCCAAAAAGTGAAGGAGAGGTTTCTAGTGTCTTTATACTTTTAGACTTACAGCTTTGTTGTCCAAAGGAGTAATGATATAGGTACAAAATTATTGATTTGATCTTCATTATTTAGTGATATGACTGATTAGTAAGTAATTATTTCCAGTTCCATCCACCTTATTATTTTTCTCCTACAGTTGTGCTCTAAAAGTGAAATATAAATATCCAGCATTAACTTCACGTGTATTATTATTTTAAGGATTGTCTTAATGCAGCATTTAGCGTGAGAATATTATATAAATTAGCATCAGGTGATTTTCACTGACATTTATGCATGAGGTTAGTACTTTAATCAAATATGGATAGTAAGAGCTGGACTTCAAATTCCCTTGAGATTCTGATTTTGTTTAGTATAATTTTTCAGGCCAAATAACTTCATGTATTTTTAAGGATTTTAAATCAACAGCCAAATATTAAAGTCAGAAACTGATTCAAATGCCTTGTCAAAAGTCTTTGAGATTATTTATGGAAATATTTAGTGATGTAATTTTAGGACCTTGGTAAATTTTGTATTGCTTTGATTACATTTAAAAAAGACTTAGTGCCCAAAAATAACTAAAAATTTAAACTAATGTATACTTTAAGAGAGACACCTTATATTACAATAACTGAAATTTTTTTATGAGATGTCGTCTATAAAAATACATAGATCACTCGAGGAAAATGTCAGCAAGATAAAGGCATACTATTAATATAAACAGTTAAATGTTCTGATCTAAATGTGGTACACTCAGGATAAAATTAGAACCAAAAGTTAAACAAAATATAGCAAGTAACTTAAAAAATATGTAACCTAGGGGTTAACATAAGCTATTCTGAAATGAGCATATGAAATGTACAGAATGCATAGAGCTAAAGGTGAGTGTTACAGGCATTTAAAAAATTTACTTTGCTTCTCTCAAAGGAAGAAAAAATTGTAGTTCAGTATAATCTTTTCCATAATAGGAAATACAGCTTTACGGGCAAAAATGTGGTGAGTCTGATGCAGAAAACTTACACCTGTATCTTTTCAGCATGAGTTAACAATCTATAGCCCAGCAAAAAAACCAGTTTGAGCTTTGTCATTGACCAAATCAGGACAATTTTCCTGACATGAAAAGCATTCTAATGAATGCTAAATGAAACTGGGAGCCAGGAGAATTTGATTCAAGCCTCTGTTCTGCTGGGATGATGTGACTCGGAATAAATAGTTCACCTTCCTGGGCTTTGCTTCCCCTGTGTGTGAAGCGGGGGTGACAACTTCTGCCTCGGCGGACATGCTGAGTTCCGAGAATCAAGTGAAAAATTTGGTACACATTTGTGAAATGAATACATGAAGATTAAAAGGCATTTTGTATATGATAAAGCCTTAATTGCAAGTCAATTATTAATCATTCTATCCCAAGCTCACAATCTAATCTGAGAACCATTTTTTTTTTTTTTAAATATAAAGGATAATGCTTGGTTAAAATATTTTGCTATTTTATTTGGATGCCAGTTGTTTTATCTACAAATGGATGCAATAACAATGAATTAGGCTGGTTGTCCCCTACTGGATATCATTTGGTGAGTATGCTATTTTCTGTTCCCCACCAAAAATACTATCTCATGACTAAAGCTTCAAGACAGGGTAGGCCATTGCCATAAGGTAAAAAGTACCTATTTTAAATGGCACTTTGAAAAAAAGATGAGACTAGCTCTTTGGGACTCAGAAAAGAAAGAGTTTAGTTAAAGGGATCGTCAGGGTGGTATTAAAAGTTGGCCATCTGTTAGGACAAGGGCCCCACCAACAGGAGAGAAGCATGGGAAGCTACACTAGAGTTCTGGAGACACCCTGCTCTCTTTAACTGACAGTAATGGGGATACCTTGGAGGGTCCCTGGTGGGAGGTAGAGCAACCAGAATGGCATTCAGAGGGCTTGGGGAGGTGGGAGCTTGTTACCTTTAAGAACTACTTTTATCATACTGGTGTTTACTGGCTGAATATCAGCCATGGAGTTGCTACCTCCATGGGGCATCTGACTGTGGATTTTGACTCAGGTCATAATCTCAAGGGTCATGAGATCGAGCCACAAGTGGGGCTCCACACTGGGCGTGGAGCCTGCTTAGGATTCTGTCTCTCCCACTCGCTCTGCCTGCTCCCACCCTCCCCCCCAACAAAGGCCTATAAGAGTTAAGAGCTCAAGTACCTGAGAAGTAAAATGGTGAATTTTGTGATAAACTGGAGATATATGACATTTGGAGATACAGCTGCTAATCGTCTCCAGCCAAATGTCAGGAGGAAATGGAAGCTTGTATTTTCAACAGTAAGAGATTTTGCTATGAAATTTCCTGAATTTGAGATGTCAGCAACACATTCTGTGTGTGTGTGTGTGTGTGTTTAACGGCTCCTGTATGGGTCAACCAAAACACGAATGTGATCTGTATTTAACCAAAAGAAGCAAACAATTCTTTAAAAGGGAGGAAAATGTGAGGCGGGGGTCCAGAGACAAAATTTTCTAGTTCATAATTTTGCCTCAGGCTGATCCCTGTACAATCACAGTAAAAGAAGAAAAAAATATGTCTTCTAAAGATCAAGAAAGTGATTTGGAATGGTGTCTATCCCCTCTATCAGCAGAGAAGGGTTTAGAGACCACTGGGTGGGGGTCGGACCTCAAGAGAGCGGGGTTGAGTGACGTCAGGTGGGATCTTCTCTGTGCTACAGTGATTATTGTCAAGTAATTAATCACTCCAGTTGCATCTTGCAAAAAAAAGGTTTCTCTACAAATTCTCTTTGCAAACACAGAGAGATATTCTTTTAGAAATCCATCTTTTGCCATCTGCAGTAAATATTTTCAGAGTATGTCACAAAATCATTAGAAAATTCCTAACAGGGAGAAAATTTATTAAATCTTAAAGAAAAACACATAAAATGTTTTGATAGTCCTTCAGATTTAAGAAATTTGCATTTGATCTTTCGGTAGGAAATTACTGTATACTCTAATATGATGAGATACTCTTTGGAATTTGGTGGGTGCATTTCTGATGAAATTAAAATGAACTGTTATAGGATAGAAATTAGATCTGACTCAGATTAGACTTTAAATACATGCTTAGCTGTGGACTAGTTTGCTGATCTAATTTAGAGTGGGGAACAAATGTCGTTCTTCAGTGTTGGATGTCACGCACAGATCCACATATCTTTGAGGAGGAAAAAGAAAAAGGAAAAAAAAACTGTCTTTCACACTAAGCAATGGTGTATCCAAATGGGATCGCATATGTCTGAATGGAGCAGGAGCCTGGGGTTGATCCTGGAAAAGTCCAAGAGAACATGCTGGTAGCATGTGATGAGCCAGTTCTGTCTTAGTTTTGGCCAGCTCTCTACAATCTTCACTCTTTCATTTCCCTGTGTCCAATTTTAATGCATGCCTAGCAAATTAACACCATTAACAGTATTGTGGGATCAAATTAGTTGGACTTTAGAGTATAAACAGTGTGGAATTGGATGGCTTCTATTTGAATTAATGTTATATTTATTTTATTTTTAAAAAAAATTTTTAAGATTTTATTTATTTATTTAAAGAGGGGGAGAGAGAGAGAGCGTGCACGCATGGTGGGGGGGACTGGGGGAGCAGAGGGAGAGGGACAGAAAGAATCTCCAGCAAACTCCACCCTGAGCATGGAGCCCGACCCGAGGCTCAGTCTGGCAACCCATGAAATCATGACCTGAGGTGAAATCAAGAGTCAGACACTTAATTGACTGAGCCACCCAGGTGCCCCTTGAGTTAATGTTATCTTTAATAAGCAGATATTTGAGAAAAAGTAACATTCTATCACACATATTGGAAGATAATAAAATTGAATTTCTTTTAAAAAGATTTCTTTTGGGGGGGGATGTCACTTGATCCAGACCTTGACTCAGACTAAAGTGGTGAAGTGATAAAGTAGAAGTTAAAGATTCTAATTTTTTTGTATGGGTTTTTCTGTTGACTAGGTATGTGGTCTTGAATGACCCACTTCAATGCACTGGATTTTAGTTACCTTCTTTGTAAAATAAGGGCATTATATAATACCTATCCTTCCTATCTCAGAGCTATCGAATATAGGGGCTTTTGAGGAAAGAAAGGATCACACAGAGTTTGGATAAACATAGAGGTAGAATCTCCACAGGCTCTAGGATTTGGCAATATGGGGAACTTAAGGTAATTCAAGAGCAGAGATATGTGGACAGAAAGTGCCTTGTGGGTCACCAGTGTGAAAGTTGTAGTAAAGCATGGCCTTTATAGGAAACACTCAAGGTAGCGAATTTGAGGAGACAGCAAAGAGCGGAACTCTGGGGGAATATAAACACCAATACTTAGCTCATGTTTTTAATACGCAGAGTGAAGAATCATTTTGGTTATCTCTTGCTGAATTATTCTGATGAAGTGAATCAGCTTCTTCCCTTGGGAAAGAAGTATTTCAGGAGTTCAGTAAAATCAGACGAAGGTGGGGAAGAGTTAAGGAGGACCCATGCTCTTTTCTGGGCTCTAGCCCTGGGGGAGTAATCTTATGGTCCTGTCATTCCAGTTGAAGATTAAATGGGCTCCACAATGAGCTAAATCCACCAAATCCAAGGGTGGAGAAAGGGAGGCAACGTTCCCCTCTATTAGGGGAATGACTGGACGATGAGGGGAGAAGGAGGAATTTCATAAGGCTTTCAATTATATGCTAAAAGTGGGAGGGTTTGGTAGTCAATGTCAGAAATGACTCTAACTATGCAAAAGTAGGTATATATTTTTAGGCTTCCCCTTTTAAAACTGGAAGGGGAGAGGATTTAACCCAAATATCAGGCAATATTCCTGTCAGTCAGCAAGCAAACACTCAGAGGCTAGGATGAAAATAAAACAATCTTTTGGGTTCTAGGTGGGCCTTCCAATCCACACACACCCAATGGGTCATGGGCATTTGGATTTAGTTCCCTTTTTTGTTGGATTCCAAGTCCTCAAGAGACTTGGGGCTTCTCAAGACCTCATGTAGTAACCTGTGACGTGCTCTGTAGGGGAACCTATTCACCTTGGACCATCCCTTTTTTCATTCTCTTCTTCATTAAAGAGGTTTAGGTTCTTTAAATCTCTTCCCCGCCCTCCCATCCCCCCTCAGTTCAGGGATCCCATGGCTTTGCTCAGCTGGCTTCAAGTATTGGTTTTAGCCAGCAGACTCCATTTGGTATCACTACTAGAGGGATGGGGTGAGGTAGCTGACCCACTGTCCTGATTTTCCCAGCCTTGAGGAGCTCCTGCACTATGAGTATTTCAGTTTAAAAAACCAGGAAAATCTCAGGCAAACCAAGACCAGTTGGTCATCCTAGGAGGGGGAGAGAAAGGAAATGAGGTATTCCAAACTCAGCGTGGAATATTTACACAAAAACCAACCCTTTTACAC
Source organism: Potos flavus (assembly GCA_028534135.1). NCBI lineage: Eukaryota > Metazoa > Chordata > Mammalia > Carnivora > Procyonidae > Potos > Potos flavus. Next base: position 43,217,747 of record CM052899.1, read on the forward strand.
TAAAGAGATTAACCTTCTCTTAGCATATTTCCTATGACCTTAAAAGAAACTCCGTCTCTTTGTTTGTCTTGAGAAATGTGTCTTAAAGCCCCATAATAAATCCCTTTCAGCTTAAACTAGCTAGAGCAGATTTTATTCTTTGCAACTGCACCCTCCTAGACTCAATACCACATGTGATATTTACACTGAAGAGATTACACTAACAAAGCTAAAAACTATTTTTAGAGAATCTGTGTCTGGGAGTTTTGCGGATTTCTTTTTGACCAGCAATTTCCTCCTCTTCTTTACGTATCAATACCTTGATCTTTCCTTTGGAGAATCACCCCTTCTCTGTTCTTAGTCTAGGTTGGGCTGACGCTACACTCAGGCCCAGAGACAAAGAACTTTCTTTTTCCAGCCACAGTGACGGTTCAGGCATTGGAGCATGATCCACTAGACTAATGAGGATTATCTCTTGGGAGTTTTGCCTGAGCTACTGAGAAAGGAGTTTGTTTGTGTTATGTATCCGACTGCAGGACAAATTAAACTCAAGAGCCGCCAGTGAACACAAATCTTGCTTGAGAATGCTAGCAAAGGAGTTGCAAGGGAGAGAAAGGGGCTGCAGGCTTATCATCTTGTTGGAACTTCTGGGTCTGGTCGTGCCTGAAGTGGTTTTGCAATTATAGGCATCAATATTACTCTCGACTTTGTTGAAACAGGTTGGAGTTGTGTTTCTGTCATTAGACAACTAAAGTGTACAGAACAACATGATACAACATCATCAACATGATACAATAAAATTTAAACTTATAAACACATAAATGTGGGGGGTTATTGCCAAAAATGATTCATTGGATTAAATAGCTAATTTGACTGCATTTAATGTACAATTTAATTTTAAAAATTTGATGGACATGTATACTTTCGGAAACACACATGATGCCTCAAGGGAGGGAAATTTGGTCGAGTTCATTCTCTTAGCTTGATTCTATTATCTACTTGCATGGTGTCTTGGACAAGGTATTTGACCTCTCTGTGAATTATTCACCTCATCTGATAAATGTAGCTAATAATAGTAACTATCTCATATTGTTATTGTGTATAGAGGGTGAGGCAGCTAGAATAGAGGTCTGTTACCTGAATACATGTTAGCTCTTATTGGTAAAGAATGAATTGTTAACTCCTCATTTTCCCCATCACATTCAAAATTAATTTAATGCAATGGTTTTTAGGCAGTTTAAATAAGAACGTGGAGCTTTACAAATACATAAGCAAGTATATAAAACATGTAAGTATAAAAAAGTTAGGAACGGTTATGTAAATAATAAGTAGACATAGGAGAAAGGCTGAAGAGTTATGCAAACGATCAAACATTTTTTTTACATGTTCAGGTTATGGTTAGCTTTTGCTCATTTAAAAATTGTATTTATTATATCAACTCTCCATAAAAAGACATATAAATATACATAACACAGAAGTATGTTTCAGAGAGTCAATTTTTTAAAATCTTTGTTAGGGTAAATATGGCTATTTGATAATAATAAACAATCTCATAATAAAGTCTTACACACAGTGAAATGCTTTACTGCCTTTGCTTTTTAAAAAAGAAACAAAAGGCTAGAATTGGGTCATATATCCAATGTGAAATATAGGGTATTTCAATTAAGATTCAAGTTGACTTTTTAAAGTGTTGTTCAAGTCAAATGCTACCCTATGTCAATTGCTTCCAGCTGCTGAATGAGTTTGTAAAGTTAGAGGGCATTACAACAGCATTGTCTGCAACACTTCTTAATTTCACTCTTAGAACATAGAAGATAAATCATACAGTGTATAAGGCATATCAAAATAATACTAAGTGATAAATAAATAAGGAATAACAACAATAAATAATACGTATGCAATCCCTCTTCTCTTGGAGGCATATGTGTGGAACAAAGGCTAAAATGTGTGTGTAAACTTTTAAAGGGAAATTACCAATTCCTTCCACTGTTATTCTTATCTTATTCCTTTCTGTTTTTTTAGCAGACAATTTTGAAAATATTTGGTATGAGTATTGACTGCTTTTTTTTTTTAACTGTAGCTCATTTTTTTGGAAAGAGAATAGAGACACTGTTGTATTTCAAAACCAAGGAAGGTTGTGACACTTTAATTCATGCTATTGCCATTTTAGTGGAATCTCACCGAATCTCATGTATATAAACAAGAAAAAAAATAGTAGAAACTTTCAGTGGTCCAACATGACCCATACTGTGTCACTCTGTAAATCCTTCAGGTCAGAATGAGAACTAATGGCATTTTGAAACAAGTGTACACATCTGAAAGTATCTTCCAGAATCCAGTGGTCTCACATTGAACCGGAAAGAGAAAAGGTTCATTGCTTGCCAGGGGCTTATTCCCCATTTTTCATTTCTGTTTGTAATTCCTGTCATCTTTGTTTCTTATGCTTTGGCTAAAAAGGGCGAGTCATATTTATTGGAACTGGGTTTCAATAAACATTATGCATTATGGTGAACCAAAGAGTGATTTATTGATAATTTGTCACTTATATTTATGAAAATGTAGACCCCGGAGCTTGAGGGCTGGTAAATCATATTCTTGAATGTGTTGGTTCCCCCTCCCACCACCATTTACTTGCCAAAAGCACACCATGCAAGCTGCTGGCCCCTTGCAACTCAGATCCTGGTCATCCTGCACTTGCTAATACCAGACAAGAAAAAAAAAAAAAAGAAAAACTGTTAGAGATTTCTTTTTTTGTTTCAATATGTTTTCAATTTCATCCTCAAGTTGCAGAAATAATACATTGATAAAATGTAATTAGATGTGAGGTTACAATTTAATGAGGCCAGAGAAGGGGCAGGAATGTAAGTGGAATGGTAGACCCTGCGGATTTTTTTTTTTTTTTTTAGTTTGTTTATTATGTTACAGCTGTAAAGAGCTTTCACACACATTCCAGATGCAGGCAGCTGTTCGTCCTTCACTCTTAAGGAAACAAAGGTTCAGAGTTCACTTTGATCCACTTGTTCTAGACTAGCGATGTTGAAGATAACACTTGACTAAGTCGTTGCCTTGGGTCATTCCAGGGTTGTCAAAATGGGCATCACGGGGTCACTGGTCTCATCTGGCACCCTCTCCAATGACAGGCTGCCCCAGTGTCCATAATATGTTTATCTGCCATGGTGATGTCGGCAGAACTCAGCAAATCTAATATTCATGCTCAAACAGATTTGCTGGTGCTCTTTCTTTATAAGAATGGGCCCTATATCACTCTTGCAGCTGCTTCCTCTAGATATGTGGCCAGGCCTCTGTGTTTCATGTCCCCTTCAGACAGAGCTTGGGCAGTGAACAAAGCACTTACCTATCTGACTGCAACCTATGTTTCTGGGTTTTTTTGTTTGTTTTTTATTCACCAAAATCGAATTTCACTGTATTTTTTTTCCTACGGATGTGACTCTACCCCCATCTTTTTCCACTTGGGCCAAATGTCTTGGGCATAAAATATTTACAGCAGTAAAATACTGCATATTTTTCCTTTTCCAGAGGTATAATTGAGAGAAATAGTTAGGATTTTAAAATACAATGGACGCAGAAAAGTAATTCTTAAATATCATGCTCTAGGTCTAAGGAATTAAACACAGGAGAATAGGTATATGTGCCACATAGAGGTCATAAAAATCATGTCATATGTACTATTCTGCAGTATCTCTAGTTTTACTGATACAGTAACTGATCACTGTGTCTCAAGTTTAAAGTGACTTTTGTGATTCCATGGCAACTATGTAATGAAAAGATGGGGAAACAAACATAATTAGCTGTTGCAGGTTTCTTTTACACTGTTTCTAGTGCAAATCTTTTTTTTTTTTAAGATTTTATTTATTTAACAGAGAGAGACACAGTGAGAGAGGGAACACAAGCAGGGGGAGTGGGAGAGGGAGAAGCAGGCTTCCCGCCGAGCAGGGAGCCTGATGCAGGGCTCCATCTCAGGACCCTGGGATCATGACCTGAGCTGAAGGCAGATGCTTAACAACTGAGCCAGCCAGGCACCCCTCTAGTGCAAATCTTTAATTTTAATATAGAAATACTGAGTTTAAAATCTGCATCTACTTGAGTCAAGGAAAGTGGAAGCTTACTGAGTGAAAGGTGCGAGGCTTATTTTTCATCTTGAATTTAAGGCAATTTATTCCCAAGCTTGCTCATTTATATTTGAGCATGGAGGGGTGAAATTGTTTCTAAAGGAGTCTCAAGTACATTTACTCCTAAGCACAATAGCATTGTAGCATTATATATAATCAAGTTATATATAATTTTATATAACTTTCTAATTTTAAACAGTGAAAGACCATATATGTGTATTATAGTACAGGATTGCTTTTTCTTTTTTCCCTTTTGGGAAGCATAATGCTAAATATTGATACATAATGGTTAAAGTGATACTTTTGCACCCAAACCACTCTATCTTTTTCAGTCTTTCTCAACTATGCTTCTTTTGCTAGATTTGCAGTCAAAGCATGGCCTTAAAGTGTCTTGTTATTTTTAAGGTTATTTAAAGACAAGGTCCTTATAGTTTGTATTAAGAACTGATTTAAAAATAAGGTATAAATGTCATAAGCATTTGTTTTGTAGTAATTTGAATAAGAGCTTAATTGTATACTCACCTTACATGCAAAGATCCCAAGGCATAAGTTCTATAACTTGACATTGGCCCTATAAAATTCTGAGTGTCTTCGTTGTATAAATTTGTAAATTGATATTCGGAGATTTAATATAAACTGACCCAAGTCACTTTGCAGCCACAGATGTCAGTAGTTTTATGCCAATTATTACTATTGTTTTGAAAGACTTTATTTATCTATTTGAGAGAGAGAGGGAGGGAGAGGGTATGAGCAGGGAGGAGCAGACGGGGAGGGAGAAAGGATCTGAAGCAGACTGCACTGAGTGTGGAGCCCATTGAGGGAGTGGGGGTGGGGGCTGGGGGAGGCAATCTCACGACCCTGAGATCATGACCTGAGCCGAAGCCAAGCAGCGGACACTTAACCAACTGAGCCCCCCAGGTGCCCCTACCAGTTATTTTTTTTGATACAAATTTGTATGATATAAATAAAAAACTTAACTTTGAAGACTACCCACTTTAAAAAATTCCAGGTTATAGGTAATAATAAATGAAACTATATTTAAAAATCTGATTTTACTTTCTATGTGATTAGAATTTACAAAAATATTAGTTAAAAAATAGAGCCTCAACTACATACCTATGATTTCTTCTGATTCTGTATTTTATTAGCTTTCTCTTCAAATGTGTTAATTGTCAAAATTAAGACAACCTGATGTGGTAGCTCCTTTCCCCTGAAGAAGAATTCTCTGCGCCATTATTTGCAGAGACTGGTAAAATGGATACTTTTTTTCCTCCTTGAGACAATAAGAATGAAATGCATTATCTTTGTTTTGCAGTTACTATTTTCAGTTTTCTGAGTTCATGTATTTTTAAGAGCTCTTATTTTTTAAAAATATTGTACTTCCTGATTTTCTTACCTTTCTATGGTAAAGCAGATCTTTAAATACTGAGGGCCAATGAAATGAATTCTATAATAGCAGGACTAGATTATAGAAATCTAAAGATATAGGAGCTCTCCTCTCACTTTCTTTCTTCCTTCCTAAACACTAAAGTCAGATGTGGGTGTATATTCACATTTATAATCCTGTATTTGTACTTTTTCTGAGGGCATGTAAGAGACTTGAGTTCAGGGGCTCCTGGGTGGAGTCGGTTAAGCGTCTGCCTTTCAGCTCAGGTCGTGATCCCAGGATCCTGGGATCAAGCCCTGCACTGGGCTCCCTGCTCAACAGGGAACCTGCTTCTCCCTCTCCCTTTGCCTGTGTTCATAACCATATTCTCTGATCAGTTCTCTCAGAGGGGTCCTGGGTACTCTCGGACTATGTAATTCATTCTCTGAAGCCATTTTCACATTATCCTTTGGTCCAAATGGATATCTAGTGCAAATATCCATCTAAGTAAGTGTTACTGTTGTTGTTTTTCAATACATCCTGAAAACCACTTACTTCCTTATGTTCTACTAAAGTTGCGGGGCAGTCTTGGAGAATCTCTTGAGAAGGAGAGGATCACAGTAATTACACCTCGTGTTGATGAAGTTTAGAGAATCACAGGGGGGTAGCCCCTCACGAAGGAGTCCCCAAAGCTCCTACTATTTCAAGTGGAAAGCGCTATAAGACTAGGTTTAGATCCCAGGGTCCTAGCTGCTAAGAACACTTGAACTTTCATGGTGGTCAGATGACAGCATCAGACTTGCCAGCCTTCCTTCTCCACTCTGCAAAATGTCATGAAAACATCAGACTTTTCATTCAGTCTATGTCATCATTCCAAGGACCCTGTAATTGTGGCCCTTTAGTATTTGTACCATTAAAATAAGACAATTTTCCTCTTCAGGTCCAGTTAACTTTTTCCATTAAACAACAGCAATAGTAATAACAACACATATTTATTGTGCTTATTTAATTCAAAGGTACTGAACTGGGCAATATATGTTTAATATTTCCCAATAATCTTCTGATTGGTTGTTAATTATTATCCCATCCTATAAATGAGGAAACAAGCAGAGAGAGGTTGAAAATCTTGTCGAAGTTCACACAGTTTTGTGGTAGGCAAATTCTAAGATGGCCCCAAGATTTCCTCTTCCTGATATATGCACCCTGAGTAATGCTCTTCCTTTCAGTGTCAGCAGGACTTGTGACTACTTCCACAATGATGGAAAAGTGTATTGCAGAAGGGATTTCACAGATATATTTTGGTCCCTAATCAGCTGACTACAAGTAAATCAGAGAGGAGGGTGTCTTGTGTAGAGCTGACTTAGATGAGCCCTTAGAGGCAGCTGGATCCTTCCAGAAGGAAGGGGATGGAACTGTGTG
>CM052899.1:43235121-43275590 GCA_028534135.1 Potos flavus
CCCCCCCCCCCCCCCCCCCCCCCCCGTACTCTCCAGCAGCCTGTTAAAGCCAGCCAGCAAACATGTGCAAGTCACACAGGGACTGTCCCTTGTTTGCCTGGCCCTGATGACCAAGGGGGCTGGCGTTCTTGAGCTCTAAGGAACAATAACAATCAGAAAGACATTTTTTGGCAGGCCGCCCCACCCCCACCCCCAGGGCACTGCATAGATGGCCAACTGAAACACACTCCCAGTCTTCTTGTGAAAAAGACCTATTTACTTATCCTGGAGCTACAGCCTGAGGGACAAGCTTCAGGTTTCCCACACACCCAGGGGCTATATGCTTCCCCTTTGGTTTATAGACTCCCTTGGCTGCAGCTCTATGAGGCTTCCCAGAAAGGAGCTTATACACTTGCCTGAAGACCTGATTTTTGCAACTGTTGCCCAGGAAATACCTCAGCTCTCTCAATATGGAAACCAGCAGGATTTATGATTGGAACCCCATGACCGTATATATTTGCATGCTTCAAAAATTGCTGATCTGGCTTCCAATCAGCCTGAAAGTAGGTGCTGAAGGAGATTCCTCCCCTTGGAACACTGACAGATCTTGGAACACCCTCAACAATGGAGACATATCGAGAATAAGTCAATTACAGAGGTTTGAGAGACAAGCTCAAGAACTAGGGCAAGTGTGAATGAGAAAGATCCTTACCTACACAAAGCCACTCCTTCAAGATGAAAAGATATAGCTGTTTTAACCTAAACCACAGCAAAAAAACACTGTGAGTCAAGCAAAATGAGAAGCCAGAGAAATATGTTCCAAATGAGAGATAGGACAAAATCTCAGAAAAAGACTTAACGAAATGGAGATAAGTAATCTATCTGACAAAGAATTCAAAGTAATGGTCATAATAACGCTCACCATACTTGGGAGAAGAATGGATGGATGAACACAGTGAGAACTTCAATAAAGAGATAGAAAATGGAAGAAAGTACCAAAGAGAAGTCATAGAGCTAAAGAATACAATACCTGAATTGAAGGTGAGGGGTTCACCAATACACAGGTTGAAATAGAGGAACAGACCAGCAAGCTGGAAGACAGAGCTTTGGAACTCACCCAGTCAGAGCAGCAAAAAAGAAAAAAGAATTTTAAAAATTGAGAGAGATAATATGAGACCTATGAAATCATCATATCATTCACATTATAGGGCATCCCAGAGAAGGGGGCAGAAATACTATTTCAAGAAATAATGGCTGACAATTTCCCTAACCTGGGGAAGAAATAGACGTCCAGGTCTAGAAAGCCCAGAGAGTGCAAAATAAAATGAACTCAAGGACAGCTCTACAAAGACTCTATCAGAAGTGAATAAGAATGGGAACAAGATAGCCAAAGACTCCTTGAAAGGCTTATGTTTGTTTAAGTACATATAAACCTGCCATACTGGCTTAGAAGTCAGTTTGTAACTATGGTGCCTTTCTTTATAGTGATACTGAGAAAGTTCTAGAAGCAAGCATATCTTATGGTCCTGTATAGGCTAATGCTCTCACTGAAGTAGGGAAATGATGGGTCCAGAAGAACATTTGGGGGCCTTAATTACTGTTGTGACATTTGTAGGGATTTCCAGAGGCCGGCTTGTCTTGCAGGTATCTGTAGAGAGTTTGCGATGTCACTCAGGATGTCTGGTGTAAATTTATTTTTTTACTTTCTAATTTTTTTTAGATTTTATTTATTTATTTGACAGAGAGAGAGCAAATGAGCATAGCTGGGGGAACAGCAGGCAGAGGGAGAAGCAGGCTATCCATCGAGCAGGGAGCCCGATGTGGGACTCGATCTTAGGACCCTGGGATCATGACCTGAGCAGAAGGCAGACGCTTAACCAACTGAGACACTCAGGCCTCCCCCCAGTGTAACTTTAATCAGAAGGCTGCTTCTCTGCAAGAAATACAAGCTTCTCAAAAGTGTGTGATGAGCAGTGAAGAAAAACAGATTTTAAAGCAAGACTATCCTTTCGATTGGAGAATATCTACCTATGATTCTCCAATCTGCTGGGAATTTAAAGAAGACTACTTTAACTTCCAGACTAATTGTTCAATTGTTGAAGATGAAAAGTGAAGAGTAACACACGTAGAGTTTTACAATTAATGATGATGTGGCTTCAGACAAAAATCAGGGCCTCAGATGAGCGTACTTTGTAGATGAGAGTGATTTGTCGTGACCTTTTTACATCTTGTACATTGCCTAATGATGTGGATCACCGACTAGCAGGTTTCACAACAATTTGGAGAGCTTGTTCCACACTTTTAATTTTTGGTGGAGAAAACAAAAGAATGCGTAGTAGAGGTAGAGGAAAAGTTCCTTGGAAGTTTGGAAGGTGAAAAATATGTGCTAGTGGTAGTAGAAAGAGAAAAGGGCAGTTTTATAGGGGATAAGAGGTGTAGACCTAATGCCAGAAGCCATGAAAAGAAGTTTTGTATATCCCACGAGCAATATGTATCTGCTGGCTTCGCTAATTTTGATCACTCTTCAATAATAGAAACTGAGGGAAAAGAGCAATTTTTGAACATTCAATGTGAAGCCATTTCTACTTTAAAACAAATGTGAATATTTTATGAATGCTTACAACATTTCACTGCTTAGGAGCTTTCTTATGAGATTCTCACTTCCCTAGGAATCAAGAAACATTTATTAAGAACCCACTTAATGAAGAGCGATATACTGATTCTTTTGGGTGATAGTAAAGAAATATGACATCGTCTCTGCCATAAAGGCGTTTACAAAGCAGTGGTGAGGCAAGACTCTCAGATATGGAGCAAATGGAGAATGAGTAATACAAGATAATATTTTAATAGTACAGACATCAAATATGAAGCCTAGAGGAAAGGGTAGGTTCCCTGGAGGAAATGGAACTGAAGCTAGATCTTGATGGATGGTTGAGGTGTGGGGCAGGGGCAGGTGGAGATGGGCAAAGGACAGGTCTTTGAGGTAGAGGAGTGATAGATGGGGTCCTGGAGACCTGAAGGTGCATGCTATGTTCATAGGGCAGTGGGATGCTGGCTGCTAGCATGCTTGGGAGAAACAGTGGGGAGGGGATAGCCTGAGGTTGTATACTGAGAGTGATGCCCACCTAGTGGTCCCTATCACAGTAAAGGATGTGTATGTGTCCCTTGAGGGATCCTAGGACTACCAGTTATTCAGGCAGTGGTTAAGGAATGAAAGGGGAGTCTCTTTCCTTTTAGGGCACTCATCTAAGCTAATTTTTTTTAATTATGAAAGAAGTGAGTAGTCAATCCTTCAACACTTCCTTTACCAAAGGTGACTGACTTTCTTTTTTAGTCCTTGATCCATGTTTAAATGAGACACATCATTTTGAAATTTTACTTATAGTTAAAAAGTTTCTCAGTTATTTGAAAACTTAGGGTAGATCCCAGATATCTTTCAGTTTTCTTCCTTATTAGTTTGTATAAATATTGATTCACCCTAGAAATGAGTTATGGGTAGGAAGAATCTTTTTTTTTTTTTTTTTTTTTGTACTATACAACACAGCATTCCAGAAAACCCTCATTTCCGTTGATGAATGGCTATTGGCATACAGAAATCTGGCATGTGGTTGAGGAGAAGGGATACAGCTGACATGAGAAAAGCTTGAGAAGGAAACCATAATCCCCCTTCAAATTCGCTGCTTATTAGAGGAGCTAAAATGATTAAGGAGCTGGAGGTTTTGATGTATGAGGAAAGATTAAAAGAATTACATGTGTGTAGGTTAGTTGAAGAGCTAAGGAGTGTATGCGCATGTGTGTGGGGTGGGGGCCTGATAGCCATTTGCAGATAATTGAAAGTATAAACCCCAAAGAAGGAGAGGGATTGTGGAGGTGGTCTTTAGGGGATTATCTAAGGGTAATGAATGAACTGAAGAAAAGAAAAAAAAATGCTTTCATCAGGAAGACTTTCATAAGTGAGACTTAAGAGGCCGTAAAAGAATCTCCCAGGAGAGGTGGTGAAATTCCCATCCCTTGAGTCATTTGCAGGAGGCCTCTAAAGTTTTGGAAGTGCATAACGCTGCCTGTGGGGGAACAGATTTGGTAAGCAAGACCATCCTTTGTCCTAGTGTTTTATCGTTCCATTTCTAAGATGAATCAATTGGTAAACAATAAATTTGGAAGGGCCCCAGGAACTGAATCTGTCTCATTTCACTGATAACTTTCTTTGAGTAATAGAGACACGTTCCACACCTCCTCCTCTTCTGATTTCCACGTGTTATCCCCGACATATCATTTTTCAGGGGATGTACAGGTCCAGTAGTAGACGGATTGCAAGATTGAAAGGGTAAGCAGCACGTAATTCAGCAAACGGCAATATTAATGAGCCTCCCTCCCCAGCACTCTCTTCTCCAAACATGCTTGCTATCTGTCCCATTAGAACGACTCTTCGTATTGTGTTCCTCCGGGTCTTTCAGGGTTAGTGTTTGGATCATGCTACTTTTAGAAATGAAATTGGAAAAGGCTAGCCTTTCTCCAGTATCATGACTAAGCTGAAATTCTTTCTGGTGACTTTTGATAAGGACAACCGTATGTCTATTTTTATAATATGCAGAAACTCAAAGAGATGGAATCTGGGAGTACTTCATTTTAATGCTAATGGCATAAAAAAAAATCCCATGACCTTGGAGGATCATATTCTTTGATCTCATAGTTTCCCTCTTAGGTTTTTCCTCTGTGGAAGGAAAAATAAATGATTCTCACATGAAGATTTATATACTAGTTGTTCTTCATGGTGTTATTTACACAATTACTAACCAGAAATAACCTAAATATCAACAGTAGATTAAAAAGTTTTGTTATGTTTTATAACATATTGTCACAACCACAGAATTAATGGTTTTGAAGAATACATAATGATATGAGAAAATGCACATAATGTTTGAAGAAATTAGGGACATTCAAACACAGTAGTATCCTAATGTATTTAGGTAAGAAGAAAGATGGATAAATAGATAGACATTTATACCAGCTTTATTATCTCTGAGCAGTGGGTTTTTTGTTTTGTTCTTTTTTTTTTTAAGACTATTTATTTGACTTTTTTTTTTTAAAGACTATCTCTCTCTCAGAGAGAGAGAGCATGGGGTGGGGCAGAGGGAGCCCAACACAGAGCTCGATCCCAGGACCCCAAGATCATGACCTGAGCTGAAAGTAGATGTTTAACTGACTGAGCCACCCAGGCACCCCTGAGGAGTGGATTTATGAATAATCATAATGATTCATAAATAATCATTTTATGAATAATCATAAGCTTCTTCATACTCTTCTATATGTTCTACAATTAATATATATTACTCATCAGATTGTTATTGAAAAATTTTTTTACCTTTATTTTTTACTTGTATTTTTTTTGTAGTTTCCAGTTTTTATTTAAATTCCAGTTGGTTAACATAGAGTGAAATTTTAGTTTCTGGTGTACAATATAGTGATTCAATACTTGCATACATCACCCAGTGCTCATCACAAGTGCCCTCCTTGATACCCATTGCTCAAAACCCATCCCCATGCCCACATCCCCTCCAGCAACCCTCAGTTTGTTCTCTATAGTTAAGTCTGTTTTATGGTTTGCCTTTCTCTTTTTTATTTCCCCTCTATGTTCATTTGTTTTGTTTCTTAAATTCCACATATGAGCGAAATCATATGGTATTTGTCTTTCTCCGACTTATTTCACTTAGGATAACACTCTGTAGTTCCATCCATGTCATTGCAAATGGCAAGATTTCATTCTTCTTATGGCTGAGTAATATTCCATTGTGATATATATATATATATACACACACACACACATACCACGTCTTCTTCATCCATTCATCAGCTAATGGGTATTTGGGCTCTTTCCAAAATTTGGCTACTGTTGATAATGCTACTAGAAACATTGGGGTGCATGTATCCCTTCAAATGACTATTTTTTTTAGCTTTTGCTAAGTACCTAGTAGAGCAATTAGTGGATTGTAGGGTAGTTCTGTTTTTAACTTTTTGAGGAACTTCCATGATGTTTTCCAGAGTGACTACCTCAGTTTGCATTCCCACCAACAGTGCAAGAGGGTTCCCCTTTCTCTGCATCCTTGCCAACATCTGTTGTTTCCTGAGTTTTTAATTTTAGCCATTCTAACTGGTGTAAGGTGGTATCTCATTGTAGTTTTATTGTATTAAAACATCATATTTGACAGTAAATCAATAAAGGAATTACTATGAATGAAGGATAAAGCAAAATTTTCTGTTATTACTTTTATTATTAAGTTTTTTCTTACTACTTTTACTATTTAGTGTTGTTGTAGATCAGAATTATTAAGAAATTATAACAATCAGAAAAAGAAAAAAATCAAATGAAAGCAATTACATTCATAAAAAATTTCATGAGAACCTTGTAAATATAAAATATAAAACTTTAATCTTTTATTCTACAAATATTTATTGTGTACCTCTGATGGCCCTGGTGCATCTCTAGAGTCTGAGGCTACATTGATGAAAAAAAAGGACAAAAATTCCTGTCACTGAGAAGCTTTTATTATGGCAAATTTTAAATATTCTATAAAATACTAAGCCTCTGTATGCACACACTAAATATTGTAGAAATGTTCTTTACATAAATTTTTGCATTTCTTTGTTTTCCACCAGAAGTAGAAGCACTGAATTGAAAATTATATATATAAATACTTTACAGATTCCTGACAGGTACTGTTAAAATGATCTAAATTCATTTGATTTTTTTTTTTTAAGATTTTATTTATTTATTTGACAGAGACACAGTGAGAGTGGGAACACAAGCAGGGGGAGTGGGAGAGGGAGAAGCAGGCTTCCCGCTGAGCAGGGAGCCCAATGCGGGGCTTGATCCCAGGACCCTGGGATAACAATCCGAGCCGAAGGCAGAAGCTTAACGACTGAGCCACCCAGGCGCCCCTTGACTTTTTTCTCTAGTAATATGAATAATTGTCTTAGCATCTTTGGTTAGTTTTTATTCAATTTCTTCGATCACTTTGATATGTCATTTTCAAAGACATATAAGATATATATACACATATGCACATATATTCTATTTTATTAATCTACCTGTTCTGCTTTCTGTATGAAGAAGCAGGAAACAGACGTATTAATTAACTTTCCCAATCATTAGAGCAAAAATATGAACTGTCTCAATTATTTGAAGAAATGTATTCAAAATAAAATAAGATGGTTAAAGCAGACCAGATAGTAAAAAAATAAATGAATGAAATTTAAGGCATAGCAGAACATATGGTGGCAGAGATAAGACCAAAATAATGTATTGATAAAAATGAGTGGGCTAGGAGTGCCTGGGTGGCTCAGTGGGTTAAGACCTCTGGCTTCGGCTCAGGTCATAATCTCAGGGTTCTGGGATCAGGCCCTGCGTCAGGTTCTCTGCTCAGCGGGAGCCTGCTTCCCCCTCTCTCTCTGCCTATCTCTCTGCCTACTTGTGATCTCTCTCTCTTTGTCAAATAAATAAATAAAATTAAAGAAAAAATGAGTGGGCTAAATGAACCCACACACACAAAGATTCTGATTTCATTACAAAGCAAAACACAACTAGTAATTCCTACATGGGATGCATCTTTAAAAAATACTTTAGAAATGTTGAAACTAAAAGAATAGAAAAATGCATAACAAATTGCAAACAAAGAGTGAAAGGTCATAGTCCTAACTTCAGACTACAGTGGAATCAGATTAAAAAAAAAAGGATCAAATGGGATAAAACAGGACAATCTGTAAATATCTATGCATCCAGTTATTTTAACTTGGGGAAGTTAATATTCCTGTCCCTTTGTTTCTTCATAGGTAAAGTAGAATAGGCAGATAATAATGGGAGAGCCAGGTTTGAGACAAAGGAGTCTAGCTTCTGAGTACTAATCCTTTACTTGTATCACTTGAACTCAAGAATGTCCACAGGGCAGATTTTTCTGACGGTTCTCTTTCTTACTTCCAACCCATGCTGGCCAAGCTCTGAGGGCTCACATCCTACAACCAGAAAGACTAATCAAAGGTGCTTTTCTCAATAGAGGGTTTTTGTTTTGTTTTTTTTCCTAACAGGGATTCTAATGTCAGTTGTTAAGTTACTCTTTTTTTTTTTTTTCCCATTGCACTTTCTTTTTGTGCTATAGTTGAGGGTTTTTTTTTTTTTAGTTTTATTGAGGTATATTTGAAAAATAAGATTATATATACTTAAAGTATACAAAGTGATGATTTGATACATATGTACACATGGTGAAATGATTACCACAGGCAAGCTAATTAACACATCACTTCATATAGTTACCATTTTTTGAGTGTGATAGGAATGCTTTAGATTTACTCTCTTAGCAACAATCTGGTATATTAACTATAGTCCCCATGCTGCACATTAGATCCCCAAAACTTATTTATCTTATATCTGAAAATTTTATACTTTGACCAGTTTTTCCCCAATTCCCCCATCCCTCAGCCTCTGGCAACCACTTTTCTACTCTGTTTCTATGAGTTTGACTTTTTTAAAATTCCCCTTATGAGGGGAACCTGGGTGGCTCAGTTGGTTAAGTGTCTGCCTTCAGCTTAGGTCATGATCCCAGGGTCCTGGGATCGAATCCCACATCGGGCTCCCTGCTCAGTGGGGAGTCTGCTTCTCCCTCTCCCCGCTGGTGGTGCTCTCTTCGCTCTTTCTCAAATAAATAAGTAAAATTTAAAAAATTATATATATCATTAAAAAAATCCCCTTATGAGTGAGATCATACAGTATTTGGCCTTCTCTGACTTTTTTTTACTTAGCATAACATCCTTCAGGTTCATCCACGTTGCTGCAAATGGTAGGATTTCTTTCTTTAGAAGACAGAATAATATTCCAGGGTCAGTTGGTCTGCCTATCTATCTATCTATCTATCTATCTATCATCTATCTATCCCCCTACATCTTTTTTATCCATTTCTCTATCGATGGACATTTCAATTGTTTTCATGTCTTGGTGATTGTAATAATGTTGTAATGAGCACGAGAATGCAGATATGTCTTTGAGATATTGTCTTAGTTTCTTTTGGATATACACCCGGAAGTGAGATTGCTGGATCATATGGTAGTTCTACTTTTAATTTGTTGAGATTTTGATCTGTGTAAATTATGCCAAACAATTTCATTCCTTTTAGCTCATACCCATTAGCTGATTCTGCTTGTATTTAAGATTTTGATATTTTGTTCATCACAAATTTTCACATTAATTTTTATTTCTAAAAAATATTCCATGGCAATATTATTTATCTTATTTGCTGAGTCTTTGGCACTCTCTTAAATTCTATGGCCAAAACAAGTGCCTCACTTGCCTAATCCTAACCCTGGCCCAGCCCATTTATCAGAACTAGCTATTAAGCAATCCCCAAAGAAGGTAGCATCATAGCACAGAGTTTATCGAATCTTTTTCTGATAGACATAATTTTGTTCTTTTTTCATTTTTCCCTTATGGAGCTAAAATAGCTTGCCAGTTTTTTGTTTTTTTTTTTTTATTATCTCCAGATCATTTTCAAGTTATCTTAGATAACAATTGGAATGCACTCCATTTCTTCATTTTTTTGTGCATTTGTTAGGGAAACCAGCAACACTTGTTGACCAATTAAGTGAATTTCTGACGATTTTTTAAAGTCTTCATCTGTTGCAGTGTAATACTGCAACTGAGAAAGTTTCTGGAATTTAGGAAGACCACATAGTTCTGAAAAAAATCTAAGTGCAGAATCTATTTGTAAATCCTCAAATAACAAAACCCTTAGACATTTTTGTTTTCAGAAGTTATCCTTCCCAGAAAAATGCTCTCCCACTTTATGTTAATGAGGAAATGATAGCTTTCGCGAGAATGTTATAGAAGACCTTTGTATGTCTGCAGATATTGAATGATTTAGTGAAGAGGGAGGCAAGAGGAGGGTAGTTTTGCATGGTTTTCGGGGACGCAGTCTATTGGGTCTGTCATTTAAAAATTGTAAATATTTACAGATAGTCTTCTGGATATGAAGAAAAAAATTTATAAAAATATTGTAATTAAGTTTTGGAGGCATTAGGGTACCAGAATAGGAAGAATGTAGGTAGAATGGAAGACCAGTTTGAGATCCAAAAGAAGGACATTTGGGGACTCTACTTTTGATATTTGAGTCATATCTTTAAAGGAAAGGAGGGAGGCTTTTAGCACAAACAGGTCAAGACAGAATATTTGTGTGGACTCTGCACCCAGTGTCTGCAGCCTGTGAGATGACCAGGATGGCAGGCAGCCCAGCTTTACTCAAGCAGACCTTGGTTCATCTCCAAATGACCACTGGTGAACAGGGTCTCCTCACTGTGTTATTAATTAACCCTGGCAGACCTTCAACATTTTCATTACCTTGGCAGAAAGTGGGCTTTTCCCTCAGTGTGCTGGCTAACCTTGGAGACTCTATTTATCTCCATGCCAGCACTGCACTGAAGTCATTAAAATCATCACATTTAACCGTACTGCTAATGGCCGATGTTGCAACAGTCTTGGAAATAGTGAAGCTCGTCCAGGTGTCATTTATTTTCTTTAAAAAATGCTACAGGACATCCAGCGTCCCCTTTCTATTCTGAAATCATCAAGAACCTCGTTTTGGTTCATCAAATTTATTTGGGAATAGAAAAATCAGAGAAGAGTGTGCTAAAACATCTGAGTCACCTGAAAATATCACCTGAAGATGTTGCCTGAAGAGATTAGATTTGTGGCTTATAATTAACGCAGGGCCAGAGTAAGAATCACAGTATATTGAAACCGTATGGTCCAACCCCCACGTATACACATGATTTTCTTTGTAACATCTCCAGACATTTCGTCATTTAAACTCTGAATCCTTTCATTAACGAAGCTCTTAAAATTACTTTTTTTTTTTTTTTTTAAGAAAGAGAGGGAGCAGGGAGAGGGGCAGAAGTAGAGGAAGAGAGAGGATCTTAAGAGGGCTCCATGCTCAGCATGGGGCCTGATATGGGGGCTTGATCTCACAACCCTGGGATCATGACCTGAGCCAAATTCAAGAGTTGGAGGCTTGGGGTGCCTGGCTGGTACAGTCGGTTAGACATCCAACTCTAGGTTTTTAGCTCAGGTCATGATCTCAGGGTCATATGATTAAGCCCCGCCAGGCTCTGTGCTCGGTGCTGAATCTGCTTAAGACTCTCTCCCTCTCTTTCTGTCTCTCTCCTCCCGCACCCACCCCTATACACTGTCTCTTAAGTTAAACCAATCTTAAAAAAAAAAGAGTCAGACACTTAACTGGCTTAGCCACCCAGATGCCATGATCTTAATTACTTTTTAATATCTCATATTTGGGAAAGAAGTATGGTTCAAAGACAAAACAGAAGATTTGAAGTCCTGTAACTCAATCTAAAACTTAGAGTTGATATTCAGGAGCCATGTGGCATTTCATTAAGAAACTTAGCTACTCAAAACCTCAGTTTCCCATGTAGGAAGCAAAATTTAAATATCTACTTCAAAAGGTTGCTACGATAATTAACTACTGTAAGATAACGTACGTTATGTGTAATTCCCATCTACTGAGGGTTACTAGACTGAGGTCACATTTCTTTTTTACGTACAGCTCATAATAGTTTGAGTTATACTTCCACTTGGCAGGAGGTGGCTGGTCTTTTTCCACGTTATTGGTTGTACCTTTGGCTCTCACCATGAACATTTGGGGGAATCCACTAGGTCTAGATGTTCCACAGAGCCATTCTAAATGTAGTCTTCTGGGGTTCTGCTCTACTCTTCCCTTGAGCCATTCCTGCTACTTCAAGACATCACGTTGCTTTTCTTCTGGCTGCCATGCTTACTCTTATACAGCATCACCGCCAACATGGGGCACAGAGCCTGCTCTGGGTCCTCCACTGCAAAGGCAGAATGTAGTTACAACTTTTAATGGGATGTTATTGGAGGCTTGGGGAAGTAGATGAAAATTCCAGCAGTAAAAATATCTGAAAGTAGCTACTAAAAAGGTCTCAATTACATGAACGGGACTGAGACCCATTACAGGGTCCTTTCCATTTTACTGAGCTCCTAGCTTGCCTCGCTGTGGCAAACCTCCAGGCCCTGCCTATGTTTCTGGCCTTTTGCCATGTCCTAGGGAACACCTTACCACTTCCAGCTGAGTAGCCATCAAGTAATCTTACCTGTTTCAGTTCAGTCCTCCAATTCATTGTGACCTTGAGATGGAAAAATGCTTTCTCTCTACTCTACCTTCAAGTCTTCAATTCTACTCCAGAATTTAACTGTACCCGGGAAGATAGGCCATGAGAACTTCTACTAACCTGGGGAAAATTTTTCTTTCCTTTTTTTTTTTTTTAATGAAAATGTCTTTGTTTGCTGTTATTTTTGAAGGATATGTTCACTGGTCACAGAATTCAGAGTTGACAATTTTTAAAAGCACTTTAAAGATATTGTTCTAATATCCTCTGATCACCATTGTTTCTTTTTTTAAATTTAAATTCAATTAGCCAACATAGTACATCATAGTTTCTGATGTAGTATTCAGTGATTCATTAGTTGCATGTAGTGCTGATCACATCACATGCCCTCCTTAACGCCCACCACCCGGTTACCCCATCTGCCCACCCATCTCCCTTTCCACAACCTTCAGTTTGTTTCCCGGAATCAAGAGTCTCTCATGGTTTGTCTCCCTCTATGATTTCTTTGGGGAAAAATTTCATATGTCTCCTCCACAATATGGACCACAGTCTAACCATAAGATTTCTAAGAGAATATAATAATCTAACATCAGTATTTTCCCTGAAGTCAGTCTTTTGCTTCCCTCCAGCTCAGCATAAGCACCAAATCTGTGTTTTTTCCTGCTAATTTTATTACATACGTGCGCACACACACGTACATACAGATACATATATATTGCTATACACACACACATACATACACAGATACATATATATTGCTAAAGACTGAATGTATATGTTTTCCCCTCAAATTCATATGTTGAAACCTAAACTCCAATGTGATGATATTAGGAGTTGGGACCTCTGGGAGCTGACTAGATCATGAGGACAGAGCCCTCATGAATGGGATTTAGTGCCCTTATAAAAGAGACCCCCTGAAAACTCCCGTGTCCTTTCTTCCATGTGAGGACACAGTGAGAAGATGGCTGACAATGAACTAGGAAGTAGGCTCTCATCAGACACCACATCTGCTGCCACTTTGATCTTAAACTACCCAGATTCCAGAACTTTCAGAAATGCATTTGTGCTGTTTATAAACCACCCAGTCTATTGTATTCTGTTATAGCAGTCTAAACAGACTAAGACAAACACATGCACACACATATTCAAATACATACATATATATAAATGTGTGTTCCTAGATCACCAGTGGATGCCTGAAACTGCAGATAGTACTAAACCTTATAAACTATGTTTTTTTCCCTATTCATATATACCTTTGATAAAGTTTAATTTATAAATTAGGCACATTGAGAGTTTAACAATAACTATTAACAAAACATAACAATTATAACAAGATACTGTAATAAAAGTTACATAGATGCGACCTTTCTCTCTCTCAAAATTCTTATTGTTCTACACTCACCCATCTTCTTGTGATGATATGAGATGATAAAATGCCTACATAATAAGATGAAGTGAGATAAATAAGGTAGGCATTTGACATACAGTAGGTTACTACTGATCTTCTAATAATATGTCAGAAGGAAGATTGCCAGCTTCCGGATCACACTTGAGCACAGGTACTGAAACCGTGACAAGTGAGACACAGATGTGGGAGAATACCATATATCAGTATGGGGAATTCTAGATTGATTCTAAGAAAATAGACATTTTATTTTATTTTATTTTATTTTAAAGATTTTTAGTGGTTTATTTGAGAGAGTGAGAGAGCACATGAGTGGGGAGAAGGGGCAGAGGCAGAGGGAGAAGCAGACTCCCCTCTGAGCAGGGAGCCTGACATGGGACTAGATCCCAGGGCCCTGGGATCATGGCTCGAGCTGAAGGCAGATGGTTAACCGACTGAGCCACCCAGGCACCAGAAAATAAACATTTTAAAGTAATTATAATAATCTGAGTTTAAGAGGAAGATTATACTATGGCCATAGCCTTTCCCCCCCTGCTGCTCACAGAGGAATTAGCAACCACTAAGAAACTAACCACCTTTTCCCCATTACATAAAATAGTTTAGCTTCTTAGGTAATACATTGTCCCGAGTCTTATCATTATTTTTTACCCCGAAGACATTTTTTCTTACTTTTTCTGCTTATAAAACTCATTGGGTTGGTTTATCTAGAAAAAAAAAAAAGTTTATCTTAACATTTCAAATAAAATCTTTTCTCACAACAAAGAATGCTGCTTAAAACTTAAAATTGAGTTTTTCTAGATTTTTTCCCATCGGGTGTTCAGAACTATTTAGTGGAATAAGAATCAACTTGTCATATCTTTAAACTTATTGGCACACACCAGATGTTCAAGAATATCAGTTTCCCCTTCTAATCTTTAAAAACTTTTCCTTCACTTGTGCAAATACATTTCTCTGACATTTTCATTCATAGATCCTACTTCTGTACCTTAGGAAGCTGCACTATTAATACCCTTGAAATTGCAGCTCTGCCCAATATTTGTTTTTTTCGGCTGCAAATGGGCAGCACAGATTTAACTTTGTGTCTTAGTGAGTGTTGAGACACAAAATACGCCTCAAGAAATCACACGCATGCACACGCACACATGCACACATACACACACACACACACACCTACTTTCTGGGCATGAAATGAAGAACTGGGCTTTTTTATAAGCCTGTTTCCCTTAGATTGGGAAGGAAAACAAGGAATTTTGAGAGTCAAATGCTGCTATTCTTTGGAAAGGGAAGCTCTGTAATTCATGGTTAAAGCCTTATTTACTGCATAAACTACTATACATTTTATCATTCAGAAAATTGGACGAATCTAAGGAAAATAATTTTCATTATTTCTCTGGCTTTTATCTTAGTAACTTCTTTCTATATCAACATTTGTCAGACAGAAGGGGACCTCTGCAGTAGGTTTTCCCCAGGTGTCACATTTAGGCTGAGGACTGAATATTATCTTTAGCATCTTATCACCTTCCTTAACAAAATATCACTCCCTCAGAGTTTTATTAGCCATCCATCCATGTGTCCAGCCAGCCAACCAGCCAGTCACACATGTTATTCATGATTTGGCCAACTCTTTCAATGTCTTAGTGACTTACTCTCTTATTCCTCTAAGAAAGAAAGAGAGAGATGTAGACCTGAAATTTATCTCTGCAAGGATTCTTCTTTACTGTATTTTACTATATAGTTGCCCTGTTCACTTTCAAGTATTTCTTTGACTAAAGACATAGCCAATTGTCAAATTTTAGAACGATTGCAAGCTATGAGAGATGCCAATACAATAGATATTATTTTTATTATTTAAAATAGTTTTCACAAGTTGGAATTAATAAATTAATACAGACAAGATCAAATTTCATGTAAGCCTACATGAAAAATTGTAGACATATATTTACACAGGTACAAACTGGGGCAGCCTGACTAAACAGCAGAAGCTATAAAAGAGACTTCAAAATTTTTATTGACATGTGTCTCATTCTAAGATGAGGCTTCAAAAATTATGTCATTTCACTTTGCATTAGTAGAAACATAAATATTTGGAGAAAGGGGAGTTGTAGTATGCTTCTACATTCTACCCAGATATGACTCAGAGTACTGTGCTCCCTTGGGTAGTTTACTTTGTTGGGATATTGACAAACTGGAGTTGCCCAGAGCAGAGTGGACAAGATAGTATAATTATGGAAACACTAACATGAAGACACTGTGGAAGGAACTGTGTGCATTCAACTGGGGGAAAAAAGTCAACTTACAGAGATATGATGATAAATCTCAGTCTCTTCAAATCTGGCCTTAAAATATAGCTTTGCTATTTAGTAATATACTATCAGGCAAGTTACTCCTTTTTATCCTCTACAACATATGAGGATAATGAAAGCTAATTACTTCCCAGGTCAGGTGTTAGGATTAAATGGGAAGTCGATATGAAATGCCTATTGTCATTCCTACCACATGATAAGACCTCAACAGATGGTAATGATTGCGCTTGTTAATCTTCTCAGGTGACAAAAATTATATCAAAGGTAGGAAATTACAAGGAGATTGACCTTAATAAATACAAGAATACAAAAATAAATTTAAGAAGTAAATACAAGAAAGAAGTTTCTAAAAATATGAGCTGATAATAAGTAGTTATTTTCTAGGAAAGGGAATGTAGAAGACAAAATTTGATAGTTATCCAATAATAAGTGATAATTGGACTATATGAACTCCCTGGTCCTTTTCAGCTATGAATTCTATGAAATTCTTAGAAGCAGGATATTAAAAAGTGAAGGAAATTATGACCTGTGCACAATAACAACAAGCTTCCTGGATGACACTATCTGAAAAGTTACCGCTTAAGATGTCTTTCACTCCAAGCCAATTTGGCTTGGGCATTTTCAGAGCACATGACTTCAGCAAAGTCTTACTTGGTTGGGTAAGGATTTCTTTGTGGTTACTTTTGATGATATTCAACAAATATATAGGATGCTTCGAAATTGGACTTTTGGCTGAGGAAAATCTACGTTTGGAAAAATTACCCACTTTGGATTTCTAGAAAGAACAGACCAAAGTCAACTTTGTTGATTTCAGGCCCCTTTTGGCCTGAACACTAACCCAGTAGAGACACACAGATAATGGTAATGAAAGCAAATGCAAATTTTTAGTTTTTTTCTTTTCTTTGATATTTTCTAATGATATAAACAAAAAAGTTGTTAATTATTACAAAGAAAGGTATAATAAAAATATGGCAACAATGATTGCTGTTTGCCTTAGATTTAAAGAAAATTTTTAAACAAAATATGCTACCTATGTAATAGGCAGTTAATTAAAAGTAATTTGTATGCATCTCACAGTCTGTCCATTTACCCATAATAAGAAAAGAAAAACTCTTCATACTTGTTGATGGTAGAACATCTTTTCATATCATGTGATCATAGAAACTCTGTACTATGGGTGGGTGAAACAAGTTTAAGAAAGCTACCCTTGCTGATATACCTTTAGGTAATTTTAAAGTATCTGCTATTCCTGGTTTGATTTATTTTTAAATTTGTTTTACATTTTCCAGGAAATAGGTTTATGGTAGAAAATTCAATGAAATTATTCAAGGAAAGGATGAAATTTACTTAATTGCTTTAATTACTAAATAATGAACTATAATCTAGGCCAAATTTGCAAAGTCTTTTATAAAAAAAACTAAAATTATTAACAAAATGAAAGTCAAATGTTAATATTGTTTCTTCTGAGTGTATCGTGAGACACATGTCTTTAAACCCACCCTAAAGGAAACAAGAGTATAGCCTTTGGTTAGATGAGGAGACTTTTTCCTATGCTCAATGAGAAATGTTCACTAGAAACATTTTGGTTATTTCACACACACTCTCCTTGGTCACAAACAAAAGAGCACAATAGAAGAAGCCATTTGAATTTTATGATTAGATAGTAATTTTTTCTGAAGGGTTGCTTATGAAAAAAAAGTTGTAATGATTATAACTCATGGATAGTCTCAATTATATGTTTCCTTCCATCAGCCCTCATCTCTAGGGATTTGCTTAATTTATAGTGGAACCTAAATGAACTTACAGATACATTGCAACTAGAAACTTTCATTTGTACTCATATCATGTTCACCAAGAAAACATAAGAAACTAAAACTTTTCCTGCTTCTAACTCATTACATTTAAAATACACCTTGGACGTTGGTGCAAAGGGAGTGTTAAATTTTCATATGTATGCATTCTATAAGCATATTTGATACATATTTGGTATGTTACTGCTGCTTTTATATAAACGTAAGATCCAATTACACATATATTATACTGTGTTATATTTACTGACCTTGAGCTCTTCCTCTAATAATTTGAAACTAGTTGGGGTACTTATACCCTAAATCTATTGATATATTATCATGTCAGATGAACAATGATAAAAAGACAACCAGCGTCTATGTATTAAAACAAATTTCTTCCCCTAGCTTTCTTATTTAGCATCAAACCTAAAAGCACATGGTACATACTTTTAAGTCTATATAATTAACTTCTTTTTAAAAGTTGAACATAATGAACAAGTGAAAACCCCAAAGTAAATACTGGGCCCAAACACTCTCACTAGAGCCGACCAGTCACACACACACACATAAAAACTTAATTGCATTATTCTCCCTAAAATTTAGCAAGTAAAGTGGAAGTGTTCAAGCAAGCCTTCCAGATACCTTATTTACCTCAGCCCAGATGACATCTTATTTTTCTTAGAATTCAAGCTATGAGCTATGCACTAGGAATTGTAGCCTTATGGGGCATGACATTTAAACTAAGCCTATCCTGATCAAACAATTTCATCTATAAAATTTTTACTCAAGAGAAATGAGTTCGTATATCTAGCAAAAGACATGGCAGTTTTAGTCATAATAGACACAAATCGAAAATAAACTAAGGTCCATTGATAGAATGGATAATAATTGCAATACATTTATTAAGGAGAATATAAAAATCAATAAAAATAATGAACTGCTGCTACAAACAGCCACATGAATGAATCTCACCAGACATAATGATGAGCAAAGAAACTAGAAACAAAAAAATACATACTATGGGAAAAAAAAATCACAAATGAAATTAGAGAATACTTTGAAATGAATAAAAACAAAACACAACATACAAATGTTATAGGATGCAGCAAAAGCAGTGCTTATAGGGACATTTATAACTAAACAGTTATGTTAGAAAAGAAGTGTCTCAAATCAATAACCAAGCTTTCATCTTAAGAAAGTAGAAAAAGAAAAAAAGAAAAAGAAAGAAAGAAAGAAAGTAGAAAAAGAGGAGAAAATGAAACCCAAGGCAAGTAGAAAGAAGGAAATACTAAAGGTTAGAGTAGAAACTAATTAAATAGAGTTGAAAAACAATAGAAAAAACCAATGACACCGAAAGTTGATTCTTTGAAAAAGTAAAAAATTTGACAAGTCTTTAGGAAGATTTATTAAGACGGAAAAGAGAGAGAGAGACACAGGGAGAGAGGAGAGAAAACCCAGGTTGCTAAAATCAAGAATAAAAGAGAAAATGTCACCACTGGTCTTACAGAAATAAAAAAAAAATATTATAAGGAAATATTATGAACAATTGTCTGCCAACAAATTATATAACCTATACAGAATGGGAAATTTTCTAGAAAGACAAAATACTGAGACTGACTCACAAAGAAATAATAAAAAAAAAATCTGAATAGATCTACAACATGTAAAGATTTTAAACTAGTAGTTTATAAACTACCCAAAAAAGGAAAGTTCAAGCCCAGGTGGCTTTACTGGTGAATTCTACCAGAATATTTATGAAGAATTAGAAGCAATCCTTCAAAAGGTTTTCCAAAAAATAGAATACCCAATCAACTCATTCTATGATACCAAAATCAGAAAAAGACATCACAAAGAAAGAAACTAGAGACCAATATACCTTAGGAATATAAAAACAAAAATCCTCAACAAAATACCAGTAAGCTGAGTCTAGAAACATATAAAAAGGAATATATAGCACAAGCAGGTGAGATCATCCCAAGAATATAAGGTTGGGTTGACATATGAATTTTTTTTTCTTTTTTTGGCAGCAAAGCAAGGTTTATTGAGTGATAGCAAAGTGATAGTACAGACCTCCCAAGGAGCGAGAGGACTCAAAGGGGTTGCCCCAACGTATGAAAATTAATGAATGTAGTATAACACATTAATAGCATAAAGGTGCATGATAATCTCAGTATGCAAAAAAAAAAAAATCCATTGAAAAAAATCCAACATCATTTTGTGATAAAAACACTCAACAAACCAGGAATAGAAAGAAATTACCTCAACCTGCTGAAGGCTATGAAAATCCCACAGCTAACACTACCTTAAGTGGCTAAAGACTGGATGTTTTCCTCTTAAAATCAGGACCCAGACAAGAATGTCTGCTTTTATCACGTATTCAGCTTTGTATTAAAAGGTCTATTCAGGAAATTTGGCAAGAAGAAGAAATAAAAGGCATTCAAATAAAAAGAAAATATAAAACTCTTTATTTTTGTGGATAATGTGATCTTCTATTGAGAAAATCCTAAGGAATCTACTAAAAACCCTATTTGAATAGGCCAGTTTAACAAAGTTAAAGGATACAAGATCAATATACAAAAATCAATTGCATTTCTACGTATCCAAAAATAAAATTGAGAAATCAATTTCATCAAAAGGAATAATATTTAAAGAATAGCATTAACGAAAGAAGTAAAAGACTTATTACACTGAAACATGAAGCATCGTTGAAAAAAATTTAAAAACACTGAAATAAATAGAAAGCATTCACATTCATGGACTGGAACATAATATTGTTAAGATGACAATACTCTCCAAATTGATCTATAGATTCAGTGCAACCCCTATTAAAATTCTAGCTCCCTCCTCCTCCTCCTTCTTTTTCCATAAGTGACAGGTTGATTTCACATGGAAATGCAAGGGACCCCAAATTGGCAAAATCTATTCTTTTTTTTTTTTTTAAGATTTTATTTGTTTATTTGAGAGAGGGAGA
Source organism: Potos flavus (assembly GCA_028534135.1). Taxonomy (NCBI): domain Eukaryota; kingdom Metazoa; phylum Chordata; class Mammalia; order Carnivora; family Procyonidae; genus Potos; species Potos flavus. The sequence continues at coordinate 43,255,753 of CM052899.1, forward strand.
AAGACAGAGCAGGAACAGGGGGAGGGACAGAAGGAGAGGAAGAAGCAGACTCCCTGCTGAGCACAGAGCCAGCAGGTGGGGCTCAGAGGGTGGATCCCTTCACCCTGACCCTTGACACTGGATCATGACCTGAGCCCAAGTCAGATGCTTAACCAACTGAGCTACCCAGGCCCCCCAGCAAAGTCTATTCGGACAAAGAGGAAAAAATTGGGGATTTACACTTACTACAAAGTTACAGTAAGCAAAGGATTATGATACTGGCATGAGGATAAACATAGAGATCATTAAAATAGAGTTGGGAGTTTAGAAATTTACCCTTATGTTTATGGTCAAATGATTATCAATGAGTTAGGTAAGACAATTAAGGAGAGGATTGAATAATCTTTTCAACAAATGATTCTGAGACAGCTGGATCTATATTTGCAAAATAATGAAGTTGGACATCCACTGTGCACCATGTACAAGAATTAACTCAAAATAGATCATAGACCAACATGTAAGAGCTAAAAGTATAAAGTTCTTAGAAGAAAATATGGTAGTAACTCCTCATGCCCTTGGGACAGGCAAATAAAAATAGACAAAGTATTTGAATTAGACATATCTCCAAGAAAGATGTATGAATGGCTAATAAGTACATGAAAAAGTGTCCAACGTCATGAGTTATTGAGAAAATGAAAATCAAAACTATAATGAAATAGCACTTTACACTCATTAGTTGGCTATAATAATAATAATAAAAAAAAGAATAACAAATGTTAAAGAGGGTAGGAAGAAACTGAAACCTCAGACATTGCTAAGTGGGAATTTAAAATGGTGTGGCCACTTTGTTGTGTTTTCTTAAAGTTTTTATTTAAATTCCAGTTAGTTAACATACAGTATAATATTAGTTTCAGGTATACCATATGGTGATTCTACTTTGGAATAAAGTTGGGCAACTGTTCAAAAAGTAAACATTGACTTACCTTACAAATTGGCAATCCTACTCCTAGATATTCTACCAAAGAGAGAATATGAAACATATGTCCTCATGAAGATTTATACACAAATGTTCATAGCAGCATTATTTATAGTAATTAAAAAGCATAAACAACCTAAATGTCCATCAGCTGACGAGGGGATAAACAAATGTAGTCTATCCATACAATGGAATACTATTTGGTCATAAAAAGGAAAGAATTCCTGATACAGGCTACGAAGTGAATGAACCTTGAAAACTTTATGTAAAGTCAAAGAAGTCAGACATGAAAGGCTACTTAATGTATGATACCATTTACATGGAGTGTCCAGAATAGGTAAATGTGCGAGTGCCTGCTAATGGACACAGGGCTCTTTTTGGGCTGATAAAAATATTCTAGAATTAGATAGTGGTGTTGGTTGTACACATTTATGAATACATTAAAAAAAACATTGAATTGTGGTTATATTAAAAAAAAACTAAGATCAAAAGACTACGTACTGGGGCGCCTGGGTGGCTCAGTGGGTTAAAGCCTCTGCCTTCGGCTCAGGTCATGATCTCAGGGTCCTGGGATGGAGCCCCACATCGGGCTCTTTGCTCAGCAGGGAGCCTGCTTCCCTCTCTCTCTCTCTGCCTGACTCTCTGCCTTCTTGTGATCTCTCTCTCTCTGTCAAGTAAAATCTTTAAAAAAAAAATCTTTAAAAAAAAAACTACGTACTACATGATTTCATTTATATAAAGTGCAATAATGGACAAAGCTAATCAGTGGTGATAAAAAATCAGAATAGTGATTCCCTTAGAGGGTTATTGATCTGGAGAGGTAGGAAAATAGTCTCTATCTAGTGGTAAAGATATGTATCTTTATACATTACTATTTATATCTGAGATGTTTATATAAAAATCTTAATCTATATGTAAAAATCATTGTGTTGGACACGTATATGTATGTTATAATGATAAAGTTTATAAAATGATTCGAATGTTTCATGGTAACAGATAAATATTATATTTATTGTAAAGGCCAGGTTTTTAGATCTTAGAAAAAGTAAAAGTCCAAATGGATACAAAAGTAAAACTTTATTATGTGATTCATAATTTATCTTGCAAACAGGACATTTTTGCCTTTGGCACATAGTGAATGCTTAATTCAAGACAATCTCCTCTTTTTTGCTGTTGTTACATTTCTTCATTTTTATACTGGAAAATAATTTGATACTGCAAGCCTGTTCTCATTATAAATAAATAATTCCCCTTTCAACCTCAGGATTGTCTTTATAAATGACCACACACGCACACGCACACACACACGAAAGACCACCTAATCAGTAACATCACTTCCTGATATTCGAACATATGGAAAGTGAAAAGAAAAGATACAAGTGTTTGTGTCAGATAAAAAGCAGCCTCATGAATAGGAAATGTGTTGGTCTCTGCATATTTAAAAACATGTAGAAAGTACAAACTGCTTCTGCTTATTTTAAGAACTGCTTATTAGATACTATATTTATAAAAAAGCAATAGGCTGGCCAATCACTGTAAATATAAGTGATCTAAAGATTAAAGATTAAAATAGTCTTATAAAGACAAAGCGTATATGATTAATTGATCTTAATTATGGTTAAGCATTACTTTAAATTAACATTTGGCTTCAGCTTTTCAATGATTCATCTGAGACTATTAATATAGGTTAATTTTGATTAAAATGTGCCAAGAAACCTCATGTTCTTAATAACCATGAAATTAGAGAAAAGTTCTTTTATTTTTTTCTAACTTTTTTAATTGGCTTAAAATATCATTACATACCTATGTTTTGTTTAAGAATAATTTCAATACTAGAGCCAAAACATAAAAAATTTCTATTTAATCTTGATAATTTTTAAAATTGTAAGATCCTAGAAATAGCATTTCTTGATTATTTATAAACAACAAACATAATTATTCTTCTTATAAAAAATTAAATCATATTACAATGTTGCATATGCTGACATAGAATGCTAGTTTGATTCACACTCTTTTATTGAAATATACCAAACTTTATTCATTTTATTTTTTTAAATATACCAAACTTTAGTTTCTAAATTAAAAAATATTTGCCAGTCAAGTCTTTAATTAATAAGACTTCATAAGGCATTTAAGCTTACAGAATTGACAAACCAAACTTAGAATTCATTTACTGGACTTTTTGGACTAGAACTGTAATATTATGGTTTAAAATAGCAGACATCCAAAATGAAAAATATTTTCAAGTTTCACTTTGAAGAAATTTGGATTTTATATGCATACTGCCTTTTCATTGCTCACATGCATAAAAATTAGGAGAAAAGGCTGCTGAATATATGTGTGTGTATGTACATAATGATGTCATTATAGCCTGTAGAGAGTACTTTTAAATATATAATAAAAGAGTAGTCAAATAGGTGGAATTTTAACTAATCATATATAAATATGGAAAACTATAAGTTTCTCTGCCTTTCTGAGGCAATGTCTACATGGAGCCTATAAACATTTGAGAATTGGTTTTCTCTCTCTCTCTGTCTCTCTTTCTCCCTTCTTTCCTCCTTTTCTCCTTCCCTCTCTTCTTTCCTTCTCTCTTTTCTTTTTTCCTTTTCTTTTCCCCCAACTTTCGCCACCCCTACCACAGTTGCGTCTTATAATCTGTCCGGTGATGGACTACATCTAATTTATAAATTTAAATAATCCCAAACACATGTTTAATTATTTTCAATTTAATTTTTCTCTATAGATAGACCCAAAGTTATTTTCCTATGTAGAAAACAGGAATCAAATTTACAAATACATCCTCATCGCCAGCTCTATTTTTTTTGTATTCCACCAGCCATTAGAAAAATCAGTTAACACTAATCAAAGTCGTCGTGATGCATGCGTGAAATATGTAATCTCAAACTGTTGGCTCTTAACCATTTAGGAAAATATTCTGGGCTATGGTCTTGTTTTTAGAATGAAAACACAAAGTCAAAAATATCAAGCAGTTAAATTTAGATTATGTTATCAATGTAGGGGGCTGTATTGAAGTCTTCAGAAGAGCAAAAAAAGGAGTCCATTTTGGCTACTGTAAGATCATGATTGCCATTTCCCACACTGCTCACAGGAGGAAGGCATGTGGATTTTAACAAATTTCTACCTTCCTCAGGAATTATTCAGACTTTTAATTTTAATAACATTTAAAAGGCACAATTTTATTTAGTTATTTAAGGACAGATCTCAGTCAAGATTTAGTAATATTACTGAGAAAGATTTACTAATATTTTTAGATGGTTGAAATAATTTTAATTGAAATAAAAATAATCTAGGGTAAAAGCAAGGAGCTTTTCCTGCATGAGGCAAGGTCACTGGAAATAACAAGACCTTGTAGGTCTTATTAAGCCCATATTAAGCTGTTGTAAAGTTTTTCCTTGGCTTCAAATGTAAAATGCTATGTGGTCTACAAAAAAGTAGCAAGGGCTTCCTTAAGTTTCCTGCTAGTTATGTGATCATACCCATAGTTTCAATGTACACAGTTCAAAGTGATATTCTGAATACCAAGTAATAAAACAAGTTTTGTGAAAGTTTTTTTTTTTAATTTTGATGCTAAAATTGAAAAGAAAAGCTATTTTGATATTAATTTTTCCTCTTTCACAAAAAATGCATTTATGCTGGAATATTTACTAATTTCTGCCGTTTCAGGGAAATGACAACGAGGGATTTCAAAAGTTCTGGGGATGTATTTTGATATTTTAATAGGCCTATTGCTAAATATGATTAGACACTCAATAAAGAATTGAATTGAATTGTTTGGGTATTTTCATTGGGGAGAACATAATTTTGATTTCTTTCTTTTTATTTTTTTTGCTTTTTCTTTAAAAAATTCCTGGAAAGTCTTCATTAAGTAGAAAACAAAACAAACCATAAGACCCAGAAGGAATAAATAACAAAATCGACTTCGGGGCTATGGAGTCTGACTTAGCAGCTTGTACTCTATCCTTTATAACAAAACTTCTCTGCTAATGTGAAGCAGCTGTGGCAATTTCACAAAATGGCCCAAACTGTTGAAAAGCCATTAAGAGTCTGATGTATGTAGAATAAAAAGGTTCATTCAGCTTTTTAAAAGGTTTCCCAATATGGAGTGTTATTTTATTTTATAACCACGTCTTAGTCATATTAAGTTTAAATGCCACAGAAAATTTTAATGACCATGTGGCTGGCTTTTTTGGTGAAATAGCAAGAATTCTTCGACATGCCTAAAATTCTTTTAGAAAAAAATTGATTCAAATCTATTAGGGACACTGTAAAAGTCCCCACTATTAAATGCGTGGTTAGAAAATTGAGCAACACGTACAGGATGATTTATCATTTATGTTTTTAGAAGAACCTAAATAAATTATAATCAATTTTTTTAATCCTAAGGCACATAGAAGCTTTGGGAAATAATGAAAGCCACTTGCTTTCTCAGCCCTCTCTTTGGTCTGAGTCTCAACTATTAACTGTACATTTTTGAATTTATTTTTTATAGATTGTATGCTTCTTAAAAATAAGTTTTGGCTTTTTTCTTAAGGATGTATGAAAGATTATACCTATATTTTCCTTCCCATTTTTCCTCTGAAAGTAATAGCTATATGATGTTTTTTATGCGTTCACCTGCTTTACTTATCTTGGTTTTTACAAGGTCTGTCTTTGTGCCCTTCAAATTATTTCTTTTTCTTCATTTTTAAAAAGATTTTATTTATGTATTTCAGAGAGAGAGAGCGCACACATGTGCGAGCAGTGGGGCGGGGGGCGCAGGAAGGAGCAGAGGGAGAGGGTGAAGAAGATTTCCAGTTGAGTGTAGAGCCCCATGGGGGGGAGTTGATCCCATGACCCTGAGATCTTGCTTAACCAACTGAGCCACCCAGGCACCCCAGTGCCCTTCAAATTATTTCTAAGAGAGAATGAGTTTATTACTCATTACTGTAATGAGTTTATTAGTTTATTACTGTAGTCGGTGTCCTACCTGAGAGGAGGTAAATATTTTCAGCAGACTTATAACTGTATAGCTACAAGAGCTGTAAATGTGTTCCTTAGCAATCCCTTGTATTTTTATTAGTCTCATGTATGAGAATTATTATTTGCTCATCAGTAAGAAATAACTGCAAATTTGTTTTGGGGAAGAAACAGATTTAGAGAATTTGAATAAACTTGCATCTAACTTTCGGAGTTGAGACCGAACATGGGGACGGTTTCACTTCAATATTTTGTGATTATTTTTTCCCCTCTCTGCCATATTCTTAACTGTCTTGAACTTTTTAAATCATACACTTTCCTGTTTTTTCCTTTTATTATTATTTTGGACCCCAAAAATTTAAAGAAAAATATATAATTTAGACTTTCAAAGTGCAGTCAATGACATTCACAATTTTTCTCCCCATAGGCAATCCTGTGGTCTGGAAGACTAGTGAGATCATCTTTAATCTAGCCATCACCATTTTATGCATAATTCTAATTATTTGATCTGGGATGCTACTTTCCAATTAATCTCTGGTTCATTTCAACAAAAATTCGTCCTCAGTAATTACTTGGTTCTATCTTTAGATGGTACAGTTGTATTAAACGTTATGTTTTTATCAGATTAAAGATTACTTTTTCAAAAAATGAAACATGATCACTGAATAAAGAGGAGGAGTTTAGACTGTAACTAGGGGAGGGGGGTTTCTTTTTAATAGAATCATACTCTTTTAGGAAATTTAATATGCCACTGCTTGATGAATGGGTTTATGAATGGACTGGAATAAGATTAGTCGGATTACTTGTACAATGGGCCAGGACAGAGGTGATATAATTTTGATTATAAGCAGTTGAAATGAGAATGAAATTGAGTGGGATTTTTGGGGAAAAAAGAATAATGGACTAGATAGTTGAACCTGGACCAAAGTGGGGGAAGGAGTCCAAAATAATCCTAAGAAGACTCAAAAAATAAATATGAGGTCAATGAACAATGACCAGAGTGGAGAAACCAAGGCGAATATAACTGTGAGTCCTAAAATTTGGGAGGAATATGTCTTTTAAAGAAAGTACCAGAAGATATCATAATTCAGAGGAATTGTTTTTGTGGAATGAAAATCCAGTACAAGTTGCACTGATGGGAAAAGGGCAGAGATAAACATTTCAGAATGAATTGGAGCTTTAATTTGGTCTCTTTTCCTGCCATATTTGGCTTTTTAAAGAAATTGTGGATTTAAAATACAGAAAAATTAACATGAGGTATTTTTGGTTTGGGCCACAGTTTTTTACTTGCTGCAGTGCTATTTGTTTTCTTTTTTCCAAATCATTTCTCTCACATACACACCCACTCCCACATCTACCCTCCTCTATCCACACATACACAAACGGATTGAAATTAGGAAATATTTTATAATCCTTTGCATTCAACAGCATCCAGTGTTGCCTTGGGCAGAGGATAGGCAGTGAAATTATATTAATTAACTCAGCCATTCAATTTTCATATCCTTATTTCCAGGTGCTGCTGAAAATGACAAAGGTGCATAAAGCACTACACAGCTTTCAAGTCTTTCATGATCTATTATTGATTGATTGCCATTTGTGACAGGCAGGGAATAAAGACCTAACTATTTTTTGACAATGATGTGGTATTTGTCTTCTTAAGCTCAAGTGTAATTTGTCTTTGAATAGATTAAGTAAGGTAATGCCTAATCATTTAATCATTATCATTTTTAAAAAATAGAGATGACCTGAAGTTCTTTGATAAAAGTTCACAATATGATTTTTATCACTCTGTAAAATGGCAAGTGAGAGGCCCTGAAATTTTAGCTTCGTTGGATTCATGATATGTTGGCTTCTGTTCTAACAGTATTTAGAAGTGCTTTCAGAAATAAGACAATCAAAAATGTTTTGCTCTATCAAAATTTGCCTTCATTTCAGGGCTACTCTCCTATTCCATCTATTCCATCACTCCATCTTATGAGATGAGGAACATGAGGAATACAGCTTCTATTGGTTATAAATGTGTTAGGTTTTTTTTTTGAAACAGAAGTAGAATAAAGGAAATAGAAAGGAACATATCTTACATTTCTTTTGGGATGATTTTATAATTTCTAAAGGTCTACCATCAAATTTCCTTTCAGTTTCTCTCTCTCTCTCTTTTAAATTCTGTTGATAGAGTTAAATACCTATTTTCTTGACTGTCTCTCAAAGTGTGTAGGTATAATACATTCCAAGCTAATTCTATCATAGCTTTTGAGCAATACCATCATATTTTACATATGGTGGCAGTGGGGCCAAATAGGATATAAGTGGCTTGATCATAGTCTTAAGAAAATTCCATGGATTTCAAAATCCCACCAATTATATTAAACAACTACTAAATGTCAGGTGCATGTCTTCCTGAATCAGTAATCTGTCAACTTTCTTCTGTTCTTGTCCTACCTTCTATAACCTTCTCCACACCTTTCACTCTCTTTCCTGCCCCTTTCTGTTTGTCTTTAACATGGCTTCCCACGGACTCCTTCGGTAGTATTAGCTTTTCTTCTATGATGCACTAGTTTCTAGGTGAGCATTATATTCTTAAACATCTAGGCATAGCTTTAATTGATTTAACCACTTGACTTTAAGCCACAGTTCAATTTTCAACTGATACGATGACACCTTTTCTAAGGGAAGAAAATATGAGACCTATAAGTCAAACAGGAGATAGGGTAAGTGCTCCTATCTGACATCTTGATTAATATGAATGAAATCAGGCTTAGTTTAGTAGTTCATAAGTTCATGTCAGCAATGATAACAGTAGCCATTAGTGATGACATTGAAAATGTTAAGCCTTTAACTTGGATTTTCTTTGAAGTTCAAGGGACCTAGCTATCAAAGTTCAGCTCTAAGACAGAATGGGAAATACAAAAGTGAAAATGCTGAAAATATCATATGGATATAATTTACTTCTTCACCATCATGCTTCTTAAAACTCTCAGGTAATTTTTATTAGTTACGGAATTATGATCAATGTGAATATTAAATAAAAGCCACCAATTTTGTTGGTGTTCAGAATAGAGATCATAGTACATAGTACATTCAATGTTCAGAATGTACTATACATACATATGTAACATACAATGTTCAGAAAAGAGATCATAGTACATTTTGAGAAGCTAACTCTCTGTAGTGCAGAAAGAAAGAGGATAATCCATTTTTTTCCTGGAACAGAGTATATCACAATTTCCATGTGGCTGCTTTGTCCAGTTTCCCAATGACCGTGAAAGGATCACATCGATGACATTAGAATCTAATCATTACACTCTAGTGTATCGGGGGCACATTTGTTTTTCCATTAGTCTGCAGTGTTTTCCATTCAGAGGTCATGGATCACCTGAGGTAGTTCCACCTGAGAAAATTATTAAACATTGACATTTCCTAGATCCCACCCTAGGTCTTCGGAATCGGAATGTCTGGAGGTGGAGCCTGGGAATCTGAATTTAATAGCTCTCCAGGTATTTGTTATACATACTAGAGTCTGAGGCTCAGGGCCTTCTAAATTCATAGTGGTTTTTTTTTTTTTTTTAAGATTTTATTTATTTATTTATTTTAGAAATAAGACTAGTGTGAGTGGGGGTAGGGGTGAGAGATAGAGAATCCTAAGTAGACTCCGAGACTGTGCTGAGTGTGAGATCCACTTGGGGCTGTCTCATGGCAGGAGACCACGACTTGAGCAGAATGGGAGTGGGACGCTCAGACAACTGAGCCATCCAGGCACCCCTAAGTTCATAGTTTTCAAATGGAGGATTTATGAAACTTTGTCCCTCCTCTGAACCTAGGAAATAACTGGAATTTTTATCTCTGAGCAAAGGCTATATATTAGCGAAGGTCAACCTTGGTAGTCTTACTCCTTCCAATGAAATGCTCAGCATGGTCACAGTGATATTAAATCATGAGAAAGGAGTTAGAGAATTGTCTCTTCCCACCCCCCACCCCCCAACTCAGTCAATTATGAGAAGTTCTGGAAGATTGCTTGTAGTATAATATAATTGAGGTAACTAAAGATGGCATTCTGACATCTACAGTGCTCACAATGGGAACAGATTAGGTGGCAAATTGCCTGGTTCGAAGTGTACTTAGAATATAGTAACTTCTCATTGGACAGATAATGGTGCTTAAACATGCCCAGGTACACCAAAGTATTTGACTTGATATGCCAATCAAGGTGAAATGTAACTGGGATGCTTGCTCATAAGCTGGTCAAGAGATGCTCTATGTATCTTGATGTAGAAGGAGGCTGAATGAGTCAATGTCCCTATTTTTGTTATTTCCATTTTCCATTTATGCTCCCCAAGGTTGTGCTTAGGCATTCCACATATCTGCGGATCTATTTTCACCTCATATAAACTTTCTTGTGCTCCTCTCACACCAGAGATTGATTCCGTGCCCAGACTATTTATTAGTCCCCTTGCTTCCCAGGCTCTGTCCTGGTGTTCCCCATGGAGGTAGCAGAGATCCCTGGTATAATTTTTACAGCATACGAGACTGATTTCTAGTCCTGTCCCTGTCATCCGAGGAGTGCAGGAGGTTTCTTGGTTGAAGTCTGAGGCTGAAACTAGTTGTTAGTACTGTCTCTTTACCTTTTCTCGGAAATATTGGAGTTGGTAGAGTTGCGTATTGGGATCTGAAAGGTGTTTTATCCTCTCATTCACAATGGCTGTTTTGAATATTTAAAAAATGATTTGATGGATATTTGAGAACAAGAGAATGGGAATCGAGAGTGCCTCTATTCACTCAGTTTTCCTCTTGCAAGTCTTACTATTTTTTTAATTAAACTTTTAAAATGCCAGTAATTCACCTTGTTGTCCCGGTATCCCTGGGCCTTTTATCATTAAATTCTTGCAGCTCTGTAACATGTCAACATCTTCCATTCCTGTCATATTCATTTCTCATTATCTCCATACCAAAAAGGGAACTGTATTTGTAAGTGGAAAAATTAGTATGGTATTCACTTTTCACATATTATCTTCATATGTTGATGGAGTCTTTAAACTGCCAAATAAATAAGCCAAAAAACCCTTTGAAAAAAACTCCTTGAGTACACTTGTCACGATGAGCACCAGGTGATGTATGGAAATGTTGACTCACTATATTGTACACCTGGAACTAATACAACACTGCATGTTAACTAATTGGAATTAAAATAAAACCTTAATATATATGTGCATATAGAAATATGTATATGGACTTCTCAAACATTATTCTCTTTCTCTTTTATTCAAGGTTCTCCTATAAAGGTAAAAATAAATCTTTCACTGGTGTATTATTTCTAACTAGCTTTGCATCAATTTAACACTTATGGTAAATACCAGATCCTGCTTTCTATGACCTTCAAGACATCCTCCAATTTCATTGAATGGAATATCCAAAGACATTAGGTCAAATTTAGACACCCATCTGCGTTCAATTCTAAAATTTCTTTGCCTTGCAATTTAAAGTCATTTGATGATACCAGGACAGTTGGTGTTTGAGGACCAAAGTTATCTGTGGTTCTAGATGTGTGGGTGTGCTCCATGGTGAACCTGGTTGAGACCATCTTTTGAACTTTCTATTTGTACAGTAGAAGAAGGCTATCCCATGAGAGATTCCATGAATTCCGTAAATTAATGATGAAGTACAGAGAAGAGTCTTGGGCCTTTGGTCTGCCAATTTGGACTCTTTGGGGGAAGTGACGTAGACGGTGGTTGGGAGTTGGAGGTCTGGAGTCTGTTAGACCTTGTTTTAAAGCCTGATTTCACAGCTGTGTATTTGTGGCCAATTTACTTAGCCTTTCTGAGTTCTCATTTTATTGTCTTAAAAACACTATCATTTTTATGATCAAATGAGATGATGTAGTTAAGTGTTTAACACCAGTGCCCTACACATGGTAACTAATGGCGGATATATTAATGTCACTTTTACCTCACAACGTGACCTTTTCTGTATCCTTTTAACTTATAGATCTAAACTTTTAGCTTATAAATGAAAGCTTGATAATCTACCAAAATAATGAAAATATATTTATCTTATCACAGATCTATCTACCTCTGAGTGTTGATTGGTTATTAAAGTTCTTATAATTAGTTTTTGATGATTATGAATAATAGGGTACATCAGAGAGGTGCCAGTTTTGAAATCAAACAGACTAGTTGCAAATCCTGGCTCTTACACTTCCTGATTATGTAACTAAGTTTCTCAGCCCTCTTTAACTAAGCTCAGGTTACCATTTCTTTTTTTTTTTTTCAGGTTACCATTTCTAAAGTGGGGACATCAGTAACTGCATTGTAGGCTTGTCAAGAAAACTTACTTAAAGTGTGTAAACCACCAGTCTACTATGTTGCAAGTAACCGCTTGATAAATATCAGTTCCCTCCTCTCTTCTCCCACAAACAATTCAGAAGTATTTGCTAATTTGGGAAGTATTTGCTTTTGGACTGAAAGACCTTTGGGTCCATTATATCTTTCACTCTCCTAAAATCACCTCGGCTACTGCAGGTGCTAACTGGCACATCAAAGATTTAGGCATATATCATCCTTCCATTCTGTATACCCACTAAAATGAATAAGAAGGTATATATAGTTGGTATATACCCAAAAGACAAAAAAAAAGGGGGGGGGGGGAGACTGGTGAGACAAGTGGACACTAAAGGAACAGATTCCCAGGAATGTGAAGCCTCAGCCATAACGTGGGAAATGCAGACACTTTCTGATTTGTAACACAGAACTCTAAAATGATTCGGGAATCTGGGACTAGGTATTATTGATAATGGGGTAAATATGGAGTGGAGAGAAGAAGGATTTGTCAGGAGTTTGTTGAATGAGGAATTAGAGCACTCTTTAGAGCAGGGAAATAGCACACACATAGCACGCACACGCATGCACACACACACACACACACACACGCACACGCACACACACACACACACACGCACTCACTTCATGACCTAACAGAAGCCAGGGCATTTACTTTCTGTAGAGGGTAAACTGGAGGATTTGAGACAGAAGGAGCAGGAGGCATTGCTGAAGGTAAGAACACCATATTGGAAGTAGGGGGAAGGTGAGAGGGGGAATGTTGAACTAAGATAGCCAGCTTTTTCCTCTCATCCACTTCCAGAACAAGAGAAATCAGGCCGAGACCTCTGAGGCAGAAGTTTGAAAGGTTCCTTATTGATAATCAGACTACACCATGAGAAAAGATCCAACAAGATCAAAGATATCTTTATAAAGGTAAAGATAGTCCTCTTCTTCCTGGTACAGGAGAAGGGGATACCTTTATAAATGTAAATTTCCTTCACAAAAGGAAAACTTATGCCCTTTTTTTAAAAAAAAAGAAGTTTTCCTATGTCTACTATTTCTCAGTGGCCTTCAGCTCAAAATAACCCCCATATTTTGGAGCGGCACATTTTGCTACCCTTCGGGCCTTATGTACAGAATTATATTTTTCCTTTGGGCAAATGAGGAAACCGGCTTTACCTCAAAATGAAAGTTAGTTTATTGTCATTGAAAATCATTCAAAATGGCAATTTTCAATGTTACAGTCATCTCTGATTGATGATGAACAGAATAAGAAGAAATCTGTTAAACTTTGAGAATTTTTTTCTGATTACATAACAGAAGGGCAGGAAAGCAAAATTAGCCTCTATTTGGTTAGGGGCTAGTTCCTTTTGTCAAAGTTAATATTCATGATGGTTCCGAATGGCCTCAATTTGAATATGGCCAGTAGTGTTATTTTGCATTTTGCCAACCCCATGTAAATGGGTAAATTCTACAGGTAGATATTATGTGGAGATCTAAGGGTGTGTGTGTGTGTGTGTGTGTACAAAGGCTGTCTCCTTTTTTTTTTTAAGATTTTATTTATTTATTTGACAGAGAGAGAGAGATCACAAGTAGGCAGAAAGGCAGGTAGAGAGAGAGGGGGAAGCAGGCTCCCTGCTGAGCAGAGAGCCCGATGCGGGACTCGATTCCAGGACTCTGAGATCATGACCTGAGCCGAAGGCAGAGGCTTTAACCCATTGAGCCACGCAGGCACCCAAAGGCTCTCTCCTTGACCAAACTTTATTCAGGCTCTTCTGAGCCCTCTTTTCAACTAGACCTCTGTCTTGACCCCATCCTTGTGAGTCTGCAGAGCCCAGTTTTAGCACCAATCTTGCCAAGTCAGGTTGGGGAGAATGTCCCACTTTTGATATTTGATCACCCTTGATATCTCCAAATTCCTCATCCCCTACGATCTCTCAGGTGATATCTGATCACTCTGACCCTGCCGTCAGCATGAATCCTGTTAGGTCAGTTCAGCAAAAATTCCCTCCTACCTCTGATGTTTCCTCTTAATAATTTTTCACCCACGAACTTCAGCTCCCATGCCACCCTGCTCCTTGGCTTTATAAATCCCTACATGTTCTTGTCATTTTCAGAATTAAGCCAGTTCCATCCTGAGCTCTTCTCCCTATTGTAGTAGTTTCTGAACAAGCTCTGTTTTCACTGTTGTAAGTACTATCTGGGAATGGTTTTCAGTGCGCCTGTGTGCTTATTGAGAAGTCTCATTAACTCGTGCTAATCCTGTGCAAAGGCGTCTACCTTACTGAAAAAACCTCACAAAATGCTTTGCTGGTAAAAGTCCTTGGAAGACTTATTTTATTTTATTAAAGATTTTATTTATTTATTTGTCAGACAGAGAGAAAGTACAAGCAAGGGGAGAGGCAGGCAGAAGGAGAAGCAGGTTCCCCACTGAGCAGGGAGCCCCATGTGGGCTGGATCCCAGGACCCGGGATCATGACCTGAGCCCAAGGCAGACACTTAACCGACTGAGCTCCCAGGCATCCCTGTAAGACTTATTTTAATGACTAGATAGGGTTGCATTTTATCCTCTTTTGTAAAGTTTCCTCCTGAGACCTTTCTTTTCTACTATCTGGCAGAAGTTATGAAACTCTAGCTAAGTAAAGGTAAACATTAGCAAAGTGCCTGTTGAAATTATTCTACAAACGTTAATATGATCAACGTACATTTTTTGGGGTGTGGTATTTTCTTTCTAGAGAAGTTATGCTATACACCAAGACTTATATACTCAATCAGCTCAGAGTTATCAATTGAGTGCAACATGGTGGAGACATAGCTTTCACTTTCAAGAATAAAATTTTATGGGTGAAAAGCTGAGAACACATTTTTCGTTAATAATGTTTTAAATTCAAAGATAGCCTTTCTCAGTCTTCACTGCTTATGAATATGGTAGTAATCGTGCTTTTCATAAATTTGTTTTTTTAATTATATTTTTAAAAATATAATTCAAAATATTTACTGTTATCATGAAGAAGTTTTCTCCAATCCCTAAGACAAAAGGAGAAAATAAAGTTCTAGGTTCTAATTTTTGAGAACTTTGTGAGATTTCTAGCTGACTCATCTTAAATAATCATCTAGTGCTTGCTTCTGGAAAAAAAAAAAGACACTGAGGATAATTTAGACAATTTCTTTACTTTGTGGTAATTGGAGAAGCCAACCTGACTTTCATGTAATACTTAAACATTTTCTTGGTAGAGTTCTCTAAAGGAAAACTCATTTAAATATTTATAAGTCTAATTAATGTTTGTTATTTATAGCAAAATTAAAAATTGATGCGTTTTATATTTTCTTCGGATAAACTCACTGAATTAGCAGAATAAAGTTTATTACAATTTTATTGGATGATTTTTATTCTTAAAAGGAGTCTTCTAATCGATAATGATGGAATGATTCTTTTCATGAAGAAATTTTGTTTTTAAAGGGGACTTTTGTAGGGAAAAATCACACACTTCCTTGTGTTATACAGCAAGCATCCTGTGTGTTATTTAGAGATCCTTTATCATGGAGGGTGGTCCAGTGGTAATTTACCAGGGAAAAGAAGGAGTGTACAAAAATTTAATTATTATTTGACCTCAAACAATTATAT
Source organism: Potos flavus (assembly GCA_028534135.1). Classification (NCBI taxonomy): domain Eukaryota; kingdom Metazoa; phylum Chordata; class Mammalia; order Carnivora; family Procyonidae; genus Potos; species Potos flavus. The sequence continues at coordinate 43,271,621 of CM052899.1, forward strand.
GCCACTAAACTAATTAAAGAGCAAATTAACAATGTCCCACTAATGGGCAGTCTGCTCCTTACATGACTCACTCATCTTTCACAAAGAATAAGTGATTTGTATTAGAAGAGAGTTGTGAAGGATGTTTTTTGGGATAACTATCGCTGTCATTGCTATGTTAAATCACAGGCCCAACCTCTGGATAAAAAGAGACAGGCTTATCAGGAGCCAGGGAAACGGCAGCTCCAGCCTGATAGCTGTGAGTCAAGGCCTTGTTTAAAGCTATGACTCAGTGTGGGGCAGCCAGGCGGCCCTGTTCCCCTCAGTTCCTTCCAAACCAGCCATTCAGCCTCTAATATGCAGGTTGCGTGCCTCAAGCCGATTATTTCTGTGAAGTCCCTCAGAGTCAGCTCTTATTTTCTCACAGGCATTCATCTTCATTTCCAAGTGAATGAAGGGGGGATTCAGTGGTGGTGCTGTCCACAGAGCAGAGCTCACAGTTTAATCATAACAACAGCTGAAGAAACTTCTGGAAGGATGTTACTTCTAACATGGAGGCTTTTAATATATCCATGTGGAGTGTCCGGTCTGTTGGCTGCGAGTGCGCTTGTGTAGTCGGGCTGGTTATTTTTATGGGGAGACTCCAAATACCCACAAGTGTAAATAGGGACCCTGACTCTACATGTGTTATTATTGAGAGGATATTTTTACGTCCATTCTTTCCCTTCTTATGACTTTTTTATCATTTCTTTGATTTAGTCCATCCTTTCTTATGACTAAAGTACAAAGGCTTATTTTTTATTGCTTCTTTATTCAGCAACCTATAATTTCAGTTGGCGATCAAGAGGCAGCAACCTAGGGACCAAGTGTAGTAATAATATATTTCTGTCAAATCACAGCCCGAATGTGATAATAAGCAGCAATTACCAGTGTGCAGACGCAACGGGGACTGTGGCTCCGTGAGCAAACCATGTCCCCAGTGGCAACCTTGATATTCCGTGCCGATCTGTTACTCCCATGCTTAGAGAGAGGCCAAGTTGGAAATCCAGATTTTTACATGAGTTCAATGGACTTTTAAAAGTTGGCAACTAAAAAAATAAAATAAAAAAAAAAAAATAAAAGTTGGCAACTAATTTAAAAAATTTTAAACACTGTGCAGGCCAACAGCCAGCTTGCAAGCTGTTTCTGGCCCCCGAACTGCCAAAGGGCAGCCTCTGATTTGACCTTGAAAGTTCTAATGGCGTCCTTTATTTCACTATAACTTACTGAGAAATGATCCTCATTTTCTGTTACCTCTGTGCCAATAGAAAGTATTGCAACAAACAATTTGAAAAAAATGGGTCAAGTAAGAACGAGTAATTTGACATCAACTATTTATTGTCACTATTCTTTAGGAAAGAAAAGATATGTTTAGAGACATTAACATGATTTGCCCCAATTGCACAAAGCTCATATAACGTGTACCTTCTAAACACACTTCTTGTGTTCTTTCTACTCTGTGTTATGGATTGAATAACCCCCAAGGTGACTTTATTCAGAGATAAAGCCTTTAAAGAGATAATTGAGGTTATATGAGATCATATGTGTGGGACCCCAATCTAATAGGACTGGTGTCCTTTTAAGAAGAGGAAGAGACATCAAAGGTATATGTGTGCAGAGAAAAGGCCATGCGAGGACCCAGGAGTGGATGTCTGCATCTGTTTCAGGATAAACAACCCTGGAGGCCTTGATCTTGGACTTCCAGCCTCTAGAACTTTGAGAAAATAAATTTCTGTTAAGTTAAAAAAAAAAAAAAAAAGGGGCAACAACCACAGCCTTCTCCCTTCAAATGGCCAGATACTGATTGCTTCATATTTTCTGTAGTTCAGGGACGCTCCTATTATCTAGCATGTTAAGTTCAAAATACTTGAATGAAAAGTAACTGATTCCATTATTACACGTTACATGAGATCAGATGTCCAATATTAAATTGGGGTGTCTGATCTCATGTAGCGCGTAATGGGGATGCAATTATATTTGTTGAATGAATGAATACTGACAAATACTTGAATGTTTGTGAATGTCTGTATAATTAAAGTATTTCCCTTTTCTTTTGAATGGCATTGATGTAGATGTAAATTTTGGTATCTCCAAGGAGTCATGAGAAAAAATGCAACATTTTTCTTAAAATATAATTTGTTGGCACAAACCTCCATTTTTACCTACATAAATTGTGAGAAGGAAGGTTGTCATTTAGACTTAACACTGTATTAAATTTCACTCTGAGATTATACTTTTTTCATTCCTATATGCATTATTTTATTAAAAATGAGCTGGAAAAGTAAATAGCTAACATGCTCCCAGGTGTGAACCACAGAAAACAGATTAGAAATTGAATTTTAATAATAGATATCTTCCGAATTTTCCAGAATGAGGAAACTGAGTAACAGAGTTGAAAAATTATCCTATTTGAAAGGAATCTCAAGGCCTGGACCTGGGTGAAATGATTGTATTACTATCTAGATTAAGAAATTAAAATATGAGGTGCCTGGGTGACTCGGTGGGTTAAGGCCTCTGCCTTCAGCTCAGGTCATGATCTCAGGTTCCTGGGATCGAGTCCGGCATCAGGCTCTCTGCTTTGCAGGGAGCCTGCTTCCTCCTCTCTGCCTACTTGTGATTTCTCTCTCTGTCAAATAAATAAGTAAAATCTTAAAAAAAAAAAAAGAAATTTATGTCCTTAATATAATACTCAAGCTATTTTCAAATATACAAATAATTATTTAGAAGAGTCAAAATGTGTTTATCTTAGAATAAAAATTCCTATGAAATTATATTTAATAATGAATAAGGGACATTGATTCCCATGATACCCAAAGAGAAGCTATGCTTACTATAAGTATATAAATGACACAGGGAAACTAGAAAGAGCGAAAAAAGGAAGAAAATACTGTAATCTATAACAGATGTTTAAAATACACCTTGGGATACATTCATTATGGACATACACAATTAATCCTTCAGAGACTGAAGCTCACATCATGCTTTCCTTACCTGATCATTGGTTTACACCTGCGCATTAGGAGTGCACCTGGTTGAAATGTGAGTGACTCCCCAACTCAGCTTGTTAAATCTCTTTCTATAAATTTTCCTCTTTAAAATGTAGCAAAATACATTCGGAAACAAAGAAACACACCTACATAAACAAGGAGATCCCTGAAAAGCATAAGCAGCCACTGGACTCAACCAGAGAGCACAGGTGGAAAGAGAGTTTAAAGGACCTTAGAGCACTATGAATGTTTTTCACAGTGTCACAATTACAGAACACCTGGTTCTGCAAATGGGCTGTTCTACTGGGAAAATTTTCCAGTGTTCAGTGGGCCTCAGAACGGCTTTAATACATAGAATGTTACATAGAAGACTATGTAGATTTTAGTTAGCCACATGCCGAAGCGAAATAGAGTTAGAAATATCTGAGATTCCCCAACCAAAGACCTTCTTGGTAACTCTTGTTCTGTCCACCAAATAAGTCTTTACTGTGCATTTTCACAGTACTTGTTAATAGCAAAACTTAAAACATGAGACTTGCCTGATTTGAAGAACATATTAGGATTTAAGTCACAGTTCTAATTTGGTGTGGGGACATAAGACATCATTAGGCAGGACAGTAAGTCAGATTGTTGTCTGGACAGGGAGTTGTAATTTCCCTCACTCCCTATTTAAGACACCAACTTAGAGTAGCAACTCCATTGTGAAAGCAGAATGGTGGAGATCAGATGCCACATACTATCCTGGTGGTGTGTCAGTCAGTTCCTGATCATCTTTATTTCAATTTTTGTTACAAATTCAGGATAACATAAATATCTACTGTGCTTGGTTGTATCTTTCATAACTACAGTCACTAAAGAGTTTCTATTGACTGTTTGGTAGAGTACTAGAAGACTAGAAATTTAGAAAACCAAAACAATGTTTCAATGCATAAGAACACGTAAATAATAAAGATGGACAATTGTAA
>CM052899.1:43284263-43331121 GCA_028534135.1 Potos flavus
CCACCACCAAATTGATCATAAGAAAAAGTCCTCAAAACATAAATTTCTCTTAGTAACCATGACAACATTCAAAACAAAAAGAGTTCTAAGAGGGCTTCATTTCTCTCCCTTTTTACTTTTTGGCAGTAATCATTTCTGCTTCTGAAGCAAGTTCATCCAAATTTATTGCACTACTCTACGTAGAGATTAGTACAGACCACAAATACAGCTCTGTTTCAGCTTATTTAGGATACAGCTAACAGCACAAGAAAGAGAATTGAAAGTGTTGGTGTGATATGGTGTTAAATTATATTTTACAAGCTTTAACTTAGAGTGTCAGTTACATTATTATATAGTTTTCTTTCCATTACACTTTAAAGCTTTATTTTAATGATCAAATATGGGATAAAACATATCCTTTGTAAAATAGTTCAGACTTGGACTTGAAGTTGGTGACCTAATTGTATAAAAAATTGAAATTAAAACATTGTTAGTATGTTGGGTTATACTAGGAAGGTACATGCTGTGAAAATACATTTTCACCCAAATTTTGGAAGTACTTTTTAATCCTTTTCCTGTGATTTGATTTTCAAATTGAATTTAGATTTACAAATTATAATTATATTTTATCCCATGCCGAATTTTACTTAAAAGCAACTCTCTTAAGGTGGTGTTCGATGGCAAAAAGAAAAAAAAAAGAAAGAAAAAGAAAAATGAAAATCAACAAAATGACAATAGAACCCATAGAATAGGAAAATATATTTGCAAACTATCTGTCTGATATCCAAAATATATAAGTAACTTATACAAATCAATAACAAAAAAATCTAATTTATAAATGGGCAGAGAACCTGAGTAGACATTTTTTCAAAAGAAAAACAAACGAACAACAGGTACATGAAAAGGTGCTAAACATCACTGATCTTCAGGGAAATGCAAATCAAAACCACAATAAGATATTACCTCACACCTGTTAGAATGGCTATCATCAAAAAGACATGAGATAGCAAGTGTTGGCGAGGATATGGGGAAAAGGGAACGCCTTTGCACTGTTGGTGGGAATGTAAATTGGTGCAGCCACTCTGGAAAACAGTATGGTGGTTTCTCAAAAAATTAAAAATAGAACTATTGGATCCAGTGGTCCCAGTTCTGCATATATATCCATAGCAGCAGTATTGACAATAGCCAAGATATGGAAACGACTTAAGTATCTATCTGTGGATGAAAGGATAAAGAGGATGTGATATCTATCTCTATCTTTATCTACTTATCATCTATCATAATTCGGCCATGAGAAAGTAATCCTGCCATTTGCAGCAACGTGGAAAAAACTTGAGGGCATTATGTTACATTCAATAAGTGAAACAGAGAAAGACAAATACTGTATGATATCATTTATTTTTTTTTTAAGATTTTTAAAAATTTTATTCATTTATTTGACAGAGAGGGAACACAAGCAGGGGGAGTGGGAGAGGGAGTAGCAGGCTTCCCACAGAGCAGAGAGCCCGATGTGAGGCTTGATGCAGGGCTCGATCTCAGGACTCTGGGATCATGATCTAAGCCGAAGGCAGATGCTTAACGACTGTGCCACCCAGGCGCCCCTATGACAACATTTATGTGTAGAATCTAAGAAAGCTGAACTTGTAGAAACACAGAATAGAATGCTGGTTGCCAGAAACTGGGGTGGAGGGGAATAGGGGAAATGGGGAGATGTTGGTCAAAGGCATGAACTTTCGGTTATAAGAAAAATAATTTCTGGGAATGTAATGTACAGCATGGTGACTATAGTTAACAATACTGTATTTACTGGATACTTAAAAGTTGCTAAGAGAGTAGATCTTAAAGTTCTCACTACACACACACACACACACACACACGGTAATTACGTGAAGTGATAGAGGTGTTAACTAACTCTATTATGGTAATTATTTTGCACTATGTAAGTGTATCAAATCAATACATTGTTTACTTAAAACTTACATACCATATGTCAATTGCATCTCAATAAAGCAGGGAAAAATTTACTACCTAGTTGAGGGAAAAATACACTGCTCAGAATCCAGTTACATAGCGATTAAGCATTCATAATTTTATATTTTATTAAATTGGAAGGGGAGGACGCCTGTGTGGCTCAGTCAGTTAAGCGTCTGCCTTTGGCTCAGGTCATGATCTCAGGGTTCTGGGATCGAGCCCTGTGTCAGGTTCCCTGCTCAGTGGAGCCTGCTTTTCTGTCTGCCTCTGTCCCTGCTCCTTGCTCATGTGTGCACGCGCTCTCTCACTCTCTGTCAAACAAACAAGCAAACAAACAAATAAATGAATAAAATCTTTATAAAAATAAATAAATTGGAAGGGGAAATGACCCTATTTTCACATGTAAGCATTTGAGATGATGGGTAAGGTCTATCTTATAGATCAGGAAATAACGTTTGCATATAGTCCATTGGTTTCTAAGGGGCAACTAGAATAAACAGATCCCTCTCTAGGTGTAAACATTTCTCAGGCAGAAAGAGGAATAATTCTCAGATAGGTCAAAGTTTTAATTCCAGAGAATGTTTAGTCAATAAGCAAGGAGTACTTGTCCCCTCTCCCCATTATTATTAACAATCCGTAGGATAAAAACCATGATAACTAATAAAGCACTTTGAGGTTTTGTTAATATTTGTTCTAAAAATTATAAAAATAAAAATGAAAGAGATTGGATTAAAATTTTCATAACATTTCTTACATATATAAATAAGCAAATGACAGTCATTTTATATCATTCATTGAAATATTCTAATTTTTAAAGTTTTTTGAAGTGAAAATAACATGAAGACCTATGTGGCAATCCTTTTAAAAGGTTCTAAATCACAATTTAAAATGGGATTTTCCAGTTTTTAGTGGCAGATATTCCTTATTGGGTGGTAATAAGTAGTTACACGTAGATATACATCATGCCTCTGGTAGTCAATAAAAATTAGAATCTTTAAAAATATTAGATGATATAGAAAAATACTTGGTAGTTAAGACAATTAAATCTGCTATCAATCATAAATGTTTTAAGAGTTTCTTTGAAAGTTATTTTTTCAGCTGATATCATTCTAATACAAATGCCTGCCTGAGGAAATGAAACTTTTCCCCTTATTGCAATGGCATAAATCTGCAGAGAATCTCCTTAGTTAGCTTATCTTATATGCATTCTTTGTTATTGTTACAGAACATAACTTTCCTTTTAGAGACAGACATTTATAAGAAATTCTCAGTGGTATTACTCATCATAAATAGACTTCATATGTGTGAATAATGTTTAGAATCTGTCAAACGCTACCAAGAAATTTTTAAACCTAAATCTTCCTTAAGGCCAAAGCAAGGTGCTTACATAAAAATGCAGGTTAAATTCCTGGTCTGTAAAGTCACGTAGTTTCAAATATCCTTTTCACCAAGTGCAGTATGCAGAGGCCCATGACTTCAACAACATACGGCATTATGAATGCTCTGGCTAGGTTTTCCATCTTCTGTGGCCATGTTATTCATCTTCACACCAGACTTCACCCTGTGAGGCAGCATCTTGCACAGTGAATGACTACACAGGTCAGGCTTAGTTTTCATCGGTGCTTCTACTTACCAGTGTTTGACCCTATGAAATTGCCATTTTTGGAGGCTAAAAAATTGTGTCAGGTCAGCAAACTCATATTGTTCCACCAAATACTTGTATGACCACGAGTAAGTAATTTCTTTAGGGCCGAGTATCCCTATTTAGAACACTAAGAGAATAAAGTTTGCTCCATAAAATCATTACAAGAATGATGTACCTAAATTAATTTACGTAGTGCTTAGCCCATAGCAGTCCTTTTAATACAGGGTAATTATGGTTATAGCAATATTAGCAGTAATGCGGGCATTTAAGAAACAGTGTACTACAAATAAAATCAGTGTTCATGAGGGTTCCCATAGGAAACACCTGAATGTACTCAATTTCCTTCAATGCAGGATACTCGAGTTTCTAGGTCAAGTTCATGTTTGTTGCCTTAGGAGGATTGTTCCCCAGTTCCATGTGGAGGTTTCTGCTGGGGTCACATTCACTGTCTTTTGTTCTATTTCGATGGAGTTCAAGATGTTAACATGTAGATATCTCACCTGGGAATCTTATTGTTGTTTTTTTTTTTTTTTTCTTTAAATTCCTACTGCTCTTGTTTTCCCTTACTTCCATTATTTGACAGTTTCTTCTTAGGACTCCAGCTACATTGCCATGGAAGATTCTCCATTGGGCAGAATCATTCGGTCCCACGTTTCTCATCCTTACATCCCCTGACTGTCCTCTTCAGGGCTGCTCCCTTCCTTCCTGCAAGAGTTTCCATCAGGACCCTCCCAGGTGAGTTCTTGGTTTTGCAGAATGGCATCTTCTTCCCGACCAACCACTCCTTCCTTTGTTTCTCTGTATGGAATCTAGTAGGAACATCAGCTTGTACCTCACAGAATCAGGAAATGTGATACAGAGGATCCACAGAAATATCAGGTGTAAGCAGTACTCAGAAAGAAACAGAAGTACTCAACCCAGAATATACTTTTGAGCTGCTTTTGTCATTTTTGTAACTTTTTTCTTTCCTACCAAAAAGAAACCAAAGTTTGGGGAATTTAAGTAATTTGCTTAATATATCACAGAAAAACGCAAAACTGGTTTTAGAAACCAATTCTATTCTTATGTCAAAGCCTAGTTTGGGTTACATTTCCCTCTTATGTTCTTCTACCAAACGTAGCATTTATTACTTTATATAAAATAATAATGATCTGTGCTCTTGTCTGCCTTTTTCCAAACAAAGGGAATGTATTTTTGTCATCTTTTTAAGTCGAGTATCAGGAATGTGCTTGATGAATAAGTGAACAAGTAAGTTTTCCCCATATCCTTGTCACGTGCAAAGTACTTTGAGAAAACTTCAGTTTTCCTGATTTTTCTTCCTGACTACAGCTTTGGCGACTCTTAATTAAAATCTCAGCATCTCCCAAAGATTTTATATTACTGATCTCCCCTCTCACTGGTGCCATTGCTTCTTAGATATTGGCTGGAACCTTCCCCTTGACTGGGGAACTACAAGTTTCCACGTGCTTGGCCTGGGTTGTGCCAGGAGTGGAAAGGAGCAGAAAGTAGAAAGAAAACACAAGTAATCTGTTAAAGCAGAGAAATATCAACAAGCCCAGAAAAAATAAGGGGTTATTCCTGAAAAGAGAGAGGGCAACACTTCACACTTCCTTACGTGAGTGATGAAAACCTTCTCAGAGCCTCTGCAGAATTTTACCACCAAGATGTGAGACAAAGTGAAGGATCAGCATGGTTCAAGTTTGCCTATGATTCAATAGTTGTAGGAGATATATAGATTTATTTCTGGTTCAAATTAATTCACAAAGTTTTAAAATAATTGTATTCCTGTAGGCTTGAAGTTCAGTAACTGAGTATAGCCCATTTTCATTTTTATTTTATGCGTCTCTAGATGTCTTTGTTTACTGCTGCGTGATGGGCTATGGCCATTATAAAACCACGTGGTTCAGATTCTTATCTTTCTTACTACTGCTCTATTGGAAATCCCAGAGGCCAGATATATCTTTGTCATTATCATCGTCATTCACCCAAGAGAGTTTATTGAGTGCTGACTACTGGCCAGGTAATGGAAGAGACATAAAACAAACAAATGTGGAAATCGTCAGGGGTATGATAAGTGTTATGAAGAAAAATAAAGCAGGGCAAGATGAGAGGGTAGTAAGTAATAGGAGGTTGGAACTATTTTATATGGGGTGGTGAGATTTGGCTTCTTTTGGTGAGCTCATATTTAGGAAGAGACCTGAAAAAAATAAGAAAGAAAAGCCACATGGTCATGTGGAGGAAGGGCATTCCAGGCAGAGAGGACAGTAAGTGCAAAGGCCCTTGGGGAGAACACTTGATATCGGGGTGCCTGGGTGGCTCAGTGGGTTAAAGCCTTTGCCTTCGGCTCAGGTCATGATCTCAGGGTCCTGGGATCGAGCCTTGCATCGTGGGGAGCCTGCTTCCCCCTCTCTCTCTGCCTCCCTCTCTGCCTACTTGTGCTCTCTCTCTCTCTCTGTCAAATGAATAAATAAAATCTTTATTTAAAAAAAAAGAACACTTCATATGACTGAGGAGCAGCAGTGTGGCTGGAGGAAAATAAACAATTGGTAAGTGGTAGAGGATGATGTCAGAGAGCAGATGGGGACTATATTAAGGTCTTTGACTTTTACCTTAGAATGGTGGAGGAGTGTCATGACCTGCTCAAGAGAAGAACGGAGAGCAAAGGGGTGGAAGCAGGGAGACCAGGTCAGAGGCTACTGCAAATAATCCAGGTGGGAGACTGTGATGGCACTGGTCATAATGGAAGCAGCAAGAATGGTTAAAAAAATGGTCAGACTGTGGATATATTCTGAAGGCAAACTCAACAATATTGACCGTTGTGTTGGAGGCAGGCTGATTCTGCCTGATTCCACATCCCTGGGTATGAATAATTGGAAGACAGGGTTTCTATTGACTGAGATACTGTATGAGAAGGAGGTTTCATGTTGAGTGAGGGGGGCAGCAACATAAAAAAATGCAATGCATTTTTCACTTTAAAATTTAAACAATTCTACCTGGCTTTAATTTTGGCGTGGAAGTCTTAGGTTAATCTGCTGAGAATTTCTTTTGGAAGACAGATCTTCTCTTTAAGGCAATGAGAAAGATTTTTGTTCATCGTAACTTAAAAGGACGGTAAACTAAAGTTGGTCATGATAAAATATAAAATCTCTCCAGTCAGTCTGTGTATACAACTGTCTCGTGGATTTCACCTCCCTGAATAATAGGGATGATTTCGTGGTGTGTGAAGCCAGAAAGCATATGGTAAATGTAAATAGTGAACTAGCTATCTGGGATTTTAAAAGTCTGGGCTTGGATTGAATTAATGGGAACTGTTTACGGAGAACCCAAGTACCACCTTGAGGGGGATTTAGATCAGGTACCCCATAGTGGCCAAAGTGTCCCCTGGGAGAGGTAGGTCCTGGCTGCTGTGGTGACTCAGGAATATTTTGGTGGCTTTCCTGTGCACATAAAGAGGAGGCCATGTGTGGATGGCCGAGAACATCTCTTTAAGGGCCCAGAGATATTTAATAAGCATGGATGCCTGCTTTTTTCTCTCCACATGTGCAATTGAGAACTGTTGACTTTGGATTTACTTTTCATCCACTGGTTTGAAATCCATTTTCTTTAACAATTAATTTGTCTTTCTTATTCAGTCCAAACAATCATACCTTGTAGCTGTCATAACGTTTACTCAGAGTAGTAAGTGGTAAACCCCCACGATTAATATTCCTCCTGGGAGCCCCCATAGTGGCCTCTTGAGGCTCTTGTGTGAAAAGCTCCTGCCCCCTCAGTGCAAGCCCAACAAAGGCCGTTCATCAACCAAACACCACAAAGGCCTAAATTAGGAAACAGAGTCCTAGGAATAACAGACTTCTAGAAGGAGGTAAGACTCTCTGACCAGCGGCCTCGACAGAGCAATCTTGTTTCTAAATATAGAAGCAATTTTCAGGCCTCTTTTCAGGGCCGAGAGACAATTATTGCCAAAACAAATAAGGCAGTGTCTCTCTACCTCGGGCGCTGAGTGAATGACGTCTGGGCAAGGACGGCAGTGGGGACGACAGCACACCAGTTTTGCTGGCCCCTGCTAGGCTGACGACCTCTCTTAATTGTCTTCGAACAGTTTCAGCGTGTCCCCTTAATTGATGGATTAGCTAACTAAGACAGAATGTGAGGCACAGGACGATCGCAATGCACTTCTCCCCCGTTGGCCTAACAACACAAATGTGTGGTACTCACTAGAGACAGACGGCTGTGATCCAGAATGTTAATAACGTGCGAAACCTCAGGATACAGTTGCCGGGTCGTCTCAAAATTCTGATTATCCCCTGAAACGAGCCCTTTGAATTTATCTGGGTGTCCGGGCAGGGATGTGATGAAATAATGTTCTCCGCTGCAAAGAAGTTAGAGCTATGAACTGAATCCACACAGTTTCTACAAACAGCTTCGTTAACTTCCACGTTGTTGCTCATTAATGACCACTGCCCAGCATTCTTTCCCACTCCCACGCCATCTACCTGCCTCTTTGTGCTTTCTCAGGATTCATCCACCCCCATCCCTACATCATGGTTTTGCCCCAGGATCGTGTTCTTTATCTCCACACATGCCCAGAAACTTCCACACAGGAGTTTAAAGGAAATGTAAGGTCGTTATGATCTCAGAATTCTTTTATCTTCTTGACCCTTGCCCTTCTCCTGTTTTCATCTTGACATCTTTCAACTCTGGATAGCCTCAGTTTTCTTTCTTCTCTGCTTTTGCTCCTGGGCCCCAGATCAAGTCACAATAATTTCAGACTCTTTTTTGTGCGCCCTCAAGGTCTTAGCTTCATTTCCCCTCACATTTCGTCACCGACTTCACTTCTGCTCTGATGAGAATGAGATCATTTCATGGGAATTTGTTCCACCTCATGTCTCCTGTATCCTTAGCCAGGCTGTCCCCTTTTGTTCATTCTCTCTTTCTCTCTCTCTCTCTCTGCTTGGCACATAGTAGTAATTCAAGAAATATGTGTTGAATAAATAATTGCTTCTTGATCTCGGTCCCTCAAACTAATGGTGGTACTTTGCCCTGCTCCCCTTCCCCTTCGTTCTTTCATCATCTTTCTGTTTTCTTTTTAAAGGAGACATTCTTTTTTCAATTAAACTTATCATACAAGGGGAAAAGCTCTAAAATTTTTTAAAAATTACTTATGTACAGAGAAAATTGGCGATAACATTTAGGAGTTTTTTTTCTGTTTTTATTTGTTCATTCAAACTAAATCACTCCTATGTTTATCTAAAAGTCTTCTGTTAAAGCCTCCGGTTTCTTCTACTTCCCACAACATTTTTTAACTGAGTCACTTGGAGCAAGTCAATTTCTTACGTTTATGCATCTATGGAATCAATAATAAGAATCATTCACATGATTATATGGTGGAAATTAAAGGTAAAATTACATGGAAGAATTTACTACACAAGTTTGGCACACAGTGGCTGCTCAATAAACATTAACCCTTGTCATCTCCTTTCTCCTTTCATCTTTAAGCTTCTTTAAAAATTTATCCTCTTTCACTACCTTATTTTCAACAACCATTCATTTATTTCTTATGTACTGTTCGGTATATCCAAGAGAATATATGTAACAGATTTGTTACAAACTGTAACGATAATGTGGATACTTGTGAGTCCCATCATCTTAAGAACTGTAACATTCTCAGCGCACCTGGGTGGTGCAGTGGGTTAAGAGTCAACTCTTGGTTTCAGTTCTGGTCGTGATGTCTGGTTTGTGAGATCGAGCCCTGCGTTGGGCTCCAGACTCACCAGGGTCTCTATTTAAGATTCTCTCCCACTCTCTTGCCCATACCCCGCTCTCTCTAAAATAAATAATTTTTTTTTTTAAAAAAGAACTGCAACATTCCCATATCTCCACCCATTTTTGTACTTGATGCCTTTGTGTGTGCAGTTATCTCTTTTTGGAGAGTCCTCCACTTCCACCTATAGAAATTCTTCCCGTTTTCTTGTATCCAGACTATACACTACCTACTCTTTTGTGTTTTTCTTGGTTGCCAGACTGCATATTACCTCTTGGTTCTCTGAGCCTTTACCATGGTTTTTTCCTAACATAATTTTTTGCTTTGTAATATAATTATTTGTATGTAAATATACCCAATTAGATAGTATGGAAGTCTTGGTGATAGAAGTTGTGTCATTCATTTTTACTTCCTTGAGCATAGTTATTCTCAACAAATATTTGTCGGTTGAAAAGTTAGCCTAAGAATCTATAATATTCTCACAAAAAAGGAAATCATACTATGCTTCTAATCCCTCAGAAAAAGTCAGGTTCTAATACACACACACACACACACACACACACACACAATCATAATAACAGGAAGCAGTTAACTGATAGGGCTCATTAAGAAATTAGAAAGTTTAGACGGAGGAGTTATTTTCAGGGTGTGTAGAATACCCGTTTGCTGTCTCTTACCAAAGCTCCTGTTTCTGTCATCCCAGCCTCCAAATTTCACAGCCATCCTATTCTTTAGAGGGAATTCAAATTCTCACCATTAGAGCTATTCGAAGTTCAAGAATTAGCATAGAAAACCACCATAAAATGTGTTCATATTAAATTAGGATAAAGATAACATCGAGAAGCAATAATACAACTAGGAAGTGCCTATCCCTACAAGGCAGGGTCCTTAGAGACAGGAAAGACAAAAAGGTAGTGTTTTGAGAGAAAATAATCCTTAAAGAACTTAAACTGGTTTATTTGAAAAGCAATCAGAATATGGATCCTACTTGGGAAAGGGTAACTCCATGAAGACTCTGAGTTTTACCTTTAGCTAAGGAATAAGGAAAAAAGAATGAGAAAACTACAAGGTAAATTATAATAGGGTTAAATCTTGGCCTACTTTACAGGGTCCTTTCTTAGCTTAGAAGTTTTATAAAATACATTACATTAGATTTTATCGTCTTTACATTCTAGAAAACTCAGATAAGACCTTCAGGAATCTAAGAACTTAAGATATACATTCAATACATAAATAATACATTCAATACATAAATAATCAATAGCACCTAGTGAAAATGAAATCTTGCAAAATTTAGAATTTTATAGCCTACTTGCTATTTTTACTACATCAAAAGTTCTACTTAAGTACATTCTGGCCATGGTAGAGTTACTAGCTATAGATCAGCCCTCCTCCTATAAACATCTGTTACACTGGACAAAGTCTTTTCAGGCATTGGACAACAGGGAGTGATTCATGAGACAGGAGAAAGCCATGGGGTGAGTGTCATGATCCTCAGTTTCTTTCTAGGAACAGTTTCCAAATCATAGTACAGAGCAGTGGAGTCTGAGCAGGTGCACAGTGGTTCCTCTGAAGTGAGGAGGCAGAGATTAAGTTTTGGGGTGGAGAAATGGCTAGCATCTGCAGTGTGTTTTATGTAGAGAAGGCAGCTAGGCAGAGAAAGGACCATATGGATGCATGCAGGGTTTTCTGTAAGTCTGTGGCTGAGGGCTAGGCTGCACATGAGCAAGGCAAGGTCATCTCAGGCCTAGTAGACCGTGGCTAGCATGGGATTGGGAAGAGAAGAGAGGAACTAAAGATGCAGCAATTTTCCAGGAAGATCAGTGTCAAGGAACATTCGAGTTCTGGACTTGCAAGCATGGAAATATCCTATTAATATTTCCTCAACACCTTTGGCACCTAATGCAAGAAAGAGCACATCTTAGAAGTAAGGATTATGACTTAGAGGAAGATCTATCTATCCTAGGCCTTCCCAAACAAAACTTACAACAAATTCCAACAAAAGCCACAGGAAGAGAGGGTTTGGAGGTTGAATCCTGCCAAATTAGGAAGTCTTGGGAAGCAGTGAAGTCTCCACAGTTCTGTACTAATAAAACAACAAACCAAAGACAACATAAAATTCAAGGCGAGAAACTGGACTGCATGTCAAAACAAACATCCAAATTTGTCAGAGGAAGATAGCAGAATCTATAACCTCTTTAATGTATTATCCATGACATGAGATCTAAAATACATAAGAAATGGTGATCCGGAGGGAAAAAAATGAATGATATAGAACATTCAAGAAAAAATGAGTATTAATCTATGCAAACTTTTTGAAAAGATAAGAGAACACTTCCAACTCATCCTGTAAAGCCAGAATAACCTTGATAATAAACTTTACAAAGACATTTTTTTAAAAAGGACATTATAGACTAATATGACTTATAAACATAGACACAGAAATCTGCAAAATATTTTCAATTTAATCAAGCAAATGAGTTTTTTCCTAGGAATATAAGGTTGGTTCAACTTTTAAATATCAATCAGAGTAATTCACCACAAAGAAAAATCATGTGATCATTTAAAAAATGTAGAAAATTCATTTGACAAAACTCAACATTCATTTGTGATAAACATTTTACAAAAACTGGGAAAAAGAGATAGCTTTCTCAATCTGATAAAATGGCATCCATGAAAATCTATAACTAACATTAGTCCCAAAAGTGAAAGATTGAATGCTTTCTCCTTAGGTTCAGGAATAAGCTTAGTATGTTCACACTCACACTTTCTATGCAATACTGTATTGGAGGACCAGGAGTTCAGAGAAGACTGGGGTCATTGAGAAATGAGATACTTGAGGAGAACACTAATATCATCATGAGGGCCCCATTCTCATGACCTCATATGAACACAACTGCCTTTCAAGGGCACCATCTCCAAACATTATTACCTTGGGGATTAATTTTTCAACAAATGAGTTTTGGTGGCGGGGGCATAATTCAGTTCAAAGCTGCTGCTGATATCCCATTGTCTTCTTTAGTGTGGATAATGTATGATTTGGGGGGTCATTCATTTGCCACATTAGATATTCTTGGAGAACTTAGGTACCCACCACCGTAACACCTCACTCCCATGGCTTCTGTGGTAGATGATCCTGTGGGGGCACAGCAGCTTCCTCTCTAATGGGGATCACTGGAGACTTTAAGTGGAGACATAGAACTCTAAGCATCAATACTCTTTTCTTAGCCTCCTTTCTTTTTTTAAAAATTATCTTTTTAACTTTACCTTTTATCATAATTTCTCTTGATATTTTCTTCATTTTTTTCACATGGACTTCATCATAGGGATAAGTTAAATTCAAGGACAAAGCATCAGCTTTATGTATGACATAAGGGATGCATGCTGATTTTGACATGGGTAAATGGGTTGGAAGCATCAACAGATTTGTGTACTTTCAACCCAATGCAGAGCTAGAATAAGGTTTTATTTAAGGAAGCTCCATCTGAAGATGATGAGAATCCTTTGGTTATGGAACAGTGATTTTGGGAATTCAGTGATCACATGGGCACAGCGAATGATATATATCATTTATTGTTGACTATAGAATAAGAAGAATATCAAAGAAACAAGCTTTATAGGTGTTTTTTGTTTGAATAATGCTTTATCTAAAAGCTCGGAATTTTGAATACTAACAGGGAAATTAAAATAACCACCACCTCTGTAACAAGACGCAAAGGACATTATAGAATCATTAAGAAGACAATCCAACAAGAAGACATAACAATTTGCATCCAACATGAGAGCACCCAAATACATAAAACAGTTAATGCCAAATATAAAGGAACTAATGGATAGTGATACAATAATAGTAGGGGGTTTTTACATCCTACTTATATCAATGGACAGATCATCTAAACAGAAATTCAACACAGAAACAGAAGCTTTGAATGACACACTGGACCAGATGGATTTAATAGATATACTCAGAACATTCCATCCTAAAAACAGCAGAATACATATTTTTTTCAAGTGCACATGAAGCAGTCTGCAGAATAGATCACATATTAGTCCACAAGATAAGTCTCAACAATCTTGAAAGGATTGAAGTTATACCATGGGTCGTTTCTGACCACAATGCTATGAAACTAGAAATCAACCATAAGAAAAAATCTGGAAAGAGCACAAATACATGGAGGCTAACTGACACGCTACTAAACAATGAATGAGTCAACCAAGAAATCAAAGAGAAAAGTCAAAAAACACATGAAGACAAATGAAAATGAAAACCCAATGATCCAAAATCTTTGGGGTGCAGCAAAAGTGGTTCTAAGAGAGAAACATATAGCAATACACGCTCACCTCAAGAAGCAAGAAAAATCTCAAATAAACAACCCAAACTTACACCTAAAGGAGTTAGAAAAAGAACAACAAAAACCAAATCCAGCTGAGGGAAGAAAATAATGAAGATTGGAGCAGAAATAAACGACATAGAAACTAAGAAAAACAATAGAACAGATCAATGAAACCAAGAGCTGATTCCTTGAAAAGATCAGCAATACTGATAAACCTCTAGCTAGACTCATAAAAATAAAAAAAATAAAAATGAAAATAAAGAGAGAGAGAAGACTCAAATAAACGAAATTGGAAATGAAGGAGGAGAAGTAACAACCAATATCACAGAAATGCAAAGGATCATAAGGGAATATTATGAAAAGTTATATGCCAACGAACTGGACAGCCTAGAAGAGATGGATAAATACTAGAAACATACAAATTACCAAAACTAGAATGGGAAGAAAGAAAATTTGAGCAGACTGAGCCTAGAATCTTAGGCAGGCTCCACACCCAGCGCAGAGCCTGACTCTGGGCTCGAAGTCAAGACCTGAGCTCGTGACCTGAGCCAAAATCAAGACTTGAGCCACTTAATATACTGAGCCACCCAGGCACCACTACCATCTTTTTATAAAATAGAAACATTTATATTAGGTTTTAAATCAGTATTCATTCAGAAAATTTTCTAGTTTATATTTTTTTATTTATTTTTTTAATATTTTATTTATTTATTTGAGAGAAAGAGAGAGAGAGCATAAGCAGGGTGGAGGGGCAGAAGGAGAGGGAGAAGCAGGCTCCCCACTGAGCAAAGAGCCCAATGCGGGGCTCAATCCCAGGACCCTGGGATCATGACTTGAGCTGAAGGTAGACCTTTAACTGCCTGAACCACCCAGGCACCGCAGAAAATTTTCTAGTTTTATACAAAACCAATTTTTTTTCTTTCTTTCTTTCTTTTTTTTTTTAAAGATTTATTTATTTATTTATTTGACAGAGAGAGATCACAAGTAGGCAGAGAGGCAGGCAGAGAGAGAGGGGGAAGCAGGCTCCCCGCTGAGCAGAGAGCCCGACACAGGGCTCCATCTCAGGACTCTGAGATCATAACCTGAGCCGAAGGCAGAGGCTTTAACCCACTGAGTTCACCCAGGCACCCCCTAATCTTCAGTTCTATAAGTACATTTAATGACTTCATGGAACCTGGCAACAAATTCTTTCCTTACCCTATTGATGATATCCACGGTGAGTTCCATTTACTTCAAAAACTGAACATTTTTTTCTCTTTTAAAATGGGAGAAAATATTCATGATTAATTGGAAACTGTATGTTGACTGCATAGGCTTAGGCTCGGCAAAGTTTCACGAGGGCAGTTTTAGGGTGTTCCATTTGGAGATTGCAAAAATCCAAATTTTACATGTAAAGAATTCTGAGGTACTGCTGTTGAACCAGTAAAGGGAATCAGATGTCATGTAGAAATTGCTCAAAGGGTAATTTCTTTTTTTTTTAATTCTTTTTTTTTTAAAGATTTTTTTATTTATTTGACAGAGAGAGAGAGATCACAAGTAGGCAGAGAGGCAGGCAGAGAGAGAGGAGGAAGCAGGTTCCCTGCTGAGCAGAGAGCCCGATGCGGGGCTCGATCCCAGGACCCTGAGATCATGACCTGAGCCGAAGGCAGAGGGTTTAACCCACTGAGCAACCCAGGCGCCCCTCAAAGGGTAATTTCTCTGTTTCATTTATCAAAGTGTTTTATTGATTAAAAATAATCAACTATGGGGGTGCCAGGGTGGCTCAGTGGATTAAGCAACCGACTCTTGATTTTGGCTCTGGTCATGATCTCAGGGTTGTGGGATCAAGCCCCAGGTCAGTCTCTGAGCTCAGTGTGAAGTCTGCTTGAGATTCTCTCTCTCTCCCTCCCCCTTTTCCTCCCCCTGTGCTCACTTTCTTTCTATCTCTCTCTCAAATAAATACATAAAATCTTAAAATAAAATCAAATGTGTTAAATGAGTGAAATTTTCTTTTTAAAAAAATTTTATTTGAGAGAGAGAGTGCACACGCCCATGCATGAATGGGGCAGGGGCAAAGGGAGAAGCAGACTCCTCTCTTATCAGGCCCGATGCAGGGCTCAGTCCCAGGACCCTGGGATCATACCTGAGCCAAAGGCAGTTGCTTAACCAACTGAGCCACCCAGGTGCCTGAGTGAAATTTTCTTAATCACATTAGTTCTTTAATTTAAGAAACAGTTTAAATGTATTAATAATAAGTTATAATAACTCATAAATACTATAATAACATACTGAAACTTCATAAAATGGCAATATATAAGATAAATTATTTCCCATAATCCATTACTCCAATATATTTTATTGTATTTTCTTCCCCAGTCATGTTTCTTCTTTAGCTATATTCATAATACACATAATACGTGTGTGTGCCCGTGTGTGTATTTTATACTCTACTTTTCAACTATATCCTTCCATACACAGTTTTTCATGGTATCTCGTAGTTTAAAAACAATGGTTTTTAATGGCTGCATAATACTTCACTGAAAATGGAAATTTAACTCCCTGTTGGTTTTGGATATTCAGATAGTTTGACTTTGTCTCTAATGGTAAATAACGCCATACATCTTATATACCTATTTGAATATATTTGGTGATATTTACTTAGTATAGATCCTTAGAAGTGGAATTATTGGGGGAATTTGTGTCAATTTATACCACCAACAAAATTGTTTCAGTACACCTTTACCTTTGTTTTCTAACTGAACCCTAGGACTTTTAGTACGTATGGATTCCTCATTCTTCTTTAAGGTTTTTATGGATTCACACTCTACCTATTTCATTTCATAGTAGAGACTACATCTTGATCAACTCAAAGTAAGCCCATTGAATTCTGTTTTGTTTTGTGTTTTTTTCCCCCATTAAGTTCAGTTCAGAGTCGTAAGACCATCCACCGTGCTGTCCAAGGTTGCACATGCGGAGATTGTTGTCTTCTTATGAAAGCCTTGGTTTTGCTCCATCATAAACATGGGCTTGGTGGTTTCGATAGCTTGAGCCTTACCCCCTCTCGGCTTCTTCTGGAAAGTTAAGCACAGGTCTCTACTCTCGGGGTCACTCAGCAGCATCTTACCGTTCTACTTCCAACTGAGTTTCTCATTAGCCTCGTGTATAGAATTTCTCTCTCCTGAGGCAGACTAGCTTAGTAAATAATCTAAATCCTCAGAGTTTCCACAAAGTAGAAACTTAGGCAACTGATGCATAGTATCATCAAGGATATTTTCAATCTGCAAAAATATAATATTATCTATGTTTCTAGACATGTGGGCACCCTGTATTATCAACGATAAGACCTCAACTTTTAAAGCTCAAAAGTAAGGAACCAACTTGCTTTGATATTTATGTTCTAGTGTTCTACTCTCCCTTAAGCTTCCCAGGTGAAATGCTTTAGTCTTCTGGTCTGGGTGGGATCCAAGTTTTGGGACAACACACAGGTTAATAGTTTCCACTATTATTTTATTGACCACATTCATTCTTTACCTCTGTTCTTGAAAAGTGGCCAGCAAACCAATTTTCAAAATTTTTCTTTTCTATTGAACATGTAGGATAGAATAAGCTAATAAGTGTAAGGCATTACTAAGAAATCTTCAGGTTATTTCTTCTAGTTTTTGCTTTAATTCCCTGGTCAGTCTATTTGAAATACGACATGGGTGCTTTTGTTTCTTTGGTGGTTACAACACTGGCTGCCACCTAATACATATTCAATAAACATTTGATAAAAAAAAATAAATGGCAGAACTAAATGGCAGGAATACCAGAGTGGGCATTATTAGGCAAGTTGGGTCCCCAGGCAGAGGCCCATCTAAAGTCTATTTGCAGATATGAGCTAGGTAAGTATCGTTGTAATGCAGCTCAGATTTTGTTCCAAAGAGCCGAGATCATGACTATGAAAACTGTGGCCATGGTCACACAGAATTGTAAGATGACAATAAAAATTTGAAACCGATGATAAGGAGGAACACAACCAAACCTGTTTCAAAACTGGGTGTGAGAGCTAAGTGTGTACATGTATCCCTTTCCGTGTGTGCTGGTGAGTGTTGAGGACAGCTTAAAGGTGCCATGCTGACCTGACCGATTCTATTCTGTTTTCTGGAACACTGTGTGCTATTTTTAAATCCACTACATAGCTATTCCCACAAATTTACATACTCTGTCAGGTCCCTTCAGCTCATTTGACGATGAAGAATAATGAAGCGACAATTAGGTGACTCTCCCATAATGTCTTATAAATGAAGTAAAATGTGAAACAAATGGAAGGAAATTTAGCTGAAAAATGGAAAGTATGTCATCTTTGAATTCATTGAACCCTGTATTCTTTCCAGTCAAGTGGTAGTATGCTCAATCTTCTTTCTCTTTTCACAAGTAGGTAAAATTTATTTTCATTTCACATGTCACTTGTTGCATAAACTGTTATTGGGAAGGTGGTTTTTGAAGTTAGAAAAGTTTGTTTGCTTTTACGCTGGTATTGGTTCAATATTTACTTCTCAGTTTTGTTCATTTTTTTGTTTATAAGAAATTCACTTAGAAAACTTCACTTTCATAGATTTCACAAGCTTTGGCTCAGGCTATGAAAATGTACTCACTGAGTTAGAAAGATACTGGTCCTTTTATTAAGGCCCAGAAAAACTATATAGATTTCTAATTTAGATCCCTATTCTTACTTCGTTGTCAACTCTTCTCTACCTAAACATAAAGGTACTTTGACTTTAGCACATTAAAACTATTGTGGTCTAATCTGACATTTATTATTTGTAAATTATGAAATACTAAGACTTATTTTGTGAACAATGTTTTCCTGAAACTGCTTTTGTAATAAACCTTTGTTTCTTTTGTTTCATACAGTAGAATGATTCTACATTAAAATATATATTAAATCTTACCAAAACACATAATTTTTGGAAGTTTTAGTCACAGTATATTGTAAATTAGAAAGTATATAAACTTAACCTACTCCATTGTTTGCCTCCCTTATCAGGAAATATATTAAATATAATGCTGAACTTTTTCTATGTCAGCGAGAATGTAGTCAACTTTAAGGGAAATATAATCTCTCACCTTACCAAGGGAATAATTTAAAAAGCAAAAAGAAAGATATATTGAGTGGTAGTCCTGGTGAGTCACCAGGTACATCTTTATCCTGACTCTAGAAATGATTTTCTTTTTATAATTTAAAATTATCTTTTCAAGTAAATTTTCAGATGAATATATTTAAATTAAAAACCGCAATAAACAAACGAACTGGCCAAATGAAGCTTACTCTTCATCTCCTGTACTCATTGATGTATATTGTGGTTGGGAAAAAATATTTTTTAAAAAAATATTTTATTTATTTATTTGAGAGAGAGAGAGCAAGTGAGAGAGAGAAGGAGCAGGGAAGGGGCAGAAGGAGAAGGAGAAGCAGACTCCCTGGTGAGCAGGGAGCCTGACTCGGGATCATGACCTGAGCCGAAGGCAGATACTCATCTGACTGAGCCACCCACGTGTCTCCCCCCCAACCCAATTTTGTTTTTAAGAAGATTGAATTTCATCAGCATAGACACTGCTCTAATGCTGTCACTACTGATGAAAGTATTCTGATATAATAGCTGTTATGATTCTAATCAAATTACATACTGCTGTGTAATTCCATATAACCATAAATTTGTGTACCTCAGCTAGGATGCAAAAATAAATATCTTCCTGGAACTATGTTTCTGTCTATTGTTTTTTTTTTCCCCACGAATTTTGATCTCCAAGTACTATAGGGAAATATTTGGGATTTGAATGAAGGAGAGATTTGAAGGCGAGACTTGTATTTTACTTTTGATTTCTTGATTGCTGTGATGAGTGGAAACCTGATTTCCTTACTTTCCATCTCTGCTTTCTGGCTTGGAAAACTCATGTCTGTTTTTGGCATTGGCCGTTTATCATCCTTGGTTAATTTAATTTTAACAATATCTGTAATTCCTCTTCTATCGATAAGTAAACCTTGTCATTTCTTAGTGAGCCTCTTGTTTGCATCTCATTTTTGATACTTAACGTAGCTGAAATATTTTCCATGGGCTGTTTACTCATTTTTTCAATTTCTGCTTTTTTCATGTCTCTATATCAATTTCACTCTGACTAATGAATATTAATTTAATATTTTTCATTCCCCTTTGTACTAGATTTCTTACATATATTCTTGGCTACTTGTTTACTTCATTTAAAAGTAAATTTTAAAAATATTAGTGAGTATGGTAATGAATGTATGTAATAAAACAAGCATACTAATGGTTAAGGCAGTTTTGACTTGGTTTTTATTTATTATAAAAAGAATATAGAATATAAAAAATGAAGATAGATTATGACTCTTAGTCGGGGTAAAGTTGGCAGCAGTATTACATTTTTAATATTTTATTGTAAATAGATTTTCTTTGATATTCTTTCTCATCTTCTTCCAAGTTGGTTTTATTGATTTATTTTAAAAGATTTATTTATACAAGAGAGAAAGAGCATGGGCAGGGGGAGGGGCAGAGGGAGAGGGAGACAGACAGACTCCTTGCTGAGCAGGGAGCCTGGCACAGGGCTTGATCCCAGGACCCTGAGATAATGACCTGAGCTGAAATCAAGAGGACACTTAACCAACTGAGCCACCCAGGAGCCCCCAAATTGGTTTTATTTTTAAAGAAGTAAAAACAGAATAGGCAACAGTTAAGTGTTTGAAAACTCTAAAGGAGTACATATCTAAAGAATGTGTGTCTCTCAGAGGTAGACAGCTGATTTCTGGGATTCCCTGGTGACCAACTCTTAGGGTCTGTGGTCAGAGCAAAGGAAGAAACAAAGTGTCAAGACAGGCAGGAGAGATTGATATCTCCATGGAGCTGAGTTGTGCTTAAGATCGCCAGATACGAGGTTACGTTTTTTAAGATTGTATTTATCTTAGAGAAAGAGAGAGAGAAAGAGAGAGAGAGCAGGGGGAGAAGCAGAGGGAGAGGGAGAGGGAAAAAATCTCAAGCAGACTCCCCAGTGAGCACAGAGCCTGAAGCTAAACTCAATCTCATGATCTCATGATTTCATGATCATGACCTGAGCCAAAATCAAGAGATTAATGCTTAGCAACTGCACCATCCAGGTGCCCTGAGAATTTTTTTTTTAAGATTTATTTATCATTTTATGGAGTGGGAGAGGGGCAGAGGGAGAGAGAAAGAGAGATTCCCAAGCAGACTCCCTGCTGAGCACTGAGCCCTACATGGGGGGCTCGATCTCACAACCCTGAGATCATGACCTGAGCCAAAAGCAAGAGTCAGACACTTAACCAATGCAACTACCCAGATGCCCCAACGAGAGAAGAGATTTTCATCATCTCTCCTGGAGTCCCTTGTGGGGCCCATATTAGGAAGCAATGGAATTTTTTAGAAAAATCCCAAGGCAGGAAAGAAAAAATTTTATTTATCATTAAGAGATTAAACACCTTTAATGAAAAATAAATTGACTCAAAATTTTGGGAAATTATTATTTTTAGGTGAGGTTCAAGTATCACCCTTGGAGCCTGTCAATTTATTCTTCAATCAAACATTTTATTGAGTATATATTGTTTGAGTATGAGTAGGAGTTTGCAAGGGTTTGTGCTACTGTAATAAACTAGGCAGGCAGATCCATGGTAAGAATGAAATTAAAGAAGGATGAACAGTGTTGCTTTACTCCTTGAAACCACGGTTTCTCTGGAGACATCTAACATTGCATCTAATGCTAAAAGGTGATAAAGACATAACAATAATAATTATTTTTTATTTGGGTATAGTTGACACACAACATTATATTAGTTTCAGGTGTACAACTTAGTGATCTGACAAGTTTATACATTATGCCATGTTCACTACAGGGGTAGCTTTCATTTGTCCCATTACATCACTATTATAATATCACTGAGTGTATTCCTTATGCTGTGCCTTTTATTCCCATGACTTAGTCATTCCATAACCGGAAGCCTGTATCTCCCACTCCCTTCACCCATTTTGCCCAAAGCCCACTCCCTCCCCTCTAGCAACCATCAATTTGTTCTCTGTATTTATAGGTCTGATTCTGCTTTTTGTTTGTTTATTCATTTGTGGGTTGTTTGTCTTCAGACTCCACTTATGAGTAGTATCATATGCTATTTGTCTTTCTCAGTTGTACTTATTTTACTTAGCATAATACCTTCTAGGTCTATTCATGTTGTCCCAAATGTTATGAGCTCATTCTTTTTCATGGCTGCATAATATTCTGAGATATATATCTATATATAAATAATGTGTGTGTGTGTGTATGTGTACCACATCTCCTTTCCATTCATCCATTACATTGCTTCCATATCTTGACTATTGTAAATAATGTTGCAATAAACACATTTCTTTTTGCATTGGTGTTTTCATTTTTTTTGGGTAAATACCTAGTAGTGGAATTATTGGATCATGTGGTATCTCTATTTTTAATTTTTTGAGGAAACTCCACACTGTTTTTCCACAGTGGTTATGCCAATTTACATTCCAAAATGACAGTAAACAGCAAGTGTTGGCAAGGATGTGGAGAAAGACGAGCCCTTAAACAGAGTTGGTGGGAATAAAATAATTTTTAATGAATAAATTGATATATATTTATCAGTAAAGATGATTCAGAACATTTCTCTTTTTCCCTCTCTCTCTCTTCTTGCCTCCCTTCCTCCCTCCCTCCCTCCCTCTCCTCTTTCTCTTTGGAAAGTTTAACATTATTTCAGGTGCCTTTAAGTCTCCAGAATTTTGGCTTTTTTTTTTTTAAGATTTTATTTATTTATTTGACACAGAGGGAGAGATCACAAGAGAGGTAGGCAGAGAGAGAGGGAGAAGCAGGCTTCCTGCTGAGCAGAGAGCCCGATGTGGGGCTCGATCCTAGGACTCTGAGATCATGACCTGAGCTGAAGGCAGAGGCTTTAACCCCCTGAGCCACCCAAGCGCCCCCAGGATTTTGGCTTTTATTGAGTAGTTCACCATGCACACGATTGGGATACTCTAAGGTCTTGATGCAGAACTGTCTTCTCAGGTGAGTGTCCAGTCTTCTGCATCTTTAGGTTGAGGCCCCTTACTTTTATATTTTCATACTGTCTCAAGTCATTTTCTAGAGTATGTAAGCTAATTTTAGATTTCATTCATTTTAAACTTATTCAGTAAGTATTTATTAGATGCCTCCTATGAGCCAGACTCTATTCAAGAATCTTGGAACACAGCAGTGAGAATAGCACCATATTATCCCCCAGTGGCTCCAGGGAACTTACAATCTAGTCAAAAGGAAGATGTGAATCAAATGATGAAGGAAATCTCTCTCTCTCTCAAACATACATACATACATACATACATACATACATACATACATACATACATAAATAAATACAATCTTTAAAAAAAAACCCCACCACTTGACTTAGGAGATTCTTTTACCTGAGGATTTGCAAAAGACTTCCTGGAACACGTTGCACTTGAACTGAGGGCAGAAATGCGGATGGGGAGTGGTGGGGATAGGGAAGAAGGGTATTCCAAACAGAGGGAATAGTAGGTTAAAGGTGCTGTGGCTGGAAGGGGCCTCTAAGTGAATGGAGGCTCATATGGTTGGGACACAAGGCATGAGAGGGTGCCTGATAGGGCTGTAGAGACCGACAGGGCCAGGCCATGCAGACCTCACTGGCTGTGCACAGGAACTTTATTTTCATCCTAAAAACAATGAGAATAAGACAAAAGCTCCATTTCCTTTAGAAACTCAACAATCTGGGTTGCCAGTTATCAGAATATGGTATACTGTTTGTGTATTCACATTTACTAAAGAATGTGAGGTCTGGTACACATTGTGAACACTAGCTTATATGAAATTTTCTCAATTGTTGAATTTTGTAGACAGAATATAAGAAAAGGAACTCATTTCCTCTACGGTGGGATCTAAGTGCTTTTACTATGAATGTAATTTGCTTTTCAGTTTACCTTAAATAATATTTATTAGCATCTGATAGAAAAATATATGAAATGTGAAGTCCTCGGCTATGCACTGAATATTTATGTCCATCCCAAAGTTCATATGTTCGAGCCCTAACCCCCAGTGTGAAAGTATTTGGAGGTGGGGCCTTTGGGAGGAATGAGAGTTAGTTGAAATCATGAGAGTGGGGCCCCGTAATGGAATTAGTGCCCTTATAAGAAGAAATAGGTGGGATCTTGCTTCCTTTCTTTGTGCTTTCTGCCACGTGAGGATACCATGATTAGCCATCCACTTACAAACCAGAAAGATGGCTCTCACCCTGAAACAAACTGGCTGGCACCTTGATTTTGGACTTCCAGCCTCTAGAACTATGAGAAATAAGTTTCTGTTGTTTGAGCCCCCTAGTTTATGGTAATTTGTTACAGTAGCCTGAACTGACGAAGATGCCTCTTTCCACATATTTTTGAAGTCACCATAGGTATTACACAAAGGGACTCATTTACAATGATAGGCATATATTTATAATGATAGGCATAGATTTTTGGAATGCTGCAAATCTTGGAATGTGAAGAACTGCACTTTTCGGATCCCATTTTTGCTTCAGTCATCATCCCAATGGCTCCCACAGAAACATGGTCATTCTTGGAGGTGACTGCTGTTTTCACAGTCACAGCTCCCAGATCTGTGACACAGCCTGTCATGTATACCCCACTGTGCCCGCATCATCCTTGGCACATGTCTCGGCCAATGCCATGTCGTCTCTCCAGGCAGCCCCCTGTTGAATTGGAAGTTCCCTTCTTGCATTTTTCGTCTGCAGTCTATGTAATGTCTTTATTTCCCACTCACAAAGCAGGTCAAGTGGTGCATTCCTTTTTCTCTTTCCTGCTCTTCCTACTATCTGTAGCCTCCTGTAGGACAGAAAAGCCCACATGTCTGTTCCATCACTTAACTCTGTGATTTGGGGTATTTTTTTTTTTTTAAGATTTTATTTATTTATTTGACAGAGAGAGAGATCACAAGTAGGCAGAGAGGCAGGCAGAGAGAGAGGAGGAAGCAGGCTCCCTGCTGAGCAGAGAGCCCGATGTGGGGCTCGATCCTAGGACTCTGAGATCATGATCTGAGCCGAAGGCAGAGGCTTTAACCCACTGAGCCATCCAGGCACCCTTGGGATATGTTTTACAACCTCTTGTACCCTCTATTTCATTATCTGTAAAACAGCAACAATAACAACAAAACTGCTTCTATCATCTATAGATAGAAGCCAACCGTTGTGTCTGTTTATCATAATATCCTTACGAGGTAGATGCTAATATCATTTCCATTTTCAGAATTGGAAAACTGGACATACTGAGCCGGTTTAATCTGTGGTAGAGGTAAGAAGGCAACTGGCAGTAGGATCTGACCTCCAACAGCTCCACAATACATGTATTAGCTATCATGTGATCATAAGAATCCTTTCTTATTGGTTCTTCTGAGTTAAACGGGATAAATTTTGTGAAAAGCTGAATATGGTGCCAGGCACACCATCAATTCTCGATGACTATTATTTATATTTAGTTTTCAATTAAATTTATTTTCTCCTATGTTCAGATGAAGAAAATAGCGAATTTGTAAAAAGGTTTTTTTTTGTGTGTGTGTCTGATCTGTGCTTTGTTCTTGTTTCAGTATTTAAACCTTAACGCAGTGAAATAAATGGAATGTCATGTTGAGAATTATTGTTTTGTCTTGTTTCTCTACACAGCTCTGCGCTATTTCTATGACTGAAAACTAAATTCTGTGTAAATCTAAGTTTCCCTTTGAATGGATTACAACAAGTGGAACTGACTTTTCTAATTACCTACTCAATTGACCTGGTACAGAGAAGGTTAAAGTTCCCACCTAATATATGATCATTAAAGCTTTTCATGTAGCTTTTCAGACAAGGCAGTCTGGGAAAACCCTGACACAACATCATTTTCGGTGCCAGACTGATAAAGCATTTAGCATTTGTCAGTTATAGGAGGAGAAGATGATATATTAATTAGATGTACTACTTCTCTTGGACAACATGGAAAGAATTTTCTGTTTTTTTTTTTAAAAGAAACATGTCAGGTAATAAAAGGTAAATATGGGGTGGCTTAAATAGTGTAAAGAATCCCTTTTATAATACCAGAACTTTGAAATATATTATATATATATTACATATGTAATATTTATATATAAAAATGCACTGAGCAATATTTTTCATGATCACTTTGTTAATTTTATGGTTGATAATTTCGCCAAGGAAGATTTCCAATGCCTGGTACCAGCTAAGTTAAATTAAGAAAAGACGTTTTGGGAAAAAACATCGTTTACCTAGAGAATCAACTTTTCAGCTGCCACACACCTCTTCAACTTTATAAACATTTTTTTTTTTGGCCAATTTCTGAAATGTTGCAAAAACAAACAGTAAGTAAATCCAGTAATTGTCCTCTAAGATCTTAGTCTTAGTTGAAATCAATCATGTAGGCCATTTATCTCCTCTTTTTTCTCCCTACCACCCCCCACCCCCAGCCCCCCACCAGACCAGTGTGGGCTGGTCACTTGAATGGACTTCATCCACATGTGTTTCAGTTTGGGGATCCTTCACCATAATTGATGAAGGATTATTTTTCTTTTTCTTTAAGACAGCTACACAGCATGCTTTAGGAACTGGGTTCCACAAAAGAACTCTAAATTCCATCTTTTAAATATTTTATAAATTTTTTAAACATTGAATTCTGTACATCAGTATTCAGAGGAAAAAAATGTCAGCATTGCATATATCAGATTAGCATTTTATTCTAGGGCACCAATTCATTTTTCTCTTATTTAGAGAACTAGCTACTTAATTGTAAAAATCATATTTGTATTATAGTATATTATACTGAAACCCCTAGGAAGGTTTTAATTTTTTTTAAAGATTTTATTTGAGAGAGAGAGAGAGCAGGGGGAGGGGCTGAGGGAGAAGCAGACTCCCCGCTGAGCAGGGGGCTCGATCCCAGGACTCCAGGATCATGACCTGATACTTAACCAACTGAGCCACCCAGGTGCTCCCTTGGGAAGGTTTTATATTTTTGTTAACTTACACTGTGGTGTAAACGAAACTGGATTTGGTTTCTTAATTTACTTCCTTTAATGGAAATTAAAAAAAAACAAAAAACAAAACCTTGTTTTTGTTTGTGCGTCTGGTTTTGCTGCAGAGTATCTGATTTCAGTGTATATTGATGGTAGAAACTTGGGTTTAGTTCCAACGATGCAAAATAGCTATTGCTAACCTTTCTCTTTCCTCTTTCTCTCTCTCAAAGAATAAACTGAGACATGGAAGATTTAGGAAAACATCTAAGGAGACATGGGTAGAACCACTAGTCATAATAAAACCCAGATTTTCTATCTTTGATAAGTGCTCAGCTTTAATTATATTCTAAGTCATATGAACTCATGAAGAAAATACAGATCACAGCATTTTCTTTGTATTTAAAAGTCTCCACTGAAAACATCATTTTCGATGCCTTTTTCAATTACAGGAGGTAGGCACATCTTCATACATTAATAAGATGTAATATTTAATTTTATTATTATTTCCCTTCATTTTGAAGCGCAAAAATCTTTTTGGGCCTTAGAAATAGGGCTTGGAAATAAGAGGTGAAATCTTCGAATACTATCTTCAACTTGTGTTAAATTTTGCAGATCTCGAGGTATTGCATGTCATACTGGTATGAAATATTTTATGGAAAACAGTGTCCTAATATGTGTATGTTAGTGTCAGCTTTGTAGTCGTTTGTTAGCATTATAGAGTGCAAACAGTTGGAGGAACTGTGCTAAACTAACTGTGAGTCCTGAATCTTCCTGACTCTTGATTGCATCTGGACTTATCTTATCATAAACCAGTGGGAACAGAGACTGTGAGGCTCCTCCTACGTACATTTACATATACAGGACCAACTCTCTTGGTGGGGCTGATACTCAGGATAAGTGTTGAAGGTGACCACTTGTGGCTGCCTTGTGCTTTCTGGGAGAAAAACACTGTAATGCGTTACACCCAACATCTACTTGTAGTGACGCCAAGTTCTGCCGTTTGGGTTATCAGTTAGCCATCACTCAGAGCTTAGAATTGTGCAAGAGACTTAATCATATTATATCCTTATTCTAGGAGGAATATTTTAATTCTAAACATTCTTCGATTCAGGACTCTTTTTTTTTTTTTAAGATTTTATTTATTTATTTGACAGAGAGAGAGATCACAAGTAGGCAGAGAGGCAGGCAGAGAGAGAAGGAGAAGCAGGCTCCCTGCTGAGCAGAGACCCCAATGTGGGTTTCGATCCCAGGACCCTGAGATCATGACCTGAGCCGAAGGCAGAGGCTTTAACCCACTGAGCCCGCCAGGCACCCCAGGATTTTATCTTTAATGCCCCCATGTGTCACCCTTGCAATGTGTTTCAGTGTAAGGCGTCGATGGCCTGCCTCCTAATTTGGATGTCATTACCCAGAAATGCAAAACTACTAGCTCTTTCTGAACCATGCTGAAAGAGAATGTTAGCTTTACTGTACGTGTTTACAATGTTTTTCTTTTGCCAATTGAAGGAGACACAAGAGCTTAGTATAGGCTCATGCACAGGTTTTATAGGATGTCAGACAAAATGATTTTTTATTGAGGAAGGGTCAAACAAGTTGTGTTTTCTGTTGTGTCACACTATACAATATGAGGGCCGTGTTATAAAAATTCAGGGCTCCCACAAGAAGGCAAAGGCTAAGAATGGTGATTTAAGACTACATTATCCTGTTTCTAATTCCTTCTCTTTCTTCCTGCGGAAATGTAATTGCAGAAGCTGGGAGAGGGGATTGGAGCGTGGGCTTCTATATCTGCCTTGAAGAGAGTCGTAAAGTCTGTTTTATGAGTCTCTCTCTAACCTCGTTCTACTTTTCCAAATTAAAGGAGACAATATGACAATCTCACCAGGCTCTGATCTTACATCTTAATTTGCAAACTCAGCAGCAATATCAGTATCTGGTTTAAGTAGCCCCGATAAAAGTGTTGAAATTAACGGCTTATCTCTAGAAATTCAGGAAAGTGTTCTATGTGGTGAAGCCAAAACCATTTTTTTAAAAGAATATCCCTATTCCAGAAATTATTATTTCTTAAAATTGATGTACTCCATGTCAGTTTCTTAGTTGGGACGAACGTACCACAGTAATATAAGATATTAGCAGTGGGAGGAACTGGATGAAAGGAATCTGAGTACTGTTTTTATAACTTTTCCGTAAATCTAAAATTATTCTAAAGCAAATTGATAAATATATTGCAAAACCATTATACTTGTCCTAATACATTTGTGATGTGACAACCTAAAGACTGGGAAGTGAATTCGCAGTTCAGTATTTCTGCATCAGATTAAGTGAGGACATTCTTGGTGTAGACTGTTGCCCATTTCCATGATTTTAAGAACTACGAGTATTTTGTTTCTTAGCATATGTCACGTGAAAGGGCTATGTGAGCTTGTCTGAAGCATATTCACTAACTGCTGTGTTTCTAGTCAGACCAAACAGAGCCTTCACGGATTACGCCAGGTCCCTTCACCTGCGCGGGCTTTGTCAGAGAGTTGAAACGACCATGACCGATGGTGTCTCTTGATTATGGCTTCAAAGGACCACCCACTTTTGGGGGTGAGAGGCTAATTCTGACTCTCCAACAGGCCCATATTAGACCTGAGGAAAACAAGCATTTCATTTAAGCCTTCACAAACAGGACTGAGCTTGTTAGGAGCTATGGTTCTAGCATTTGGAACAGAGTCAAGATTAAACCTTCGTACTATTTAAACAGAAGAGAGATGAGAGTTTACACTTTATCTCATCAAAAACCAAAAAACAAAAACCCAAAAAACAAAAACAAACAAAGAAAATGAACAAACAAAAACTTCAGTGAGGAAAAACAAATGTGCACGTGAGCTTTAACTACAGTGTCACTACGTATAATGACGTATAATGACGTGCCCTTGATCATCTGGAGAGAAAAGTTATATCCTTGGACATGCAAATCTGTATCCAGTGCTCCTGGAATCTAAATCTATTCCTTTGTTGCAGTGAAACATCACAAATGAAAACCAAGAAATGCACTAACCTGCAGAAAGAAAATAAATGTATTGCCAAGACTTCATAAATCACAATGAATTGAGTCACAACAAAACTTCAAATAAAGGAAACAATGTGGTAATTGGGCCCCTTGTCCTATATAATACACTTGTTGGCATACATTATGGGTTTGCTATCTTCTAAGAGTATTAAATCATTGTACAAGAACATTGCCAAAAAAACTCTTCATTTCCTTTTAGTGACTTCTTACTGCCCTCAGTGGAAGTTTAATAGAAAAGGAAGGACATGATGTAGTTTTAATGACAGGAAACCCATAGCCTTCCAAATGAATAAATTCCATCACTGGCTGCCACAAAGTGTGCTAATTATTTCCTTTGATAAATTAAAAGCTGTAAAAGTCCAAAGTATATAAGCATGTGGTTTACAGTTATAATCAACCTGTCTGCATCACTGAAAGTTCATATTATCCCTCATTATTTAATAAGCATTACATTTATTTTTTATTCCAGAAAATTGTACCAAAAACATGTGTTAAATTTTTACTGATTTGACAGATTACTAAATAAACTAATTAGCCATCATGTTTCTGAACTACAGGATGCTAAAGTCAAGTATTAATCTATTCCTCAATACCAAACTTTGAGGTTAAAAATAAACTATATTTATAAAGTAAATATAAACTATATTTATGAAAAGATGAAATAAAATCAAGCAAGAGCCACTCATATTTAAAATGTGTAAAAGAATTACATTTTAAACTTGATTTTATTAGTTTATTTTAAATATCACCAAAATCAAACTTTGGAAATGCAATAGAGTAATTCTTTTACTCAACAAAATTTATTATGTACCTCTGTGTGCTCTATATGAATTTATTAACTCCACAAATATTTATTTAACATGTTCCATGGGTTCTGGGGATACAATAGTAGCTCAGGTAGCCTCCCATCCCTGCTTTCATGGAGCTTGCCACATAGCGGGAGAGCCATGAATATGGTGACCGTATAATTGTAAACTTGGAAATGGGATAAGGAGGTTTGCAGTTCAATGAAAGCCTACTGACCGTAGGGAGAGCTGTCCATACCATGGAGTTTAGATTTTCTTCATGAAAGGGGGATCAAACCGAAATATGAGCAATGAGCTGAAGAGGACTGGTAGAACTTCAGGCAGAAGTATGGCATATGCAAAAGGCTTTGTGGTGGGACTAATAAAGGCCCTTGTGACACCAGGACAGGGAGCGAGGCTGCTCAGTGTCTAGCTTGTCCACCAGCACTTTTGTGTGCCCTTTCTTTCTTTCTTCTTTTTTTTTTTTTGTGAAGATTTTATTTACTTAATTGTTAGAAAGAGCACAGCTGGGGGAGTTGCAGGGAGAAGCAGAGTCCCTGCTGAGCAAGGAGTCAGATGTGGGACTCTATCCCAGGACCCCAGGATTGTGACGTGAGCCTAAGGCAGACACTTAACCGAATGAGCCACCCAGGCACCCCTTATCTTTTTTTTTTTTTTAAACTCTTACAAGTTCATGTTAGGTCTACTTTTATCAGGATCTGTAAGAGAAAGTAGAAGACTTAAGAAATAAGTCCTAGGACCTGCACTGAAGGAGGGCCTAGGACTGATTCCTACTGGGGACGTCACCTAAACAGGTAATTAAGAGACAGAGATTTATGGGCAATAACACCCTGGCAGAGTATCTTAAATCAGGGGTGAGGGAAGTCATTCTGGGCAGACACTGTAAGGATTTAGCCTGGCAAAGAATGGGGGAAGAGCCTTTCAGATGGAGAGGTCAATGGGAACAAAAGCAAGGGACAAGCAAAGCATTTTGCTGGAGAATAAATGTGGGGAAGAGAGAAGCAAGGGCAGAGAGAGGATGGTAGGAGGGGCCAGGTCAAGGGGAGGCTTGAACATTAAGAAGCTTGGACTTCACTTTTTGGAGATGGGGAACTATGGAAGAATCTTGCTTCTTCTCTTGGGATCTATCCAAGAAGTCCATACATATCTGGGCTTAAGGCTTCAGATCAGACACTGTTTTTTACCGCTTTGCAATGGGACCAACAGGTGTTTCACAAGTGTTTTTCAGAATGACATAATCAGGAATATGGTGGGAAGACAGTTTCATAACTCAGTTTAGTAGCTCAGATTTGCATTTAGATATGTCACTGGATGTCTGGATGTAAGAACAGTTTGTGAGGGCCCCAGCTCTCAGCACAGTACCAATGAGGAAAACGTTGCAATTGTCCAGATGTGAGAACCTCAGATAAGACTCTCGTGTGCAGGAAGAGAAGACAAAAACCCGAGGGGAGTTTAGGAGAGAAAAAACAAGCGCCATGCTCACTGTTTAATTGAATGTTTGGAGTAAGGTAGCGGGGAGAGAAATCAAGGATGACTCTTAGCTTTCTAGCTTGGATAGCAGAATAGAATGTGGAAAATTAGAAAAGATAAAGACATCAAAATCACCAAAGCATTCATACGTTGATTTAGGAAAAAATTCGATGCAACAGGGACTATCAACAAACATGGACTTTGCTCTTATCCATATGGAACAATATTTAGTGACATAATTGTCCACAACGCTATTGACGAGAAGTTTTTCTTTGGCAAGATGATGGTACTCTAAAAGGGCAGCTTCTTGGCATTATCCAAGACAAACTCTTCCTGTGGCAGATTCAGTGCATGTTCTTTCACTCTATCTATACATTCTTTCTTGTCATTTCAGATACTTATTAATCACACCTAACCTCTGCATATCTGCTTTCTCTTCTCAGTTCTAAATAAACCTCATCCTTTAACTTCCACTCAGAGACTTTACTTTGCAAACAACGAATCACTTTGCTTCTTCTCTTGGGATCCCATCCAGAGAGTTCATTCCTTAGCTTCAAGGCCTTAAATCAGACACATTTTTTCCGACATTTCTACGCCTTGCATCCA
Organism: Potos flavus; assembly: GCA_028534135.1. Taxonomy (NCBI): domain Eukaryota; kingdom Metazoa; phylum Chordata; class Mammalia; order Carnivora; family Procyonidae; genus Potos; species Potos flavus. The sequence goes on from CM052899.1 coordinate 43,316,932, forward strand.
GTAGGTGTTTGATAAGTCTTTTCAAAACGATAAAATCCTGGGCATGGTGGGAAGACTGTCTAGTAACTCCCACATGCTAGAATCCTATTTATTCCAGCTTTTTATCAGCACATTTTTAATCATTAACGTGGCATTGGTGACTTATATATGATCCTCTATAATCCTGTCTTTTGTTTATGCTATATTTGCCCATGACCAGGTCTTATCATCATTTCTGTACAGTTTGTTCTCCCCTTTCCACTTGTTCTGATTAAACTTTTATTCTCATTATTTCTGTTTATTTTCAAGGTCATTTAAAATTATAATTATCTTCTCCAAGTTGCTAAGCTTCCCACTCAACTTGGTGCCACTAGTAATTTACTGAGCTCCTCCCAAATTCGTCTGTGCCATTAAAGATGTTATAAAATATTTCTGGCTCAGGGTGATTCCTATGAAAACACAGTCACGTTGTCCAGGCTGATATTGCATTGTGGATTACTGTCTCTTGAATATTTTTCTAGCAGGTTCGTGCTCTCATCTAGTTGCAAAGGAACTTAAATAGTAGTGAGTAAAGTAATATACATCTGCATAGTATTATAGAATCCCCTCACCATAGATCTTTAATTTGATGATTAAATAACCTGTAAAACAGGAAGAAGACAGTTTTCTTTGTCCTTATTTCAAAGACATAGAAGCTGAGATTCAAGGTAAGTGACTTGAATAAGGTCATTCAGCTAGCAATTAGTAGAACCAGCTCTTAAATGCATATTTACTGGCTTCAAAACCAATGTTCTTGCTACTCCATCATGGTGAACCACTCTGTTTATATATTAACACATGCCTTAAGATTAAATTAAGATCCCTTATAAAAAATTCTCACTACCTCGTCCTGACATTGACCTTCCCATTCTTTTAATACCTAAGGCATACTTGGTCTGCACAACACAATTCAATTCAGCATGCACCAATTGTTCAGGGAGTGCATAAGGCACCGACCTAAATCCTGAAGGGTACATAAAATAATCATGACACTTTCTGAGGGAGCTATCTTAATAGATACCAAGGGGATACATAGTCAAATCTGATACCAAGAACCACGAGGGTAAACAAACATTTTAGGGTGTTATGTAGCACCTTTTTTATGTGAAGTTTTGAATTTTTATGTTTATTGTTTTAAGAAAAATGGCTCACTCCTTGAGAATAGATTCTATATAGTCTATATCTGCATCTTCTAATCATATGTAGCAAATTTTGGGCAAATAGTATAGATTTTTAAAATGTATGTTGACTTATTTTGCTGGTTGCACTCCAGATTTACTGAGTTCCTACTATGTGTCCAATGTTATTCTAGGCATAATGTAGAATACGTAACTCTGTCTCCAACAAAGGGAGCACTAATGAACAGGGTGTGTTTAGTAGACATTTAGGACACTCCTTGACCAGATGAGACTCTTGACTCTTGAGTAGAGTTCAGGTTTTGAGGTGAGGAGGAGGAGGAAATAAGCTTGGAAAGATCAGATTGGTGCATATTATAGAAGACCTTGAAAATCAAGCAAAAAAGCTAGACTTCAGTGGTAAATAAGAAGTATAATTTCCATGTCAAATAACTCCATTACCAAGGATGAGAAGAAATGTTAATATTATATCATTAATGGTTTTGTATGTGGTAATGTAAGTATTCCCGTTACTACTACTTGAGAAATAATAAAATAAAAAAGAAGCTCTTCTTACCTCCTTGAAAAGAAATGTGTTTTCTTTATTGTTACTTTTGCCCACCTGTCTAAACATTCTTTATCTAGCAGCATATTCATGGCATTCTTCTCCTTTTTCTGGAATCTCAGCCCCCCCCCCTTTTTTTTTGCTCCTTTTTTCTGCACATGTGTTTCTTCTGGAACTAATGACCTGTTTCAGCCATCATTTGTGTTTGAAAATGATTATTAAAACCATCATGTTTTCAGTCCAAATGATTTAAGTTCTAATAAGCTACTCATTTTGTCCTTTAATCAATTGACCCATCCATTCATTTGACATGAATGGAGAAGGCAAATTACATGGAAGGAATCTGGATTGGATGGGCAATGTAAAGAATAAAAAGAGACACTTGAGGGGCCTGAGAAGCTTCCAAGCTAGTAATGCATTAGAGTGTAATATATTCCAAGCTTCCTGTATATCCTCACATTTAAGAATACCACTATAGCATGTCGTTTACTCCATAAAGTAAAATATAATTTAAAATATTTAAACATCTCATTAATATATTTCTGATACTGTGATTGCGGTGGGGCAGGAAGGGCAGAGGGAGAGAACACTCAAGTAGACTCCCTACTGAACACAGAGCCGAAACCAAGAGTTAGAGGCTCAACTGAATGAGCAACCCAGGTGTCCCGCTAATTGCAATTTTAAAAGATCACACTAGAAGTAGTTTGGAGCGTAGACGGAGGAAAGAATCAGCATATCTAGAGGTAAGTAGACCAATGTGGAGAGAATAACCTTGGATGTCGTTTAGATTAAATAAATGTTACTACGTGAACAGCCTCTGCCAAGTAGTAAGCTCTTAATGAATGTAGCTGCTAGAATCACTACTATTGGCATTATGTTACTATTATTTGTATTATTGAAATAGTCTTGGTGAGAAATGAGAGATGATTAGAACATATACTAGAGTTTCAGAAGTAGGGATGGAGGAGAAAGCCCAGATTCTCAAAAATCAGCAGGTGTAGCAGGGAGGGGAGGCTAAAATTAAGAAGATTTTTTTTTTTTTAAGTGACAGGGTAAGGTAGAGGGAGAAGTCTAGAATGTGCTTTGAAAGAAACTTTGAATCATGGCCCATTAGTATATTGTGATATCAATCTAGAGCACAGTTATGACTGGCCATTAAAAAAACCCAAAATAGAACAGAGTTGAAAAGTACACGCAGAGTATCACAAGTAATTATTCTGCAAGACTTTTATGTGGATGGTATATGTAAGGACATTTTCAGTGGGTCTATAGTGTATTCAGGCACTATATTTAGCCCAGGTCTGAATGAGTCTGGATTGATTACATTCCCCCAGTGGCAGGGTGGACAGTTCAGAGAAGACTAGCACTCAGACTCTTGAAGGCATTCTGATTCAAAGGGGGAACAGAAGCTGAGAGAGAAGCCATGATTATCTCTTTCTTTCAAATCTGCATATTAGATAAAAGATCAATCCTCTTCATGGATTAGAGGTATGAAGAAAGGACAGAAGTATTTGTTTGTTTGTTTATTTAGGAAACTCATCCTAGGGAGCAAGAGGAATTCAGTGTGCATGTTGCCTTCTGATAGATGATTTATTTTCCTCCAATTTTTGATGAGAGGGGCACCCAGGTGAGGTGGCTCGGTCCATTAAGTGGCTGACTCTTGATTTTTTCTTAGGTCATGATCTCAGGGTTCTGGGATTGAGTCCCTCATTGGGCTTTGCTGTCAGCAGGGAGTCTGCTTGAGATTCTCTCTCTCCTCCCTTTGCTCCTCTTCCCTCTCACATGTACCCACTCACTCTCTCTTTCTAAAATAAGTAAGTCAATCTTTAAAACAAAACAAAAACTCCTTGATGAGACAATTAGGTTTCCATATAAGAAAAAACAAAGGGAGGGACTCCAGTCCTATCTTACATGATGCACATAATTCCAAATAGAATTAAAATCTAAATGTGAACGGCAAGACAAAAAAATGGCTTAGAAGGTGATTCGGGAAAGGATCTTCATTAAATGGAGGGTTATCAAGAGTTCTTTAAACAAACATAAGAAGCACTAACAACAACAAAAGAGATAGATAGCTCAGACAAAATTAAAACGAGAAATTAATGTTAATTGAGATGAAGTTTTATCCAAAGATACCATATAAAAAATGAAAAGACAAGCTTCAGAATGGGAGAAAGTATTTGCAACACGTACCCAACAAAACCCTAGCATCCAAAATATTTTCAAGAACTCCTGCCAAACAATATGAAAAAACAGACAACCCAATAGAAGAAAAAACAAGCAAAAGAACAGGTACTTTACAAGAGAAAAAACAGAAACAAACCAACTCCTTGATGAGTGTTTATTGTCTACAACTCAAACCCCAAATTCTGCCTTCAAGGTCTTTCATAAATTTGCTCCCCACAAAGATTCACTTCTACACACTTTTTCTAAGATCCCCAAATAGTCAAGCTTACTATTTCTCAAGTAAGCCTTATCTTTTCCTCTCTGCAGGCTTTTAAAAGACAATAAATGCTCCAGCTTCTGGAATACCTCCCTATTGCAACCATGCATACACCATCCATCCCTCTCTAGCGTGAGGTTGTACCTTCATTCATTTGTTTTAAAATGCCTCGTGATCCTTATATTCTTCGTTTGTTTCAAATTTTTCCTTTCTCCGTTCATCTCCTTTCCTTCAACCAGACACTGAAACTCGTGGAGGTCAGAAAGCACATCTCCCTTTTTAAAGAAATCTGTACATTTTTCTAGGATGTATTTTATGTAGAGTAGATACTTTTTTGATTGACGATCATGAAAAAAGAACGTCTTTTCTGGGTATTTTCTTGGTGCAAATGAGGTCATCATAATAGCGTCTGCAATCATTCTGAAGCTTTGCCCTTCAGCTCATTGAGTTTGAAAAACATTTTCCTAAAATAAAAGTAATTTCTTTCTAACTTTTTTCTTAGTTCATGTCATCAACATCCATGTCCACTTTTTCTTCTCACATCAAAGGACTCCTACTATGTTGCTGATCCAATCTCCTAAGTACTTCTTGGATCTCCTGTAGATCTCAGAGCCCATCTCCTTTCCCTCCTCATGGCCACTGCCTGGGTTTTGGTTCTCATCATTCCATCTGGAACTTCCATACATTCTTTCGTGAGGCTGAGCTATCCTCCACACTGCTACAGGACTGAGTTCTCACACTGCTGTTTTGATGGCTTTGCTTCCAGGCTAGCACAAAAAGTTCTCCAAGGAGACAGAAGCATGGTGGTCTTGCTTTGTACACAGACAGCCCAGCACTTGAATCCTGGCACTGGGAATAGGAGGAAATAGGGAATAGGAGGAATAGGAGAATAGGGAATAGGAGGAAAAGGAGGCAAAGAATTAATGCAAAGAACTTCCAAAGAAATAACCGCCTATAGACAACAAGAGAGGAGGAATAATCAGCAATGACTTCAGGCTTTTGAGTTTGAAAATGGTATGAATGATGAGACAATAATAGGAAATTTATAGCAAAGAGCAAACAAATAGTTCTTATTCGGTGGATGTTAATATGGTACATTTGATCCTTAAAATATTCTCACTGAACTGATAAACATTTTCTAGAATTGTTCCTTGTTATTTTCGGCAAGTCACACAATCTGTGCCTCAGTTTCCCCACTTATAAAATGTGGATAATAACACCTACCCCACAGGGGTATAATAAGGATTAAAGAAGATGAGGAGTTATAATCTTAGAGTGACAACATGTACATAATTTGGGATGAGAAATTGCCAGCTGTTATGACAATGGTGGTGGCATACAAAATGGTTGACCATTTGGCTACCCTCTTCACCCAAGCCAAATTAATCACACTCCTTAAACATATCTCTTAGCCAGGGGTGTTCTCATCATCCCCTTTCTGCAAATAAAAAGTAAGTACACTTGTCATTCTTTAGAACCAATTCTAAATTCCCTGTAATATTTCCTTATTATTCTAGGTACTGCGAGGGATTCTTACTTCCAGGGTCCCTGAAAATTTAATATAATTTTTGAAGCACCTGTATTATTATAATGATATTCCGATGTGATTGTATGTTATGGTATTTAACACATGGAATTTCTTTATTGCAGGGAAAATACTTATTTGAAAATAGGGCTTATTGGTTTCTTTTCTCACTATAAAAAAGTGCTCATTGTAAAAAAGTTGGAAAAAAAGCTAAAGATTGACAAAGAAAATCTGTAATGTGATCACCTAAAGATAACCATCATTTATAATTGATACATTTACCTAAAATATCTTAAGGCATTTAAAATATTTCATTAGGTTTGTCCTATGGTTTTGATTTCTGGTTTTGTTTTTTTTTTTGAATTTGTTTTTGGGTTGAAGATCATACCATTTAAGGGTGTCTACCTCAATCATTTTGTGTTGACCGCACTGTCAAAATCTTTGTCAGTCATAAAATCTCATGTGCTCTGCTCTTGTCTTCCTTGTTTCTTCCTTCCCTCATTTCAAAAGTGCCTAAGGCTGCCACATTACATGAATGTTTGTTTAATGAATTAAAGTCTATTTAACCATTATGGCGTTAGGGACTCTACTTACTTTTCTAAGAGATGAAATAATTCATTGTCCTTATTAATTGATATTTGAAACTTCACCTTGATATTATTCATACGTTTTGCTGCAAAGGTTTGAAAACAGTTAAGATGTGAAAAATTAGGTTGGCAGGATGATGTCTACACATGCTGGCTTCCAATTGTCATTCTTTGTTTGGAAGAATAATTAGAGTATTAAAGAGATGGAAAAAAATGTAGCACATTTGTTCTTGGGCAAAGGACTAATTTACATCTGGAAATTGTCCTTTAAAACAGCAACATTTTTTTGTCAGCTCTATCTTTGCAGAGTTAAATTAAAAGAGAATCTCTCATTTTGTTATTTCTTTTAACGATTAGCTCTGCTTGGGAGGTTAAGCATATCTCTGAGGTGTGCTTTGATAAACATTTCCCCATTCTTCTGGATGAGAAAAGCATCAAGAAATCTTTTTTTAAGATTCATAAATGTAAGGATAATATTCTCGCCTTCATATAACGATGTTGTTTCCAGGCTTCTGGTTAGTGAAGGAGAGATCTGGAGGACACAAGAAAAGTCACGGAGGTAGGTTTTATAAAGAATCTTTTAGAGAGAAAAAAATGCTAATATAATTATTACTAAATTATGAGGTGTGCTTTTTTGGGGGTTCTATATGTGTTTTAGCAACCAATAGGCATCGGTTGCATTTTTTAATTATCTGGGAATATTTTACTTTTGATTAGTTGAATGTGAGGAATGCTTTATGCAGTTTTTCCTAATTTCCTAGTGCCACAACTGAGGTTAAGGGCTGATTCTGAAAGGATACCCCTGTGTAGGATCTGCTAGGTTAGAGAGAACTCCCTGGGAAAAAACAATCATCCACACTTATCTCAAAGTTGGCACTATCATGAATGAGAGGTATAATAATATTATGGTAAGATACATTTCCTTTTTCAGTCAATGTGGGGACAAAGGAATGGAATAGAGATGAAACAGCTTCCCTGCGGCTCTGGAATTAACTAAAACAGAGTTCCTTAAAATATTGTTTATTGCCATGATGTTTGCGCTACTTGGTTAAAGAGCTCAACATCTTTATAGCCACATTTCTCTTCAAAGGTTTGTGACAGTTTTAGAAGAATTAACTCCCGTCAGAAAATTGGCAAATAGTACCTCAGTGTAAGAACAGATCATTTCAGGGGGAGAAGGAAAGACCCAGACATGTATGAGTCTATAAAGGAATTCTCTTATAAGAATTTTTCTTTTTGTTCAAGGAGGATTTCTTCATTAAAACAGAACAAGGCAAGTGTTAGAACTTGACTTATGTGTACTAATCATGAAGTAATGCGAACACAGTAAAATTTAACCAGCGCCTCTCTGTTATGGGCCAAATTGAATTAGTTTATTTGAAGAAAATACCTTTCTAATGATTTTACTAACCGACTCTTGATTCTTTGCAAAAATTTAAAAGAGAAGAGAAGTATAAACAAATGATAAATTCAGGGCAAGAACTTTGCTCTGGACACCTTTTTTTGTTGTGACTGTGTTTCATTTCTTAGTACAGCATTTTTAAGAGAAGAGTGCTTGGCTGCTGGTTAGAGGGTTATACTCCCCCTCTTTTTCAGGGAGAACCAGGCAAAGAAATTATGATGTGTGCCATATTGTAAAAAGAAACATTTGCTTCGAAGCTTGTAGCTGACATTTTTATGCAAGATCTTGTGCTTTCAAGGCAATGAAAAGCTGGAAAATGTTTTCCTTTTAGAGTGTGAGGAGGATCTCACATTAAAATAAGCCCTATTTACTGGTTTCTGATTAAAAATGTCATGTTTTGGCTTATTTCTTCCACTAGGTGCTGGTTAAACACAAGTATGATCTGCTGAACGTTGCTACAGAGCTGGACTCATCCTGAACATACTATGGGGTTTAGACGTATAGGTTTTCTTCACTTTCTAGAGCTTTTGCAAAATATTTCTGGTAGTATTTTAGTAAAATATGAAGAAATGGTTAAGTTCTTAAAGGGCCGTTAATTTAGTTTCATTAGCTCATTGCGTGCCTGAAATTGACGTATCTCGTCTTTAAATATTTTATAAATATTTTAAAATGTTCTTATTTTCTTTCTCGTTTGCTAAAAATTCATGTTTTTCTTGACAAGCCCAACATTCACGGGAGGAGCTTTATGGACCTGTCCTCATGTGCTCCACCGTCCACTTTTGCCTCTGACAGCAAAGGGCTGTACAAGTAAATGTAACTCTCTTTGCTGCTTCTCCTCACCTTGGCTTTTCAATGGGTGGGTGAGCAAAGGGCACGGAGCAGGGGGCCCTCAGCTGGAGCTTGTTCCTGCTCATGTGAAGAATGTCTCTTGATGTTGTGACCAATCATCCATATGGAGCAATTGGGGATAAAATTGCAAATCTCACCTTTTACACGAACTGTTTAAAATTTGTATGAGTTTATAAGCCTGAATAGCACAGATCCTGACATAATCGGTATCAAGCATAAATAGAATGAACAAATGAATGTTGTAAGTTTTCTCATTCCCAAATCATCAAGTTAAGAGGTGATAACAGCTCTCTCACTGAATGTTACCTCCACAAAAGAAACTTTTTTTCTACTTTGTTTACTGTTGGGTCTTCAGTATTTCACATTCTTTCATTCAAAAAGCATTTACTGAGCACCTACTTTATACTAAACCCGTGAAGTACTGGAAGGAGAGTATTGAGTAAAGCATAAACAAATCCTGCTTTCATGGGTGTGTAGTTTAGTAGGATAAACAAGTATTAAACAAATTACCAAAAAAGAAAAAACAAACATACAAATGCTAATAAGGAATAAAAAGTGTACATGAGATTTTAAGAGATATACTAATTAGTAGTATTATTAGTAATACTAATAGTAAGTAGTAATAGTAATAGTTTGGAGGTGGTGGTGGTCAGGAAAGCCTTCTCCCATGGCAATGACATTTAGGTGAGACCTGGATGATTGCTAGGATTGGCCATGAGTGCAATGAGTAGAAGAGTAGCTCCAGGTGTGTGGCTGGAGAGGTAGGTGGAGTAACTCATGTAAGATTGGGTAAGAATTGGGAATTTACTCTAAGTACTAAGACATATCATTAATGATTTTTGAGCAAGGAGTGAGCCAGGTTATATTTTAAGAAGATCATCTGGCTGCTGCATGGAAATTGAATATAGGGGAGCAAGAGTAGAATGGGGGAGAAAAATCAGGGACTATCACAATACTTCACATGATAAATTGTTGGCTTGTTTCCAGGAGGGTGGCAATGAAGACGTCAAAGGTAAGAATGGATGGATTCAATATGTTTTGGAGGTCTGACCCATGGATCTTGGTGATGGTTTGGATGTGGAGTTAAAGATGAGAAAGGTGTTAGTAATTGCTACCAGGTTTTTAGGTTGAGCAACTTGGTGGGTTTCAGTGTGTTTTATAGAGGAAAGGGAGAATTAAATAAGAGTAAATATCAGATAGATGATCAACAAATCAGTTTTAGACACGTTAAATTCGGTATGCCTCTAAGACGTCTAAGTGATGATATTAAAGAGGAAGATATATAAAAGATGTCTGGATCAGCTATATAAATTTAGATCTCACCAATGTATACATGGTTTTTAAAACCAGAGATGAGTAAGATGGCCTACAGCAGTACTTTCCAAACTTGTTGGAACATAGAGATTCCTGAACAATTATTTAAAAAATATACGCATAGGCTCTACTACAGATCTACTGAGTCAGAATTTCCAGGATTGGTTAAGGTGTTCTTAATGAGCACCCTAGATGCTTTTTATAATCAGGTATACTTGGGAAACACCAAGCTAGACAGAGCATATAGACCAAGCTCAGAAGAATTCCAGTATTTCAAGGTGTGGGGAGGAGGGATAATGGGAGTATGGATATCAGGGGGAAGAATGGGAGAACAAAGGAAACATTAACAATCGTAGGGTCCTAATCAAAGACTGACACTCTCAATACCTCTGCTACAGATTTAACAAACAGTCCCATTAAATAGCTTTATTTTATATTTTCACATTTCATGTTACTTTCAAAGACATCAGTATCTTTATTCAATATAGATTTATACACACAAGCCTTTCCCATACATCTTACCAAATTATAAGGCAGCAGGCAATTGGAACTATTTTTGCTCTTTCTGTATTTAAAATATTGTCTCCCTCGAGTAAAACAGTGCCCTCCAAGCCAAATAAGTATATTTTGGTGAATTTGGAAGCTAGAGATAAAAATCCTGGCCTCATAAATGCAAGCAGCTCCAGAACTCTTTCTGTCAATATGGCGTTTCACCATTAGAATGTGATCATTTAAAATCATAAACAGCAAGTATAATGAGGCTATGAAGATTGCATATGAGGTGTGACATTCTTTTCAGTGAATTTCATAACTGCCATTTTGATTTTATTGTGGTTTACTTCATCCTCAACGGTGCTATTAGGAAAACCAAAAGAATCTCTTGCTCTTAAAATTTAAAGCTCTTGCTTTTAGCTAAGCCCAGGCCACTAAAAGGGAGGAGGAAATGCAACCCTACATTTGAGTGTCACAGCCTTACACCCTAAATTCAAGTCAAATTATATTTGTTAAGATCAAAAGGAATTTCTATGGTTATTTGTTCGCAGATTTAAAGCTTAAAGGAAAATGTTAAATAGTATGAACATATACATTGCACTTCCTATCTCTACATGAGTACTTGAAATTGATTGAGTTTATTCAGTAAGGTTTGGTGGTTCTATTTTCTGCCTTTATTATCTACTGTTTAAGTGAAGGTGAGCTTAGTCGATCTGTTTTATGTCTATGTGACATGCATCCTCCTTCTTTTCTGGCTCTCTTTTCCCATTTGGGTCTTGACTTCTATCGCTATTTTGGAAAGTCAGGAAGTCAGCCAGAATAAAATGAAGCCTAGCAGATTTTTTTAATAGCATTTATTTAGGACAGTAATTCCAGTGGCAGCGAGTCCATCATTAGCAAGGATATATTGGTTACTTTTATTATGTATGTCTGAATTCCTTGTCTGTCATGCCACACATAAACCCAGAAGAGAACAGTTAGCAGATATGCGGTTTGCACCGTCTCCGAGATGTTACTTTAAATACCTGATTCATAATTCTCTGGAGGAAAATCTCACCCTTTGGGATGGTGGGAGATCAAGGGGCTGGGATGCCTCTAGAAGCAGAGTTGTGCTTCTGAGTATTGCAAAACCCAGCTATTTCTCCAGCTAAGGCTGGAATTTTAAATCTCAAGAGTATTGTTAAGAGACGTATCTTTTGGTTCTGCCCCCTGTTAATTGTCAATCCAGGCGACGATTTAAAAAAAAATTAAATTTGGACTCAACAATGTATTAAAAGTATACTTTTTAAAAAAGATTTTATTTATTTATTTATTTATTTTAGAGAGAGAGAGAGAGAGAGAGAGAGCACAAACAAGTGGAGAGGCAGAGGGAGAAGGAGAAGCAGACTCCCCACTGAACAGGGAGCCTGATGTGGGACTCCATCCCAGGACCCTGGAATCATGACCTGAGCCAAAGGCAGATGCTTAAGCAACTGAGTCACTGAGGCACCCCTCGAAGGTCTACTTCTGAGCAATTCATGCTATAAATATGGGCTTTTGTATTTTCACGCATTTAATTTATATCATTCACCTTGAGAAAAGTGTATGTTCTAGAACTCAAATGGCATTTTTTAAGATTTTATTTATTTATTTGACAGAGAGAGTGAGAGAGCACAAGCAGGGGGAACAGTAGAGGGAGAAGGAGAAGCAGGCTCCACGCTGAGCTGGGAGCGCAGTGCGGGGCTCGATCCCAGGACCCTGGGATCATGACCCGAGCCGAAGGCAGATGCTTAACCATCTGAGCCACCTGGATGCCCCTCAAATGGCATTTTTTAAAATAAGTGGTAAAGCTAATGAGGTAGGGGAGAATACCAAGAGAATAGAAAGAGAGGCCTTGTATTCTAATATTGGCCTTTTTTGGATTCCTTTGCAATTTGTGTCCTCAGGATGTGATGGAATGGATGGACGGAAGTGGTGATAGAATTAGGGAGATGACTAAAGTGTGGGTCCTACTCATGTTACTTATCATCTTTGAGACTTAGTTTCTGCATCATAAACTGAGATAATAACACCTCTCCTGAATATTCCACAGGGTTTTTTGATAGAGAACAAGTGAAAAAAGTCCTATAAAACTCTAAGATTTTATACCAACTTAAAAATATTTGTACTGAGACAGCCAAATGAACATTGTAAAGAGATTAAGTTCAAACAGTAGTAGTAGTATGTCAACTTACTCAACTACAAATAAAATTAAAAAAAATCAAATTGGGAAAGTAAAATTTAAAAACAAAGAAAAGACAGTTGCTAAAAGAGTAGATCTAAAAACAAATGGTAGGAGTAGTAATAGTTGTTGTAGAAATTGTAGTAGTGGAAATAGTGGAGGCAGCCAGCATTTGCTGGGCGTCCGACATACGCTAAGAGCTGATCCAGGCGTCAGATTCCCTAGATACATTGCCTTCATATTCACAGTAACTTTATAAAGTAGATTAAAAAAAAAACTCAACTGCATAAATGAAATTGCATTTCAGAGAGAAATGAAGCAATTTGCCCAAAGTCACTCAATAGGTAAGTACAGAACGGTGTCAATAATCATTAGTGGATGAATGTCACACGGATCCGCAAGGAACGAAAGGATACTGATCGCACCTCTTTCCAGCACTTTGCTCTTCTTCCTGTTTGGGCTATCATTAATATATTCATATTTTCATCTTTGGCATTAATGTCAAATGTCATATTTTCATCTTTGGCATTAAGATCCCAAAGAATACAGATCGACAGCATGCTTGTTTTGATTTTTTGGAAACTAGCATCACTGGAAGAGACTGTGAAATTACCAAGATCTTTCCGTGCAACTCCATATACAGAATAAGAATAGTAGGCATACTGTCTATGGTGCATTTCTCCTTAAGTTTCCAAAATAATCTGACGGAGATTTTGAAAACACGTGTACCTAAGTAAATGTGTTAGTGAGACTAATGTCAGAGAAAAACAAGAAGGTAACTTTATAAAATAGGTTACTAACTGGAAAATATCAGTGAAATTGCAAGATCTTCTTTTTCTTCCAATGAGAATGACTGTAAGGGAAACCCTAAATTTGGAAAGATCCAGCTGGATAGTTACTATAAATGGCAAAATAATTTAATACACACAAATAATGATGCAGCAATTTTCAGACTTTCAGACCATCACAATTATGTTCTTAAAAAACTATAAATACATAATATGAAGACATGCTATATAATTAATTATGCGATCCATTGTAAGATATTACTAAGAGAAAAAAAAACCTGTAACTGAAAATAAGTTTAAAGAAATTACTCATCTCAAAAAAAAAAAATAACAAAACGGGGCGCCTGGGTGGCTCAGTGGGTTAAAGCCTCTGCCTTCGGCTCAGGTCATGATCTCAGGGTCCTGGGATCGAGCCCCACATTGGGCTCTCTGCTCAGCGGGAGCCTGCTTCCACCTCTCTGCCTGCCTCTCTGTCTACTTGTGATCTCTCTCTCTGTCAAATAAAATAAATAAAAATCTTAAAAAAACAAAACAAAACAAAACAAAAAAAACAAACCCAACAGGAAAATCATAGAAAAACTTCTAACAGCCAACAAGCATATAAAAAAAAAAAAAAGAAACAAACAAACCACAAAACCTTGCAACTTGCTATTAAAACATTCAAATTAAAAGGAGAAAAACTATTTTGTCTATCAAAAGGCCAAAGGGTGAAACAATTTAAACCTAGTAAGCCTTTCTGTGACTGGCAGGCTTACTGGTTGCTGGTGGAAGGGAAGGTGATACAATCATTATGAAAAGACGTTTGGAAATGTTATCAAATAACTTCAAAAATTTCATATTTTTAGATCCAGTAGTTCTATGTCTAAGGAAATAGAGATGAAACAGGTTAAGC
>CM052899.1:43331621-43375401 GCA_028534135.1 Potos flavus
CTAAATCCATGACACCCAATATATATGTCAGGCATTTCAACGGCAGGGTACTTTGGGGATAGGTGATAAATTGTACTGATTATAAGTGCAAGCTGTTCTTCTAAAACATCATATCAAAAAGAAGGTAGGTACTACTAGGAAAACGTAATGTATCTTTCGATTGTCCAGAAACATCAGGGCAAATCACTTCATGTGGATATATTCCCCTTGGTGTTATACAGCAGAATATTACGGTTCTTACTGTGTTTTTGATAGCGCTCATCTGGAGAAAGGGGAAAAAAGACCCTATCAGTTCGCAACCCTATCACGGGCTGGTAGTCTTTCAGCAGGCACGCAGCTCTTAGAGCTGCAATAACTCAGACCTGCCAGAAATGACTCACTCTGAAACCCGAAACATGGCCATAATCATTTTAGGACCATGTTGGTATATATGAGTAGTATAAATATTATTTTATAATATAATCTCCTCTGATCTTTTTAAACGTCCTTTCAGTGTTCTAGATATTGCCCTGTGTGATATGTAGGGCTTCAGCAAAGCCACGGGATGGCTGAGGTTATCTCCAAAAAAATGCTTAAAAACAAAAGAGGACAATTGAAATATAAAATTCTGCTTTGGTGGTAGGCGCGTACACACCCACACACGCTGTGGCTCAGTTGGGCATTCCATTAATGAGTGAAGTAATTAAGCAAAGCAAACTGGTAGGTTACTCCCGGCCTAAGCATAGGGAATGGGCTAGGGAGCCTTTCACCTCTAGGTCAATGGTTTCTGTTTAATCGGGCTGTTAATGACTAAAAGTCATTGTTTCCATCTGAGAGCCGTTTGGTCCCAATGTGAAGCAAGTTGGTGGTCTGCTCTCAGTTTCTCATGTGCAAATGTACAGATCGTGAAACCCGCTGCTGCTTTTGCTACGCTGTTGGGCCACTCAGTAAAAATCATGCTGTTTGAAGGAAATAACAAAACAGCTCTCTCTCAGAGCATTCCTCAATCAAGAAAGGTCTTCCTACACAGAAAGTTCGAGAGAAAGAGTTGACATAAAACACTAGAGGATTCACGAATGTGATTTTACTAGTTATAGTAGTCTTTTTATATAGTTGCTTTCACAAACCTTAACTGATTTGAACCTCAGAGTTAATGTATATGATAGAGGCCATGCAGATAATCGTATTTTAAAGTTTAAGAAACCAAAGCTCAAAGAGATCAGCGCTTGCCTAAGATCACGCAAGTAATACGTTTTTACATCAGTGCTGGAGTGATAGGATAGCTTCTTGGAAGAGGGGGGTTGTGAAGAAGGCTTTCAAGGATTGGGAGAATTTGGGTAGAATAGAAAAGTAAATGATATTCCATGAAGGATGTCAGCATGAGGAAAATCAGAAAGGTAGAAATTAGGGGTGTCTGGGTGGCTCAGTAAGTTAAGCATCTGCCTTCAGCTTGGGTCACGGTCACGATCCCAGGGTCTTGGGATAGAGTCCCCTGCGTTGGGCTCCCTGCTCAAGGGGAGTCTGCTTCTCCCTCTGCCTCTGCCTGCTGCTCTCCCTGCTTGTGCTTGCTCTCTCAAATAAATAAACCTAAATAAATAAAAAAATTTTAAAAAGGTAGAAATTAGCACAGTATGTTCATACAATACATTGCATACATTTTATGTTATGTGTTCCCACAGGAATGCATTCCAATATAGTTTTCAAATAGTTTTAACATACACACACAGCTATATTAATGAACATCTGTACGTTCACACCAACTAAGGTTATGTAAGCAATAACGAATTGTTAGTGGTGTTCTTTCAACAGAAAAGGTAGCAGTAAAGATCCATTCAGAACAAAACGTGTAACTATGAGGAAGCAGATGTGAAGCTTTTGCTGAAAATAGACAAGAAATATATAAACCTCTTTGGTTTGCAGTAGTGATGAGCAGTGGGGGAAAGAGAAAGGCTGTTACGATCCTAATAGTAGGCTAACAATATGTCTTAATCAGGACATATGTCTTGATTAGGGAAGAAAGGCTTCTGGTAACCTCACAGATAAAAGAAGTTGTTGTAGAACTTCTCAGTCAAGAAAATTCCCAACATTGGACATTCCCAAATGTCCATTGAACATCCTGCTGGAGTTGTTAGAGAAAATCTAGCTTATGTATCTGTGCTTCTCAACTGGGAGACGTACCCTCCCACATGCAGGGATTGGAAAATAGTAGGGATAGTTTGGTTTCCACTATGATAGGAGTTCTAATAGGCAAGGCTAGAGATTCTCAGCTTCAGTCCCACCTTTGATCTGTCCCAGTGCCAGTAGTACCCTGACCAAGATACACTGTTAACATTTTTCTCACCAGTTTCTCTGTAGACCCAAGACTGTAACTCCAAGATTGACGAAGCAAGAAAACCAATACTCGTATCTCAATAGTTTTATCTTTATTTATCCTTCAGCTATTTCAATTTTGCCTTCACTATTTTTTTTTTTTTTAAGTAGGCGCCATGCCCACCATGGAGCCCAATGTGTGGCTTGGAACTCACAACCCTGAAATCAAGACCTGAGTCGAGATCAAGAGTCAGAGGCTTAACCAACTGAGCTACCCTGGCAACCCTTCCCTCCACTTAAAAAATGATATTCCTAGTAAGATTATTCCACCAGCAGCATGCCGGCTTGAGGGGAGTTGGCTTGAGGATTCTCTCTCTCCTTCTCCCTCTGCCCCTCCCCCATTCAAGCTCATGCTCTCTCTCTAAAATAAATTAATAAATCCTAAAAAAAATTATATTCCTACCAAGATTATCCCTAAACTAAACACCTAATCTAATGGATGCTTTCAGTTATCCTGTTTATTGGATAGCTCCTTTTTCTGGAAACTCTTTTCCATCTTGACTCCCTCAAGGTGCATTTTCTTGCACCTCTCTGTCATCTGGTATGACTTCGAAATGCAGGGGAGGAGGGCAGAGGTGCAGTGAAAGAGAGGCAGCAACCAGATCACAAAGGTCTTCCATTTCTCTACAAATTAATTCCAACCTTATTATCCTATAGGTCACTGAACAATTGAATAAGTTTAACTAGAGGTTGAATGACAGCATCAGCTTTGTGTTTTTGCTGATTAGTCTCAGTGTGGCAAAGAGGATAAAGGCGAATACAGAGCAGTACCCAATGAAGACGAGGACAACCTAGGAGGATTTTTAGCAGCCAATTTAGAAATCACGAGACCCCGATTTAGGATGTCGGAATGGGAACACAGAGTAAGAAGTGAAGTTCATATTTCTTCTTCTGTGGAAGGAAAATCATCAGGCCGCGGTGACCAGTGAACTTAGAAAGTGAAGGAAAGGATAGATAATTGAGGATGACCACCTGATGTCTGGGTTTGGTAATACAGATCATGATGCCAATGAAAGAAAGGGAGATAAAAGAGGAAAGGAAAATGAGAACATTTTTTACTTCACCATGGGCTTAAAATAACTCAGCCTTGAGAGTCAAAGCTGAACAATGACCTCTTTATTCTAGGCAGGATCTGTCCTATACCAACGCTTTCCTTCTTAGGACATTAAGCTTTGGACTTATCCTTAATGGTAGAATGGGTACAGTAAAGAAAGATAGAGCATTGGAAAATATCTCAAAAATATCATCCTTGTTCTATTAAAATGCAATGTGTGGTCTTTGGCATGTTACTTAAACCCATCTGAGTTCAATAGTCTTACTAGCTCAGAGAGCAGAATAATAGCTACCTTCATAGTGATGCTGTGTAAAATAAAAGGGTCCATTTTAAGGTACCTACACACGTTCTTTACACTCAGAAGTCCCTCTCAAAATTGGGTGCATCTTTTCCTTCTCTCAGTGTGGTTTTCAAATAGCTTCAAAAATATGCCAAATGCTCTCCAGATATTCTTTTTCTTTTGAAGATAAAACCATGCTTGTTATTGAACTCCTATATTTTAGCACCTTCTACAGAGAATAAATAGCTTATTGGCATTATTCTCAGCCTGTTTTATGTACTTAGATCTTCAGCAGTCTGGACTTACTAACTGCGAAACTTTGTGGCAGCTATATATTTTTTTTTCTAAAAATAGTGCTTAGAAAAAACTAACCACCTTTAAAGGGCAGGCTTTAAGAGTCCAAACAGTTTTTGTAAAAGTTACTGTAATAGAGGCAAATGACTGTAGCAGTTGGAATCCAAAAATGAAATTTTCCTCACTGTGGGAGTGGGATGGTATGAGCAGAGATGAGAAAATCCCCACCTTAAATTTGGTGGGTCCAACTGATAAAACATTTTAAAACTGATGGCTAAAAGTGGAATTTGATGTAAGAGACTCCCAGAAAACCCGATAACAAAGAAATTATCCTTTGTAACAGCAAGATGGAGGAAAAACCTAGCAGTTCAATTTCTATGGAATTATTCCAGCCACAGTGTTCCTTATTATAATCGATATAATTTGGCTTAGTTGACATAGTTGTGAGGCTGATTTATGCTACTGATAACAGAAACTTATAAATTTCTCCAAGGGAAGTGTAGGCCTTTGTAGTGGACTGCGTTTTAATTGACTCACACAACCAGTTTCCACTAGCAGGAACCGAAGTCTTTTATATAAATCAAAAGTGCCTGCCCTTTCCAAAGTCTTGTCTATACCCTGGTAGAGCCATTAAAAACATGTCAGGATGGAACATAATTGGCAGAACTTTGGACCTAATCCACTTTCCCCCTGGCTAGTGCTGTGTTCTGGCTCATAGATCCACACAAAAGATAGGTGAGGCATTTTCATTTAGAGCAGTAGTTTTCAACTACATATTTATAGTAACATGAAAAAGAGAGAAGGCCCAAAAGCACATGTTTATGTGAAATGAAATACAATAGTGAAGTAAATATTGGCGGACTGTATTTAGACCTACAATGGGTGAACTGATTGACAGAGGGTAGAAAGAAGGAGACAAGAAGAAGTTCCAGGACTAAGCCTTGAGTGACTCCATACATGGAAAAGAAAGATAGAGGATGATGAGTTGGCAAAGTTGACTGAGTGTGAGATGCCATCAAGGAAGGAAGACTACAGCATTTGTTCTTACCTTGAAGCCAAGAGTGGAGAGAATGTGTTTGGTTTTGAATGGAAGGTGAGAAGCAGTGGGTTGTAGAAGTGGAGTTAAGGGTATTTTAGGACTTGAGTACATTAAATGCTAATAGAAAGGATCCAGTAGACATGACATGAACAAAGAAGAAAGGAAAGTGGAATCCCAAAGTGAGCTTGTTTATGTGGGTTATGACTAATAATATTTACTGTAGGAGAAATTAAAACGGAGAAATTAGTTAAATAGTCACTGATATTAACTCGTTCAAA
This sequence comes from Potos flavus, assembly GCA_028534135.1. Classification (NCBI taxonomy): domain Eukaryota; kingdom Metazoa; phylum Chordata; class Mammalia; order Carnivora; family Procyonidae; genus Potos; species Potos flavus. Next base: position 43,336,916 of record CM052899.1, read on the forward strand.
TTGCCGTAACACACCAATTACATACTAACATAAAGAGCACGTTTTTATTTAGAAAACTATATTTTCTGAAAGGAAAATAAGATGAGAGTGCCACCATTTTACACTTTCTCAATTCTTTCTCCTGTCATGTTCAATAAACGATAGCTGGGTTCTCTTGTCTGCCTCTGCGTTCAGTTGGTTGCCTTATATTGTTTGGGTTAATGCATACTGAGAAAATCTGGCCTCACACAAATATATAGTTGAATAATGGAGGAAATATCAGTATGTTTCTCTGAGGCTAAACTAGAATTCACTACATAGTAATTTTTTTAAAGATCAGCCGATGTGTAAAATCTGAAGCCTTACCATTAAATGAACTTTTTGTATTCCACAATCAATTTTTCTAGCTTTGACTTTGAATTGAGCCATGCAGATGTTCTACATGCTGCTAGATTTTACCACATAATGTTTAAAAATCACATTTGTTACTATTGTCACTAATTTCATCAGAAATGTCTTTAAGGGGATGCCTGGGTGGCTCAGTGGGTTAAAGCCTCTGCTTTCGGCTCAGGTCATGATCTCAGCATCTTGGGATCGAGCCCCGCATTGGGCTCTCTGCTCAGCGGGGAGCCGGCTTCCCCCTTTCTCTCTGCCTGCCTCTCTGCCTACTTGTGATCTCTCTCTCTCTCTCTCTGTCAAATAAATAAATAAATAAATAAATAAATAAATAAATAAAAAAGAAGTGTCTTTAAGTATCAAGAAGCTGGCCAGATTACGATATTAGTTACAAGTTTCCCAAGATTCTAATATTCACGTGAAAGCTAAAACTTTATCTTTGGCAATCCTTTAAAATTGTTTTCCTTAAAGTAGCAGGTTCACTTAGTTCATTTCCAAGGAAATCTCTGCCAGGTACCTAAGTCGGAATGACCCCTGTTTGTCTCTCATTCTTTCAAGTAAAATGGTGTTTCGTGAAAAAGCTCTCAATTCCAACAACTGCGCAAGTGTTTTTCCTCAAAACGAGTATCATTTTTCACTATGCAATAGAAGTGTTTTGGGTGTACTTTCTATTATGTCACACAGAATAGATGAGTACTTAAGGTTTGACATTTATTTTTTTTTTAAAGATTTATTTATTTATTTGAGAGAGAGAGAGAGCACATGCACACGTGCGCACACACTAGTACCGGGGGAGGGGCAGAGGCAGAAAAGCAGACTCCCCAGTGAGCATGGAGCCCTAAGCAGGCTGGATCTCCTGACCCTGGGATCATGACCCAAGCCAAATCAGGAGTAGGAAGCTTAACCAACTGAGTCACCCAGGTGCCCCTCAAGGGTTGAAATTTAATAAAATTAACAATTTTTATGGCTTCATCAAAGTCGTTTTTAAGCAAACTGGATTTTGTTTGTTTTTTTTTTTTTTAAGTGCAAGAGTGTGGAGGTGAAGAATACAATGATTACTAGCACATATGCATTGAAACTGCCTTTAATTGGTGCTAAGGCATCCCAGAGTTCTACCTTCCATTGACCTCGCGTCATCAGAGTAAAAGTCAAGATGGTGAAATAGTTTTAAACCTATAGAGACCATGGCATTTTCTAAGAAACCCCTAGGATCCATGGACCACACTTTGAGAACTGCTACTCTAAGAATTTACTATATAAATAAAGAATTTAAATCCATCTGAGAAAATATTATTAAATAAGTATTTCTGGTGCATAAACAATGAATCTAGGAACACTGAAAAAATTAAATTAAATTAAAAAAATAAAAATAAAGAATAAAGAAGTATTTCTGGGATCATTAGAAATGTATTTGGAAAGAAAAAAGTATATCCTTACCTTATATCATACAAATAAAATTTTAATAGATTTAATGGTTACATGTTTATGGTTTTATTAGCTAAAACTACTAGAAAATATAGATGGATATGTATTTAATTTAGGGATGAAGAAGACTTTTCTATGCATAAACACAAAAGAAGAAACCATACAAGGAAATACAGATAGATTAAAAAAAAAAATTGAAAGACTTTTTCAAGTCAAACAACTTCAGTCTCTAGAGAAGTATAAACAAACTGGAAAACTGAGAAAACAATATTTGCAACACATAATGGTTAAAGAGTTGTACATACCTTTTATACATAATGAACTCTCATGAATTAATAAGGAAAAAGGAAAAAATGATGACAGATCATTTTTAACAAAAGAATCATAAATGATCAATGAACAAAGGAAAAACGTTCAGTCTTTCTATTGATACAGAAAATTGGTGAAGATAGAAAAAAATGATTGTCTTAATTACAGTTATTGCTGTTCAACAACTCACCCTAAAACTTAGCAGCTTAAAATAACAGACTGTTTCTCCCAGTTTCTGTGAGTCAAGCATCTGGGGTAGCTTAGCTGGATGGTTCCGGCTCAAGGTTCCTTAGGAAGTTGCATCTCAAGATTAAACTGAGGCCAAAGGATTCTCTTTCAAACTCATATCATGTCAACCTCTCCATTGGACTTCCAGCAACATGACAGCTTGCTTTCCCCAGCACAAGTGATGAAAGAGAGAGAGAGCGAGAGACAGACAGAAAGAGAGACAGAGAGAACAAGACAGAAGTAATCTTTTTATAAGCCAATCTCTGAAGTGATAGCCCCTCATTTCTACTATGTTCTTTTCCTTAGAAGCAAGTCAGTGTGGGTACCCTACTCTGAAGGGGAAAGAATCATTGGACACCATCTTAGAAGATGTCTAATACAATGATAATCTCCGACATGGCCAGACTATAATGATACAAGTGGGAAAAGGTACAATTTCTGTCTCTCTGGAGGAATTAGGCAATATATATCAAAATATTAAACATCTTGGCCCTTGTGACATAGCAATTCTATCTCTAAGAAATAATGACTATAATGAGTATGTAAAAGATATTCACACTAATGTAAATTATAATAGTGAAAAATTAGAAGAAAACTAAATGTCTAACAACATTTAAAGAATAGTTAAATAAATTATTATATCTTCCAGAAGTGTAAAATTTGCAGATTTTAAAAACATTTTTTTAAAAAACATTTTTTAGAAACTTTTACTAACAAGGGCAGTTTACTTGTGACATAGTTTATTGGGGATGTACTATATGCTGATATATTTTTTTTAAAACTTAATGCATGCTTATACATATTGAAACTGCATTTGAAAGGATACAATTCTAAATGTTAGTGATTTGTTTCCTATGTGTGATGGGGGAAACTTCTTGTTTTCATTTGTATTTCCTCTATTTCTCCATTTCATCTATATTGAGCCTTTACTATACAAGCAAATCAGAAAATATGCCCTAATAAGAAGTAATGAATTAATTGTTTTAAGGATTTTATTTATTTATCTGTTGGAGAGAGAGAGAGAAAGAGAAAGCACAAGCAGGGGGAGGGGCAGGCAGAGGGAGAAGCAGACTCCCCGCTGAGCAGGGAACCTGATGCAGGAACTCCATCCTAGGACTGTGGGATCATGACCTGAGCCGAAGGCAGACACTTAACCAACCGAGCCACTCAGGCGTCCAGAAGTAATGAATTAATTTTTTAAAAATTAACAGAAAAGGAACTTTGATAGAAATGACTTTGAGACCAGCTGCTAAAACCATAACATAGGGTATAATAATTATGTTTTAAGCTGCTATCGTGATGATTCTTTTTCCATACTCAGTATAATATTACATGAGCTGAATGGCAGCCTAGTTTTAAATATGCAGGTATCAGTAAAATTTGAGCTAATGGGGGTGGGGATTCAAGAAAAGTCATCAACAGTTTTATAGTTTATCATTGAAAAGTAAATTATCACTTCTTTCTAAATTCTTGAAAAAGCCGATTCCAGATTCTTCATTAAATGACTGTCTTGTTCCCAAAGAATATGAATTGAGTGATTTAAGAGGTTGTTTCTAGTCTAAATACAGTGGTTTTGACCAATTTGATTGGAATTCCATCCCCAATTTTTTTTTCCATCCCAAATTTTTGCTTTTAAGAAAGAATGTTAGTTCAAAACACATTGACATAACTTAGAGTAAATTTCCCAAGCCACCCGTGGGTGTCTTTCCTTGTGTCGGTGGTGGTGCTGGGTGCACTTGAGCTCAAGTGAAGCATCTTGTTGATGCTTATGATACTTTCCACCAGCTCCTTATACTGTCATATTTCTGAGTACATACCATTTATAAGTGAGACATTTTGCAACAGGATATTTTTGACACCGTTTGATGTCATGTAAGTTAATTCAGATTTGCACTGAGTAGCTACACACAAGCACAACAAGATGACCAAAAAAAATGAGATTAATGCATTCTCTAGTAGGTATAGTGGAAATCCCCTTAAGAAGTTCCATTTTATAATATGTTCTTATATGATACATTCAAAGGTTAGATTTCATTTGGAGTTTCACAATTGCCCTGTTATGATGGTTTTTAGTAGCTGGCCCATTGCAATATATCTTTGGAGAGTGTTTATTATGTTTCAAAATTTGGATCTGAATCCACAGCCAAACTTAATGCTGACATTCATAAGGGCTTGATAGGCTCTATCTCTGGCTGGAGAAAGCTCTTATTGTGGTCAATTTAACTGAGCCAACTATTAATAATGTCAGAATACCATTCTGCAAAGCAGAGCAATACTTAGTCAAAGTGATTCATATTAGCTGAGCATGAGCAAAGAAATCTCAACAGGCTATTTCAGAGTCCTGGACTGCCATTGAATCCATTGCTCTTGTGAACACAGTGGAAAGAATCAGGGTTCATGCTCCTGGCTGTTCAGACTTCTTAGTAAATGTTTCACTGTGTCCCAAGCAGAAGACAGAGTGTTTTAATGTGGGAAATGGAACCTTCTGTGCTGTCTGTTCTGGAGAAAAGAATGTGGCTTCTAAAATATTACTTTTTGAACTTCCTGTACTGTATTTATACAATTCTGACTCTTTAAAAGGCTAAACTGTGTTATGACTAAAGCAGTCAACTGATAGACTTAATTTGCTCTGTGAGAGAAATGTTCTTCGCCATCTCTGTGCAGTTCCCTTTGTATGGTGCAAACTTTTCCCAGTCTGGATTACTCTACATGCAGCAAACAAGGAAGCATGAGCCAGGGGACCTGTTTCTCCACTTACCATGCTAGATAATTATATTCCACCCGAGAATGTGTTATGATTCAGTGATGAAAAGCAAGGGTGTGGAATGAGACCAGACGGGAATTTCATCTTGTCTTGGGGTTCACTTCACTGAGCCTCAGTTCCCTCATTGTAAAAAGAGGATAATAATACTTTGTAAAGCAGTTTTGAAGATTCAATAAAAGTGGGTGTGGAGCACAGCGTCTCACAATTAGCAATTGCTCAATAAATTATAGTTTTGGGCCAGACGACCAGAATGTTTGATTTCCTTTGGCTGTGGAAAATGGGTTCAGTTGATGGAAATGCATTAGTGAATTTATGAGTACTAGCATATGCTCAAGGTCATCTTTATAGACACTTTGTGAAGTCAAAAATCGAAGCTGATATCAGAATTGAGGGAACAGGTTAAATAAGCGATGTCTTCTTATTTTTTGAAAAAAAAAAAAAAATGCAACCCACAGTAAGAAATACGTTTGACCTTGTGACCTAGTCTACAATACAGAGACATGCCATACTTGTAACTGAAATGACAGTTGAATGGAACAACACTCTTCTGTGTACGATACACTCTGATATTTTCTCTTTTTCTTTCCTCCGGTTAGAACCAACTAAGTTGATTTCATATGCACTGATGGTGTGTAAACAGTATGAAAGACACTAATTCAATGGAGAGTAAATTAATTTATTGCACAAATTTGTTTAGGACAGTATTGGTTATTGAGTGTCATTTCCTTGTACTTGCATTTTGTAATTTTTAATTCTATTAATGAATGTTTGCCTCTAGAAAGGGGAAGGAAATGGGCAATCGTGAGGATTTACTGGGCCAGATATCATCTGTATCGTTTGGCATGTTATCTTCTCTTTTGTTATAAGAATCTCACCATTCTCTCCATTTTACAGATAAGGAAGCCAAAATTGCGAGAGATAAAATACCCAAGAATTTAAAACCATCTATTTCCCACTGTCTCTAAATGCAAGAGGCCAAATAACTTACAGTGACATATTGATAAGCTTTTATCTCTGGGGCTGTACTTGATGTTCTTTCTTTAATTAAATTGTGCATCCTTGATCACTTAATAGAATTTGAATTCAAATTATAACACAAAAATTTGGAAAAAAAGATCACATATTCATTCTACTTTGTCTGATCTTAATAAAGAGTAGCCTTCACCAGGAAGTATTCCTGAAATGGCAGGATAATTAGGCTAAATTAGCATTTCTTGGTGAGACAGAATTTCCTGGCACGCGATTATTTTGTTCTATGACTCTAAATACGATAGTTTTAATTTTTTTTTTGCTGTAAAAAGTACTTTAGAAGAGACAATGCAGGAATCTTATTCTCTTTTAGTTAAAAATAAACTAACTTTGATAGTACCATCATAAACCTAGAAGGATTTTAGTTTGAGTCACTGTTTGAAAGAATGACCAAACTCTAAGTTTATTTTTTCATAGTTCTTTTTTTCTTCTACAGATTCTTCCCCACAATGGATTAACAACAGACATTTGAAGTTGTACTGTTTAAATATCTTTGAATTATTTTTGTTTAAAAATGTCAATGGGTACGATAGGAAAAGTACATTTCTTTCCCTGTAACTTCAAAACAACTGAACAGAACCTTTGGACTGAAACCAAGAATTGAATGCTTTAGCTTTAAGAAGATTTTCCTTTCTGAAAAATAATGAATGAGTCTCTTTGCAAGTTTAACTATTTCAGGTTTCAATTCTCTGAACTTTCAGCATTCTGCTATTCTTTTTTTAATTTAATGCTTCATGAGTAAACATTTTTTTCTTTTTCAGTTTTCTTTCAAGTCATGTAAACTTCAGATATATATAAAACTTCTATATAGATGAGTTGCATGCAACAATGATAGATGTTTTTAGGTATGTAAAAACCAGTGTTCCATTTTCTTAGTGGCTACTTTTTCTTTTTTTTTTTTTAAGATTTTATTTATTTATTTGTCAGAGAGACAGAGAGCACAAACGGGGGGAGTGGCAGGCAGAGGGAGAAGCAGGGTCCCTGCTGAGCAGGGAGCCCAATGCGGGACTCAATCCCAGGACCTTGGGATCATGACCTGAGATGAAGGCAGATGCTTAGCTCACTGAGCCACCCAAGCATCTCCTTAGTGGCTACTTTTGAGTGTGCATTAGTGAGTGACAATGCTTGAGGATAGCCTGCAAAGGCTAGTGGAATGAGAAGGTCATAGTTTTCTACTTGCTCTATATGGGAATCGAGGAGAGGTTCATCTTTGTGATATTCCTGGGGGGAGGGAGGGCCCAACAATGTTTAGTAATTTTTATTTTAGTAGGTTACAGAAAATGTGTGCAGGCTGTGGGACGTCATGGAAACTGATCAAGATCCATAGTTTCTTAAGACTTCATGTTGGGACAGTTAATTCCTGAGGTCTGCTTTTAGACGCAGCCAGACCCGCAAAGCAGACGGATCACCACGGGTCTTCTGTTTTAGGAATCAGAACACACAAAAGGGCATCTGGCGAGCTCTGCCCTGCCTTCCAACATGCCAGAGCTTTCGAAAACCATCAAAGCTTGCACCTGCTACCTACTTCAAGTGCACACATTCCTTGGCTCACAGTGTCCCAGCTGAAGCCTTCTCAAGTCATTTGTGGGGAAGACAAGCCAGTAGAGGATGTGAACTTTGCAAAGGCAAATTATAAATACTAATGACTTTATGAAATTATTCTTGACATTCTTAAATGTTATACTGGCTCATTTTTCCCCCCAAGAAAACAATACATCATCTTTGCATTTCCATTCAAAACTTGTATCTATAAGGCAAATACACTCTTCTGTGAAGGAAATTTGTAGAGATAAGATGAATGGTAACTATCACTAAGAGTTAAAATGGTGGCTCAGTTGATAGGTGAAGGTTATCAGAAGGAAAATATGGAATGATAGATTAGCAAACCTGTTGATGGACTCACTTTGCTTTCTTATTTTCTGAGGTGCTCTTTGTAACTCTCTGATAAAACTAAATTTGGGACAAAGTGCTGTAATACAAAACTATATATATATATATATAATATTAACTTGGCAGGAAGGAAAATACATTCTACTGGCTTATTTTATAGTCTCCAAAGTGATTCTACGGAGTATGTATAATATATAAAGTGAGGTGAAAAAGAACATACTTGTTCACTATAAGAATTTGTTATTTCTATTGATCACAATTGAATATTTTATGATTACATAGAAATAAAGGAGCACTGTGTTGAGAATTGTATTTCAGGATGATTAATCCGTCATTGTGTGTGCTAGGAAGAGAAAGACTATGAGTAGGAAAAGCAATTTCATTTCTAGCGATAAAGATTATGTTTTAAAAATCAGTATTTCATATTAAATTTATTGTAATAAGATAGTCATTTGGTAAAGAGACATCGGAACAAAAGAAGAGACACCAGAGTTCTAGTTAGAATTTGCTCTCTAATGCATGACCTTGACGAGACACTACCATGCTGAAATTTAGCCTTCTGAACTAGAACACAAGCATTAAGTCAACTGTATCATCTTTTTAAGTTCTGGAACAAAAATTTGGAAGGAAATAACACCATTTCACCAAAACCAAAGTGCTTGGGAACCTCACAGACGAAATTGCTTTTTATGCTTCCCAGCACGGGGCTCCTCCCTCTATAGCCTAGAAGAGTGTGAAGCACCAACTTTTATTTTTATTATTTTTTTAAGGTTTTATTCATTTAAGAGAGAGAAAATGAGCATGAGTCAGAAGCAGAGGCAAAGGCAGAGGGGGAGGGAGAAGCAGGCTTCCTGCTGAACAAGGAGCCCGATGCGGGACTCAATCCCAGAACCCTGGGATCATGACCCGAGCCAAAGGCAGACGCTTAACCGACTGAGCCACTCAGGAGCCCTGAAGCACCAACTTTTAAGCAGCCCATCCTGCAAGGTGTGAACCTAGCCGTCTCCTCAGCACTCCATCTTTACCTCCTCTCCCTGAACTCTGTGCTTTGACCTAATAGACTGCTGACTGTTCCATGAAAACATCACACCCTCTTCCTTCTTCAGGTCATTTTCCCTCCCCACACGTCTTTTCTGTATTTCTGCCATAGCTACCATCCCCATTCTTGGATAATTTTTTCTTGTTCAGTCTCAGTGTAATCCTGTGAAGGGGCTATAACACATGGCATCTGACTACCAAGGTTCAAATTCCAAGCCCATTACTTTTAAAAACAGGTGACTTTGGGTAAGCGACCAAGTCTTTTTCCCTCTGTAAATGACGTGAGCAGAAGGCAGACGTTTAACCGACTGAGCCACCCAGGTGCCCCTCCCATTATTTTCTCTATAATTTAAACTGTTGCCCGAACCTGTTTTCCTCCTTCATTGCCCACCAGGTTCATGTGAGAATTGTGAGAATTTGGATCTATACACATCTACTTAGACTTGTAGCTAAGTCTCTCTCTGCTGAGACTTAGCTACAACACTGTTTCATACAGAGAAAAGTTGTGTACATGCTCACCATGGGTGAAACGTGCTAGCAATTTTTACTTTGGATCTTGTCAATGACGATAACATCAACTCTACTCTCCATCTTCTTCTGGACCCTTCTGTTGGTCACCAGGTGTTTTGTTCTTGAAGAATCCCCCTCTTCAACTCAAGTGCCACTACCAAACAGTAGCAACTCAGGGGCCACTTATGGATGAGTGTTACTGAAGTTAGGACAAATCCGTAGTAAGTTCATTTCCCTTAAGATGTCAATCCTAAAGGACAACACTCGACTGGACACATAGGCTCAATTGGACACATGCAGTCATGACTTCGTAAGTAGACATCCTGGAAATGTGTGTAAAACAACCAGAAATTTACTGTGAGGGGAAAGCTTTCTTAAAATATGAGACTTAGTACCAGGGAAAGGGAGGATAGAGGAGTATAGAATTCATTTTTTAAAATTATGATTATTAGAGTGTTTTCTCCAAATGAATCATTGATGAAAAAATGATTATAAATCTATGAAATACACAAAGACCATTTTATAATTAAAAACTATGTTTACATTTTCCAGCTATAAAGTAATTTAAAAGTAAAGGAGATCACCACCTGCCCTGATTCTTTAAAGAAAGCTTTCGCTTGCTTCAGTAGTTGTGGCTTTGCAAACCATCTTGGAGTTCTTTCTATGATTTGGTCAGTGATATTGAACAGGCTCTGAAGCAAGAAAAGAAGGGAAACTGTATAAAGTAAATAAACTTAACAAGGCAGAAGATACATGTACCCAGAGAGTTCAACAATTTAGAAGATTTGTCTGACTTTTTTTCAGTCCAAAAGTAATCTGTGTTGATTATAACAGGAAACTAGTCTTCCAAATTAGAGACTGTACATGTGTGTGGTCAAAATCTTCTTTTAAAAAAATGCATTGAAAAATGTAAAAGGCTGTTGAAGGAAATCACAACTTCCTATATTCTCTCTTTAGTAAGTCTCTGAGAATATTTTCATCAATTCAGACATATAAAGGCACAGTTCTTTAAAAAGGGGATGTGGGGAAAATTCACTCTGAGACTTAGCTACAACACTGTTTCATACAGAGCAAAGTTGTGTACATGCTCACCATGGGTGAAATGTGCTAGCAATTTTTACTTTGGATCTTGTCAATGACGATAACGTAAACTAGTAACCGGTGTCCAAGAAAATACTCTGTTCTCCCTTTTTAAAATGCTAACGAAGTCAAAAAAAATAATGAAGAGACTTCAATAGAACAATGCCATCATTTCTCTGGTCAACATTTTAGTGATGTCAAGGATCTTGTGACAGCTTGCAGATGATCCCAAAACAATCTATATTATTGTGGGGTTCTGAGGTTCTAAGTTCATAATAATCTTTAAATGAATGCAGCAAACTGAATTCTTTGGGGGGGCTAGGATGTAGTGGGGGAGGGGAGTTATGTTAAGAGAAGGAAAAGGGAAAAAAAGAAGGCAAACTGGGAACTAGCTAATTAAAATAATAATGATGTCAGTCTTTTTACATTAGAAAAATGTGCTCCATCATGCTCCAATAATGGGGAGTGCAGATTTCCTGATAAGACTGGGGGACTGTAGTTGGGGTTAGATGAATGCTTACCATGTGTGACCAAGTGGGAGGAAACGGGTGAGAAATAACTCACTTGGCGTCTGGCACGATGATGTTGAAGCTCTTTAGCAATGGTCTGTGTGTTATGTATGGGTTATGGGAGTTTGCTCTTGCTTTATGCCTGCTGCAAAGAAATGTCTTTTGGCTCAGATTAAGTTGTGATCACTTCCCCTTGGCACCCCTTTGGTGGTGTCAGCATTTACAGTTCATTCCCAGCCCTGGCTGTGGTAAGTCTTTGCATCTCAAAAGCTAGAGAACTCAAACCCAGGTCTCACTGTTGGCATTGAGGGAACTTGTCCAACTCCCTAGGGTAATGACGGCTAAGTCCTAGGGCGGCACTTGACTCTCTACCCGTGACCCAGGCTGTTCCACTGCCAAAGGCAGCTCTTGCAAGTTAATCGGGTTCATTACGGCAGAAAGGGAATCAGGAAGAGAGAATCGGACAAAATACTTCCAAAATTTTGTGCGGTATTTAAGCAAGAGGAAGGAGTTCTTGGCTTTTTCCCCAGACACTATAGAGAAAGGAGACAGACAGTTGAGGTAGAAAGGCTCATACACTATGCAGATTATTATGATTAAAGCCTCCTAAGTAAATTGTGCTGCTGGGTATCCTTTACATTTTGTCTTTTTGAAATCCCAAATGTTTTTGAAATTTGAAAACTCAAACTACTGGCCTACAAAACCCTAGAGAACCAGCAGACCAGAAAAGGAAACCTGGCAAAATAAGAATAAACAATGATTCTGTGTAAGATGGATGTGAATCGTCAAAGGAAAGGTACAATGCAGATGAATTTCAATCTCTCCAGACATTTTCCAATTCTGCTTTGCTTGTTTTCCCTCTGACAGATCCCTAGAGTTTTCTGATGTCTTTCTTGAACAATTCAGGTAGCTAGAATTCCTTTATCAGTAGTTCTTCATGCCCTCCAATGTGTCTTGGCATTGTCTTCGCCTTCCCATGGGGTTTTCCTTACATCTTGATCCATGATAAGAATAATTAGATTTTTTTAAATCTGTAAAAATCCTAACTACAGACCTTTAAATATATATATATATGTGTGTATATATATATATATATATTTTTTTTTTTTTTTTAACTTTTCTTTGTTTTGTTTTTTCTTGTTTTTCAAGGAGGCAAAGTGCCACAATGCCATATGGCTGTTTCCTGAGTGCTCTTCCAAAGGCGGTAACTCAAACAAGGGCTTCAAAGACAGGTGGCGCTGGTGTTATCAACTCTGTGAGCCTGGGCTTCCATTTTATCATTTGAAAGATGGGACTATTCATATTACATGGTTATGTAATGATTGGATTATATAGTGCCTAATACATATGAGTTATCCAATAAATGTTAACATTTTTTTTCTTGTAAAGAAGGTAGCCACTGAGAGAAGTGACTTAAAAAAATCTATACAATTCTCTACCCCCAAGCTTTGTCACCAATATAACGTTAAGACCAGGTTAAAAAAAAAGATACATCTGACTTAGATCTTTCCATCAGGCTATATCTAATAACTCAGTACTCCTCAGCCTTGACCATTACCCAAGGTGCACTGACAATTCACCTTGCAGTCCTATGTCTATTATTAAAAGATATCAACTCATAAATAAAAACAATCTCTTTATTATCCTCACTGCCTCTATTCACTCTGCGGGCTGTTTCTTTTGGTTTCCCTTGAGGAAGTATCTCTCCAGCCAAAATGTGCCTCTTCTATAAGACCCAAACCTGATTAATATTCTTTTTAAATGATTTTTTTTTCATTTGGTAAGTGCCTATTAATCTCTTCATTTACAGCCTGCCATGTGTGGTTATTTGCAGTACTGGATTATTTAATCTTTTATATTATTCTCTAATCACTTTCTGTTTTAAAGTCTGACCTGTGAATTCTAAGACTTGAGCCAAGGTGTTCTAATGAAAATTTTCCATAAAACTAAAGGTTTGCCATGATGGTAACTGGTTGTTTTCTAGACCAAAGATGGAGCACATAATCAGTATGAAAAGTATAAAAATTGCATTTTAAATATTAATTAAACAAAACTACCACCATTATTCCTTTTTTTTAAAAGATTTTATTTATTTATTTGAGGGTGGCAGAGACAGAGAGAGCACAAGCAGGGAGTGGGGCAGAGGGAAAGGGAGAAGCAGATTTCCCGCTAAGCAGGGAGCCCAACGTGGGGCTCAATCCCAAGACCCTGTGATTGTGGCCTGAACCAAAGGCAGATGGTTAACTTAATTGGTGCCACAATTCCTTGCTTTTTTGAAGTGGACATGGCTCAAACCTCTTGGAATAGTTATTTTTATCCCAACAGTCTACTACGGTGGTCTCCAAAGTGGGGTGCACAAAACAATCCATTGAGAGTGCAATAAAAGGAATTCTCCTCTAATTCTTTTATTTTAAAAAAGAAAGAACTGAGCTCTATTATACTTTTTAAATTAATTGTTGCAGTTACTCCCTCAGCCCACTGTTGGTCGTATACATCAGATGTCATGCCCTCTACGTAGGATAAGTAAGGTAAGAGTGCTAGCTTACTGTGAGGCGGTATTACTAGCAGTATCTTCATTACATTGGTTGATTAATTTAATCTCTGCATATTCCAATATGTAGTTTTTGTGTATTCTGGTTACGTGATTTTATGGCGATCACTAAAACACCCCCCCCATAATAAATACGAAGCTTAAAAATATTCCTCCTGGAAACTGCTGCTTAAAACAATATTATTAATGCAAGCCCAAGGGACCAAAAAGAAAATAGTACAGTCAGTACATTTTTTACTATTAATAAAGCTCTTTGTCAGCCACAAAACATGGTAAAAACATTGAAAGTCAGATACTATTTGTCAAGCGGTCAGCCAAAAGAAAAATATCAAGGGCACTGCATAAAATGGATTTACGTCCACCACCTTTAACTTGAACCTTTCCTTAAGTATATATTGTGTGAAAAGATATTAACTAATGGTAATATGAGGCCATTACATTTAACCACTCACTTCAAAATATGATTTCCTTTTTATTTCTCATTATCAAAGAAGTTGTATTTTTGTGTATTTTCTAAAGTATGTAATTAGCATGGTAGGCATCTGTCATTTATAGATAAATGAGCAAAAATGAAGGTATGCACAAAAAACATCTTTACAGAAAGGTGTGGAAGAATCAAAACGAGGACACCGGGGCTCCTCTAGAATGTAAATACCTTACTAGACTGTAAGACTCTTGAGGGCAAGGGTTATAAACTAACTAGCCTGGAGTCTCTTCAAGGAATGAATGAACAGGGGAGTGGATGAAGGAGTGGAGATTTCAGTGACTCACATTTCTTGACTTTGGGGCACTTTGGCATCTTCGGTGTTCAGGGCAGCATTTACCATAAAGAGTACAGACCCTGAGTGTACTCTACTCTGGAACTGTGGCAACAATAGACTGACAAAAATAATGATGTCAGCTTTGACCTCATCAGATAATGAAAAGAATAGTGTCTTCTTTTTCAATAGAAATTCATCTCTATCCTTACCTTATGTTGCTTTTTTGTCTAACGGAAGTGACTTATATCTATAAAAGTATCCATTTTCTTTGCTTTTGGAATTATCTCTACGTCTATGGTTACTTCTAGACTTCTGTATTTTGCCCATTTTCTAAGACTCGTAGTTCTTCTTTGATTAACGACGCTCTACGAAGAGACACATCTCTGTTTATGACCAGACTTCTTGACATTGAAATTACGTGTTCCGTTAAATTAAATTCCACATTTATTCAGTTCCACCTGTTCTGAGTTCTTGTCTGTGATACTTGTGAGATATGCAAACAAGTCCTTGTCTTCAGAGACTCTATTTTATTTTTGTAAGCTTTAAATTATGTGTGTGTATACATGCAAACACACATATATATTCATATGCTTTTTATTTGGTATGAGGTTTCTTTTTGAAGCCAGATATAAAAATACAATTAGAACCCAGGTTTATAACTCCAGAGGTACCCTTCCAAAACCCCAGACACATTTTTCTGTTGAAAATATGATATAGATACAAGCAGAAGGAGGAAGACTCAGAGAAGTGTGATTCCATCATGTGCTTCCTCCAGAAGGAGAGCTCGTTTTGTAACAGCTGGAGCAAAGGCAGGAGATGAGCATGGTGTCTGAAGAGGATGAGGAGACATGGCTGGTGGAGAGAAGTTGTGGAACGAAAGTCACTCCAGGGTCCCAGTGTTGGACATAGGTTTACAAACAACCACCTCTCTCCAGGTTGAGAAATTGTCTTCTGAATTAAGGAGCCAGGATACTTCCTGAGAGAAACTATTGTTACCAGTGACATCCCGGCATTCCCTGGCAGTTCAATTTTTTTTCACCTTTCCCTTTACCCACCCCCTCCCTCCCCATTGTGTGTGTGTGTGTGTGTGTGTGTGTGTGTGTGTTTGTATTTACATATTTGTATATGTACACACACACACACACACACACACCCTTCCACAGAAACATCTGGCACAGCTGCTCTTCAATTCCTTCAATTCACAAAAAGGACTAAGAGGTTCCTGATTCCTATATTAGACTGTGGCTTGTATGGAACATAGAGACATTCACTTTTTCATTTAGTTACTCATTCATTAATTAAGCAGCGAACATTGAGCACCTCGTGTGTCAGAAACTGCTCAATTGCCCCATGCCGCCTGATCTCTCTTTCTTCATGTTAGTAGTAAACCCTTTGGACTTTCCACAGGACACGAGCCTCACAGCTCGACCCTTTCTGTTGGCCACTGTGAACAACATCTCGGTATTTCCTTAGAAAAGAAGCTTCTTACCCTCTACCTTCTTTCCCTCTAGCCGGGTAAAGGACTGTAGATGTGATTCTAGTGAGCTAGCTTCAACTTTTGGCCGAGGGCAATATGGAGGCTAACAGGGCAGCAGGTGAAAGGAGCCTGGATCCCTGTATGACCTGGTGGAGTGCAGAGACCTCTCTGCCTGCCCTGGACAGCCCACTCGCAGTTGAGCTTGCTCTACAAGGGAGGAAGAAACCTTCCGTCTCATTTGGACGACTGTGCTCTGGGAAATATTTAATCTATAGCGCAATGAGTAGACCAACTTTGGAGATGAAAGCATGGAAATCTGTGTAAATATTTAATAAAATACTTTCTTAGATATAAAATAAATCTGCCTTATACCTTTATAGCACCAAGCTTTATTCATGCTTTTTTTCCCCCTCTCCTTGTAACGCCTCTTATCCATGGGCAGAAATTCTACTTTTCAAGGTCTTGCTCAAATATTACCTGCTTAGTAGTTCTTGTCAGTTTTGCCCTTCCTCCTGAACCTACCCTGTGCCTTCTATACTGTTCCACATAAGATCAATCTTTTCCTTTGTGCTTCTCTTCCACTATCTAGTTTTTGTCTAATATAATGACTATGCACATGTTTGTATATTCCACTAGAGGCTTCAGAACAAAGATTATCATCTTACTAATTTTTCTATTTCCCTGACATCTAGAGCAATGCCTTCAATAATCGAATAAATGTTTGTGGGATATTCATTGAATATAAGCTTTATTCTTTGTGTATTTATCAGACAAAAATGGTAGTTTTTTTCATACTTAATCTGAGGAAAATGTTCTTGTATGCTCCTTTTCTATTTATCAAATGGAAAAGTAATTGTTATTTCAAAAATTGTGAGAGAAGGCTATCTTCTTTTACTCCAATTAGAGAATACTAGCCTGCCTTGGAAACATATGGCAGAAAAACTAACTATTGTTAGGATAAGATAATTATGATTGTAATAACCCATTTAAAAAACATATCAGCTGCTCCTGTTTTATTTTCCACATAATAGAGCCATGGACTGGTTCAGTATGATGTTTTCAGGGCCCGGTATATATTTTTATTTCCCTACATGAATCTTTCATCCTTTTACTGACATTTATTCTTTTTATGCAATTATCCTAAAAGGAAAGCTCTGGCCAGGCAAATGGGTTGTTGTCTGCCTCTGAAAAGACATTCATATCTTGTGGCTTAGCTTTCAAGTTCTGCGATCGGGAACCCTCGGGCCGATTTTTAAGGAGGTTGCAGGCTAGCTGAGCTTCACTGTCTCCCAAAATGTCCAAAATGAGATTACATGATGGGCAAGATCAATTTACTGGAAGGTACTTAAGCAATAAATCCGGAGCTTTTGGTCTCGTCACTGTTTCTTTCAAGCTTTGTGGCAGAAAATTAAGCCGCAAGAGCTTTGACAAATTGGATATTACTACATCTAATTGTGTATGTTTAAGCTTATCACAGTGAATCGCTGCATTGTAACTGACTAGTGTGCCAACAAGGCCTTCGTTTAATCAGTGCAGTGCCATTTAACGGCGATTAATCACCCGACTAAAATGTCATATTAAGGTCACAGAAACTTGAAGGCTCAGAAGAGAGAACATTAAAGCCAGCTGATAAATAGAGGAAAAGAGCATGTTGTGCCAAGGGAAGTTGAGCACTTTGCTTTGTTAGAAGCTGGTAGAACATCTAACGAGAACTTGGACTTAACTTTGAACTCGGATCAGAAACACTTGAACTTACTTGGTTGGGAAGGAAGTCATTATTTCTCAGTTCTTCAGTGAGCTTCTGTCTATACATAGGCAACTCCTGCCCACAGAACACTTGAAATTGGTGGTCCATTTTATGGATGTTTGTATCTCCGTGCATACTACTTCATGATTTTTATTTATTTATTTTTTTTGCTTTTTTCCCCTTGCTGTTTCTTTTAAGAAGAGATCAGATAAGATATGGTATGCAAGATACGATGAAACCACATCACTCTTTTGCACGCTTGCAAAATATTTCTGAGAAGGAACAATTGGAACAATTTGATTTTGTTTGCAAGGGAGTTCTTATTTCCTAGAAAACTTGCCAAATTGAATGTTACAGGACAAAAGAAAAATGACTAAAGATATTTTTTCATGTTTATTCTTAATGCCTGCAGGGCAGATGTACAAATGGGTAGTCTGACAAGTCCATTTAAGGCTCTTATAAGACACAACTTGTCAAAAGTGGAAATAATTTTACCTGAGTAGATCTAGAATAGAGACTCCTTGAATGCAGGGACTCTGTCCCTCAAGGTTTGTTCTGAGCACTTTATCCATGCTGGGCTCCGGGTAAATAGTGTTTGACTGATTGATTGAAACAGAGCCGTGGCAAATGATAAACAGAAAAAGAAAAAAAAAAGGCACACCTAATGCCTCTTTTGATTAAGGAGAATTAGGTAATTACCAGCAAGCTTAAAGACTCCATGTAAAATTTTGGAATATTTTGTAATGTGATACAGCTTCCTATAATGACTGTTGTTTAGACTTGGAATAAACAGCAGAGTCTGAGAACAAGGGCTACCTCAAATAGGAAGAATGGACTCAGTTTTCATATCCAAGTGAGTTTATCAGCAGAGGAGGTTTCCACGTTTTGAGCGAGGTTCACTAAAACTGCCATCCAGTTTCTTTTTCTTTTTTTATTCTGTTCAGTTGGCCACTGTATAGTACGTAATTTGTCCTTGATGCAGTGTTCAATGATTCAGTAGTTAAGTGTAACCCCCAGCGCTCATCATAGCATATTTCTGTAGGCTTGTGCGGTCCAATACAGTCCCCACTAGCCACATGTGGATAGTGAACATTTGAATGTGACCAGCCTAAAGTGTGATGTGCTACAACTGTCAGTGACACAGTGGATTTTAAAGACAGCATAAACAATACCGTAAACTGTTTCATTAATAATTTTGTTTACTGATTACATGTTGGAATGACAATATACTGTCCTGAGTTAAATGAAAGATATCATTAAAATTAGTTTTGCCTGGGGTGCTTGGGTGGCTCAGTCGATTAGGTGGCTAACTCTTGATTTTGGCTCAGGTCATGATCTCAGTGTTTGAGTTTAAGTCCTGCATCAGGCTCTGCACTCCATGGGGAGCTTGCCTGGGATTCTCTCCCTCTCTCTCTGCCCCTTCTCCTGCTCATGCTCTCTCTCTCTCTCTCAAATAAATAAGTAAATCTTTAAAAAAAAATTAGTTTTGCCTGTTTCTTCTCACACCTTTTAATGCGGCTTCTAGGAATTTAAAATTACATATATGGCTCACCTTATACTTCTGTTGGACAGTGCTGGTGTAGACCAATGAAGAGTCACCTATGTTGGTATCATCATTGACCTAGACCAGATGTGATCCAATAACTCTAGGGTGAAACACTTCCTGACCCATTCTAATCTACTAAACCAAGTATCTCCCAGAGCTTTAAGCTCTTACTCAAATAGATAGAGTTGCTATAATACTGAATGGAAAACAAATCTAATAACATCAACAGTATACTTGACAATTTTAAGATTACTTCTGGAAAGACAGAAATTGGCATGATTGAGCTTGAGGGAGAGCATGACAAAACACAATTTAATGGGCACCTTTTAGGGACATAATGAGACAAGCTAAGATGGCAGCATCAGGGTTGGAGGTTAACTGAAATGATTTCTTAAGGGTCAGAGTTGTTTAACACTTGAGACAGGTTGTGACTCTTCTTTTTCTGGAGGGCAATGATAATAAAGTAGGGCCTCCTCTGAAGTCCTAGATAAGTATAAGATTGGAGAAGACAATTTAAGATAGTGACTCCAATATCAGTACTTATTCAGATACCTGGAGTGCTTCTGAAAGTTGGTGACAAGACAGGACAAGATTACCAGCCCTTACAAACACAAGGAGCCTCTAACTGGAGCCATCTTTAATTTCTCTGTTTAGATACTAATGAAATTCACTCTTAAAATTTTGTGATATCTGATCATTCTCAAAATATTTGCATTTAAGATTTTTTTTTCAAAATATTATATCTGGAACTGGATTGAAAGCTCCTCAAAATCTGAAACAGTTGTATTACCTTTTTATTATTATATGCCTTTTGTGTGCATACAACTATGTTGTATTTATTATATAATTAAAGGGGTACATACACTATAGGACACAGTAGTCATTCAAGAATATTTGATGAATGAATAAACAGATACTGAATAATACAAAAATCAAGTATATATATACTTCCACAGCTTAGGTAGAGAAAGCAACTAAAGTGTGTCACAAATCTCCACCTCCCTAATTATGGTCCAATACATTTATACAGCAAAGCCTTAATAAGTGAATACTGCACTTAAATGTAATAGAGTTTGGATTTTTTTTTGCCAGTGAGATATAGTGTTAGATCAGTTCCATTAGGAAGTTAGCAATAATTTCTCTAAAAATATTGATGTTTTAAAATACTTTGCAAGCTCAGTTCTTTTGGTAGTATGGCATTAAATCACGAGATGAAGGAATGGTCACTACATGTCTCAACATGAGAAAACCAAATGGAACTCCAAAGCTCTAAAAAACAAACAAACAAACAAAAAAAGCATTCTACTTAAATGGAAGTGCCCGATCAAGTCAAAAGCATGGTTTATAACCTGTAAGGCATTACCTAAAATCTATGTTCAGAATAGCTTCTTGAGTGGAAGCTTTTGGGTTTCTTTTTTTTTTAAAGACAATGTTTCTGGCCTCCGTTTGTATAGTGTTTGTAAACTCATATGCTGCAATCCTCGGTGGATCACAGGTTCATCTTTTTTTAATACATTTATATCCATGCATCAGGTTTTAAATGGAAACATCTGAGTTTTCAGTGGCTCTGAGCCAATCCTGATTGGGGAAGGAGTGTTCACACAACACATGGTATAATATCCAGGTGTGGCCAAAATAATGCGCATCCACATGCATCTCGAGTTTCTGCCACATGAGGAAATTGATAGTAGAGCTCATCACTTATGGGAATGTATTGGCCTATTCTTACTCTTCACGGAGAGAAAGTAATTTTATCTTGGTCCAAGACTAAAACAATAAAGAACCTATTGTTTCTTCTTCTTAAACTATCAACATCACATCCAACATTTCTAACAATGCCAAAATTAGTTAATTTTGAGCCATTTACTCTACCTTTGGCTGGACATATTCCTTTAATTTCAATGCCAGCACACAAATATTTGGCCTTTTATAAAGGTCACATATTTCCCTTCTAAGTAGAGTTAGTTGCTCTGTATCAGAAAACATGCGTATCCATTCTTCCAAATGGAAGACTGACATTCTCACTGGTGAGGATCCTGCTGTTACCTTTTCTGGTGAGCCCCTCCAACTGCTGTTACCTTTTCTGGGAGGATGAGGGGGGCAGCTACGAGCCCCTGTATAAAAGATGACTACACTTTATGCAGGTATCGATAATTTTTACTTGGCCAGTCAGAACAGCAACATTGGATTGGGTTGTGAAGTTTATACCAATACCTGGAAAACTATGTTGCTCCTATATGCAAACCATATGAAAAAGGAAAAAAAATAACATAAATTCTAATATCTTTCCAAGAGGTTAGTGGAATTATTCCTTTAAATATTAGGAAAGCATACTTTAGCTAGTATCGTACTTAGTGAAAATCAAAATGCCTTTTTGGAGAAACACAGCAGTATCATTAAATGTCCTTAGGGGGGAAAAAAAAATCCTTCTCTGCCCCAGCCCCTACCTTCCTTTGAATGAGTAGCCAATGCTTGGGCCGGGCAATTTAATTCTGAGTACTTTTATCAACATGAGAGGTCCCTGCCTAAAACAGGGAACTTTTTTTTTTTTTCTTTTTATTTGTTTTCTTTTCGAGATATCGATGATATGCTGCTATCAAATGTACAGTTTAGTGAGATGGATGACATGTCACTAACTGGCAGTTCAAGGAAGTCTTCCCCTGGCTTGTTTACGTGAACACGTTTTAGAACCGCCATTTAGCTTCCAGCGGGCTCTGCCCCGTTGTCCAGCACTAAGGGGAAAAGCAGTCCACGGGCCTACAGGTTGCTGATAAACGAACCCCCCATTTGGCAAGCAAGGAAGCAGAGTGATAAGGGCTCTGATTTATGTTTTATCTGTCACTAAGTTTTCAGTTAAGTTGGGCAGCCAGCCTGAAATGACTCAGTTCTGTTATCACCTCAGATGCCACAGGTTTCTTAAGTGAGGCAGATTCTTTGGCGACTTTTAAAGAGAACTTCATTTCACCTCTTGGAGAAGGTTTAGCGCCGCTGCGTTGAAACACCCACGTCCGGCTCAGGGAACTTTGGGGCTGGAAGCTCGTCTGTGGGGCTCCACTCCAGGGCTAATTCTTAACTGCCTAGATCACCTGCAGTGATATATATATATATCACTCTTTGGGGAACACAAGACCAGTCTTGATAATATTACTACGATAAGGCTTGAAGTTTAAAAAAAAAATTGGATATCCGAAAAATCTGAAATAATACGAAAACTGCATACACCTTTCGATTCAGATTTACCTAAAAAGCAAACCTTCTCCAGAGTTTGTTCCGATTCAGAATAAAATACAGGTCGACTTCAGATAATGAAAAGTAACTTGAAGGAGAAGATAATCTATCTTCAGGGAGAAGTCAGAAGAGTGTCAGTGGATACAATTAGAAAGCAAAAAACTCCTGTTTACTCTGTGATGGATGCCGTGGTATGGCAATGGGGGTCAATGGGAGATTAGCCTACATAAAAGCGAGGGAGCATGTCCTTATCTAGTCAACTAACACAAGTCAGTAAATGAAAGCCCTCCATACCCTTCCCCAACCTGTTTCAAGTTGTTTCCCCCCACGTTTAAATTGGCTTGTCGTTTTACAAGGATGGATGGGTATTATTTTTAAGCTTTTATTTTACAATGAAAGAATGTGAGGGTTTCACCAGTAAAATTTTCCCATGGAGAAAGGCATTGCAATGAATCATAAACAGTGTAAACACTCCCAAGCTTCTTACATACAGAAGGTTATATTCTAATATCTTCTCTCCCAGTCATGTTTTCTTTCCAAACATCACACAAGGAGAAGTGGGGAGGGTGGAGAAGGCCATTGGAAGCTATCTTTTGAAAACAGTGGTAGTCTATCTCCTGTATTCTCAATTGTATAATCTTTTTGGTATCTGACACGGGTTCAGAGAAAATGACTGTGTATTTCCCCAGAGGAATATCGTTCAGTGATGCCCCTCCTCTCTCCTTCCTTCAGGATAAAACCGAAACATCTTAGCATAAAAGCTAATCCTTCAGATCTGCCACCTTTTGCCTGTCTGATCTCACCCACTGCCACTTTCCACACACGATTTTCACACAAAGTTACTGAAGTTCTCTGAATATTCCATGTGTTTACCCTTGATTGATTTTACCCCTCTCTGTGAGAGGGAGGGTTCTCAAGGATAGCAGGTTTGATCACTACCATTTCCCCCCAATGCCTGAAACTATTCCTAGAACTGACTTCCTGTCCAATAACTAGTTGTGAACTGAATAATGTGTGTATGCTGGCCCCTTAACCTGGAAAACCTTTCCCCGTTCTTCTTCTGACTGAATTTTACTTCCATTTCAAAATTTGGGTCTCACTTCAGGGAAGTCTTATATCTCCCATCTCCAGATCAAGGAAATACATCACAAGGGCACCTCTGCAGTCTTTCCACATTTTCTACACTGCAGTTAATTGTATGTATCCACTAGCAGGCAGAGAGTTCCTTGGCGGGCGGGGAACTCGTTTTCCAGTCCTGTGTGCCTTGTGTCTGCTTGAGTATATGATGAGTTTAATTAGTGGCCAAGTCCCCTCCATGCCCAAAGGCCAGAATGATGTGCTTCCTAATTAACCTTTCAAATCTCTTCTATTTCTCCCCACTCTCCCTCGCTCTAATCTACTGACACGGCTTCCTTGCTCTTCCTCCACAGGCAACGCAAACCTTAACCCTTTCACACTCTGTTCCTTCTGCCTGGATTGTCCTTCCTTCAGCTATTGCTCTGAAACTGCCTTGCTAGCCTTACTCAAATGGTCACCTGTTCTTGAGGTCTCCCCTGCTCTATCCCACCTAGAACTACAATCCTTCCCTACCCCATTCCTGACCGCGCCTACCCTTACTAACTTTTAACATACAATAGGATATAGTGGTCTGTAGGTTCATTGTCTCTTGCGTCTCCCACTTGAAAGTAAGCTTCTCGAATGCAAGGATCTTTATCCATTTTATTCACTGAAGTATCTTAGGCACTTAGAAAGATGCCTGAAACACAGCAGGCAATCAATAAATTCTTGTTGAATAAATAAATGCTTATTGTATACATATGTATTTATATATACACATAAAGCTATAATTACTGTTTTAACCTACATAAATATATTCAATTACATAGTTGAATAGTGTTATTATCTACATTAACACATGTCCTTTCTTTCCCTTAATGAAAGCTATAAGGAGGTTTTCACTACGTCTTTTGAAGGCCAATATAAAACCTTATGGAAGCCACAGTCTAGTTCAGAGTGTGACATTTAAATTTTCCTTTTAAACCAAATTACTTGCCTTTATAAAGAATACTTTCTTTGGCTTAAACTTTTCACCAACTTGCAATCTTGCCTCATAAGCCACAGTTTTCAGCCCCTGTTTAAAACCACGGTTGATTTTAAATTGGTCTTCTCCACTCTTGATGACTTCAATAAAAATCATGTTGTGGGCTTTTAAATTCCTCAGTGTATTTACAGTACATGTTGGTCAACTGAGAGGCAGATGCCAGAACCATACTTGTGTTCCTGAACCTTGGCTTCTGAAGCTTTCTCTTGCTGCGCAATTGACTATGAAAGAGTTTGTATTCCCTATAAAAATATTTCCACTTTATTTGCTCACCCACTTTTTAACAGTAATATACACATATTTTTAACCACTAACGAACGCAACATGAAAATATTTATACTTGCTTTCTCATCGCCATGTTGGCACGTTCCCACTGGCAGTGGGCATGGAAAAGAGATATCACTGGAAGATCCACGTACATTTTGCCATTCTCTGCATAGTCCTGTCATTACAGAACAGAGAGATCCAAATTTTGCTGAAACGTGGCAATTTGATACTTCTCTTGAGTTTATATATGGCTGTTTAAACGGTAGGTTTAGGAAATGAGATTATCATTTTGCTATTGTTGTTTTTGATTTCCCCTTCTCTTTATGTCTTGCCCTGTTTTTTCTAATATATTTCTTCTTTTCCACTTTTTTTTCAGGGTTAATTTTGGGGGGGCAGTTAATGAGGGTATCTCATGTTCGCTTCTTCATGTTGTATTTATTTTGTGTCTGTTTATATGTATTTGTAGTAGTATAATTGCAATAATCTTGTTATTACCCAGTTCCTTTTCCCTTGCTCACAAATGTCACATCCCCGTGGAATTGTTTTAGGTATACATGGGATCTTCTGGATTTATGTCTACTTAATAACAAACGAGTCAATTGGCATGCAGTTACACACATGACAATTATGTATGATGGTATACATAGTTGATCTATATGCTTGATCTATATGCTTAAATCACCATTTGTAATTTATAATAAAAGATTTGCATGTACTCTGTTAAGAAGAGTTCTTCAACAGGTGTCTTAATTATTTTGAGAACACTGTCCTTGTCTTAAACACATTGTACCAGGAAACAGAATATTTGGGCTTTATATACAGTAGAACAATAGTTCATTTGAGTGGGACGTGAACAAACGCAGGCTCAACCAAATGCTATTGTTAATTTTAACATCAGCAGACTATCTTCCGTGCATATTAGGCAAAGACTTGGTGTTGACTTTAGATTTGAATGGCATTTGTGGTAGCCTATGCATTAGATTTAATCTCCACAATCCAGTGAAGTATCTTTTTTAAAGTATCTTTTTAAAAAATAACTATTCAAAGCATCTTTACTAAAAGTCACTCATTTTGTTTAGTGAAAACGTTATAACAAATTATTCCACACTAATACATTCATGTTTATGAATTCTGTCATGAGTAAGTTTCCTCCAGCGGATTATAATAAGTTTCTGGAGGCAAGATTGGTACATTTTTAGAGGGATGGAGGGTGGTAAGTTACTGAAAAACTTTCGGTTGGGAATATCCAAGATAGCCAAGCCCAATGGATTGGTGTAATGGAAGACTGTGAGTAAGCTGGGGCCTTGAGAACTGGGTAGAAATGGAAGAATAGGAGAGCAAGAGGCTAAAAAAGAATCTCTACTTCACTGGGTGTGGTTACAGTAATTCCAAAACTTTACAGTGGGAAGCATTCTGTTTTTATAATAAAATGTATAGTGGCATAATATGTTAAACTGTCCCTTGGCTTGATCTTCAGTGTATATAGAACTGGAGGCCCTTTCTTCGCTCAGCTTACTGTCACTCAATAAGTCAATGGAAGACTATCAGAAACCAAGCCTTGGGCCATATACAAGAGATGAAGGATTTAGGAGAAATGGGTTAGGGTTTTTTGCACTAACAGACTCTTTGGCTCAGAAAGGGAATTGGAGGGATTCCAAGTAGGGAGAGCTGACTGGACCTCAAAGCTTAGCCTGAACAATCAGGCACTTTTTGTCACTAGCACCCAGAAGCCTGTGCAATGAGCCTTTCAGGTGTACAGTGACCATCACCTGTCCCCGTACAAGTGAGAGCTGTCCCTCTCTACTTGCTACTTTTCTTTGAACTTTGAACAGATGGTTTAGTTCATACATTACAAGGGGAAAGTGACACATTACACACACAAAGACTTTTGTTTCTCTTAAAAAACTGATTCCTGCTGACAGTTATGCCTAAGCTAAGCCTGTCAAAGGCACAAAGTGAACTGAAGCTTAAAAAATATCGTTAAAAAAAAAAATCCTGTATCTTTAAGACAGTGAGATAGCCCAGTAGATAAAAAAGTGAAACATACATTCATTTCTACTTACTCTTGAATTCCTTTGGTGCCTCACAACAAAGTAGGAATTTTGCTTCAGTCATTTGAATAAACTAAAGCTGGATAATTCTAGCACAATTCCGGAATATAAATTATGAAGGTTCTTAAGAATCTATGAAATTAAAGAAGATAATGTTAAATATACTGCACAATATTCTCTGAGATTAAAGAAAATAATGTTAAATGTACTACGCCATATACTAGGTCCAGTCTGCCATTTATTTAGTTTGTCTCAGACTAAATTAATATTCATAAGCCCCAGAATACTGCAGTGGAACACTTACTCATTTTTAGGACCTAAGGCATGAAACAGTCACCAAATAAAGATAACATCCTATTAGAAGTGTCAAATAATGAATACTATCAGTACTGTAATATGTGCAAACAGCAAACATCACTAGTGTTGACAAGCCTGTGACTATTCCACTAATAGACTGTGGCTCTCAGGGAATACAGTCTGATTCTCAAAGCTAGCCCTTCTTTGAATTACAGCTTTTCCAGCTGTCATCTGGGAGAGCCCCAGAGCATCATACAGCTGCTGTTTTAGTAGAAAATGTAACCAACAATTCCTCCGACAGCGTTTGTGAATCCGAAGTGAGAGATTGTGTTCTCCAATCCTCATTCTGAGTTTTGCCTAAGGATGTCTCTGCTGCTGAACTTGGGTTTAGGAGAGAGATTTTGAATATCTCGTTATGTATTCATAGGCTGCCCCAGAAGGCCTCATCAAAAACTTAACACTTTTTCCATCAACTTTATTTTTAAAGGAAATGGGTGAGAAATAGCCATGTGTTCACTCGTTGCCAAGGATATCGGTGAGAAAACACCTAAAATATGTACAGCTTATGTCATATCATTGCCTAATAAATTAGTACCAAAAAAGTGCAAAACCTCAAGAATACCTAATGATGACAGTATATTTTATCACACTGTACAAAATGAAAACAGTCTGCAGAGCTTGCCAGAAATTTTAGGGACAAAATTCAGCAGTCCATTTCACATGCTGTGTGATGTTATAAGTGTCCAGATGTGGAAAACCAACTTGGATATCCAGACTGGGGACACCCAGGATCATTACCAAGACCTCATCTACCAAATTTTAAAATGATTTCCAGGTATACACAAAGGTATAAACAACCCTACAATGTATCCTATCTGCCCCTCACTGAGTTTCAATAGTGATTAACAGTTTGCAACACTTTTTTTTCCTTAGACACCTCTCTCAACATTTTTAAAGGAATATTTGAAAAAAAATCCCAGCTATCATGTCATTTCACCTGTAAATATTGTCAGCATGCAACTTTAAATTCTAAGGGCTTTTTATTTTTTTTTTAAGACTTTATTTATTTATTTGACACAGAGAGAGAGAGATCACAAGCAGGCAGAGAGGCAGGCAGAGAGAGAGGGGGGAAGCAGGCTCCCTGCTGAGCAGAGAGCCCGACGTGGGACTCAATCCCGGAACCCTGGGATCATGACCTGAGCCAAAGGCAGAGGTTCTAACCCACTGAGCCACCCAGGCACCCCTCTAAGGGCTTTTTAAATTTAACCACCAAACCCACACACGAAAAGTATTAATAATTGCAAAATATCATTTATATTTGTATTTCTAGTCTGTATTCAAATCACCGTTTTGAAAATATTTTACTATGGCTTTTTAAAATTTTATTTTATTTTATTTCATTTTTCCCAAATACTTTTATTTTATTTTTTCAGTGTTAACAAGATTCATTGTTTATGTAAAACACCCAGTGCTCCATGCAATACGTGCCCTCCTCAATGCCCACCACCAGGCTCGCGCATCCCCTCTACGCCCTCCCCTCCAAAACCCCCAGTCTGTTGCTCTGATTTCACAGTCTCTCATGGTTCTTCGCCCCTCTGATTTCCTCCAATTCACCCCTCCCTTCCCTCTCACGATGTCCTCCACCTATGGCTTGTTGTTTCTAATAGGGATCCAAATAAAGCAAATGAATACAAATACTACATGGTATTACTTACATGAGAACTCTTAAAAAAAAAACCCAAAACCCCCTCAAGCTCATAGAAGTAGAGCATAGAATGGTGGTTGCCAAGGGCTGGCATGGGGGAACAGGAAGAGATTAGTAAAAGGGTACAAATTTTCAGCTACAAAATGAGTAAGGTTTGATAATCTAATGCATATAACATGGTGACTGTAGCTGATAACATTGTATTATATAATTGGATTTTGCTAAGAGAATACAATTTATTTTTACTTGTTAAAGAGTTTGTTTGTTTATTTATTTGACAGAAAGAGAGGGAGGGAGAGAGCACAAGCAGGGGGAGCTGCAGGTAGAGGGAAAGAGAAAAACAGGCTCCCAGCTGAGCAAGGAGCCCAATGCGGGACTCGATCCCAGGACTCTGGGATCATGACCTGAGCCCGAAGGCAGATGCTTAACCAACTGAGCTACCCAGGGCTCCCGAAGAGAATAAAATGTAAATGTTTTCACCACATATACAGATTTATATATATGTCAATATGTACATATATACATATATAAGTATATATATGTAATGGCTGTGTTAAATAACTACATGGGAGAAATCTTTCACAATGTATAAATATATCAAATCATCACGTTATACACTTTAAGTATCTTACAGTTTTACTTGTTGATTATACCTCAATAAAGCTGAAAAAAAATAAGATCAATATATTGCATTTTTTTCATCAGTCTCCGAAGCCTCTCTTATTCTGTAATAGTCCTCTTTCAGGACATCTCTTTGCACCATTGGTGTGACAGAGGGTTTAGAATATTCTGTCTTCTGGATTTGACCAGTAGTTTTCTCTTGCTAAGATCTCTTTGGATTTTTCCTGTAAACAGCTATTTAAATCTAGAGGCTTGATCACATTCAGCTTCCATTATTCATTGGTAGTTCTGAATACTTACTGCAACCAGTCGGAAGACACAGGTCTGCTCGCCCTGCTCTTAGTATGGCTAATAGTGACCAGCAGGGTCAGATGGGGTCAGTCTGATTCTCTATTATAAGGATCCCCATCACTACATTTTTTTTTCAGCAGCAACTTATGACTGTGGTATAGATCCATTATTTCATTGTGGTTGGCAAAATAATAATTGTCTGATTTTGTCCTTTCTGGAATTCCTTCCTAAGGGAATTAAGAGTACACTTATCTTGATGAGTGCTGAGGAATGTATAGACTTTTTGAATCTTTATGTTGTACACCTGAGTGTTACACCTGTAACAACATCAGTTGTACACCTGAATGTTAATAACACCGTATGTTAACTAAGTTGGATTTAAAATTAAAAAAAAATTAAAAGTCAAATAAATAAATAAATAAAGGTTTAAATCGAGGCCTTTAAAAAAATTCTACTTTATCAATTATTTAGTTATCCTGAATACAGGACAGTTTCCCCTTATTTACTGTTGCTCAAGATAATGTGTTGTCATACTAGCAACCTCATAGATATCCGAAGGTCATTATTATTCTGAGGTCATTATGAATGCAGAGATTTATTGTAATCCACTGCAGTTATTATGTCAAAAGTATCCCATCTAGGAAGTCTCTTCAAGTTGCCTCCTATGCCCTTTTGACATGGTCCAATTCCTCTTTGATAGCTTCCTTGCTTTCTGGCACACTGAGATCTCCCAGGCTCATCTAATACATTTCTGGACCTGATACCAATTATTTCTCTAAGAAACCTTCCTTCTTGTTAGTGGGAAATCTAATGACTAAATTTTACTTTTATAAAAAAATATGTCCTTGAGTCATGGGTATAAATATTGCATACAGTGTCTTTCATTTTTTTCCAAAATTCCTGAAGTATTTGAAAATCTAGACATAAAACCTGAGAGTGGACCTTTCAAAGTTTGACCAGCCAAGTGTCACTACTGTAATAATTTAAAAATTTTATGTAAACTTATAAGTAGCCTGTGTAAGTCTTTTCTTCTGTGTCTTTATAATTTTTATTTAAAATAATTTTGGTTTTCTGAAACAAGAAACTTGTATACCAGTGTTCATTTAGCAATCCTAAAATGTAAGCAAAATATAGTTTAAAAATGATATTCTTTTTTTAAAAAGATTTTATTTATTTATTTTTTAGAGGGAGAGAGAGAGAGAGCACAAGCAGAGGGAGCAGCTGCAGAAGAAGAAGCAGGCTGCCTGCTGAGCATGAAGTCTGATGTGGGACTTGATCCCACAGCCCTAAGATCATGATCCGAGCTGAAGGCAGACGCTTAACTGACTGAGCTACCCAGGCATCCTGAGATGATATTCTTAATCACACAATTACTGGTTTTTATTTTCAATGATTAAGAAAAAAAATCATTCCTGAATCTGCTTTTCTAAAGTTAGCATGGTTTTTTTGTTTGTTTTTTTAGAGAGGGAGACGGAGAGAGTGGGGGTGGGGAGAGGGAGAGAGAGAGAGAGACTCTTAAGCAGGTACTCTATCTCAGGACCCTGAGATCATGACCTGATTCTAAATCAAGAGTCAGACATGTAACTGACTAAGCCACCCAGATGTCCCTTGAAGCTAGTGTTTCTTTCTTTCTTTTTTTCTTTTTTCATTATATTAGTCACCATACAGTATGTCATTAGTTTTTGATGCAGTGTTCCAAGATTCATTGTTTGCATATAACACCCAGTGCTCCATGTAATACGTGTCCTCCTTAATACCCATCACTGGGCTAACTCTTCCCTTCAGTCCCCTCCCCTTTAAAACCCTCAGTCTGTTTCTCGGAGTCCACAGTCTCTCATGGTTCTTCTCCTCCTCCAGTTACGCCCCCTTCATTTTTCCCTTCCTTCTCCTAATGTCCTTCATGCTATTCCTTATGTTCCCCAAATAAGTGAAACCATACGATAATTTACTTTCTCTGCTTGACTTATTTCACTCAGCATAATCTCCTCCAGTCCCATCCATGTTGATGCAAAAGCTGGGTATTCATCCTTTCTGATGGCTGAGTAATATTCCATTGTGTATATGGACCATATCTTCTTTTTCTATTCATCTGTTGAAGGGCATCTCTGCACTTTCCACAGTTTGGCTATCGTGGACATTGCTGCTATGAACATTGGGGTGCATATGGCCCTTCTTTTCACTACATCTGTTATCTTGGGTAAATACCCAGTAGTGCAATTGCTGGGTCATAGAGTAGCTCTATTTTTAATTTTCTGAGGAACCTTCACACTATTTTCCAAAGTGGCACAGACTCACAGACCGGTAGCCACAGGGAAAGACGTTTATAGTGTTTCTGTAATGGAACATTCAGTGCTACAGTTGGAAGTGTAGCTTTGAAGTAGGTTTTTAGCTATAATTTAGATACACCAAATCCATTTCTGTCAAAAGAAATTGAAATCCAGGTTTATTGCTGGTAACTAGAAATACAGCATATGGGGTTCAGCTCCCACCTCTCTATTGCACTGGTAGGATGCAGAAAGGAGAATGACTTAGAGGAAGGACTATTTCATCTGTTGTCTGGACTTCTGTGCTGGTTTATGTTTCTGCTCAGACCTAAAAGATAAGACTTTTGTATCGAAGAAAGAGTTTCTTAGCTCCTTGTCTTCCTAAAATCCCTAGAGCCTGGCATGCAAAGAACTCTACTTTGTCCTGATGTTTTTCAAAGCAGTGCAATTCCTTAGTCAAGTAGTGCTGAAAATTTCAATATGATTAGAATCTTCCTACATTTCCAAGTTCTAGTCACTGTCCATGGTGCAAAATTCTCCAAATAACCCTAACCCTTTCTTCTTCCTCTTCCCCTCCTCCTCTTTCTTTTCCTCTTCTTCTCCTTTTTCTTGTTTTTCTTCTTCTTCCTCCTCTTCTTCCTCCTCCTCCTCCTCCTCTTCTTCTTCTTCTTCTTTTTTTTCTTTTTTTTTTGCATTAATTGTTTTGGTTCCTGGAGCCCTAATAGGTAGATTCCAAGAGTTAATGTTACTTAGATCCATAGGCACTTGGGACCAAGGTAGTACTAATCAATATTTTGAAATAATAGTGTAAAAGAATCTCATAAGCACACTCAGCATTAGGGGACACAGATGGGTGAAAATCAAGGTGGAAATAAGAGGTAGTTGGTCTCTGGGGTACCGGCTGGTCCAACACGGCAGTCCTGAAATTGGCCTGAATGGATATGGACTCTCTCCCCCTCTCCAACAACCTCCCTCTTCTGTCTCTCACTAAAAACGTTCCGTCTCTTAGTAAAAACTGCCCTTTGACTCATATAGGTCATTCATTTTTAGATTTTACCTGCAACACTTTTCATTATCAAATCGTCTCGTGTGGCCTTCTGGAAATATTGATCAAGTTCAAGGAGGCTTGTTGTTTTTCTATTTCGAAATAATAGCAAACCCTTATATAACACTTATTCTATGAGCCAGATACAGTCCTAAGAACTATACATAGATCAACTCACAACAGCTCTGTGAGAAGGCTCCTGTTATCAGTCCCATTTTATAGATAAGAAAATTGAGATGCTGAGTGAAGATCAAGTAACTTGTCCAGCATCACACAAACAATTAGGGACAGGGCTGTGATTTGAGCCCAAGAAATGTGCCCACTAGTCTTAGAGCCACTCAAAGCTAGTTTAACATATAATTAGCTTCTGTGAGCTGGAGCCATGCGGTGTTATGAAGAACTGGGTCGTGGTCTTCAAATGGTTTCCAATTTAATCTTGGAACTGTGAAAATAGCATAAAGCCATTCTCAGTTACTATAACAGAGTGAATTTCTTTCTAAAATAAACAAAGCAACAACCATGTAGGTCTCTGATAATAAAATTGATATCTGAGGTTGTCCTTGAAGATAAAGTGGAAAATTATATACTACCATTAAAGTGACTGCATTCTGCATCAAAGTTCCTGGTATATAATCTGAGAGAATCCCAAAATAAAGACTGAAAGGTATCAGTCAAAGGAATGATGCTCATATTAGAATGTATAGATTAGAATCTGGATTAATCACAATGTATAAAGAGATATTCTAAACCAAAATCATGAATCTGAGAATATCTCAATCTACACACAAAAAGTTGATCTACTATCCCCATCAGCACCCAGCCAGCTCCTAACTATTTTCTACAAAACTGGAAGTTACTGAATTCAAAACAGAAAGTATACTAGACCTGAAACAATGGGTGGGCAGGAAAATGATGCATAGCTCCCCACAATCTTATACTCATACACTGGGCTGCCGATTCCTTCTTGGGATCAATGTAATGTTGCTCCTAAATGCCGTATGGTTGTGTGGCATTGGAAACTAGCTGGTGTTGACTAGGCAGAGACCACCAACCTCTAGATGGGCTTGGAACCCAGGTCTCTGAAGGTGAAAGGTCACAGCCTCACCTCGCAACACCACTTTGGGTCTGTTTCTTATTACCAGATAATTTCCAGAAGGAGACCAGGCCATGGGCCTGATCTTCCAGGAGCAGTACAGAGGGAAACGAAGAGTTCAAAGAGGAGAAGTGATATTCTTTGTGCAGTAGCTTTTCAGTGACTGACAGAGCAGCGATGGTGTCAGGAGAGGGCAAGTCTCTCCCAGTCCCGGCACAGGCTAAGTGTGATTTCTCCTCATAGCTTATCATGAGAACATAAGAGGAAATGAAGAATCTGTTAACAGAAGGTCCGGCTAACTCTCAGAACCCCATTTGACAGAGCCTTTGGCAGGCATGGTCCCAAAAGAGGGGAGGTAAAAACCACATTCATGTACCTGAGGTGAAGGACCACCATTAAAAATAAATAAGAAACTCCAAATGTGTAAATCCGATATAAGCCAAACCATATGGCATAAAATGAAAACATTTTCTTCTAATACCTTTGGTAAAATTGTTTCTTACCAGATTTTATATATGGGAAAGTATTAACACACCTTTTGCCATGTAGTTTCTCCCCTGATATATGGCATTGATAATATAAGTAGTTCAATGATACTTCCACTGTTTGGGTAGCAAGGTATATAAAAAGAATGTTGTGCATATAGGAAAAGTGCTAAAATCCCGGGGTAACACCTCATACATTAGTGGCCTTCCATGGTGAACAAAGTCATTTTTCAGGCAAGTCATAAAGCAGCCTCAAACACAAGTATTTCAGTGTTTGCTCCAAATGAGGCAGTGGCCCAGGGACCGCTGTTCATCTGACATCATTTCTGACGCAGCGTGGGTTTGGTATCTGATTAGGACTTCCCGCCACCGTGGTGCCAGACTTACCCCTTCAGTGAGGGGGCCGAGGGAAATTAATGTGTCAGAGTTACCAGAAGGTGAGAGTGTCTGCTTCAAGTTTCCTTTGGAGAGCTTCAGCTGGAATGGCCTTTGATTCTTTCCCAGAGAATCTTTTTGAAGCTATTTATGGAGTTCGGTAATAGGTAAAGATGAGCTTGCAACAGAAAACGTAGCCAGCCTCAGACGTGAAGGTGCCCTGGAGGGCGCGGTGACGTTTGTGTACAAATGTGGTTAAATAGCTGACTTGTGTCAAGGATGCACTGGCGTCTCCTGGGAAGCCAGAGCGGCCGTGTTCCTTTACCCCCTAAAGGTTACATTTGCAACTTGGCCGGGCCGCTGACCCACTGCCTGGTTCTGGAAAATCACATAACTTCTTAAAGTGTCAATTTATTTACCTTAAATGAGAAAGAAAATGCTATGTGCTTCACTAATGTATGAGAAAATTGGGTAGAAAATACCCAAATGTGCCTTGAGATTTTTCAATGAAAGGTGATCTATACATAAAAGTATGATTTCTGTAATGTGTGTTTTCTCTCCCCCTTCTCCTCCTCTTGGCCTGTCAGCTGCTACATACATAAAACTTACCACAACCCCCAGCCCTTTTCATTTCCACTTTCTAGGCAAACTTTTGGATGTGAGAATGGAAGATTCTGGGGTGCACCTTTTCTTTATTCCGTTGAAGCGATGCGCATAAAAGATTTCTACAGACTTCAAGTCGAACAGAAGTATCAGTTACTATTTCCTTTTCTTATTGAGAAGGTATAGCATAAGAATACATGCTTTGCACCAGACAAATCTGGATGTGAACCCTGGGTGTGCCATCTGCTCACACTTATGTACAGCTCATTCTAACACACATGCATTTACATATTCACATGTGAGCAAATACAGTCATAGACTACGCACGCACATGTACACATGTACACAGACACTCTCACTCATGCATGTATACGCATGCACATGCACAAGAGTGAACTCACACGCATGCCTCTATACATGCAGCTTCTGCACACTTAACTACTCTTTGCAGATGTTCTGGGACTAGAGAAGCAGTTATATGTGTTTGGCTATTCTTGAGCATGCTACTATACTTCCCAGGAAGGACATTTTATTTTGCAATTTTTATAAGGATTTTATTTATTTATTTGACAGAGAGAGACACAGCGAGAGAGGGAACACAGCAAGGGGAGTGGGAGAGGGAGAAGCAGGCTTCCCACAGAGCAGGGAGCCCGAGGCGGGCTCGATCCCAGGACCCTGGAATCATGACCTGAGCTGAAGGCAGACACTTAACGCCTGAGCCACCCAGGCGCCCCTGCATCTTTTACATAGTACAGAAAGCCTTTTCTCTTAGTGTAGAGGCCAATGGCACCAATTTGGGGCCAGAAGACTGTGTTTGAGTCCTGCCTCCACTATAGCTGTGTGACCTTGGATAAATTACCACACATTTGTGCCTCTGTTTCCTCATTTGTAGATCAGGAGTAATAATAGTACCTACCACACCACCTTATAAGGGTGTTTTAAGGATTAATTCATAAGCTACTCAGAACAATGCTTGGTATGTGGTAAATGCTACATACTCGTTTACTATTAATATAAAAGGGGGAACAGCTCAGCTAAAAAGGGAGTTTTTTTTTAATGTCATGGTCTTTAATGCAGTTTTCCATGTGTTAAGGGGTGAGTGAAATGCACCATGTATGAATCCCCCAACATTTTAATGGACCAGGTCTTCCTAATACTGTGCATAGAAAGGATATGTAGTTTTCATAGTAAATTCGGGCTTTTCTGGTTCACCCACAGGGAGAGTCAGGTCTGTGCTCCAAGGATTTCCAGAACTGAGACCATAACCTAGCTAATTGCTGTCCATTCTTGGAAATTCATTTCAAGATGTTCTCCTAGGAGTTTAATGGTAGGCGATTATCTGTCTTCTCAGAAATCTGGAGTATTGGGTCTGGCCTCTAAATGTGAAAGAAAATAGGCCTCACTGCTTAATATTTATTTTCTTGAGTGATGTAATAAAGCTGGCCGTCATAGTTGCTAGGGCTCTATTTCTCCCATACCAAAAACCCTTACGTGTGGCTGTATTATTTTGTATTATATGTAGCTGCTGTAGTTCATAAGAATGATTTAAAAATGTTGATTGCTTCTCAGATTCTGTCTATATAATTATGATGTACTTCGGACAGATAAATCGTACCTTCATGTTGGACTTCTGGGCCGAGTAATCAGTCTTATGGAGGTGCTAAAAGAAGACTGAGGAATGTGTATTAAGCATGTAACTAATCAAGATTTGAAGAAATACTAACTCCCGAATTAACAATCTTAGTTATTAATTCCAAATTACCCTTCATCACAGCCCATCCTAGCCTTGATTTCCAACAGACTTGGAGATAGTCTGTCAACTGGGAGTGAAACTTCTATTTGTAAAATAAAATAAAATAAAATAAAATCTCCTTCAATGGATAGTCCTCTGGGTCTACGTGATAGTATAATATGTAAATCTTTGCAACTTTGATTTCTAAACAGAAATTATTTCTGTATCTTCTCTCTTCTAGAACCTACTGTTGAAGGGTCCATACCCCTTCACTTTGACTCATGGAGACATGGTGTGCTTGCACCTGAGTTAGGTGCCTGCCTTTCCCTCAACCGTAAATTTTCAGCCACATTATCAGCTTATTTTCTGCTTCTCATTTGTATTAAGGTGTATGAGCTGCATAAAGTGTTTAGATAAATATAATTAATATTTACATTTATTGAGCTAACCATTTCTTTCTCTGAGATTCCCCTTACATACCAAAAAAGTTTGATATAAATCACTTTCAGAAAAGGTTTGGAGTTATGCTAGATTGTAGCTTAAACATTTCTATTGAAACAAAATTTAACAAAATGTGTAAATGAGAATAAATGATGGGAAGGAAATTAAATTTTTGTTAACCTGATATTTTGTGATGTCTCAGGCACTAATCTTTATTTGAATTATTTCATTTAATACCCACAACAGGCATGTGAAATATTAAGTGATAAGGACAAGGAAACCAAGGAATTGTTGAAACCAAGGAAATTGCACTCATAAATGCAAGAGATGAGATTTTTATCCTAGATATAAATTAGATTTTCAATGTAGAAGTGCTTTATGAATATTTCAAGCTATTTATTTTTAGTATAATCACTTTTTGGTATAATAAAATAAAATTTATTAAGGCCTTAGAATATGCAGTTTTTGATGAGAGACACTGGAAAATTTTTTAAAAATTAATTCCCATATTCGAAGATGGGAATTTAGTTGGAGAGAGAAAACACACAACCCACACCCTCAATAATCATGTCACTCTATAAAACAGAACTTGAGACAGACAAATAGGAGTAAAGAAAACTAATTTATGGAAAATCTCCTGAACGAGGT
>CM052899.1:43375901-43438690 GCA_028534135.1 Potos flavus
GAAAGGAAAGGAAAGGAAAAAAAAGAAAAGTGATTACCATGAATAAGGACACCCTGTTAAAAGAAAAGGAAGTATTTTTCTTAAAAAAATTTTTTTTAAGTTCCAAGACAATTCTTGAAGATTAAATACAAATGCAGTGCTCTGTGGGCACAGTGTGCCTTTTCACAGGATAAATAAAAAAGAAGCCATTTGTAAAATACAGTCACAGCAAATCTCATGACTGAGAATGTGTGGACGTTAAAAATATATATCCGATATTTACCTTCTTGATAAATGGCTCATTAGGGCACTACTACTAGAAGTCGGGGAAGGCAGAACCTGGCTTTAGGTATTTTAAGTGGCATTTCATGTTTTCTTTAAGTTCAGAGGGTTAAACAGGAAAGTGGTTTCACATGTCGGTCCTTCCTAAAAACTGAGGACAAAAATGATGAGCTAGTCACTTTTCTAGAGGGGAAAAACCCGAGGTAGAATATGCGATCTCTGGAGACTCAGCCCCGCGGTAAGTGGAACCTTCTGAGGACGGGGCTGCGCGAGTCAGCAGCTGGGTTCTGTCACCCTGACTGGGGCGGCCTTGTTAGTGTAGCGTGACCCCTGGAGCGCTCGCATAGATAATACCGGCACCTCTCTCCACTCTAATCTCCTCCCCGTCTGAGCAATTCAGCAGGAGATAGGGGCAGTAAGGCCATAGTATTCCAAACAACATTTAGCTGAATGGTAGCTGAAGATTGTGACAGCCAAAAGACAAATTCTCCCAGTCAAATGCGTTCTTTCCCAGAAAAGTTTCCTGTTTTCCTACTTTGGAGACACAGAAATGTCCTTAAAATGGAACCCAAATGGAAAGCCCACACCATCCTTAGCTGAACTGAAGAAGGCTGAAAGTGCAGTCAGAATTTTCTGGAAGCGTCTTATGCTACAGTGGGCTGTCAGAAACACCACCACATGTCCAGATAAAGACCAATCCATCCATTCATGGGTTTGCATATTTTGTTGCTGGTGTGCTCTATCTCCAGATGTGTGCAGATAGCCTGTTTGTGCATTGCACATTTAAATACTTGGTGGCCTGCAGTCATTCTTCCTGGGATGAGACAGTGTTAGGAGCACGTAACCTGGGTCAAAACCCCACATACCAGTGGAGAAGTGCTGCTTTTCATGTCAGTGATACAACCTGCCCTACAGTGAGACACCAAGACCGTGTTTCTCGCAGTCTGTCCGAGGTAGCAAAAGTTACAAACTTTTTTTAAAAAAATATTTTATTTATTTATTTGACAGAGAGAGATCACAAGTAGGCAGAGAGGCAGGCAGAGAGAGAGGGGGAAGCAGGCTCCCCGCTGAGCAGAGAGCCCAACGCGGGGCTGGATCTCAGGACTCTGAGATCATGACCTGAGCCAAAGGCAGAGGCTTTAACCCACTGAGCCACCCAGGCGCCCCATAAACTTTCTTAAATTCGTGTAGCTAATTCTCAGGGCTGTCGTTGTACCTAACGTTCTTTTGTATTTCTAAGTGGGAAGTGAAACAAATCAGTATTTGATATATAGAAGGAGAATGAGGAGCCCTCCCTGTGGTTGCTTTTTCTATTTCTGTGGTTTTCTTTTCAAAATATGCAGCAACAGGATTTTGCTGTGATGTTCTAATAATCCAATTTGGGTTTTAAATTCTGGCAATAGGACTTATGGGAAAAAAATAAACTATCTCTCCGGTAATCTGCAATGTCTGGTGCTCTGAAATAAGATCAGATAGTGATCAGAGATGATTCTTTCCTGTGAAAGGGCACTGTGTTTTGGGAAAGGCTGATTAGTCTTTTAGTTTCGCCTGTGCAAAACATGACCTGACTCGTGTGCTAGCATTTTTTTTGGAGCCTATATATAGCCAGCATCTCTCACACCTTTGAAGCTCACGATAGTGATTAATTATAAATGATGCTAATCATTTAAAGAATCTCCTTTCAGAAAAGTGTGCATATTACACACTTCAGAAGAGGCTAATAGATCAATAAAGAGCTATTTTCTATATCATTCTTTTAAACAACATCATTAACATCATTCTTTTAAACAGACTTGTTTAATAATAAGGAGTAGATTTCCTTTACTAAATAGTATATTATACAGCATTGGAAATCATACTTCATCTGAGAAAACTAGATTTCCCACGTGTCAAGTGAAATAGTTTTGTTTGACCTTGATCTGTTGGTCAAAGAAAGTAGGGGCGCCTGGGTGGCTCAGTGGGTTAAAGCCTCTGCCTTCGGCTCAGGTCATGATCTCAGGATCCTGGGATTGAGCCCCGCATCAGGCTCTCTGCTCAGCAGGGAGCCTGCTTCCCTCTCTCTCTCTCTGCCTCCCTCTCTGCCTACTTGTGATCCCTCTCTGTCTGTCAAATAAATAAATAAAATCTTAAAAAAAAAAAGAAAATAATCTCACTCGTGTGTGTGTGTGTGTGTGTGAGTGTGTGTCTGTGAGTGTCTGTGAAAGAGGGGGCAGTAGAGATGATCATTCACTCTTGTACACTGAAATAAATCATTTGTTAAATCTGCCTTATAAGTCTTAATAGATTATGAAACATGATCAATTAACTCATTCTCATTAGAATTATTTGATCAGTTTATTAACAGCTATATCTTTATTTTATTTTTGTCACAGTAACGAAAGGGAGACTTTTATTAATCGTAAACATGCTCACTGTTTCATCCTAATTAGGATCATCTTACAACTGGAACTTGGTCTTTTTCAAGTCAATCCCTTTACTTTATCGAGTCAGACACAGAATCAAAGAAGTGGGATAATTCCTTTGAGTTCACCAAACTGGTTATCGTGGGAGCTCAAGATCCATCCAGGTCTGCTGCATGAGTCTATCCTTTCTACCTCTTTCTCCTGTACTTGACAATTTTAAGCTATTTGTGATAAGTCAGCAAATAAATGGATAAATAGAATTACAAACCTCTTTTTATAGTTCAAACATATTCAAATAAAATTATAGAAAGAGCCAGATTTTTAAAAAACAGGCAAAAGAGGCAATGTCTGCAGGGCACTGAGCTGTAAAAAGTACTGGAATAAATAAGAAATATGATGCCAGGAAACGAGGATTTCTGCAGAACACTTCGTACATAACTGATAAACAGTAACTTGGTCCTGCTCTTGGTGAAAATAACATTCTTTGCCCATGCCAACTTATCCGAGTATTTTATTTTGGCTGTGATTCACAAGTTGCCAAGGAGTGCCAGGGACACTTTGCTAAAATTCAGAAACAAGTAATACAAAGCTCTACTGAAAGCTGATTTATTATATTATTGAAAGAATCATTTAAATATTAAGTTGTTTAATATACTTCCTGAGAAATTGTCTATTTCAGAACATTAAAAATACAAATTGAAGAATGAAAAATGGAGAAGAATGAGAAGATTTCACAGACACGAAAGCCACCAGAAAATAAATATTTATGTTATTTGGAATATATATATATATAATATGTATATATAACTATGTTATTTGGAATATATATATAATATATATAACTATGCAATTATGCATTATAACTACTGCATAATTATATCTATTCCAGTAGTGAGTGATGAAGAAAGTTAACAAAAGATAATTTCCAGAATTTTAAAATGTTATCTTTTTAATGGAGAGGAAAATCCCATGTATGTATTCAATAGCCACAGTAACGAAAACCACTTAGAAGTAAATGTAACAAGAAATATTCTAATCCTACACAGAGAAAACCGTAAAACATTACTGAAAGCAAAATATTCTTGAAGATATGAAAGACATTCCTTGTTCTAGGACTGGATGTCTCAAAATACCGAGATGCCAGTTCTCTATTAGTTAACTTATGAATTCGATGTGATCCTAATAAAAATACCAATGGCCTTTTGTTTTTTAACAGAGCTAGATAAATTTGTATTTAAGTTCACTTGAAACAATAAATATGGAATGCTAGTTAGAAAAACTGAAAGGCAGAGGGAGGCCTATGAGATAATAGAACACAATACAAAGCATCTGTAATTGAAACAACATGATATTGGTGTATCACTAGATAGATAACCAGTAGAATAGAATAGAAAATCCAGAAATAATCCTACTATACAGAGAAATCCAGCATATGATACAGAGGTTGCTCTCTAATCACGAAGGCAAGAGTTGTTTTGTTTTGTTTTCTTCTGTTTTTAATAAATATATTGGAACAACTGGATAGCCAAAATAAAATTAGATCCAACCTTTTGCATCATAGACAAGAATAAACCCCAAATCAATCAGAGAACTCCAAGTAAATATGACATGCATATAGGCATTAGACAAAAAAGTAGGTAAATTCTTCTCTAACCTGAGTAAAAGGAATTTCCAATTATGAATAAAAGTCCAGATGCAATAAAAAGAAATGTTAAGTTGTACTACCCAAATTAAAAAATTATATAGCAAAAAACCAAAAAGAAAAAACAAAACAAAACAAACAAAAAACCCCAAACCAACAGAAAAACAGACAAAAAGCCCTACACAAAATGTAAATATCATAAATAACACTTGAAAGACAAATGATGATTGGGAAAAATATTTGCAAAAACACTACAGAGAGGATTAATTTCCCTGATATTCAAAGAAATTTTTAAAATTGGAGAATCTTATAGAAAAAATCCAACAACATGGACAGACTAGTTATGAGAGACATAAAAATTACCCTTAAACATAGGAAAAAATATCCACCTTCATTCGAGTTAGAAAAACAAACCAAATTACAGAGAAATACTATTTCCCACTCATCACGTTCACAAAGAAAAAA
Organism: Potos flavus; assembly: GCA_028534135.1. Taxonomy (NCBI): domain Eukaryota; kingdom Metazoa; phylum Chordata; class Mammalia; order Carnivora; family Procyonidae; genus Potos; species Potos flavus. The sequence continues at coordinate 43,380,672 of CM052899.1, forward strand.
AAATCAAAGCTTGGCAATACACTCTTCTGATAATGATGTTGAGAAAATGGCATTCTCATACATTGCTGTTAGGAATACAAAATGGCACAATCTTTCTAGAATGAAATTTGCCAATATCTGACAAAACTACTTAGTCATTTAACACTGTAGGAGTTTACCAAAAAGATATACACTAACCATATGAACCTATACAATGGAGAAAGAAAAAATATATATATACATGCAAGATTATTCACTATGGGGGCTCCTGGATGGCTCAGTTAAGTGTCTGCCTTCAGCTCAAGTCATGATCTCAGGGTCCTGGGATGAAGCCGTGAGTCATCGGGCTTCCTGCTCAGCAGGGAACCTGCTTCTGCCTCTTCCTCTGCCATTCCCCAACCTATGCTCTCTCATTCTCACTGTCAAATAAATAAATAAATAAATAAATAAATAAATAAATAAATAAAATATTTTTAAAAAATTAAAGAGTATTCCTTACAGCAATTGTAATTACAAATATATTGGAAATTATCTAAATGTCTAAGCATAGAGTTGGTTCAATTAATCATTTTACAAATAATGCAGCACTATACAGTTGTTTAAAAATGAATTATATGTAGTGATTTTTAGGAGACACTGTGAAATAAAAAATGCAAATGAAAAATAACATGTATGTATGCTACTTTTTGTATAACAATGAAGGGAAAGTAAGAAAACACTCAACACACACACATATATCTTATCTTTATATAAAAAAAAAACATGCACACACAGAAAGTGTAAATGAGCAAAAATTGAAGTTGATTACCTACAATGTGTGGGGGAAAATGAGAAGGGCTACAGAAAGAAGTGACACTTCTCTGAGTTTTTGTAAATTTTGACTCTCTGAAAGCATGTTAATGTCAGTCATCAAACAGTAAAATTAAATCAGCAAGAAAAAGAAGGGAGTTCCTGATATTAAAACAAAAAGAAGTAAATGAACTAGATAGAGTGTATTTCAAATGAATCAGTAATCACACTGAAGGAAGGAAAAGAACTAATCTAAGGGAGGTCTCCTGCCTCAGGCGGATTATTGACTGTTACCTGGTAAATGTGGAAGCAGTAATAGAGTTGGAAAATCATCATTTTGCAGCCAACATGGTATAAAGACTGGCTTAGGCAAAAATCACTCAGGGGAGTTAAATCAAAAGGAGATTTTGGTGAGGAGCAGGGCATTTGCATGTCCCACAGATTGCTATTACTTACAAGGAAAAAAAATAATACCTACACAATGGAGAAAGCAAACAACACCCTGACAGGGTGATCAAAGTTAACAACATCAGCAGTGGGTATTCTGTAAGACTGATGAATCACTGACCTCTACTTCTAAAACCAATAATACATTATATGTTCATTGAATTTAAATAAAAATAAAAATAAAAAGTTAACGACATCAATGAGAGGCAGATGGACACAGTACCCTGAGAAGGCAATAGTTTCTTCTGTGTAATATTTCAGCGGAGGTCACATATATGTAACTTCAGTCTAGTCACAAGACACATTGGACAAATTAACAAGGAGGAGCATTCTATTTTTAAAAACAGGGGATTGTTCTTCAAAACTGTCAATGTCATCAAAAGACAAAGAAAAGCTGAGGAGATCTCCCAGATCAAAAGAAGTTAAAGAAATGTGATGACTCAATGTCATACTCAATCCTGGAGTTGATCCTGTCCTAGAGGAAAAATGATATTATATAAGACATTATTATGTCAATTGATAGATGTGGAATACAGCAGAGGGATTCAACAAAAGTTCAATGTGTTGAAGTTCATAAATGTATGTGGTTATACCAATAAATATTCTTATTCCTGAGAAATATACCCTGAGGCATTCTGTATATGATTCTTTTTCTTGCAATTCTTCTTCAAGTTTATTATTATTTCCAAATGAAAAGTTTTTTTTTTTTTTAAATAGCTTATAGACAACACATATAATAATACCCAATTTGGATATAAAGATATGAACATGTTAACTCACATAAAATCAATTTATTATCCCCCCAAGCAAACGTTGAACAGATATGTAGCAAATGTTAGTTTGAGGGATACCAAATGTTGGCCTGCCTGAAGTCCATGGCTCAGTGTTGCCCTAGGGATTTGTGAACTTGTGAAGTAAGCTCAGGTTCTCTTGATATTGTTTGTACCTCCTGAAAATTAGAACTCAAAATCAACCAACAGCAACAAACTTCTGGACTACTTCTGACCTGTAAGAAAAACCTACTTGGGTATCATAAAGAAAATGTTAAAATCCCTGAAAAAAAAAAAAAAACAACAATGAAGTCATCTTAGAGACCCTAATAGACAGTGAGTGAAAATATAGAGTTAGACCTGATATCCACAGTTTCAGGACAGCACAATTCAAAAAAGTTTAGAGAAAAAAATATGTTTGACCCCAAAGCATGAATTTCTGGAAGGGAGTGCAGAATGTTCCCCTACCCCCACACCCCCACCCTCGGCTTTAGAAATTTATTTATTTATTTACTTATTTATTTATTTAAGTTCAGTTAGCCAACATATAGTACATCATTAGTTTTCAATGCAGTGTTCGGTGATTCATTAGTTACCTATAGCACCCAGAGCTCATCACAACACCAGAATGTTAGAGAAGCTATGAAGACCTCATTAAGGCAATCTTCGCCAATGAACAGTAATAAGAGAGACACAAGTTGGATAAGATTGCAATGTGTAATTATTTATGAACTCAAAAAAATTAAAATAGGCATAAAGGTAAAGAAAAATAAAGACAAGTAGGTGCATAGGAAAGAATGAGTGAAATAGGGTGGTGAGGACATGTAAAACTAATGTCAGGAAGACTAATGTCCCCGATAAGGGAAGCTTGCTCACCCCTCCCCCAACGATGCCAAAGAAAACAATTTTTTTTTCCCTGCAGCTATATTGAAGCAAAAACCAAAGGAATAGAGAATACTTTCCTTAGCTTAACTGGTCATGAATGAGACATTGCCTGAGCTGAATTTTAAAAGAAAAGTTCAAGAAATAAGAGTCAAGAGGGCTTTCTATATAGAGGGATTGCCATGAAGCATGCCACGAAGGTGCACAGTTGAGAAGGAACCGTAAGGACGCTATTGGAAGGTACAGAGGATGAGGTCAGAACATCTCAGGTAGGAATCAGATTATGCCTAATACACCATGCCATGGATTTCAGAGTTTGTCCTACAACTGGGAGAAAGGGACCATTGAAAGTTTCTATTATTAGCATTTACAATGATGGGGTTCATCCGAGCACCATTTTAGCCACATCCCACACACTTAGATATGTTACATTTCCATTATCATTTTGTTCAAACCGTTTCTGGATTTACTTTGTGATATTTTCATTGACTCATGAATCATTTAGAAGTGTGTCAATTTATAAAATATTGTGGGTCTTTCTCGATATCGTTTTATTATTCCTTTTTAATTTAATTCCTCTGAAGTCAGAGAACATTCTCTGCAAATTTTATCTCTTAAAATCAATTTGAGAATTATTTTGTTGCCCAGGATATGATCTAACTTGATGAATATTCCATGTTCATTTGAAAAAACGATGTAGTTTTTATTAGTTAAGTGTCATGTGCTGTCATTGCCATCTTGGTTAAGGTGGTTGACAGGGTCATTTTGATCTCTAGCTTCACTAATTTTTTGTAGCCTTGTTCTATCAACTACTAAGAGAAGGATGTCAGAATTTTCGATTTTAATTGCGGATTTGACTATTTCTTTCTTCATTTCTGCGAGTTTCTGTTTCACATATTTTGAAACTCAGTTGTATAATTGTACTATCTTTGTAATATATTGACCCTTTAACAATCCTGAAGTTTCTTTCTTCATGACTAATAATCGCCTGGTCTTGAAGTCTGAGAGAACAGTAAACTCACAGATTTACCTGGTGCAGTTTTTCTATCCAAGCTCAAGTCCTCCCTCATCTCTGCCTGATCTTTCCCAAGCCCCCGCAGTGATCCCCACACATGTGCAGTGGCAGCCATCTGGGGATTTAGAGAGTTTATGTTTAGATTCTGTGAGCCATCCCTGCTGCAACTTCCTTATTTCTAGGACATCTCTTCTAAATCTCCAGCTGCTTTGCTAACCTTGAACTCAGTCTTTCTGCCAGCTAGGTACTAGGATATGGCCCTCAAGATCATAAATAAGACTTTAGCTATTATTCCAAATGTGATGGGATGCATTGGAGCTTTTGAACGAGGGGGTGTGAGATGATGTGAATTTTATGGCAATGGTACTATTCTTTCTGCTGTAGGGAGAACATGTCATAGAGCATCAAGAAGGAACTTTGGGAGATTGGGCAGGGCGTGATTGCAGTAGTCCAGACATGTACGCTAAGCTTCATTGTCTACTGGCTATCTGCAGAAATAAACACACACTCTGGGAAATTGAAAGTATCATTTTTCACAAAGAATCAATCTTCATAACTGTCTACATTGCTGGGTGTGTTAGGGCCTGATTCACTATATGTTGGCTTGTGAATAGTAAGCAAATGAATAGTTCTTTCAAGGAAGAAAGAAACAGCTGACATCATCCTAACTCACTTAACAAATACTAATTGAGGGACTGCCAAAGAAACACAGGCTCTAATTTAAGGCAGGGGACATATTAGCAAAGTCTCCAGCTTCAGAGAGGTAATAGTCTAGAAGGGGAGACGATAATAAAGAAAAATCTAACAGACATGGATGTGGGCAGGTAGCAATACATGTTTGAACGGTGATCCACATGAAGGAAAACAGGGAGCCATGTCCAAATCCAGCAATAGCGATGTCAAGATGGGAGAGCACTTTGGTGTTCGAGAACTACAAGGAGGTCCGTGTGCTGGAATTTAGAAAGATGACATCTGACACACAGCTAGGACCAGGTAATGTCAGGCCTCATGTGCCACAGTAAGGATCTTGGATTTTATTCTAAGCATGACCTGTAGCTGTTGGAGCAGGCAACTGATTTACTTTTTCAAAGTATCACAAACTATTCCAACAATCCTTCTTGATCAAGTCCCTTTCGGAGAAAACTTTCCATGACTGTCTTGCATTTCAGCACATCTTGCAAGCAGAAATACTGGCCTCCATGGTTATAGATTATCTTTCTAAGGATGTTTAAAAGAACAGCCTTGGATGATAGAGGCAGCACCTTCCTCCAGAGCACGTATTCCCTAAGCATGGATTCCTCCCTCTGACATAACCCAATGCCTGAATCACCTGGCCCTTTTTGAGTCACCCTGTGGGACTCGGGGCTTGGAAAATAGGAGTAAACACCGATTTTCTGGTTACTGCTATTGCTGTGAGTAATAAAGTCTTTTGTCTCCAACTCAAGAGAATTGTGTGTTTTTCCAGCATCCATGAAACTGGCAAACTGACATTAGCTTGTGAGTAGCATAAACTCTCACATCCTTCACAATTTTCCACAGTTTGGGCAATGAGAATAGAACACTGACAGACATATCACTCTGTGGAAAAGAAAGGATTAGAGCCTCTTAGGCCAATTAATAGGAATGGAGGGGAGTCTGGGAATCAGTAGTGAACATGACCAAATTGTATAGTGAACTTGGCAATAAATGGTGCCCTCATTATTGCTTGTTAATGAGGAGGAACTGGGGAGGCAGCTGTGGGCCGAGTACAAGGAAGTAGTTTTCCAGACGGAATCCAAGTGGTTCCCTGGTTGTTGTTAAATCTCCTTCATGGGGGTGACGGAAAAGGAGGATGGAGGACAGCCTCTCTGATCTGGCGATCAGCCAACGTCTGCCCTAGTGTAAAAACTAGTACCGAGATTCATTATCTTGCCACCCACCAGCAGACAACAGTTAGAGTGATACTCAATCAAATTTAGTGAGAAAGGAAGAAAACCCTCAGCCAGTATGGGCAGAAGCCAGGCAAATCTTAGAATGTTGGCTGGTTCACCTGGGAGACAAGGGGTGGTGTTAGGTAACACCAGGGGAAGAATGGCAGCACCTGGGCCATCTTACAGCTCAAACCCCTTTCCCATTCTACCACGTCAACCTTACGTCCCTTCAGAAAAGACAGCAAAAGATCTCAAAGGGTTTTATTTGCTTATCATTGAGTCCTAGCTGCTATAAGAGAGCTTTTGTCCCCTGGGTGAAACTTCCTTGAAAAGCCAAACTCCAGTGGAAGTCGCAGATGAGGCATCAGCTCACATTTGGGTTCACTGTGGCTATGAATTTTTTTTTTTTTCCGGTAAGACATTCATAGAATACCTATTAAAGTACGACTTTATGATAAACCCTTCAAAATAAAGTAGTTGTAAAATATACCTCTAGGTAGCTGAATGAATCCCTAAGTAACAGATTTTTTTTATTAATCGGACCATGAGACACCCATCCTTTCTTTTCTCAAAAGCCATGTCTTTGTCAATATCCCATCTGCATTACCCAAACAAGACTTTGTGCTAAATCACTTCTTAGAGATCCTAGTAATAGGCCAGTTAAATGCGGGGGGTGGGGGCATCTGACAAAAATTGTGACTCTGGTTTTTAAAGATTTGATCCAGAGTCTTCTTTCACAGAGAAATTTGCTAGCAGAGCAAAACTTTTTTTGAAGTTAGTCCTAGTTTATTATTATGCAACCATGAAATCTAGTGTTTGTACATGATTTCTTTTCCTTTTATTCACCCTCCTCAACTGAGATAATATATGTATTTGAACAATTGTTAATATAAGAGAAGACATCTAATCTGATACTGGAGTCTGGAGACTTTTGGCTCCTGTGATACAAAATAGGTGAAAGTACTTCAGGGCCACTGCTGCCCAAAATTTGTGGAATAGTCTCTAGGGAGGTGATGGTCTGCGACTTTGGTAAAGGTTGGGGTGAAGACATCTAACCCAATGGATTCCTGAGAAGGTCCACCTATTTTAAGCAATTCTTAATGAATAATACTTTTGATGTCTTGCCCACTTGTATTGCACAGTCAAGGAAAGAACTTTCTAATGCTAGTGATGCCAACTTCTTCTCTTCCATATTAACTGAATTGTTGTACTCTTGTAAAATCAGGAAAACAATCATCCTCTAAGATGGAAATTTCCCAAGAATTGCCGTAGCCCATTGGCTCCCTCCATGCTGTCCTCTTAGTAAGAAGCAGATTTATAACTTAAAATCTCCCACTTGCTCATTCTCCACTATCAAGCTGCCTTCCAGACAAAGCTAAGTGGGTTCAGGAGAAACAAAAACTACGATGCTCCCAGAAGGCTTGGTGAGTACCAGTGATAATCAGAAAATGAAAAAATTAGTAAACATTTCAGAGTAATTCACAGTTTTAAGGATAGAAATGAAGTTCAAATAACTAGAACAGATAGATACTATTGAAACAGGAAAAAAATATAGCAGAAATGTAATGATGAAAATAGGAAAAAATTAAAAATAATTCATTGATATCTGAAGAAAAAATTATACAAAAGAAGAAGAGAAATCTTGTAGTAACAAAGAATTTTTTGCAAGGAAAAATTATGTGTTTAATATAAAAATCCAATAAAGCCAGTGAAAATGGAATAAATACTGATAAAAAGCCATTAATAGTGTAGTATATGAACTGGAAATTATTCTAAATTAGAGAGTAAAAAGACAAAGAGTGGTAATTTGGAAATTTAAAAAAAGTAAACTTAATAGAAGATAGATCCAGAAGATCAAATGACCCACTAATAAAACTTTCAAAAACAGATAAAGAAATAGATGAAGAAAGAAAATCAAAGACATAATAAGAAAATAAATCTCTGAGTTGAGTTTTCAGATAAAGAGTCTTGATTGTCAACCCAGATTAACAACAACAAGAACATTCTCCATAACATGGAAAATTCTCAGGCCTGAGAGGATAAAAAGTAAATCTCACAAGGTTTCAAACGGAGAGAAGAGTTTACCAATAACTTATCAGAATAGGAAGAGATTTTTCCTAGCAACTCAGGAAGCTGCAACAGGGTAAAACAATATTTACGGTTTTCTGAAGCAAAAGACTGGGATCCTACAGGCAGCCAAGATATAACTCAGGAGAGAGGGAGAGAATTTAAAACTTACCTCACAAAAATTGAGTAATTAAGTACACAAAGAATATATAAGCACATAAGAAATTTAAAGAATATAAATTGATGTATGAACTGGGTACAGAATAAAAACTGAGAATAGTCATTTTTTTCTTATATCTATGGAGTACTTTCAAAATTGCTATGTGCTTCACCACGAAGAAAATCTCTGCAGGTTCCAACAGTGTATATTTTATGCAAATCTGAGCTAAAATAAAAAAGAGCAAAAAGTTAGAATTTTTAGTTATTCAGAGATTAGTAAAAATAAACATATTGCATGTTAAAACCTATAGGGTCTAGCTGAAGGAGTATTCACAGCTTTAAAAGATTTCACTATTAAGTAAGAAAGATTTAAAACAAATGGAATAGCCATTCAATTTAAGAAAGAGGAAAAATACAAGAGCTAGAAATTAATAAAGATGAAAGCAGAAATTACTAATTTAGGAAACAATAGTAATCGTTAACATTTATAGAGCATTTGCCATATACCAATTACTGAATAAGTGCTTTGTAAGCATTGTCTTATTTAATCTTCGTAATAACTCTAAGAGATCATTTTCATCATGAAAAATAATAGTTGTGGATCTTTATGGGGCAAATAATTACATCAGACTATATAAAGAAAAAAGAATTACAATTGCCATTGATGTCTTTTAAAGAACTCTTTCAGCCTTTGATGAGTTTGGAAAATAAAAGGTCAACACTGCCCACAAAACCAAACCAAACAAAAAACAAAACCCGGAGAATTTGAACAATAAGATGAAGTGAAATACACGTATATTTATATTTTTCTTATACAAACGTGGAATATGTTTGGCATTAATAAATACAACCCATCTATTCAAACACCAGTGAAAATGAAATATGAAAGGCAAAACTTTATACAGGTCACTATCTAGAATGCAAGAGATCAAGGAACTAACACATATTTCCAAATAGTAAAATTGGGGGAGTTGAAGATTATATCTTCATCTAAAATTACATATGTTGGGGTGCCTGGGTGGCTCACTCTGTTAAGCGTCTGCCTTTGGCTCAGATCATGATCCCAGGGTCCTGAGATCGAGCCCCACATTGGGCTCTCTGCTCATTGAAGAGTCTGCTTCGCCCTCTTGCTTTATGCTCTCTCTCACTCTCCCTCTCTCTCAAGTAAATAGATAAAATCTTAAAAAAAAAAAAATAACATATGTTAAGAAAATAGCAAATAAAAACTTTTTTCAAAATTTATGGGATGAAACCAAATCTATAAATAAAAGCATATTAACAGTCTGAAACATTTTGCATATCAAACAAGAGAGAAAGAAAATAAATAAACTAATTATTCTTCTCAAGAAGTACTAATATGTAAAAACAAAGGAAAACTAGCAAGGAAGGACTTCTGAAACCAAAGTAAAATAATTATTTTAAAATCGACAAGAAGAGTTAAGGCTTTTTGATGTTACTTTTTATTTCTTTTTTCTATTCTAACTCATTCTAAGTGAAGTCAAGCTTGGGTTTTTTTTGCTTGTTTTTTAAGATTTTATTTATTTATTTGACAGAGAGAGATCACAAGTAGGCAGAGAGGCAGGCAGAGAGAGAGGGGGAAGCAGGCTCCCTGCTGAGCAGAGAGCCCGATGCGGGGCTCCATTCCAGGACCCTGAGATCATGACCTGAGCCGAAGGCAGAGGCTTAACTCACTGAGCCATCTAGGCGCCCTGAAGTTATTTTTATCATCACAGTATTTATTTCTCAGTGTTGACTCTGCTCTGAACTGTCTCTGAAATTGATTTTAGTGGTGGAATTTCTTTATGTTCTTTCCCAATCTCATTTAGCTACATTTCCAGGCATGCCTGCCTCCCATCTCAGTGTCCTTTCTTATCATCCTCAGTGGATGCTGTTGTACCCTCGGCCCAGCCTTCTTTTCCTGGGAATTGCCTCTCCTTTCATGTAGTTGCGTTAGGATTTGGCTGGGTTTCACCTTTCCCAAGGTGGGAAAAATCAGTGCTTTCTCCCCTGAGACAAGAGAAAGCTAAAGAAGGAAACACAAAGCAGGCTCTCTTTGAGTATGTGGACCTGTAAAATGATGCTTCTGGTAGACTTCACTGCCACATGGCCTGGTCTGTAGGGAGAGAAGGAAGAATGCAGAATGTAGCAGGTGCATGGGGCGGGGCAAAATTAAAAGAGAAAAGCAGCGCTGCAGTGCTCATCCGGGTCCTTCTGGCTGCTCGGTTTCATCCCAGCCTTCCGTCAATGAACCGTCCCAGCATCACTCTAGTAACTGTTCTTGGCTGCTTGGATCCAAAAAAGTCCTTACTAGACACATTGCCTTATCTCACCTTGCTTATTTTATATTTCCAGTTATTACTTTTCACTGACTATTGAGAATATAGAGTCGATTCTTTAAATATCTAGTTCTGCTTCCTTTAGTCAATCTTTTCCACAAGTATGCTATTCCTGTACTCTGTGCCTTGAGCACTATGTGCTCCATCTTTATATTAATAATCCCCGTGGAGGGGGACACCTGGGTGGTTCAGTCGTTAAGCTTCTGCCTTCGGCTCAGGTCATGATCCTAGGGTCCTGGGATCAAGCCCCGCATCTGGGCTCCCTGCTCGGTGGGGAGCCTGCTTCTCCCTCTCCCACTCCCCCTGCTTGTGTTCCCTCTCTCGCTGTCTCTCTCTCTCTCTCTCTCTCTCTCTCTCTGTATCAAATAAATAAATAAAATCTTTTAAAAAAAAATCTCCGTGGAAGTAATTTTTTTTTTTTTTTGTAGTAATTCATTCTTGAAGAAACACAAGTCCGTCCAGCAGTGGGTGGATTCTCTTTTATTTATTTATTTTTTCCTTTGCTGCTGTTTGATGTATGTACCCCTTAAGTCAATTATCTGAAGGGTTATAGCCCTTTCTCCATGTGACTCTGCTCCTGGACATCTTATTGTGAACAGTAGAGTTCATCCCTGGTTATTGTGAAGCAGCCTTAAATCTCTCTTGCCAGAATCAGCAAATAAAGACCCATAATCCCTACATGAGCCACTTTCAGCTCTTCCAACCTCAGCTTGTTCCTGCAACTGATTTCATATCTTGGAATGTCAAGTGCCACTCCCTATCCAGCATGCCTTCTGCTCCAATGCATTGCTGGCAGTCTTTTATCCTCCTTCTAGCCCTGGAGGATAAAGGGTCATGTCAGGCTGTGCTTGTTTGCAACACAATGATACACTTTGCCAGAACCATTGGTTCTATGTGTCAGAGACCACAGATTATTAAAAAAAATAAAAATAAAAAAATAAAGTAGTTCCAAATATAAAGATTGCATAGTATGGAAAATATAGAGTGTTAGAAACGTATAGAACTTGCATGAAGAGAATAAATGGCCCTGTGGAGCATTAATCTGTAGGTCCCTGAGTATGTCAGGGTTCATATTTTTAAGAGATGTAATTTTAAGAAGGATTAGAAATTGATTGAGGAAACTGGCTGGAAGGTGTAGGGAAAATGATGGAAAAGGCACCCCAACCTTCTGTTTGTGATGCGGATACTATCTATTGCTGTCATTCTCTCTAGTTATGCTTTTGGTGGGTCATGATAAAACCCAAACAAATCACAAAATTAGAGAAGCAAAAATGTAAATGTATTAAGAGATCATTAATTAAAAGTGAAATAAGAATAGCATAGGACAATATTACATGGTTCAACATTGTTTAAGGGAGTTGTATTAAACATAAGAAAATTTAACTAGGCAGAACAAAAAGCAAAAAAATTTTTAACATTTTTCATAAGATTAAGTGTGACCATTGTTCCCATTGCTACCTCAGCACCAGATAAATGGCATTCTCAAACGGTTTCCTCTACAGAGGAGTGGGGAGAGCTCAAGAACCAAAAGGACAGTGAGAAGTGGGAAACCATAGCATTTCTAGACTCTAAAGCAGCAGGGTGTTTCCACATGGCTTTACCAGAGCCAGTGAGGGCCACTGCCAAGGGGAGGGCCGACTTAAGGTAAAGGAACTGTGTGGTCGGGTAACAAAGGGCCTCTCTCCTTGGCCTCTCTCCTCCCACCATCCAATCTTTATCCTGGGCCCCTCAGGGCACAAAATGGTGCTGAGAAGAGCAGAGAATGAATCTGGAGAGAAAAACCAACCTAAAAGAAAAGGAAGGTAAGGCTAGAAAACATAACAAAAATAAAAACATGAAGGCAAAGTGGTGAAATATTGATAAATTAAAAATGGCAAAGCCCAGGGCGTCTGGGTAGGTCCATCAGTTAAGTGTCTGACTCGATTTTGGCTCAGGTCGGGATCTCAGGGTTGTGAGACTGAGCCCTGTGTGGGCTCCTTGCTCAATAGGGAATCAATTTGAGATTCTCTCTCTCCCTCTACCCCTTCCCTCCTCCCCTTCCCTCCCCTCCCCATGGATCCCCTCCATGCTCTCTCTCCTTCTAAAATAAAAATAAATAAATCTTAAAAAAAAGTTAAAGCTCATTAAATGAAAACAAAAAGAGTATAGTCCTGGTGAAATTAGATTAAGAACAAGAATTAGGAACTAGAAGTCTGAGTAAAAATATGAAACAGTAATCAAGTAAGTAAGATACCAGGCAAAATAATTTATTTCATAAAATGAAACCAAGGAAGGAAGTTCAAATATTAGAAAGAGGTGATGAAATCAGAATGCAACAATAAAAATGAAATCAGCAAAAATAAAAGCGACAATATATGTGAAGAAGTAACCTAGCTATGAGCAGTATTAAAATTACTTTTAGTATTTTTATTTTATAATTTATACAATTTCAGAGTTTTGAAATAAATAATAAGTTGCTTTATTCTTATAATCAAAGATGAAAATACATTTAGAAAATAAAAGATACATACAAACCCAGCCCAGTCAGCCAAATATTCAGAGAGCTAGATCAATTAAAAGAATATAAGAATATAAGAATATAATCAATTAAAAGAATATAAGAATATAAGATAAAGAAATTGTTCATAATTAAATAATTTGCCTAAAACTGTGTTAAAAGTTAGGAAATAGATTTCTTCTACTGTGCTCTGCCCTCTCCCTCTTGGCTGTATTTTATTTTATTTATTTTTAAAGATTTATTTATTTATTTGAGAGAGAAAGAGAGCACACACATGAGGGGGAGGGGCAGAGGGAGAGAGAAAATCTTCAAGCAGACTCTTCGCTGAGCGTGGAGCCCAATGTGGGGTTGGATCCCAGAATCCTGAGATCATGACCTGAGTCGAAATCAGGAGTCCGATGCTTAACCTGCTGAGCCACCCAGGTGTCCCTTGGCTTCATTTTAAACACAGTCACCATAGATCCTCCCTCTCAAGGTTTTTGCCACAATTATTTTATAGCTTCCCGTTTCAGGTAGAGAAGAGGCAAGTATCTATCTTTTATTACATGACTGTTCAAATAACTTGGAGAAGCAGACACAATACACTTGGTATCTAAACCCCTATATAATATTCCAACGTTCAGAAACATATATAAAACTGTCATTGTATTACTTTCCCAAGGCAACCGATTATGTGATATAAGCATGAAAAGGACAGCACAAGCCTAAAAGACATCATACATGTACTGGCTTCACCACCAGTGTAGCCAGTACCTACAGCAGTGTTCCCAGGCCCCACAGGTACCCCCAGTTCCCATTGTCTGGGGATTCTTATCTTTCTCCCTCCACCTCCGATGTCCATCATGGGAGACATGTCTGTTGAGAATCAGTGCATTTTTTTCAACCCAAAACAAATTTTTCAAGTTTCACTTCCAAGCTACAAACTATAGGTTTGTATTATGAAATTAAGAGCTTTTTTCTTCCTTCTAATACAATAAACACATATTCAATATTTTTAGAAACTACACTAGTCCTGCTGCACCAAGGATACCAAAAATTCTCTTTGATGTGTCCTCTCTTCCTAGCTTTCCTTGTGCAATCACAGCTACCATTGCCAAGCTGAGACTGATCACCCTAGAAAGTAGCCAAAAGTGCTTGAGTGAATCTCAGAGTGGTTTGCGTCTTTAAAAAATCTGGAAGAGGGGCCCCTGGGTGGGTCAGTGGGTTAAAGCTTCTGCCTTCGGCTCAGGTCAGGATCTCAGGGTCCTGGGATCGAGTCCTGCATCGGGCTCTCTGCTCAGCAGGGAGCCTGCTTCCTCCTCTCTCTCTGCCTGCCTCTCTGCCTATTTGTGATCTCTCTCTCTCTTTCAAATAAATAAATAAAATCTTTAATTAAAAAAAACTTATTAAAAAAATCTAGAAGAAATTTCTTCTCAGCCCTTATGTTTTCTCCTTTGTATGAGAAGGTCGTATTATCTCCAAGTGTGCATCTTTGTTACACGTTCTGGATTTCAAGGATTAAACCACCAAATGGGTTTGGTCTTCATACATTTGGGTAGGTAAGCCCATGTTTAGGAAAACTACTTCATGGTTAAGATGGATACTGCAAGGGCAAAAGGAAAGTGCTGCCCATCCTGGGCTTTCCTGTCACTGTCACCTCCACCAAAGGACCTGGGAGAATCCACACTTCCATTCTTTTTGTGTATGGAAGCAAAGATGACTTCCACTGCCCTGATTTTCTGCTCCTGACATTTTACATTAAGAGAAAGTCCAGACATCAAACAGAGATATAAAGGGAACCTGAAACTGAAAATGGATAAATAAAGTAAGCTCTGAATAATGGGAGTTGTTGATGGCCCTGTAATTGGTCCTTGCAACTTTATAGAACAGATGGGATTCCTAAAAGATCTTAAGAAAAGATAGCTGGAGGGTGGCATATATTATATAACTGTCATATTCTGAACTGAAGGAGAGTTCTGGGGAGAAATAACTAAATTAGGAGCATGTAAAACAAATGTGTTTATTGTTATCTATTATTTATGGCCCTCTGGATAGTGGGTAGTTCATTTGACTATACTTCTGCCTAAACCAATTTAAATTAATCTAGCTGGTAAATTGAATAATGCTATATCAACTGCTTTGCTGCAATCAAGATATATTGCATATACTCAACTCTCTTAATCTAGTAACCATATTTTCCAATGTTGATGGATAATTGCCTTTAAGTGCATCCCTGCCCTCTCTGCTTTTAGGTCTGGTTGATAGGACCATTACTGGAAGTGGTATGTTCCCAGAGTCATTTTGAGAATGCAATTTGCCTTAACTCTCCCATCAGTAATATCAGTATAATCTGAGGGTTCTAAAGGCTATTAGCTTTCTCTAATGGTCTTTGACTCCCTTAAATAATGATCAAAAAGGGCCCAACACACAAGAAGAGACAAACTTCAACTTTCAACTCCCTAATATTTCCTCCTCTTCAGTGTGAATGTTCACTGCAGTTCATAAACATATACTCCTAAAGGCAAAGAATACCTCTGTGAAGATTTGTGTGGTGTATCAATGAATGCAGCCTAGTCAAACCTGTAATTTGCAAAATTGTAACTGTAGTGAGCTTGTCTTTTTCCATTTATACCTTCTTAGGACATTGCTATGGAATATCAGGAAGCTATAAAGAAACAATGTTAGTGAAAGTCTGGCTTTGTAGACCTGTATTAACAACTAAACTTAAAACATTTCAATGACACATGAAGCTTCAAGTCTTTTTCACCATCGCGAGAGGATCAGAATTATGAGTTTATACCTCCTGTGTCTTCTTAAAACAGTTGGTACATACTATGATTGGCTTTAAAAATCGCAGTTTGTATATGCCTCTATTCTGACCAAGAAATTTTTTCTATTTTTTTTTTTTAAAGATTTACTTATTTATTTGACACAGAGAGACACAGCGAGAGAGGGAACACAAGCAGGGGGAGTGGGAGAGGGAGAAGCAGGCTTCCCGCTGAGCGGGGAGCCCGAGGCGGGGCTCTATCCCAGAACCCTGGGATCATGACTTGAGCCGAAGGCAGAAGCTTAACGACTGAGCCACCCAGGCACCCCAAGAAATTTTTTCTATTAACGTTTGTCATAAACTGCTTATTCCTTTAATGTTCAATGTCAGAGGTGTGACTTTCTGAACTTAGCTTAGATGTCTTCTTCACTTTTTATCATTAGCTTTCTAAAAATTCCTCTGATCATGAGTATTAGTAACTATAATGGTAGACGTGGAGATGACCATGCTTCCCACTAGAGCATACACTGCAAGGGGTCTTTCAGGTGTAGTTACGACTACCTCTGAATCACCTTGCCACTCCATCCTGTGATCAGTGAACCCAAATGTTGCTGCAGCATTTAGTTCTGGCCGTGTTGTTCTAGATAAGAGAGGAAGGGCTGCCTGCTTTAGATCACAGAGAAAACCAGACATTTCCAAGAATTGTAGTTCTTTTCAGCTGAAAAATAAAAGAGACCCACAAAACCTTGGGCGGTAAACATTGGGAAGATAATCTATCTCTGAATGATGGCACCTCAAACCTCTACTGCCAAGCGAAAGACAAAACATAAACCAACGAACAAAAACTAATATGCTTCTGTTTGTTAGAGCTCATCAAATGAGACTTGATTTATGACTCTGTTCTATCTTGAACTGACACGAATGTGTACCTCTAGTTCATGCATATATAATAGAATATCTTTGTATGTGTTTGGACCAAAATCAAAATGAGATCAGCTATGGGAAAGTACTTTATGCTTTACAATACATTTAAAATATAAGATTTATTATGTATAGATTTAGGTAGACCTAAGAAGCAAGATGTTTCTTCAGCACTATTACACTGAATTATCCAGTTAGAAGTACCTTATCTGATTCTTTCCTGACAGTTCCAAGCAGTCATTTGATCATCTATAGTTTTGCAACTCAAATCCTTCCATAAATGGAAACTATAAATCATAAAATATTTATCAGAGAATTTAAGATGACTGTCTCAAATCTTCTCTGGTTTTCAGATACACAGGCTAGGCACTATTTCAAAAGGCATAAATACATATAACTGCTCTGTGAAAATCCATGCATACACGCATAGACACATATGTATCCATCCATACATACACACGCATATATATAAATTTAAAAGACAAAATTAGGTACAGGCTTTGTACCATGGCCAGTTTTTAGATCTTGCCAAAAAATCCATTGTTGTTTTAAGAAACAAAGATGTTTTGCATTAACTTCAAAGTGCTTTAACTCACAATCATATTTTAACATATGAAATACAAATAAATGCAACTGTAGGCTCTTTGAGGGCAGGGATTAGGCCCTTTGTTTCTTGCATAATTTTAAAACACAGAGTTTAGGATGCTGCTAAGTCCAAAGTGGATATTTAATAAACATTTATACGGTATGGTTGGCTGAAAAATATGTCTCAAATATATTCCAAAAAATAGAACTTTATGTTTGACTTGGAGGTGTTTGGTTACTACTAATGATTCTG
Source organism: Potos flavus (assembly GCA_028534135.1). NCBI lineage: Eukaryota > Metazoa > Chordata > Mammalia > Carnivora > Procyonidae > Potos > Potos flavus. Next base: position 43,398,028 of record CM052899.1, read on the forward strand.
ATAAATACTTATAGTATGCAGAACACTGGCCCAGAGAAAGCTTCATAAAAGGTCACATCAAGCCATAAAGCCAGCAAAAAACATTCAACTTTCTATAGCATGAACAAACTGGAATGATGGAGAATTACCTTCTCTTTCTCAAAAGAGACTTAGGTTATAAAGTGACACCTATTTATCCAGGTCATGTTTATTTTGTGTCAAACTCAGTGTGCAGGGATATTTACTTTTGTCTACTACTGCCAGACGGCGAATAGTGTATGATAATGGCCAATCAATTACACCAGGGTCTGAAGTAACGAGACACTTTTGTTAAGTAGATCTTATGAGTTTGGAATGTTCCAAATATCAAGCCATGAAATAATCCAGTAAATGCTCTAGTTAGACTCAAGTCAGCAGATTTTTCTAAAGTGACTCTTATGTACTTAGCATTTTGATAAAGACTCCTGAGAAGTTTCCATCCCTGGGGATTTGCTCTTGTTGGGGAGGACAGAATTATATATATATTTTTAAAAGCCAGCAAGATAACAAAACAATCATATAACCAACCCAGTAATAAAATAGATGCTACAGATTATCAGTGTTGGAGGAATCCAGATAGTGTGATCGGCTGAGTTCACAGACGGGTTTATGAGGGGAGCTGGTCTTGGGAAATGAGCTGAATTTGGACTGGGAGGGAGGATGGCAAAAACTTGAGAGAGGAGTGTGGCTCAGACAGATGTGTAAAGATCAAGGACCTGCATCTGAGGGGCAGCATGGCAGAGTGTTTCCCGGGTTTCACTCAGAGTCTGTCCTTGTGTTACCCAAATGGGCTTTTTTTTTTAAAGATTTTATTTATTCGTCAGAGAGAGGCAGAGACAGAGCATAAGCAGGGAGAGCAGCAGAGGCAGAGGGAAAAGTGGGCTCCCTGCTCAGCACGGAGCCCAATGCAGGACTTGATCCCAGGACCCTAGGATCATGACCTGAGCCGAAGACAAATGCTTAGCTGACTGAGCCACCCAGGTGCCCCCAAAATCTAGATTTGAAGCAGGGAATTGGGATTGGGCAGTCCCACTTTTCAATAAGCAGACTTTCATCTAATCCTAGCATGTACCTGCAACTGATCCTACCTATTGTTTCCAAATCCTAAACATCTTTGTCTTAATTTTTCCAGACATAGGACTTCCTGTTTCCTGCTGAAGAGCAGGTAGTTCCTGTCTACGTGCAGAAAAGGAGAGGAACTGAGGTGTGACTGCTTTCCATGAAGGTTTTTAAAACAATCTCCAGGTCTTAGCCCTTCCCTTCACCCCTCATCCTTTCCAGTCCTTGAAACCCCCACGTCCAGAGCCAAGGGAAGAAGGGTGTTGAGTAGTTAATTGCATTACTTCTTATTGGTAGGTATTTGGTGAGTAGCTTCCTCTACTTTGTTGTATCAATTAACAAAAACGTTGTTAAAATCTTTGCTCAGGTCTTTCCTCTTTTTTATCTGGCCCTATATGTTTATTTATTTATTTTTAATGGGGTTTCAGGAGGAAGAGGGAGATACACACATTTAGTTAGGCCACAGTCTTTAACTAAAAGGTTTGTTTCTTGATTTTAATATACTACTACTTTATGTAATTGTAGAGTACTGCAGTAAACAACCCAGATTTGTTCCTTCCTTCTTGTATGCATGCCTTGGGTAACTCCTCCCACACCAACACTGGGCAAGGCCATGGAACTTGTTTGGCCAGTGGGCAAATTGCAAATGAGAAGTTAAAATACGAAACTTGCTTGGAACACTCTACCTTGTGAACAAAATTGAGCCACTCTGCTTCCAGATGACCTATCGCATGGAAAGAATTTCAGTCAGCCCAGCTCTCCACAGTGGGGGCCCATCGCAAGCCACCCAGCCTGACACACCCAACTCACCGGCTGATTGCAGATCCAGGAGTGAACACAAATGATTTCAGCTTTGCCGGCCCAAGTGAGTCCAGCTTATACTGCCAACATGTAGAATCATTAGCTAATTTGGGGAGCTGGTTTTGCAGCTTTTAAATACTTCCTTTTAAAGCAAATATTGCAGTGCCTATCGGATATCCCTGAGGAGTCCATTTTGTCTTTGACTCCAAACCTATCTCCTTCTTCCAGAAGTGGAAGAAATGGAAGGAAGGGAAGATGGTAGGTGAGTGTGGAATGCCTTGCAGAATTTAGTGTGTATGATCATTATTTCCAATGTGCAAGGTCTTCTGCTGTGTTCTGTAGGAGAAATCAAGAATGAGAAACAGGGGTGCCTGGGTGGCTCAGTGGGTTAAAGCCTCTGCCTTCAGCCCAGGTCATGATCTCAGGGTCCTGGGATCGAGCCCCGCATCGAGCCCCGCATCGAGTCCCTCATCAGGCTCTCTGCTCAGCAGGGAGCCTGCTTCCCCTTCTCTCTCTGCCTGCCTCTCTGCCTACTTGTGATCTCTCTCTCTGTCAAATAAATAAATAAAATCTTAAAAAAAAAAAAGAATATGATACAATTTTGGCCCCCAGAAGGCTGACAAATGTGTCTCACTCATGAGCAGGCTATATTTCTTCAAGAATTGCAAGTCTCCTTTAAAATCCGAATGACCTAAAGCTATGTGGTACCTTCCTAAATTATTACCAGCCATGACTGCTAACTGCTGAGCTCTGTGAAAATGAGATCAAGAATAAGCATTTCTAGAGGATAAATGAGAAGCATGAGAAAGGATGTTGAAAAGGAAAGTGAACAGGTGCCAAGGATAACCTTAGTAATCTTGCTACTTCTCTGTTTTTCAGAGTGCCCACAGCAAATAATAGTGCCTCCCTCACTAGAGGGAAGGCAAGTAAATTTCACCTTGGACTTTCTGGTCAAATTAAATAAATCAATTCTCCCTCATCACTATTATTGTTCAATCTTTTACTCACAAAGAAGAGCAAAGAGTCTACCCTTCTCTCATAATCCTAATAGATACCAATGACTAATACATATTTATAACTAAAAGCATTCCCTTTCCATCCCCTAGCATTTCAGTTTTGTCTCCTTGCACAGTATGTTGCTTCTTTCTATACATCATACAGTAAAATCTTTGCTGAGTAAATACAATGTCCAAGGCACCCACTTCAGTAACATGTAAAATAGAAACAAATATTTTATTTTTTGTCAAGTTTTTATCTAAATTCCAGTTAAAGACGGTGTAATATTAGTTTCAGATTAGATTCATCACTTACATACAACACCCGGTGCTCATCACAGCAAGTACCCTCCTTAATACCCATCACCCACTTAACCTATCCCCCACCCACATCCCTCCAGCAACCCTCGGTTAGAAACAAATATTTTAAAATGATAACAATAAACACAACCTCTCTCCTGAAGAGAGGAGGCAACATTCTAGTTGGGGAAATGAAATACTTACCAGTAGAGGAGCTCCTGGGTGGCTCAGTTGGTAAAGCCTCTGACTCTTGATTTTGGCTCAGGTCATGATCTCAGGATCCTGGGATTAAGCCTGGTGATGGGCTCCATGGTCAGTGGGAAGTCTGCTTGAGATTCTCTCTCCCTCTTCCTCTGCCCCTCCTCCTGTGTGCTCTCTCTCATGCATGCACGTGCTAAAATAAATAAATAAATTTGGGGGGGGAAAAAAAGCTTTACCAGTAGAATATGACAGAAATGGAATGGAAATTATTATAAGGCAGCAAATGAGAGGGACCACAAGGTGAGCAAACAATAAGGGTGTGGCTATTTTTAACCTGCATAACAGGGTAATTAAATCTTCTGTCCATGGAGTCAGAAAGAGCTAGGTCCTGACTCTGCTTCTTATTAGCTGTACAACCTTACTCCAAGTACCTCCAAGTACCAAGTGCCTCCAACTCAAACAAGCTCCAAGTACCTCATTCTTAAGATAAATATCAGTGTGTTATCTAGTTTGTTCAGTCATATTTGAGTCTCTACCATATGCCAGACTCTGGGATACAATGATACTAAGACAGTTATAGTCTCTGCTCTCATTAAACAAGAAGCAAGGAGTCAAAACTGTGGTAAGTATTCTAAAAGAGAGATAGAAGAATGCAACAAACAAACCTAGGACAAAAACCTTTCTGAGGAAGTGGCCTTTTAAAGGAAACCTGAAGTGGGTCAAAAGAGTTGGAAGGCCGGCAGTGAAGGGGAGGGGCAGTCACATCTTAGAGGCTGGAATAGAATCCTGATGGCTGGAGCAGAGACAGCCTGGGGTGGGGTAGAAGAGGCCAAGGACTTCACCAGAGGACTGGCAACCCACAACTAGGAGGTTCCTTCTTTACTTGCTCCTTCTTCCTTCCCTCTCTTCTGTCATTTCCTTTTTATTTTATTTTTCATTTATTTTCTTTTTTTAAAATCAAGGGCTCTGTCTGCTTCATGGGCAGTGGTACTAAGTTACATGTCACTCATTATATAAGGAGGTATGGTGTTAAGAAACTTAAAATCATCGAGTAGCCTATTTCTGATTCCTTCTGTGGATGCTTAGCAGGCCATATAGTAGCATTTCCCAGTTACCCTGAGGACCCACCCCTTTATTCAATTCTGCTGGGAGTAAGTTTAAAACATTATTTTGAAACAAACATGTAATTTTAAAGAAATCTATAATACAGCCCCCCATTTCCACCTACCTTTGAAATAGTATCCATTCTTCTCTGATAGAGGGAGGCCTTGGTGGGAGAGTTTTATAAGCTCTGATGGTATAAGCTTTTCATAAGTTGCAAAGTTATTATTCAAAGGAAAGACAGAAAGAAGATTGAGAAAGGCCTTGAGGTCCAGGGGAGATTGAACTAGGCTTTTCAGGGAGGGCGGGATCGACGAATGGAGAGAAAAGAAAAGTGTTCTCGGCAGAGGACATAGTGAAAGAAAATGCACAGTGGACCGATCTTCAGAGGACAGGCTCAGGGGCTAAGATGGGTGAGGAATACAGTAAATCCAGAGAGAAAGGCGGACTTATGTTACAGAGTGAGAAACAACTCCAGGGGGAAGGGAAGTTTGATTTTGATTCGACAACCTTCTTCATTTTCTAAGGTACGAAACAAATGTTTACAAAATTTTGAGTATGAGAAAGTAGTCTCAGAGATAACAAAAAGATCACTAAGTAGTGTACATACATTTTCCCTCATCTATACTGATAAAGAAAAGAACTTATGGACACCAATGAATGCTACTGTATTCATACTGTATTCATTCACCGATGAATGCTACTGTATTCATAACAAGCTTCCTTTTGACCAAATGGAGAAAACAAATCTGGGGTCAGATCCCTTCAAATGAAAATACATGACTCTGAGCTCCATAAACCAGGAAGAGAAAGAGTACATTAATTAATTAATATACTACATTGTATTGCATTGTATAGTACATTAATTCACATCTCATGTACAAAATAAATCAATTGGCTATGCAGTAGTTTATTCATTTACAGAGTATTAAGTCAGCCTGAAAAAAAAAAAAAACTCATATAATCATAAAGCTAAAAGAATGATACGAAGAAAAAATTCAAAAATTTTAAAAAATCTGTTAAAAGAAAATTAGTGGTGATCTATTAACAGAAAAGTAGCTTAATAAATTAGTTTAATAGACTTAACGAAAACCAGCACAAAGGAAGTTCAGTGTTAGAGTGTCGTCTGCCCATTTTTTTCTGGCTTCAAATCTGAAATCAACCATGTTAATTTTTTTTAAAACGTTGGAAGAATTTTTTTGTAACTATATAAGTTGCCAGATAAAATGTTTACTGTATCACTGGTAAATACCAGAAAAAGAGAGGCTGTATCATAAATAATTTTTAGCTCTCTTTGCTTATGTACATTCTGATTAGATCTTCCCCTATTTGTGATTAATGTGCTGAATTTCTGTATGAGAAGTTTCAGGAGAAAGCATTTGTCTTGTACTATTCTTAGTTTATACATCTTTGGGAAAAAAAGTAAAAAAAAGACAGCAGAGCTATTTTTAGGAGGTTTTCCTACATCTTTATTGCCTTTTAATAAAAGAGATCCTTGGGTTTTGAGGAGGAGATGATAAATAGTAGGGAGTGTGAAATTTAAAAGAACATATATCTTGACTGTAAATTCCATAATATGGATACAATCCCCTTTGTTTAGATCTCTTAATTTTTCTCTGAGCAATGTATAGCCCATTTGGGAATCATTCACGTGTTTAAGGAATATTTGCATAGCAAAATTATGTTTTGGTGGAAGAGGTGATAAAGATGTGAAAATCTTCTAGAATGTAAAGAGGTAAAATAACCAAATAGTACTAAAAAACACATCAAGCCTTAAAAATGTTCACTCACATTCAGACTGACACAGCACACAAAATGCTGAGCACATCCATCCTGATGAAATTTTGTAATTTCAAAGCTAAAGAAAATAATTCTATAAGCTTTTTGAAAGAGAGAGGGCACATGTGCCTACAAAGAAGTAAGGATTTGAGTGCATTGGATTTTAATGAGTCAGATGCTAGAAGACAATGGAGCAATTTATTCAGATATTCAGATTTCCAGGGGAAAATTTTGAATCTAGAATTTTTAAATTCTGTACAGTGCATATATACACACACATATATATGTAATTTTATTTTTGAAGAAGTGTGTTCAAATGGTTCAAAATCAAACAATGTAAAATATATAATATACAAAGGAAAGACTCTCACCTCTGTTTTCAATCTCTCCCTTACAGATGGCGATCGTATTCTTTTTTTGTGCATTCTTCTGTTATTTCTATATAAAAACATAAGCAAATATGAACATATGTATATCCCCTTTCTCGCACTAAAGAGAGCTTACTATAAATATTGTTCCATTACTTTTTTATATCACTTAACAGAAAATATTGAAGACCTCACCATTTCAGTACCAAAATCTTTGTTATATCACTCTCTTATAACTTCCTAGGACTGTGTTAAATGGGAACACCAGAGTTCATGTGACCAACTCAGGAATGGTGGATGGTGGAGCAGTTTCCAATCTTGTAGTGTTATAAACAATTCCACAATTAATGGTATCATCCATATGCTATTTCTTAAATGTTCATATGTATCTGTAGCACTATCTCCCAGTAGTTGGATTATTAGAAAATGTTGAATGTATTTGGGAAAATGAGATCCGGTTTCCTTCCTACAAGGTTGTTTCATTTTGAAATCTTAAAAACAATGCATGAGAGCATCGGTTTTCCCCCAGTTTTGCTAGAAGAATATGTCAACCTTTTGGTTTTTTGCCAATATAAAATGTAAAAAATGATATCTCAATGTATTAAACTTGCACTTCTCATATTACCGTGGAAGCGTGGCTTCTTTTCCTATGTTTGAGAGGCATTTATATATTTATTCATGAATAATCTCAACCACATTTCATTGGGGTTGTTAGTTGGTTTTACCTCAATTTCTAAGAGCTATTTATGGATCAGGAAATTAGCCTTTGCTAATGATATGAGTTACAACCATCACAAATTTTTCATTTATCTTTTGAGTTTGCCTATGCTGTCTATTTCATTTTATGTAGAAGTTCTCTATTTTTTTATCTAGTCAAAATTATCATTCTTTTAATGACTTTCGGATTTTACATTATATTAAGAAAGGCCTTCCCGATTGCAAAGATATTGTAGAACTCAGTGATTTTTTTTTTGTAGCATTTGTATCATTTTATTTTCAAAATTTCAGTCTTTGATCCATTTGGAATTTATCCTGGTGTAAAATGTACACTAACTTACTCCAGATGGCTTACCTAGATTGTTCTAACACCACTGATCAAAAGTTCACATTTTTTGTGAACAGAAACCATGGGTTAATTTTTGCTTGTAACTTCAGATTGGGGAAGATTTTTCTAACCATAGGAAAAGTCCAATAGCCATGAAAAATTGAGACTGGTACTTTAGGGCACATCAAAATAGAAAATTGTATCTTTTTTCACTTGTTTTCTGATGACACCTTTATCATAAATGATATTCCTGTATATATTTTGTTTATTTATAATCTAACTACCCTGTTTCATGTGTCAGTTCATGACAGTGTTTACCTTTTGAGGCTTATTGTATACTTTATATCTATTGAGCTAGTTTTTCCTAGTTTATGTGGCTATACTTGTGCATTTTTTATGTGAACTTTAGAATAATTTTATCTAGTCCCAGTCGCTATCAAATTTAAGATCACATTAATTTAAAACAAGCAAACGAAAGAACTTAGGGAAAATAGACACATTGATATTGAATCTTCCTATGTGAGACTATGATCTGCTTTTCTATTAATTTAAGTGTAATTTTATGTATGTATGCTAAAACAGCAGACATCACTTTATGAATATCAGATGCCCATATTGCCTACCGCCTATTTACCTGAACCTTGGCGCATGGTGTTCTGCTCTGTTCAATAGAGCTCCTTCATTTCCATTATTTAAGGGGCTATCTTGCATATTATACCTTGCAGTAATTTTGTCTCTGCAACCCAGCTCTTAGGGTTTAACTCAGTTGAGGGTCCTCAGTCCAGTTCTGCTGGCCTAACAAGACAAAAACCAGCACAGACCTGGTGAGGAACTATATTGACTCACATCCAGAGCCTCCAACACTTACCAGTCTGTCTGGCCTATACAAAGAATCATTATGAAAGGAAGCACTTGTTTCTCTTTTGTATGTCTCTTGCCCTTTGACTCTGACTAGCTTCCCTGAAGCTAGACCATACACACTCTATCCTGGGAGTAAACACTACTACCTGTCACCAGCATGCTACTCCTCATGTGGGTATTGATGACAAACTTCCTTCCACAGTCTTGGTGGTACACTGCATAAGTTTTACCTATTTAGCATAGCAGGCTGTTAAATAGGATTCTTTCTGTCTCTGTTTTGGTGTAAAGCCCCAAATCTGAGAATAATGGGGCCCACATTCTAAAGCAAAGTCTAGGCCATATAAGCTACACTTGAAAGAATTACCCTAGTTCTTCCAGTCTTGGCCCTTTACTCAACTTCAGAGTATAGAATTTTGAGGCTGAAAATTCTGATAGTATGTTGTGTCTTGGAGAAGTGTGTCAGTATTCCAAGCTTCCAAGGAGGGAATTCAAGGGACAGAGAGGGTTTTAAGACCATCACTCTGGTCTTGACTGATGTAGGACTCTCACCAGGAGAAATGTGAAGATGAGAGTCTGGCTGATGTAATGCCTCACAGAAAGGATGGTGTTGGGAAGTAACTGCCCCCCAACAGCAGTGGGATAAAGACATTTATGGAGCAGATGTAGATTCTGCAGCAATAAACTAGCCTGGGGATGCATGGTACAATTATTCCACTCAAGGAGATCACTTTGGAAGACCAATTTGATCTAATAAATGAATGGCCCACAGGAAACCAAGTGGCAGAATGGAGTCTCCTAAAGCCAGAAAGGAGACATCAGCCACAAGGAGAGCTTTGGCAAGAGATCTCCAGTGGGGAAAACCCTAAGAGAATCAGTTCTAGATAGCCTCTTAAGGAGGGGGCCCCTATGCCTGATCACATCTGTATGAAGAGCCATTAGCAAGTGGGGAAAGAAATTGGTGAGGAAGAGGACAAACTTTTTCACCTGCTGAAATCCTGAGCTGCCGGAAAGGAGAAATTTAAGTTGATTAAGAGTTTACAGTTTTGATATTACCTTGTACTGGACCAGTCTTCCTATTTTCAAAGAGTGCCCAGAAGTTAAGAAATCAAGCCCGAGAGTCATCACAGGTGTAGGGAAAAATAAATTGTGAAACTGATTTGAAAGAACAATGGGAGAAAATGAAGCAGGTTATTGATTATCCTTCCAAAATTCAATTTGTTTAATAAATCAGTAAGAAATATACGTCTTTCGGGTCTTTTATATATCTACATTTTAGCAAAACTGGAATGAGACTCCTCAGAGTTTAATGAAGACAAAATTGGTATTTTGTTCAGAATGACTCATTTACAGGATTGGCTCATGTTATTACAGAACTTTTAGGATTCTACATTCTGGCCCGTTAAGGATCAATCAAGCTCCTCAGTAATTTTGACTAATGTTTCTTAAGAGTGGTAGCTCTACAAATTGAGAGATACTCAGGGTAAATGAACTAATGTTGACAACCCGGGTATCTTCAAATGACATGGTAAATCACCAGTAAGGTATAGCAAAAGGTCAACCATGGATGGAAAACTCTACATTCCCCTTCCAGTTAAGGTCTTAAACACTTTATAATTTATATCTCAGTAGCAATAAAAGAAGAATCCATTGAACTGGATCAATTCCCTTGGGATGCACTATAGTCCTTGAAATGGAACCTAAAATCCAACTGCAAATCTAGAAAAAATTCCATGTTAGAAAATTTACACAGTAGAATCTCGAATAAATTCCATGTTGGAAAATTTATGGCTCTGCCTCAAGGCCTACCCAAACATAATACACTACAAAAGTTTATGGTTCCAAAATGTTATCTGCAATAACATGGTAAAAGTGAAATCCAAGATAGTTCTAATGCACACTAACAAGTGCACACTAACAAGTTCTGCTTTATGAAAGATCATAATTGCTGCAGATATTACCAAAGAATTTTGAACCTATAAATAGGAGATGATGTCTAAAGCACAGTTCTGTATGACATTAAGAATTTATGATGAGATGTCTGGCAAGTGGAACATGCAAGATAGCATGGTCAAAAAATGGGATTAAAATGTAAGAATTAAATAAGAAAATGAAAATAAAATACCCCACATTGTTGTCAAGAGTGTAGATGTTTCAACAAGCCAAAACATACATGCACAACTAACAAAAGAGAGCATAAAGGAGGAATAACGGATATAGGAAAAGAAAGAGAAGAAGGATGAGAAGGAGGGGGGAAGATTAGATGAATGGAGAGAGGGAGGGGGAGGTAGAACCAGTAACTATATATCAAAGAATTAGTTACCTCTCTCCCAAGGACTTGAGAGATAACCTGCCCTCAGTTATCAAGTGAAGAGAATCTGAAAATAAAGAGGAAAATCAGCATTTAGCTATACTGAAAATTAAAATGGAGACAGCCTGAAGGGAGTAAAACCACAGATGCAAGTATTCTATGCAAAAAGTTCTTGAACCAAATCACTTAAAGGTAAATAGACTTTCAAAGGCAGACATTGCAAACTACACATTAACCTCCAACATTCCCTCAAAATAGCAGGTTTATGACGGTTACTAGAATAAATAAATAGATACAACAGCGACTATAAAATAAATGGACCAAGGGGAATAGTCTTATAAATTGCAGCTTTGCCTATAATAAACACACTATGGTTGAATGTATAGAGACTTATTTTACAAAGTAGAGAGGTGAATTAATTACACCACATGCAACATTTAACTACTATTACACAAATAATATAGCAATAAAAGAATCTTAAATAAAATGTTCCTTTAAAAGTTTCCATGGTTTATTACTTGGTAGAAGATCATAAAGAAATAGCTGTCACTATACTTAGCTTAATCTTGTCCCATTACAAAAAACAACTCTGGAAAAATAACTATGAAAACATAATTTTACATTAAAATTTTTAAAAGTGAAACAGGTCATCACTTTCATTCCACAACTGAAGGTGTAAGAACATAGCAGACTAGGGGCACCTGGGTGGCTCAGTGGGTTAGGCCTCTGCCTTCGGCTCAGGTCATGATCTCAGGGTCCTGGGATCGAGCCCCGCATCGGGCTCTCTGCTCAGCAGGGAACCTGCTTCCCCCTCTCTCTCTCTCTGCCTGGCTACTTGTGATCTCTCTCTCTCTCTGTCAAATAAATAAATAAAATCTAAAAAAAAAAAAAAAAAGAACATAACAGACTAGTTGAACCAAAAATGAAGAAGAGTTGTAAATATTAGTCAATTGTTGCTTTTTGCTTTTCCCTGTTGACTTCATACGTGTGGCCCCTGGATTCTTCTCGTTTGGCCTATAAGGATAATCATAACAGTGTGCTAAATCTCACTGAGATGTCTCTGAGCAGATTAATCACTCCTGAGAATTGTTAATGCTACTGCATCTTGGCTATTATAAATAATGCTATAATAAACATAGGAGTGCATATATCTTTTCAAATTAGGGTTTTCATTTTCTTTGGGTGGAATTACTGGATCATACAGCAATTCTATTTTTAATATTTTAAGAAACTTCCATACTACAATAATTTTTTTAAATGTTAACAATAAAATTGCTAATGCTAATTAAGCACTTAACATTCAGCAGAATTCTAAGCACCTCACATGTATTAATTTATTTAATTCTCAAGTGACTCCTATGAGAGTGATATTATTAGCCACACTTGACCAATGAAAGCTGAGAAAACTGAGCTACCAAGAGATTAAAATAACTTGTCCAAGGAAATGCAGCTAGAAGTAGGAGGGAGAGTCAACTTTTAAACCCATGAGACTCTTCACTCCCAAGGAAAACAACTCACTGGTAATGTGCTTGTATGTCTAGTTAAATAGACATACATTTAATAAATGTCTCTTTGATACATAAGAATGAGCTTAGAAACTCGGCTTGGGAAAAATCATTAGGTAATGAAGACCCTCAGAGGATGAAGAGTGCTGGCTTGGAGAAGAGAATAAGTGGAAGGCTCCTAGTTGTGTGGGAGGATGTGGTAATGTCTCTTCTTATCAGATAAGTAATTCTGACACTTTCCTGCCTCTGGTCAAGAGGTACGACAGAGAGAGAAAGAGTATTGAAAATGGAAAATACATTTTGGGAAGATAGATGATCATTTGGAAGCACAATATTATATAGATTAATTAAGACCAATAAATCTGGGCCAGCTAAAAAAATTAAAGTGAAAAAATATTCTAATATTTCCTATTAGAAATAATATTTTCTGTTAATAATTTATAAGTCTTTTTTTTTAAAGATTTTATTTATTTATTTGACAGAGAGAGAGTGAGAGAGAGAGATCACAAGTAGGCAGAGAGGCAGGCAGAGAGAGAGGGGGAAGCAGGCTTCCTGCTGAGCAGAGAGCTCGATGCGGGGCTTGATCCCAGGACCCTGAGATCATGACCTGAGCTGAAGGCAGAGGCTTTAACTCACTGAGCCACCCAGGCACCCCAATATTTTTGAGAACAAGAAGCACATCCCAAACATATCTGCGCTATGCTTTTATGAAGTTGTGGGACATACAAGCCCTTTCAAGGCCTCTACTTTTTTTTTTAATCTCTGATAACTTTGGAAATTACTAAAGAAGGTAGCAATACTTTCTTTCTCATTTTACAATTCTGTGAATTGCTCCCTAATTCATCTTATGAAATTGTATTTATAAAAATACAATTCCATCTGCAATATTATTAAGTTAAAACCTTTGAAATCTTTTTCTGTTGACTCCTCAGTTTTCAAATTTACCAAATGTAGTATTTGATATATTAGATGCCTTAGATGTAGATATTAGTTTGCCTATTAATATTTTAAAGATACACCAGAGAAGTGATCTATGCAACCCCAAATTCTTTACCACCAGAAAAAAATAAATAGGTAAAACACAAGGTTGATCAACCAGTATTTTGTTGACCATTTACTAAATGAACAATTTTATAACTAACGAAAATTTTCTATGTTAGATATAGAGTGGAATACAAGATTTATAGAAGGCACGGTGGCCAATGCTCGCCTGGAAAGGTCTACAATAAGCACACAGTCATCATAGCACCAGGTATATGCCAAATACCACAGGAATGGTATAAAGCAAGTCAGAGAACAAGGGAGGAAGTCATTCGTGCTGGTAGACAAAACTAAATGAAGGCAACCTGAGGAAAAGGAAATAAAACTAAGAAATGGAAGGAGCAGAAGAGTAAATTTTCCAGATTTGCGGAACTACAGATCTTTATTTGGAGAAAAAGGAAGCATAAAGAAAAATGTAAGCTGGATCAAGGTGATGAAGGGTCTCGAAGGCTGGTCTAGAGCTATTTGTTTTTACATAGATAAAACATCTGTTTGACTGATCTTTCCATCCAGATACTTGGCATTATCCCAGCATTTGACTTGGAATTTTAAGATTAAAAAAAAAAAAAAATCATGAAAACATACCCCTTGGGTGAAGGTCAAGGAATATCTGAATTTGACGCTGGAATTTTTTTTTCCCCCAAGGGGACAAGTCTTACTCCTATTCCTTGAGGCTTAAAAAGAGGCCAAGGTTAAGAAAATAAATTATTTTTAAAAAGTCAAAAAATCAGAAGGCCAATAACATAAAATGGGTCCACTCCAATTCTAATTTATATAATTTTATGGACATTAATATTTTAGTGGCCTATAAAGTGCTATAGTACCCTTACCCACACACAGCCAAGAAGCAATATCATTGCATTGGCTATTCCTAAATCAGTATTTTAAATGGTAACTTCACCTTGATGTCCACTGAACTTCCTTTGAGATTCAAGAATCTTTATTTATTAGTGCACGCACTTAAATCTATAAGCTGGAAAGTTGTAGGTTTGATCATAAATTTGGAAGTCATGAATTTGTAGGCCATCTAAGAGTTCAATCATAAATTTGGGAGTCATGAATTTGGCATTGGTTTCAGTCTTACCAAAATGTATCTTCGGAACTCTAATCCAGTGACATCACTGTGGCCTTCAAATCTTAATCCCCAAGCAGGCAAAACTCCAACTATAAACATTGGGAGTTTTTCACATTTTGAAGGGTAAACCCCACATAACCAAGAGTTTGGTTGGGACTCTAAGTGTATATAATACTCAGATTTTAATCCCTATAAAACAAAAATTAAAATTCTTCAAGCATATTTTAGCAAAAAAAAAATTTTTTAAGTACTTTAGTATTTTTCTCTTTCTTGAGTGGGTCATGAGTTAAGGACAATCTGTCACCATAATTTTGAACTACTTGATCTTGGTATGCTTTTTTGGTCTAGTTTTAATGTTTCTCAAACCCAATTTCTCTTGTCTTCTTTAAAATGGACTAATCTCCAATCATCGTGGAAATAAGTCAAGTAAATGAAAAATCATAAATTACATGGGGACTCACTAATTCAGTCAGTTTATTTGAAAACAAATGCCTAGGGCTTCAAAGAGAGGCAACTGCCTCAGCTCCAATTCATTGTATACATCGGCCAATTTAACTTGCCAAGGAAATGATAGATGATTTAACAAAGTGAGTGGTCATTGTGACATTCTGTTCCATCCACAGATAGCGTTGGGGGTGGAAATGAGGTGGGGGTCAGAGAAGGATAGAAAAAGTCTGGAGCATTAATTCTAAATCATGGTTTTTATGAAACACTCAAGTTAGTTACATTTTGCCCCCTAAGGAAGTATCATAAAACAACTCCAACATTTTCAAAGCTGAAAGCTTTCGATTCAATTCTCTTTTAATTATACATACTACAAAGCACCTTAAAGAAGTTGCAAATCCCCAAGGGCTATGAAATATAAGATTAGATATGTGCCAATCAGAAAATAATTGAAACTCTCTTATAGTTTGTTACACTATTGGAAACAAAAACCATAAGTTATCAAGAAGAAGAACAACAACAAATGAATTCAAGATGTAAGTGACATTTATCTTATAGGTATATTGTGGTTTCTAGGTGTAAATTACATTCATCATATCTATATTATGACTAGTCATGTGAGATGTGATACGTAGATACTATAATTCCACTTATCAAAAAAAGAAAAACTGGAGATTGGAAAGATTTAATGATATATTCAAGGCCACAGAGCCGATAAATAGAAGAAAACAGATATCTATAATTAATCCAACTTTCCACTATCATTCACCAATTATTAAAATGGAAGTGAGGAAAAGTATAGAAAAAAAGTATAAAATGCGTTGCAGACTCTTAGATAATATTCATTCATTTACTCATTTAAAAAAATTTCATATATTAATCTGCCTCACACTTTCTTAGGAGCTAGTGAATAAGGTAAGATAAAAAATAAAATACAGTTTTAAAAGAAACAGGTTGTCAAATATAAAAATTTTAGAGTGGCAACTAGTTGGAAACTGCTATGTTCTCATGACTTTGCCTCCATACCACTTATAGAGTTGCTGAATTCTTCCTTCCTTATCACCTTTTGAAAATTTTTCTGAAGATATCTGGAACTCCAAAACAAAATTCTATCTTGACAAAGTTTCATTATAAGGGACTTTTCTACCAATTCTTACCTCAATATCAAGTGGTTTATTTGGAATGGAGTAATGTATTACTGGGCCAAATTAGCTTTAAAACAATTAATAAGTGCATTACAGTGAATTGATAATAGCGGAATCAAGTTGGAGTTTTAACTCTTCTTTTTTTCAAGTCTTAAATTTTGGATGGATATAGTATAGATTGGCAAGTGTAGACTTAGCCTAAGAGGTAATTTGGAAAAAGATTCCTGAATTCTTGTATTGATGTACAGGAAGTAGAAAGCAAATGTCAAATATAAATGTAAAACAGGACAGAATAAACTATTAAACAGCAGACCACGAAAGTGGCTCAGTTCAAACGGGCTTGTCTGGGAATTTTGTGCTATCCAGATGGGTCAATTTGATACATGCACTTATATACATCCTACAAGAGTCAACCAAAGTCTCTTATAACTGGAATGTATCACAGGCTGACAGCTTATGAAATACCAAAGTATTGAAATACAAGCACAGTGTGATGAAAATTAGAATAACATACAAAAATCAACTTTAATTAGTTGTGCATTAATTGAATCCAAATTAGTTGTATACTCACAAGTAGAAGCATTTGGACGGATGATGTGGACATCCGTTCAAGTAAGAGCAAAGGCAGAGAGATAATTTCATTTTCAGCTGCTTTAGGAAGGAAACAGGGAAAATATGGCAAATATGATAGGCCAATTAAATAAATTAGAAATTTGTAATTACTGTACAACGAATTGCCATGTTATTTTGAACAAAATCATTAGAAAACAAAGCAAAAATTAAAAAAGAAACAGGAAGACAATGGATTTTCTAAATATATAAATCAGAGCCTTGGAAACAAAGATGAAAACAATAAAGGGGAAGAAATATAAAATAATGGAAGATTAAGCTCTATAAAATTTTATAGCAACAGAACCTCCTTATCTGATTGTTGTAGCGGTCATGTTAGCTCACATAAAACCAGAAAGATCTCTGAAGGGTATGGCCACCTTCGGCTAAACTTCAGACAATCAGGTAAATTAGCAGGAAAACCTGCTGCTCCTTTGCCTCATCGCTCCCTTCCCTCCTGCTCTCTTCGGAAAAAAAAAAAAATGTACAATTGTCACAGCACATGTACCAGAAGTTTGTTCCATCGGTACGACTTTTGTGTTCTTCTGTTTCTGGTCATTGTACATTGACTTTACACCCTGACCCACAGAGCTGGATAAAATCCATTTTGTTAAGTCCCTTCATGTTTAGGGATCCTAAATAAACTACCTTCAACAGACTATTCCTGTGCCTGTGTCCAGATTTAAAGCCATGTAACACCTGGACTTTGTGAGCTTAACCTGCTGTGACAAATAAAAATAAATAAGAAAGTTTCCCGTAGTTGACAACCCAGGTGGAAGTTTTACTACAATTTCCATCAGTCACGGGGGCAGGCTTCGAGTGAAATAAACTGTATTTACACACAAGTTTGCTCAGAGAGGTAACTGTATTCTAGCTTTGCACAACCTCTGAAACTTGCAAGGAGATCTACAGATATACATAAGCTGAAAATAAATCCCCCTGTCCACTTGAAAATTTTATTTATCTGTTTACATGCATCTCTTCTGTATCTAAGAAACTTGGACCAAGTGAGTTTTGCCCGAATTCAGGGGAAAAAAATCCAGGGACTCTATGTTGAATGACATAAATGCTTTGGGGGAAAAAAGCCAAGTATTACACATACCCTCTCAGCTCTATACCTCACATTGATTCTGTGATTTAAGTTTTCCTTTTATTCTGATATGCTGACTGATAGAGTAGGGGAAATGTGATGACATTTTTGAAAATACTATATCAAGACACAAATAAACAAACCCCATGCCATGACAATCTAAGATAGAACACTGGTTAAAGAACTCAAGTCTAGGATTTGAATCAAAATCTCAAAAGTATTTTTTTAACGAAATAAATTTTTCCTAAATGTATGGTATGAAAATCCAAGACAGGTAAAAAATAAGATTTATGAGCGAAGACCTGCAGTAAGAAATAAAAATGTGTTATAAAGCTACCATACTTAATAAAGTGTGGTGATGTGGACACAAAAATAAAACCAGGCTAGAGTTCTAAAAAACAGAAAACCTCACAAGAAATAAAAATGTTGTATATAATAAGGATGGCACTTGAAAGCCATTGGAAAAGAACTGCATGGAGCATGGGGTGTGGTACATGAACAATGAATCTTGTAACACTGAAAAAATAAAATAAAAGTATTTGGGGAAAAAAATTAAAAACAAATCATGAATTGAGATTTTCAGGACAAAATGACATTCTATCTCTACTTCCACCACACAACAAAAGGGGTTAAGCCATGCAGATGGTTTAACAACCTTAATATTTAAGAAGGAAAAAAAAAAAACAGTAAAAGACTAAGAAGAAAGTATAAATGAGTATTTTTCTGACCTTGAAGTGTAGAAGAACTTAAGCATAGAAGCTTAGAAAAATATCAAAAAGGCAAAAGCAGAATGTTTTCACAACAAAAAGCAGGAACATTTGAAGCAGAAAAGCGCAAACAAAAAGAATATGAAAAGAAAATGACAAATCAGAAAAGTACAACGACACACATGGTAGATTCGTGGACACTGTCCTAATAAAGAACTAAGAATAAACAAAAAGACAAACACACTAATGAGATTATACACAAAAGACAGGAACAGACAACTTAAAGGAAATAGAAGTCGTCGTTCAACGCACAAAGTAAGGTTCCATTTTACTTTTAAGCTGAGAAATACAGATTTCTCACTTTCTCTTTGGAAATTCTAAAAAATAAATAATACCTAGTGTTGTTTGGGTAAAGCAGACACTCTCATACACTGCAGCCGGGAGTATAAGTTAAGGCATTTGGAAAAAATAAGCTGCCAGTATGACTCAAGATCCTTAAAAATGTCTACGCATCTCGGTTTGGCAATTCCATAGCTGGGGACTAATCATATGGAATTAATTTGGAGAAACACACTAAGATTTATGTATAAGGATAGTCATAACCACTTTATTTATAATAGGAAAAATAACTTAAAAACAATAAAAAAGATGAGCTGAATAAATTACAATACATACATTAAACTCAGTAGCCTATAAGTATTATAAATCATATCTTCAAAGAATATTTAGTGACTTGCAAATTCTCAAGAAAATCAGGATACAAAACACTATATATACCTTGATTCAAATTGTGTTGTACACAGACACAAATACCAACAAACACAGAAAAATACTATACTGAACCGTAAGAAAATATTAACATGGGTTAAGTATCAACCTTGGATTTTAGCTGATTCAAATTTTCTTCTTCACCTTTCTGTATTTTTCCAAAATGTCTACAATAAATGCATATTGCTTTTCTAATTGAAAGACAAAAATAGTATGACATCCCATGTTTGACCACAGCTTCGTATACTGTGTGAACTCAGCCAGGTCACCTTACCATCTTTTTTGGTTTTCATGTACAACCCACCATCCCAGCTATACTTTTCATAGATAGATAGATAGTGTGTTTAACAGCTTAGAAATAATAATAAAAAGATTACACATATTTAACGTTGTTTGTCATTTCACAAAATAAGAGGACATTTATTACTCATCTCTGACACCTTCCTGAAAATTAGGAACAAACGCTCAAAAAATGGTTTTATAGTCAACAGAATTATTCTGGAAGGTATATCTAGCTGCAGTTCCACACTATGGTTGCTGATGGCAAAACGCTTACCTCATCTACCAATTAATAAACTAAAACCCAGCAGAAAGACTATTACAGTGTTGGCATGAAAAAGAAATCTTTCTACTGTGTTCTAGATATTTTTGTTGATGTGGACTACAAGCCCTTTATTAAGGAAAAGTTCAAGTACAGTTTGGCATTGCTTACATTGATGTGTTGTTTCTGAAATGTTGGCTCATGACTGATTCTGGTTTTCAGTCAGGAGGCGAGGCATACTAATGTCTAACAGAGGTGGCTGAGGTGGGTCTCGATCTGTGGTAGTCCCTCATTGTTCTTCGCCAATTTCTAGCCAACACGAAAGTTAAAATTATTATAATGGTCATAAGAAAAGGGCCAAATAGATAGCTGGATGCATGAGATATACGAAGTGTATGGAAACAGAAAGAGCAAGAGGAGGACCACAGTGTTTCAGAACACCCACACTTGTGTTTCACTGGAAGAAGAATCTTATCACCAGCAAAAACAGCAAGTACCATTATTTTACGCGACTGAATTTCAGTCACCTTGACAAAGAGTCATATGCTGAAAATTATAAAATGTACCCTTTCATTATCCTGTCCCGTTGTGGTTTCTTTTTAATAATACTGAAGGAAAAATAGTAATCTCAGTGGTCATGTTTTTAATCTACCAAGAATCCTCTTACATTTGAGATCAGAGGGTCTACTCTGGGGTAGAAAAAAAAAATCAAAGGCAGAGAAATTTCTGATATTTACATTTTTTCAGTATTGAATTATAGAAACTAAGTTTCTGAGGTTTTGAAGATTCACCAAGCTTCGATTTCACAGAGCCTTTAGAAATGTTAAAAGCTCACCTCTGTTGAATCTCAAAGCTATATTCTATCTTTAGTAATAATCGGTGAGATGTTTGGCATGGAAGAGGAAAGAATAAGCCACTTCACCTTCGTCATCCTTCGTGATAAGCCTGTTATTTATCCAGTAACCAACAACGGCAAGGATTTCTAATAGTAGTAACTTGTGGTGGTAGTAACAGCCTTAACCCTACTCTGATGCTCTGGCCCAAATTGGTCATCTTTGTTTTTAGAAAGATTAAGTAAGTCATGCTTTGTTATTATGACATCAACCTCAAAACACAGTCTTTGATGGAGAAATTTGAAAGAACAGAAAAAAGTGTTACATTTTTGGTTCCAGATAATCCCCACTTTCCCTTTAAATCACCGGTATTTCTGGTATTTCTTCGTGTCTTCTGGAAGGTGAGTGAGACAAAGCTTCCC
Organism: Potos flavus; assembly: GCA_028534135.1. Taxonomy (NCBI): domain Eukaryota; kingdom Metazoa; phylum Chordata; class Mammalia; order Carnivora; family Procyonidae; genus Potos; species Potos flavus. The sequence goes on from CM052899.1 coordinate 43,419,044, forward strand.
TGGGGAGCAGCCAAGGTGTACCATTGTATTTTCGTCAAAAGCAACAGAAAGACCACTGAATTCTTTTTCAGAAGCTCTTCTCTGGTGGCCTCCTCCCTCTGTTTAGTGAAGGAAAACAAATTCTCCAGGGTTACCCACATGCTACTTCTCACAGCCTCAACTTGAAGACTTAAGAATGATACCTATTTGCACAGAGTTATATACACTATGCGTAAAATTTTAGGTTACTGTGTACTCGGCTTTCTCTACGAGTGTAAGCGTATTTATTTTGGAGACATCTGTACCTTTTCTTATATATAGGTGAAGGCGGCAGTGGGTACAAGGGCCCACCACTTGTATTTGGACACACCTAGAGAGTCTTGGAGTCAGGTAGTGGTAAGTTCAGTGCTAATATGTTAAGCACTTTAATTAGCACATTCAATAATAATGAAAAGGTTTTTTTTTTTTTTTACCATTTATCATGGTAAAATGAGTTTGTTGAGAAATAATCAGTCATGTTGGAAAGAGCATGAACCTTGGAGCCAAGGATAACCTTAATTTAATCTCAGCTCTAATTTACACGCTCTGTGATGGGATTCATATTACTTAATCATTCCGATCCTCAAGTATCTTCATCAGTAAATAGCCACATTTAGGGGGCAAGAATTAAATGTGACAAAGTATGATAGAGTGATTGAGTGATAGACTCAATAAGTGAGGGGAGGGGGGGAGTTTAAATACTTGGTTAAAATGCACCAGAAAATATAAAACAGACTATACTTCCTCCCATTAAAAAATTGTTCCTTTCTTATCCAAAACTTTCAGAGCATGCAGTGATTTTTAAGAAAAGTTGTTTGAATGGCCAAATTTTAAGTAGTAATTGAAATAAAGAACAGGCACTCTTTTCCTCATTTTTCTTATTTGAAGGCTGACATTCGATAATTTTGTTTTTATTCCTTTAACATCTCTCTTTGCCTCTAGCCTGTAAGTTTCAGGAAGTTAGGGACCAGATCTGTTTCCTCTTCATTGCTTTCCTGGTGCCCAACGCGCAGTAGGCATTCAATAGGTACATACTGATGGAATGAATGGAAACTAATGAACCTTCCTTAAGAGAGTGAGCGACGAATGTGACAAATACACCTCCAGCTTCACTGACCTTCCCAATTCACTAAGAGCTCAGTAGAAGACAATGCACCTACAGCTAAAAGACAGTCCCCCAAACCATCTGACCTCCGCTCAGTCCACTAAATCCTTATTATCACTGGCACAAAATAATATCTCAAATTAATTGTATTTTGCACTTACAAATGACTTTGTTACTTTATTCCAGAGTTGGGAAAAGAATAAGAAAATGTTCTTGTCTACAGAAGTCATGGAAGATGCCCAGTATCTACCCTCTTCTTGTTTGGCTGCCCAGGAGATCTCTGTAATGAGCCCACATGACGTATCAGTGACGTCTCATGAAAGAACAGGTCAGCTCTCCCTGCTCTACCAAAACGTTAGGTGGCCAGCAAGTGGGAAACTGGGGCAGGGGTAGTTCAGCTTTATATTTTACTATCTGCCACTTCTTTTGAACAGCATGGGTGGTGCCGGGGCCTCTGGCCCCATTCCCAGAAGCACTGCCCCTGCCAAGCAGAATTTGCACCTTCACAAGTGCTGATTGGCTGTGATGGAAAGGTATGGTCCCCTTTCGGAAGCAGCTTTCTGGGAAAGATATTATACTTTCAGTCCAGGGAGAACCCAAAGAGAGCAGAATATTTTTTTGGTACTGGTAGGCAGCAGATCATCCAATTCTCTTCTCATTACATCGGTTAGTTCTACCATTTATATTTCGAAGACTTACATTCCCTAGACACAGATTGTAGAATAATTAGAAAATATGAAAGAAATAAGGTTTCCTTTTTTTTTTCTTTCTCTTTTTTTCTTTTTTTTTTACAGAGTATTATAAAAAGTTTGTTTTCCTGGCTAACAGCAGCAAATGTACAAAGCTTTCTTCGTTAGGGCTTGCTATTTAAACCATCGGCTCATTCTGCAAGAACATCAAACATGTGTCTACCAGATGCTGGGGAACAGCGCGGTCCGAAGGATCTGACTCAAGTGAACAATCATCTGTGGACAGCGGGTGTGAACCTGAGCTGGGCCAACACCTCATCAGACCGAATGGCTAATTGATTTCAAAATTAGACTTGGTATTTCTGAACAATAATCTTAAAAGGCAGCAATAAAATACATCAGGATCCTTTGAGCTAGCCAAGCTTTCATCCAAATGGCTTATTACAAAGAGCTGGCACACCTGAACTTTGGCACAGTCAAATAAATCCAAAAACAGCAAATGGAAACCACATTTGGCACTGGACGTTTGTCAGGAGAAGTTTGTATTCAGGAGGAAACATGATTTTTTATTTTGAAAATAATTTTTGGGTTAGTGGCAGGAAGCAATTCATTGAATGGGTTTTACTTTGACACCTGTGATTTATGCAATAAAATATGCATAATAGGTATCTGAAGGCTTTGGGGGTGTCACGTAATCTTTGGAACACCAGGAGCAGCCAGGGCACGGCAAGGGTTATAGTAGTTCCATTAGTGATAACTTAATCACATGTGTAGGCCTACCCCTTTGAACTCTGAATAGCTGTTTTGTGGCATCAGGGTCCAAAAGGGTTTAAATCTGACTGCACTGCAGTGACAATAAATTATACCAACTATTTTAGAAATGCCTGGAATCTTATCTTGCCTTCACAGTGAGCAAACTAAGATTACAATCCCTGGTGGAAAATATGGCATAAATTCTGAGAACAAACACCTAAGATTTACACAACGGCAGTGGTGTGTTCCAGTACTCTTCTCTTGCGACATTTTATTAGAAATCCTACAGATATATATCCAAAGGCCCTGTTAAGAAAGAGAGAAAGAAGAAAGAAAGAAAGAAAGAAAGAAAGAAAGAAAGAAAGAAAGAAAGAAAGAAAGAAAGAAAGAAAGAAAGAAAGAAAAGAAGAGAGGAGAAGAGAAAAGAAAAAGAAAAGAAAGAAAGAAAGAAAGAAAGAAAGAAAGAAAGAAAGAAAGAAAGAAAGAAAGAAAGAAAGAAAAGAAAGAAAGAAAGAAAAGAAAAAATGACAAACAGTAGGGTACATCTGACTGGGTAAAGTGGATTAAAGCATTGACGGATTGCATAATCCCTTTAAAAGTGGAATTCTGATTTTAACTTTCTGGCTATTTTAGGAGAAACACTTTTGGTATTTTCTTTACACATATTATCCAAATAATTGTCTCAATTTTTAAAATCAAATTTTATATAAAAGCTCCGCTCCACTGAGTGTTTTTGTTGAGTCTTTTCACTTCCTTGCTAGACTCTATCCAAAGATAACAAAATATTTCATAGAGGGAAGTGGGAGAAGAAAAAAATTTAAGGAAAGGAAATGGACTCACAAGCATGGGTCTAACCCAGAACTCATGCAGCAAAGAATTTTCTGGAGAATGAGGAGGGCAGGGAGTGACCCTGGAGAATTTATCTGCAATTGAAAGCATTTTTCTTTCTTTGAGTTCTCCCTTTTTTAGGGCAATAGCTCTCTGGTCCTTCAAAAAACTGACAACCTAAGAGCAATTGTGACTATGATTCTTTTCACTAAGAAGTGACTCCAAGCCTACAGCCCCTGCTGAGCTCATTAGGAGGTGACTGCCCTTTGGGAATTCGTGGTTAGAGATCTGAAGAAAGAAAGTCAGATGTGAGTCTTATCCTCTGCTCCTCCATTAATTCTCTTGATGATCTTGGACACGTCTTCCTCTCTGGCCTTCAGTTCACTCATTTTTAAATGATGAGAATCGAACCAGATGATGTCTCAGGACAATTTCAGTTCTAAAATATTATAAAGCTATAAAATAGTTCCTTCAAAGTTGATATAAACAAGCTTGGTGCATGCACTGCTTGAAAGAAAACATTAGAAAGAAATATTTAGGCTGTGATATTTAATGAACCGGATTAGGACACATGCAATGGTTTTAGAAATTTGGTTTATAACCACATTTTTCAGCATAATGAGATAGAGAACTAATTGACAAAAACTTTAATGAGAAATGCTATTTGAAGTGGAAATGATTTTTTAGCTAGAACTAAGTAGATGGAAAAATCACTCATTAACTCTACTAGCACAGGGTTATAGTGAAATTTTCCAAAATAAAATTAGTTTCTGAGAGCACATCTCTCAAATCACATTCTTCATTTATCTAGTTAGCCAGCATACTCTGAGTGATTCTTTTATAAAGACAAATGAATACTCAAGATATATAAATACTCCAGAGAATTACTAATGCAGAGTGTTGAATTCTGGAGGGTTTTAAATATTATGAAGATTAACTATTTGGTATTCTGTTTATGTATTTTGTCAGTATACAATAAAAAAGTGAAGCCTGTATTTAGTTTCAAATGTTATTGACTCTCAAAAGTTGGAATCCAAAATAGTGCTTAAATTACAAAAACACTTTTATGGTCAATGTTCAATCCAAAATTCTTAGAGTTTTCCATTTTTATGCATATTTAGCAATGAAAATTTATGTTAATATGTCATTGTGTGATCTATGCCTTTAGATATTTTTATCTGGAATCTTTTTTTTTTTTTTTTTTTGAGAGAGAGAGAGAGAGAAAGAGAACATGTGCGAGTGGGGGTGGAGAAGGGGGGAAAGGCAGAGGGAGAGGGAGAGAGAATCTTAAGCAGGCTCTATCTCACCCTGAGATCATAACCTGAGCCAAAAGCAAAAGTCACCCAGGTGCCCCTATCTGGAATCTTAAGTTATACATTTTAGAGGGTTCCTATTTTTATTTTGTTCAATATGGCTTTGGTCTTACTTAAGTAATTTTTTAATTTTTGTAAAATGACAATAATAATGACAATAATATTTAACAAATAGTCTAGTATTTGTATTCCCATCTGCCAAGTGTTTTAAATGCAGTGACTCATTTAAATTTCACAATAAACTTGCAAGGTGGGTACTATTATATCTGTTTTACTTATGAAGAAAACAATCGTAAAAAGGTTAAATAACTTGCTGTAGTTAGCACAGCAACTTGTAACTGGCCATTGCTCACCAGTTCCGATTTTCTACAATAAGCACTATTACGACTGCAATGAGTGTAATCAATTCATTTATTCATTTGTTCCAAAAATACTCATTGACCACCCGCCAGATGGGAATCACTACCGTAGGCATAGAGGACAGCAGTAAATTTACATTTTAGGGTGGGGGATCGGCAAAAAAATGAGTAAATATATAAATAAAAGAGATTATTTCGGTTAGAGGATTAAGTGCCAAGGGCCACCATGTCTAGCCACACAAGTTGTGTGGCTAGTATTATTAAGTATTGTGAAGAAAATAAAGTGGTTAGAGCCCTGGATGCTGGCTTATGTTTGGGATCGCGAACATACCAAGACGCGGAAAATACTCAAGAAAACATTTCAGAAGGAAAAAAACTACATGGGTCCATGTTTTCCTACCCCCAAATCCCAAGGCCTTCTGTTTTGTGAAGTATTGTGAAGAAAACAAAGTATTTTCTAAGTATTGTGAAGAAAATAAAGAATGATGGTGCAATGGGGCATGATCACAATTAATTTTATTTTATTTTTTTTAAGAGTTTATTTATTTATTTGAGAGAGAGAGACAGAGGTAGTGACAGAGGTAGTGAGAGAGAGAGAGAGAGAAAGAGAGAGAGAGAGAGAGCTTGAGTGGGGAGGAGAGGGAAAAGAAGGCTCCCCTCTGAGCAAGGAGCCAGCTGAGGGATGTAGGGCTAGATCCCAGGACCCTGTGACCTGAGCCCAAGGCAGATGCTTAACTTGAGCCACCCAGGTGACCCCCCCCCTTTTTTCTCATTTGGCCGGGAGTGATTTTAAATTAAGTAGCCTGAGAAGGCTTCTTGAAGGAGGTAGCATTTGAGCTGAGATTTAAATGACAAAAAGCAACCAGCCTTGGGAAGATCTTGGGCAGGGGCACCAGGCAGAGGGAACAACAGGTACAAAAACCCTGAGGCAGGAACAAGTTTTCTGGGGGCAAGAAACATAAAGAAGGTCAGTGGGACTGGAGCCCAGTAAGCAGGGGAGGGGAGGGAAGACGACTGGGGGGTGGAGGGATAGGACTGGACATGTGGCCTTCCTAGCCATAGTAAGGAGCATGAAGCGCATCACCAGAATACTAATGTAAACCTACCTTTTAAACTACTGTCATTAACATTTATAGAGGCAAAGCAGAAGCTTGAGAACTTTTCTGACTCTTGGAATGCTTGCAGATTCTAGGGGCAAAAAAAAAAAAAAAAAAAGAGAAAAGATATGGACCATCTCCCTGGAAACACACCCACATACACAGATATGTGCACACTATTTCAGGAGCTATCTGCATTCATGCTCCCCTAGGAGATTATACATGGGGCCATGGAGTTCAGGTTCAAGGAAATCACAAAGACTCTTTAACAGTGAGCTAAATGAAATGTGGCCATTAAATAGTAAGTATAATCCACACTTAAGTAGACAGTTCCCCCCCCAAATTCTATACTGCGGTGTAGACTATAAGGCACACTACCTTACATAAGGCTAAGTTTCCAGTTTCAGTCTCAGAGGTAGATGTTTTGTTTTGTTTTTAAGAGACCCACGATCTCCTTTTTGCAATTCTTCCACGCAAAAGTCAAATTCTAAAAGCCAAAAACAATAATTTAATAAATCAATTACCAGAAAAATTTGACCTAACCGATGCGAGGTTATTCATGATCTCTCTTTATTTGTATGACTCCTATGCTTTGTGGCAGAGATAATAATGTGTTGGATTATAGAACGATGCCTTAGTCTTCACTGGTTATGACAATAGATGAGAGATAGATGACATAGATAGGTAGGTAGGTAGGTAGGTAGATATGTACATACATAGGTACATAGATACTTAGATACGTAGATCCCTACATCCCCTCCAAAAAAATATCAGACTGCAACGCAGAAGGCCTTGGGATTTGGGGGTAAGGAAACATGGACCCGTGTAAGTTTTCTTCCTTCGGAAATGTTTCTTGAGTATTTTCCACGTCTTCTTGATATGCTCACGATCCCAAACATAAGTCAGCATCCAGGGCTCTAACCACTTACACCCAGCTGGTGTTCTGACGGGTTTTACATGACAGCCTAGTACTTCCTCTGAGCGGACCACCTCGGGAGTAGGAAGGCTGTAGGACACTGTGAACGTTCTCCCTCAGCGTATAGAAAACACCTGTACCAAATTAATTTGTGCTTAGCCAGTGTGAAGTTCACAGGGTCTCTCAGCCTTTCTTACCTATGAAGGGTGGTCTATTGACTTAGCTGCTGTGCAAAGCAAGCCCACGCAGGGAGCCCTGGCCTCTCCAGGGGCTTTTCCAGGAATTATTCCTAACGTATTCCCAAGCTTGTCTCTTCTTTTGTTTTCTCCATTCTTATTTAATGTTTATTTATATAGTGTAGCTTTGTATTTTCAAGGCATTTTGACCACCATTTAATTACTAATCCATCCCACATTGTTGTAAAGTCGGCATTATTCTCCTAATGCTGGGGAGAAAGCCAGAAACGGGTTAAGTAATTTTCTCAAGGAATCCGAATGTGACTCAGTGATTAGGCTCCACTTAGAACTCAGTTTCATATGTGCAATGCTCTTTTCTCGGGTCTCTGGGGCACCATGTTATTATCTGGGAAACGTTCCCAAAGACCAAACTAATTATCCCTAGCTATGATGCTTCTCCTTAAGAAATAAACGCTTCTGGGGGCAGAAGAGGAGGGGAGAACTGTAAAGAAATAAATTATGTAATTTTCCGTAATGTATTAATGTATTGAATGTAATGTAATGAATGTACTACTTCTTCTTCAGTCTTTGTAAAATCATTCCCCCAGTAGTTTAATAGACTCTACCATGACGACCGAAAACCTAAAACAATTATACTTTCAGAAATAAAACAGTGAAATAAAACTATTAGAGTTGAACTTCTGTTCAGTACATTCACTTACTTATTTTACTTTGTGTGCTCCACTGAAAAATTAAGGTTAATCTTTGCAGGTAGTAGACAACCAGAAAAGAAAGCATATTTGATAAAAGTCTCTAGTGAAGATCTGTCAAAGTTAAAATATTTTTTCAAAGATTCTTTATTTATTTGACAGGGAGAGCACAAGCAGGGGGAACAGCAGACGGAGGGGGAGAAGCGGCACACCCCTCCATGAGCAGGGGCCTGACATGGGGCTCCATCCCAGAACCCCGGGATCATAACTTGAGCCGAAGGCAGCCGATTAACTGACTGAGCTACCCAGGTGCCCCAAAATATTTCTCTTAATTCAATCCATAGTTTTTCAAATGTGAAAATCTGACAGATGGCTCAATAAGGAAAGGACACATTTGGAGGGATTATTCTTCTCTAGCTTTCTCCAAATCTTTCTCTCCCCTACATCTGTCTTGTGGACACCCCTTCATTCTGTTTTTTCTTTCCCAGCTCCTTCGGGAATCCCTGTAACTGACCTTCTCCATTTATATGCAAGTTGCATCTAGGTTTTTCTTAACCTGTACCTCGACCCCTTAGGTCACTGTAGGATCTGCTATTGTACATTTATATTTTCATCTGTATCTATTTCAGGTCTCCAGAAGTCCAATTTGACAACTCAATTTTGTATTTTATTTTTACACTACCTCACTTCCCATCAACGTCAGTGATAATTCCCTTGAGTCTTTGGACCATCTCCTCTTTTATATATGTTTTAAAGTAACACATTTCTGCTTATAATGTGTTGTAATTGCTCCCATTTCCTACCCCCTCAGAAACTCAATGGCTGCATCTCTCAATAGGATTGCTCACGGCACCACCAACATAATTGCCCTGTGTTCACCATTCAGATCACATCAGAGCCATCCTGAAAAACCTTTTGGTGGTTCTCAGGATTATAGCTCTCAAAAATGAGCTATGTTTGTTTCGTTTGTTCTTCAAATACCACACTTACATGTTCCCTGAAACAATTTAGGGTGTTCCTTTTTCTCCAATCATGGCCCAATTTGTTGGTCTCCAAGGGCTTGGAAGTATTCTTTCTGAACATTCCCTAGATTTCCACTTACACATGTAATGGCTTCTTCTGTTCCATCCCACACATTGTAATTTTCTTCCTTTAATCTTGAACTCTTCTCCTGTCACCGAGAAGTCTTTCCTTATTAACATTACATGCCCCAAATCACTCTACTTACCAATTATTTATTACTTCTGTTTTCATACTTTGGTTTTTTAAAATTCCTATTTGGTAAATTCTTCTTGTTATTCTCACATCTGTCTTGCCTTTGTCTCAAAGGACATAGTCTTTCTATCTAGTGAATCACAAACACACAATACCAATATTAGGCCATGCCCTTAATTATCTGTTGTCTATTTAAAGGAGAGAGAGAGAGAGAGAGAGAGAGAGATTGAAAAGAAAAATACCTTTTTCTACCAGAAAAAAAAAAAATCTGGAGTTGTTTTTTTATTTTTTTTCTGTTTATTTGTGTCACTCATATGTTTTGTAGTAGAGATGATGATGTGTTGGATTATAGGGTGATGCCTCATTCTCCATTGGTTATATTACTGTATATAGTGTTGCTAGGTATAGGAGAGAGAGCAAGCTCTATGTATCTATCAGAAATGAGTAGAGCATAGAGTCAGTAGACACCCAAGCCAGACTGCCTTGGATTATATTTCAGTCGAAACCTTAATGATTAACTCTGTGCACCCAATCAAATTAACTTCTCTGTGCCTCAATTCCCTCATTGATTACACAGAAATAATCATAGTGCTTACCTCTTAAGATGAGTGTGAGGCTTTAACAAGAAACTGTACTTAAGAAAACTTTTTTTCAAAGATTTTGTTTATTTATTTGAGAGAGAGAGCAAGAGAGAGCACAAGCCAGAGGGAGAGGCAGAGGGAGAGGGAGAAGCAGGCTCCCCGCTGAGCAGGGAACCTGATGCAGGGCTCGATCCCAAGACCCTGAGATCATGACCTGAGCAGAAAGCAGATGCTTAACAGTCTGAGCCACCCAGGCGCCCCCATACTTAAAAAACTTAATAGCATCTGGCATAAAGTAAATATTCAGTAATATATAACTTCCTCTTCTTTAAAATTAGATTGAGTTTCCTATGTGACTTTCGACATGCTGGCTTAGGGGAGAGAGTGTAGAAAGTAGAGTGTAAAAGAACATACCACCAGCTTCGGAATAGTTAGTAATATAAAATATTCAATGTGGTTAGTGATTAAAGTTGCAAATTTAATTATAGTGTATCCTACTGAGAAATTTCATATTTTAATCATTCAGATAGTAAAATGTGCAATAATTTACAGAAAATATATACATCCAGATGTAGGAATTTCTCTGTATGTTCTCAATATTGAATAAGTGTAAATGTAAATATAAATATTTTTCCCTGAACAGTGAAAAACCATTGAAATCTTGGTGGTGAACAATTAAGAGGAAGCTTGTAGCCCCATGAGAGAAACAAGCTAAATAGTAGATGAACCAAAAATTTACAAGGGAGAATCAGAAAAAGAGGCAGTAAAAAAGAGAACTCCTAGGGGGGAACCAAATCTCAAAGATTCTCTTCAAAGATCACCCTCCTCTTTACCAATCCAAATAGCAAATCCTATAGAGTGTTCTCATCCCACTGGATTGTTAGCCCTAAAAATTCATTCACAGCAGTGTCTGTATCTGTCCTCCAACAGCCATTTATATGTCCAAAATTTCCCCAAATCTATAATCAGTAAAATGATAACAAATGACCCCACTAATATAACTCCTTCATACCATTCTTGCACATAGAAAATCATCAAGCAATATTCAGTAAATTTAATAGACTAATATTTTACCTAACCTAAATGTAAAATGAAAACTAACATAACCTGGTTCAAATTTGTGAAAATAATATAGCAACTACGCAGGTATTTACATGATTAAATAAAATAAGCCCCGTGAACATCTAATAAATTTAGGAGTAATTTTGCTAGTTTCAGAGCTGAAATACAAGTTATTTTCTTAATAAAGTCAGGAAAGTTTACCAGCCAAAATTGCAAGGGAGCTCGACATTTAGAAGCATCTCCTGCTCACTGGACACATGACAACAATAGAAATATAGAAACTTTAGGGATGCGTGGGTGGCTCAGTTGGTTAAGCAGCTGCCTTCAGCTCAGGTCATGATCCCAGAGTCCTGGGATCGAGTCCTGCATAGGGCTCCCTGCTCAGCAGGGGGCCTGCTTCTCTCTCTGCCTGCTTTGCCTGCCACTCTCCCTGCTTGTGCTTTCTCTCTCTCTCTCTGACAAATAAATAAATAAAATCTTTAAAAAAAAAAAAAGAAAAGAAATATAGAAACTTTAAAACTTAAAAGGATAAAGTAGAACTCAAAGCAAGATAAGCATTTATAATGGATTAAAAACAGAGCCAAAGCACAAACCTCTGAGTCATGCTAGGGTCTGATCTAGCAGCGGGCAGTAAGTAATAGCTGGGAGGAGACAGAGTCTAAAATGCTCTTGAAAGTTGGGTTTTTGGGGATGGCTTTTCTATTCTGGAGTAGAGACCCAAATATGCTACTCGGGGGCCAAGACTAACCGGAAGATGTGGAACTAGGGAGGCACATTTTACAGCTCTATGCTAGGCAGGCATGGCCACTAGAACATGTCTCCTTTCCTGAAACAGTTCCCAGGCATAGAAAAGAAGCTGTAATCCAGGGGCAGTAGGCTGAGGATACTGAGACTCAAGGACTTCAGCCCAGGCTCACTTATAGGGCAAATATTCCATGCCCCGAGGAGCTAATTGAGAAGACCGGGGTCTAGTATTTCTGCTTAGAGCTCTTCTTGTGGACTCGTAGGCTCGCATCCCTCTGGCTACGGCTACTATGAGGCACGGTAGTTTTGCTTAGGGGGAGAGAAGGATTACAAAAACAAAGAACAGTTAACTCATTGCATTTGGAACAGAGTTTGGGGAAGTTCATGGCTAAGGGGTTGTGGAAAACAATTGAGATCTTGATGGTGAGCAATTAAGAGGAGGGTTGTAACCTCAGGAGAGAAACAAGCTAAACAGTAGATGAACCAGAAGTTTAAAAGGGAGAACCAGAAAAAGAAATGGTAAAAAAGAGTACTTCTAGGGTGGAAACAAATCTCAAAGTTTCTCTTCAAAGATCACCCCTGCGGGGCACCTGGGTGGCTCAGTTGGTTAAGCGTCTGCCTCCCACTCAGGTCCTGATCCCTGGGTCCTGGAATGGAGCCCAGCACCCCACACGGGGCTTCCTGCTCAGCAGGGAGCCTGCTTCTCCCTCTCCCTCTGCCACTCCCTCTGTTTGTCCTCTCTCTCTCTCTGTCAAATAAATAAATAAAATCTTAAAAAAAGATCACCCCTGCAAAGGGGACCCAATTTAATGGATCGAACTGTGGAGCAATTTATGTCCCAAGGCTTGTCAGAAACAATAGAGCAATCCACCAGCGATGAGTGGAAGCTAGCAGCAATTTGTGATATCAACAGAGGCAGTCAGCTAACAGAGAAATCCGGGGAAAAGAGCACAGCAAAATCCATTCTCTACTAAGGGTGATTATACACACGTCAAGGCTGTGTCCACTGTGAAATGACCTCAGAGTCTGCTCCCAGAAGGAGAACTAAACTTTACTGAAATAGTCCACCCAAGTCACAAAAGAACCAACATGGAAACAACAAGCCTTAGTGTGTGTAGGGTGAGAATTGGTACCAATAGTAGCTTTACTATATTATCTAAAATGTCCATACTTTAACCAAATACCATGAGACATGCAAAGAGCCTGGTAAGCGTTATCGACAGGGTAAAAAACAGGCAACAGAAACTACTCTGTACGATGCTATAATGATAGATACGTATTAATATACACTTTTCCAAATGCATAGAATGTACAACACCAAGAGTGAAGCCTAAGGTAATCTATGGGCTTTAAGCGATTATGATGTGTCTACACAGGTTCATCAGTTAGAACAAATGTACCACACTGGTTGGCGAGGCTAGTTATCAGGGAGGATATGCATGTGTCGGGGCTTGGAATATATGGGACTCTCTGTACTTTTAGTTTTGCTGTGAACCTAAAAACGACTTGAAAAAATTACAGTCTTTATGAAAAAAAATAGAACACATAACTTTGAAGGAATATAAAGACTAGCAGTATTGATCAGCCAGATACCAAGTTTTAGAATACAGCTACTGTAATTAAGACATCATGGAAATTGTGCAAGTACAGACACGGATTGCCGGATGGAGAGCTCATCTACAGAAACATGTTACAGAAAAATGATAATATTACAAAACAGGCTGGAAAAGACTGAAAGGAAAAATGTTTGATAATTTCTTATCTGTACGGTAAAATAAAACAAAATTAGATCCTTACCTCATACTTTATATGAAAACAAATTCCAGATGGACTAAAGGCCTAAATTTAAAAAAACGAAGCAATGGTATCTTGAGAGGAAAATTATTAGATAACATCATCATGATGAGTTAGCAAAGAATTTCTTTAAAATATACAAGGAAAAAAAGTCATGAAGCAGAAAGTGATAGACTTGACTAAATTACACTATAAAATACTTTTTATAAACACACTAGAAATGAAAACATAGGATTATATCTTTATGATTTTGGAACAAGGAGTGTGATATTGTGATATAAGAAATACTTATTTTGATCTTTGTTCCCAGCTCCAGGTCAGAGCTTTCTAAAACCCTCGTAATTTCCTGAGAAAGACTATAGGAGCATCTCTTGTTATAATATTTGGGTTTTGTTGCCAGTTCCTGAAATAGCTCAAGGGTGATAACAGTGAAGGACTTTCTTCTGTTATGTATCAAGTCCTGTTCACCACACCTGAGCTTATGTTAATGAGGTGACTTTTTGCAGGCTTCTAGGGATGGGGAACTGGTTGCTAGGGGAACCAACCACGTGATTGGTTGGAACTTTTAGAAGGTTGGAACTTTTAGCCCTACCCTCAATCTCTGGGGAAGAGGGGCTAGAAATGTATGGAATCACCAATGGTCAATGATATAATTCATCATACCTATGTAATGAAGTCTTCGTAACCCTAACCTAAGGAGTTTAGGGAGCTTCTGGGTTGGTGAACACATTGAGGTGTCTGGAATGTTGGTGACACAAAGAGTTTTATGTTGTTGTGGAATGGTGTGTTGACTCCTCAATGCCTTTAGGAACCTGAACCTTTTCTGTCTTTCTCTCCAGCCATCTGGGACACGTGGTTTTGTCTCTCATACCCCACCCTTCCAGTCACAAGATGGCCACTCCACCTTTAGCATTACATTTTCTGTCCAGACATGAAAAAGAAAGAGAGCAAAGTCAGTCAACTTTTTTGAAATAACTTTCCAAAGAGCCGCACTGAAAGTTTCTATTTGATCCTCATTGGCTAGAACTGTGTTACACGGCATCCGTATCAGCAGGAGAGACCTGGGAAGGTGATCTTGTACCTGGGCAAGCTCCCCTGAAAAAAGCGGAGTTCTGTTAGTAAGATGAGGGCGATGAACATAATTGAACTGGGAGCCAGCGGGACTATTGCCGAGATCATTGTTTTATGTATTCCAAGAGGACCTTCATTTTCAGTCTGGTTCACCTGACTAGAAATGATTTTGGGGTGACAATCTGAATGGAAATTAATTTGATTTTATTTAAGCCTCTGTGCACAGTGAGTGCACTGCTTTTGTTTAAATGGCACGTATATTTGGGGCATGGATGGAGGAGGAGGGAAGTAATAGATGGAGCTGGTGGGTGTGGAGATTCTGGAGTCCCTTAGAGTCCCCAGGTGAACCATGGCTTCTAATAATTTTGCTTTGAACATCTCTGGGCACAAACGCCTCAGATCAAGTTTTCTTTGCTTGTGGATTAAATCAGCAAGGTGCAAAGATCACAACTCTTGTTAATAATGTGCTTTCATGAGCGGGATTAACTGGATTTTGGCAGAATTGTGCTTTTCTTCTTTTTTTTCCTTCTCTTCTCATGGTCTTATAGGAAGAAACTATTAGAACTAATATTTTTTAAAGAGAAAACAATATTCCTCCCATGAGAGATCTTGCCTGAAGCAACTTCTTTTATACGGTGCTTCCTAAGGCAGTAAGTCCAGCCTTTTATAGACAGAGTACAGCACAGGTGTGCTAGAGCTGCACTAATGAGCAGCATATGCTTTTCATTATATTCTCATTTGTGGTGTCATCAGGGTCCAAGAAAGCAAAAATATTACAAATTTAAGGGGGAAAAAAAGGAAGATTCTGAGGCTCTTTTAAAAGTTAAGTATTCTGGGAATCATAAATAAAATCAAAACTTTGACTTATTACAGTGCACCCCACTTACAGAAAATCATTCACCGGTGAAAATTACATGGAGAAAGAATGTTTTAAAGTCTACAAGAAAAGGGGGAATAAAACAGGTTTTCCTGTAATGTCATTTCGGGCCAACCTTGACCAACCTCCATACTAGAATCAAAGTTTGGCCCAGTACCTTGATCTTTATAGAAGTTCTGTTAACAATGGCTTTTAAACAGGGTTAAAAACTGAGACCAGATTAATGACTTAACCTCAAGTCTTCACTTCCCTGGACACTGTGTACCATGCCTCGGACTCTTTAAAACTCTAATTGGCTCATCTACAAAAGTCAACTTCAAATTTTGTCTTGGTGTCATTTGGACGGATCACTCCTATTACGGTCAAAGGTGGTTATGATGGGGCTCCTATGTGACTCAGTCGGTTAAGCATCTGCCTTCTGCTCAGGTCATGATCCCAGGGTCCTGGAACAGAGCCCAGAGCCAGGCTCCCTGCTCAGTGGGGAGCTTGCTTCTCCCTCTGCCCCTCACCCTGTTCCTGCTCTCTCTCACTTTCTTTCTCTTTCAGGAATAAATAAAGTCTTTAAAAAAAAAAAAAAAGATGGTTGTGAATCTTCAGAATTTCTCTGTAGCTACAAACAATATCTGGATTAATAAGAACTGTCTTGGATAAGGACATATGCTTGAGCTCCTTATTGTACTCATAAGAAATAATGAAGACACGCAATTCACAATCATACCCTCTTCCGTTGCGCAAAAGTTTAAAATTATCCTGGATGTTAACACATGCAAAAAAGTTGAAGGATGCTTCCACTCTCATTTTTAGCCCCAACCATCAGGCAGTAAGGAGGAAGATAGTAAAAGCAGAGTGCTGAGCAAAAGTATCAGCCTTTTATGGCTAATGTTATAGTGCGTGGGTGTGAAAGACATGGGAGAAAGTAGATTACATTTATACATTCTTGACTGTTGAGTCCCTTCTAATGGCAACTGATGACTCAGGAGATGCGAAGCCAATCACTAGAGGGTGGGATGAGGTCAGACAGTGGACCCCACCCAAAGCAGAGGTAGAGAGGGAGGCAAGCCAGTCACATACCAGTCATCTGGCAGATGACACCAGATCCAAGCAGGGCAGGTGCAACAACCAGGGTCCTGGAGCATAGTTAAGATTAGAGCTGACTGGAGTTGATGAAGACAGGAGGAACCTGAGAAACACCTCTCCATTTGGGAGGGCTCAGTTCTTCGCAGTGGCTTCTTACAAAAGTATGTGCCCTTCCCTGCCCCCAAATATCATGCTACCTCTGGTATTTGAGGGGTAGCATTTGATAATATTTCATCAGGTTGTCATCTCCCCCGCACACACCTTTCTAGTTTTGACACATTTCACACAGTTGTCACACCCACTGTCCTCAGACAAGTCTGTGTGCTTTGGACTAACGGATCTGTGCTAAATGCAAATGTCTGTAACTGATAAGGAAAGGAATGAGGCATTTGGAAGGTTTACTGTAGCTAAGACCAGGAAAGGACACTGTTCCTTCTCCTTCTCTCCTTGGAAACTGATGCCCTTTCATCTTTGCATCTAAACACTTGTTCTTCCAAATTTTCTGTTTTTTCCTTGCCAAAGCCGAGATAATTCTTCTAGGTGTCAAATCTGTCCCCTTCATCTTCTACGTGGAATCTCATCATGTCTGCCAATCTCTGCCTTTGAATAGCTTTTGAATTTATGTTTTCCTTTTCTCTATCACCACCTAGACCAGACCCTGATCACACCAAACCCCGATCATTTTAAGTTTCCTAATTTGATGGGCTGGTCCCAGCCTTTCCTCTCCCCTATCTATTTTCACTGTGGGACCCTTGAGCAGTCTCCTCACCTGTAATAATGAGTCTAACCACCCCCCACCCCGTAACACTTAGGATCTGGCCCACCTTCTCTATCCAACCACATTTCCTGCCTACCCCTTCTTATCACTCATCTCCCTATTTCCATTTTGCCCATGTTTTCCCTCACTTCGTCGAATCAATTCTCTGCTTACAATGACTTCTCCTTCCTCTCCAGTTATCCAAAGGCTACTTATCCTCCCAAGTTCATGTCAAATTATCTCCGTTAAGTCTCTGAAAAATTCGGTCCCTTTAAATTTCACAGTCCCATCAATGCCATACATTTAGGAACCCAGGAGATTATGTTCTGGTTGGTGTTATTTAATTCTTGTTTTATAAGCTCAAGGTTGCATCCTTAAACTGCTCTTTAGGACGATGACTTTGTGATGAATTTCTCCTAAATTAAGCTGTCGTCCCTCAGTGGACATGTACATGGCGCATTCTGCATACGATTGTTTAATATACATTTATAAAATTTGTCTGACAACATGAAAAAAAATACAGTAAGAAGGACTTTTGGAAAGTCAGCTTGGGATTTGGAGAGGTTTAAACATTTTATACACAAGATTTAGTTTGAAGACACACACGAGGAATGAAATGTTCTGCTCCCTCTGGCCTTTGGACCAGCAACGATGCTGGCACATTCTACTCTATTTTTTTGGTCCTTTTACCACCGTTTCTGGGCTGCTTAATTGGCCTGCATTCCAAGTTCATCACTGGAATGTAAGACATCACCTACACATTTAAATAAATAGTTAACTCTGACCTCTTACTTTTCCAAGTGGAACAGGGGTTCCAAAAGTGGGACCCCACAGTTCTGCCATGTCCTTTGTAACTTGAGGAAGGTTCTGTGTAATCTACTCACATCCCTATGTTAAATTCACCTTCTCTTCCCCTGAAAATGATGCTTAAGCAAGACAGGGGTTAAAATCAGAGCCCATGGGATAGAGAAGGATTAAGCAAATTTGATTTTAAACTGAGAAACAATTTTCATTCTAAATAACTTGCATACACGGTACCTCCAGTTAAACAAAATAATATGATTTTTATTAAGCATCAAAGAAGCAGAGAGCCTGGGTGAAGTTGTATCTAGCTGGGGATCTGCTCCACATTGGATGATCTATAACAAAGGTAGAGAATATACCCAGAATATGAAAATTGATTAAATAACAAGAGTGAAAATTCTCTTCTATTAGACCTTCCCTATTCCATGTTTAGGGACTAAAGCAAAATTATTTAAAGTATGGAAACCATGTACATTTTATAAAATCATAAAGGAAAGGAAAGTTGATTTTAGACTATTAAAATCACACCAGGACTTGCATCAGTGAAAACTGAACTGACATGCATTATCTACACACAGAAGTAGAATCTGAGAGTCATCAATTAATTTTGAAAAAGAGCATCTCATTTTTATTCTTTTTTAACACACATGGTTTAGAATTTCAATAATCAGACCATAATGGGTTGAAAATACCAAGTTGGCTCACCAAATCTTTGTGTAGACGAGATTAGCATTCAATAACATGCTGACTAATCTCACTCGCCCTAAACATATTATTTTCAGATTTGACTTAAATAGCTAAGTTACCACTTTATCTCTTTCTTTGTCCAAGCCAATCCTTTTCCTCCCTTGCTTTTACAGTGCCATCTTTTCTTCTTACTCAATATTATCAAACCAAACCACAAATCTAATTAAGCTGTCTTGATGCCAAAATCTCTGCTCCTGGAGAAATGCATCATGCAGCACATCTAGGTAAGTGAATTAAAAAAGCATCCAGGCAGGTATCTGGTGAATGTCTCAGTTCATCCTTGCATAATAAACTATCTTCTCCTGCTCATTCATTTGTCAGTCACAGTAACTAAGGATTATTATTTGCTGAATGTACGTGACACCAGCAATTTGCAAAGTCTGTTGGCAAGAAAATCAGGTTAGAATGACAGAGTGAGAAATTAAGCAGAAGCCTGATGCAATTAGCTACAACAATCAGTGCTCTAATTTCTGATTTATTGTTTCCTGTTTTCCTGCTGCACTCCACTCTGTGTATACTGTATGTGCTTCATATAGGTCAAACAATTGCCTTATCAGTCCCAGCAAAGCAAGGGGTCAGAGTTAACAATATTTATTTAAACATGCAGGATGCTTCCTACTGCAATTAGGAAATAACTATTACTAATAGGTCTTTGGCACTACTTCCTCATTTATGCAGTTTTTTGGAAAAAAAAAGAAGCAGAAACAAGAAGGAATTGGGATTCATTTCTTACACATGCACGAGAGTTGGTTTCGCTCTCCTCGTAAAAGAATTTTCCTCACTTTAAGAAATTCTATGATTCTAATTGAGCCAAACAAAACATTATTGTTACAGCTGAATATTCATAAAAATATGGAAAAAGTATCCTTCTTGATAATTAATGCAGTTTTATTTTCAAATCTCTGCTAAAAAGTTATAATTGACCTCCCCCTTGTAAACACCATGAAGAATTTC
>CM052899.1:43439190-43455682 GCA_028534135.1 Potos flavus
ATCAATGAAATAGAAACCAAAAGAACAGTAGAACAGATCAATGAAACTAGGAGCTGGTTCTTTGAAAGAATTAATAAGATTGATAAACCCCTGGCCAGACTTATCAAAAAGAAAAGAGAAAGGATCCAAATTAATAAATCATGAATGAAAGAGGAGAGATCACAACCAACACCAAAAGAAATACAAACAATTATAAGAACATATTACGAGCAACTATACACCAGCAAATTTGACAATCTGGAAGGAATGGATGTATTCCTAGAGATGTATAAACTACCAAAACTGAACCAGGGAGAAATAGAAAACCTGAACAGACCCATAACCAGTAAGGAGATTGAAACTTATCAAAAATCTCCCAAAAACAAGAGCCCAGGGCCAGACGGCTTCCCAGGGGAATTCTACCAAACATTTAAAGAAGAATCAATACCTATTCTCCTGAAACTTTTCAAAAAAATAGAAATGGAAGGAAAACTTCCAAACTCAATTTATGATGCCAGCATGACCTTGATCTCAAAACCAGACAAAGACCCCATCAAAAAGGAGAATTACACACCAATATCCCTGATGAACATGGATGCAAAAATTTTCACCTAAATACTAGCCAATAGGATCCAACAGTTCATTAAGAGGATTATTCACCACGACCAAGTGGGATTTATTCCTGGGCTGCAAGGTTGGTTTGACATCTGCAAATCAATCAATGTAATACAATACATTAATAAAAGAAAGGACAAGAACCATATGATACTCTCAATAGATGCTAAAAAAGCATTTGACAAAGTACAGCATACTTTCTTCATCAAAACTCTTCATAGTGTAGACACAGAGTGTACATACCTCAATATCATCAAAGCTATCACGAAAAACCCACAGCAAATATCATTCTCAATGGAAAAAAACTGAGAGCTTTTCCTCTAAGGTCTGGAACACAGCAGGTCTGTCCACTATTACCACTGCTATTCAACATAGTACTAGAAGTCCTAGCCTCAGCAATCAGATGACAAAAAGAAATAAAAGGCATCCGAATTGGCAAAGAAGAAGTCGAACTCTCACTCTTTGCAGATGGTATGATACTTTATGTGGAAAATCTAAAAGACTCCACTCCAAAACTGCTAGAACTCATACAGGGATTCCGTAAAGTGTCAGGATATAAAATCAATGCACAGAAATCAGTTGCATTTCTATACACCAACAATGAGACAGAAGAAAGAGAAATTAAGGAATCAATCCCATTTACAATCGCACCCAAAATCGTAAGATATCTAGGAATAAATCTAACCAAAGAGGCAAAGAATCAGTACTCAGACAATTATAAAGTACTCACGAAAGAAATTGAAGAAGACACAAAGAAATGGAAAAACATTCCACACTCATGGATCGGAAGAACAAATATTGTGAAAATGTCTATGCTACCTAGAGCAATCTACACATTTAATGCAATCTCTACCAAAATGCCATCAAATTTTTTCAAAGAAATGGAACAAATAATCTTAAATTTAAATGGAACCAGAAAAGACCCCAAATAGCCAAAGGAATGTTGAAAAAGAAAACCAAAGTTGGCGGTATCACAATTCCAGACTTCTGTTACAAAGCTGTAATCATCAAGACAGTATGATACTGGCACAAAAACAGACACATAGATAATGGAACAGAAGAGAGAGCCCAGAAATGGACCCTTAACTCTATGGCCAGCTAATCTTCGACAAAGCAGGAAAGAATGTCCAATGGAAAAAAGACAGTCTCTTCAACAAACAGGGTTGGGAAAATTGGACAGCCATATGCGGAAGAATGAAACTGGACCATTTCCTTACACCACACCCAAAAATAGACTCAAAATGAATGAAAGACCTCAATGGGACACAGGAATCCATCAAAATCCTTGAGGAGAACACAGGCAGCAACCTCTTTGACCTCGGCTGCAGCAATTTCTTCCTAGAAACATTGCCAAAGGCAGGGGAAGTGAAGGCAAAAATGAACTATTGGGACTTCATCAAGATCAAAAGCTTTTGCACAGCAAAGGAAACAGTCAATAAAGCCAAAATATAATCGACAGAATGGGAGAAAATATTTGCAAATGACATATCAGATAAGAGGCTAGTATCCAAAATCTATAAAGAAATTATCCAACTCAACACCCAAAGAACAAATAAGCCAATCAAGAAGTAGGCAGAAGACATGAACAGACATTTCTACAAAGAAGATATCCAAATGGCCAACAGACACATGAAAAAGTGCTTAACACCACTAGGCATCAGGGAGATACAAATTGAAACCACAGTGAGATACCACCTCACACCAGTCAGAATGGCTAAAATTAACAAGTCAGGAAACAGCAGGTGTTGGTGAGGATGCGAAGAAAGGGGAACCCTTCTACATTGTTTGTGGAAACGCAAGGTGGTGCAGCCACTCTGGAAAACAGTATGGAGGTTCCTCAAAAAGTTGAAAATAGAGCTACCCTACGACCCAGCAATCACACTACTGGGTATCTACCTTAAAGATACAAATGTAGTGATCCAAAGGGGCACGTGCACCCTAATGTTTATAGAAACAATGTCCACAATAGCCAAACTATGGAAAGAACATAGATGTCCAGCAACAGATGAATGGATAAAGAAGATATGGTATATATATATACAATGGAATACTATGCAGCCACCAAAAAAACCAAAATCTTGCCATTTGCAATGACGTGGATGGAACTGGAGGGTATTACGCTAAGTGAAATAAGTCAATCAGAGAAAGAGAACTATGATATGATCTCTCTGATATGAGGAATTTAATTGCAGGGTGGGGGATTGTGGAGGGAAGGGAGGGAAAAATGAAACAAGGTGGGACCGGGGAGGTAGACAAACCATAAGAGACTCTTAATCTCAGGAAACAAACTGAGGGTTGCTGGAGGGGAGAAGGTGGGAGGGATAGGGGGGCTGGGCGATGGACATTGGGGAGGGTATGTGCTATGGTGAGGGCCGTGAATTGTGTAAGACTGATGATTCACAGAGCTGTACCCCTGAAACAAATAATATTATATGTTAATTAAAAAATAAAAAAAACCCAAATGACCCTACCTTTTGTGTAGACATATATAAATATATAATTAAATATCTATCTATCTACCTATCTATATCTTTATCTTTTCATCTCCTTTCTTCACAACTGTCATTAAAGCTTTCTGACCATTTCTCTACCTCCTATTATTGCTCAATAAAGTCTGCTCTGCACTTGACAGCAAAATTAATTTCTAAGAATTTTATCACTTTACTCTCTTTTGGAAAAACTTTTAGAGGCACCTGGGTGGCTCAGTCATTTTAAGGGTCTGCCCTTGAGTCAGATCATGATCCCAGGGTCCTGGGACTGAGCCCCGCATCGGGCTCCTTGCTCCACGGGAAGCCTGCTTCACCCTCTCCCACTCCCCCTGCTTGTGTTCCCTCTCTCGCTGTGTCTCTCTCTGTCAAACAAATAAATAAAATCTTAAAAAAAAAAAAGAAAAGAAAGACTTTTAATAGCTTATCAATGTCTATAGATTAAAATTCACATTCAGAAATTCATGGCTGTCCACTCTAGGCAAACTTACCTTATCAACCTTTGGGCCTTTTCTAACTTGACTTTTCATCCAACAAGCCTTGTGGCACATATTAGATTATTATATTCTTGTTTATTTTTATGGTTTTATTCTTTCTATTCTCACCTGGACACTGAACTTCTTAAAACAGTAGAAACCTTGGGGCACCTGGGTGGCTCAGTGGGTTAAAGCCTCTGCCTTCGGTACAGGTCATGAGCTCGGGGTCCTGGAATCGAGCCCCGCATCGGACTCTCTACTCAGCAGGGAGCCTGCTTCCCCCTCTCTCTCTGCCTGCCTCTCTGCCCACTTATGATCTCTCTCTCTCTCTCTGTCAAATAAATAAATAAAAAATCTTAAAAAAAAAAAAGTAGAAACCACCATCTTTTTTTTTTTTTTTAAGATTTATTTTTTGTGAGAGAGATAGAAAGCCGAGCAGAGGGACGCGCAGAAGGAGAGAAAGAATCCTAACTAAGAAGGCTCCTGGCTGAGAGCAGAGCCTGAGGCAGGGCTGGATACCAGGACCCTGAGATCATAACCTGAGGCAAAATCAAGATCAGAAGCTCAACCGACTGAGCCACCCAGGTGCCCCTAGAAACCACATCTTAAAGTTATTTTTCTCTCTAGAGTTCTTAGCACAGTGTTATAAAATGTAGTAAACAATTAGATTTTAAAAAGGCTTGCTCATTTGATTCAGCTTAGCACTTTACTTTATTCAGGTGCCAAAGATAAGGAAACTAAAGGGAACCTGTTAGGTTTCTTCTTCTGCGTTTCTACATTCAGTCTCCCACATGTCTGAGACTAAAGATGGAACAGTACAAAGGAGACCGTATGTTTGTAAATGCATTTTAAAATCTCTGCGTGGCCGAGCACATTGCGTGACTCATTTTCAGAAAAGTTACATTTTCATATTTATGTAATTTCTTTGAGAAGTCTAAAAAGTTATTTTCATTGATTTTATAAATAAACAAGTCTAACAATTGTTTTTCAGATGAGTCATAAGTTCCCGATGGTACACAACGTCTTGGAATTCAGGGATACGTGAGAGGAAATGTTTCCATGAAGTCGTAAGAGTTTATTTCTCTCGTAACATCAAAGGTGATCTTTGCTAGAAAGGTATAATCAAATTTGGGAAGTTAAGCTTTCACTCAAAATAGCATGACCCCTGTATTTTTCTCTTAAAATTTTGAAAAGTTTCTCATAATAATGATTATACCCTAAAACTGAAATCACTTTAAAAGATATTCTTAGGACATGTATCTGGATCGATCCATCTATCTGTGTATCTATCCATGCATCTACTCTCTCCCTTTCCCTACCCACCCACCTCTCACCTAGGCTGACCTTCGGAAAGTATAACACTGTGAATAAAATGTTGCTCAATGTGAGCTGCAAAGCAAAATTAAGGGCGAGGATACTCTGATGCTTATCATCTAGTATCTGCACTCAGTCGAACACACAACAATAAAAACTAAATCCTAGGGGCTCCTGGGTGGTTCAGTGGGTTAAGCATCCTTTCCGCTCAAGTCATGATCTCAGGGTCAGGAGATGGAGCTCCACCTCCTCGCTCTCTGCTCAGTGCTCGGTGCGATCTGCTTCAGATTCTGTGTCCCTCTGCCCTCCCCAACCCTCATTTACTCTCTTTCAAATAATAAATACATTTTTTTAAAAAAACCTAAATTCTATATCATGAACAGACCAGTTCTAAGCATTATCTGTTACTACCTGGGGGGTTGTTTTCTTAAACATTAAACTATATCCCATTAATGACTACATTTATGGAAAGAAATCAAAGCGAAAGATACCTCTTTGCTTCGTTAAGTGTATCAAGCTCCACATACTGTTGCCCAAATGGGCACTTGCTGATTTTTTTCCCTGGGGGGGGGTCGTTTAGGACGGCAGAGTCACTGCAAGACAAAATCGCTAATTTGCTGCTAGTGAATGTGTGGTACAAACCAGAATTTTAGTTTGGCCCTTGATTTTATAATTTAATACCAATATTCCTTCCATTATTAGTTTTACTGGTAAATCAGGAGCAAGTGGTTGGAGTCCAGCTCTGACCCCAGGGCAAGAACTTTTTGCCTGCTGTCACCTTCTGATAGTTTGGACTGTTAATTACCTCAATCAACTAGCACACAAGCACCTCTCTGTCTGCCAGCTGGCGGACTCAACTTCAGAAACTGGCAGCTTGCGAAGATTTAAAACCTGTAAAAAGGGCTGCTATGTAAACAGTTTATTGTATAATATTTGATGACCACAGTAGACCCGCATCAGTAATCAAAAGTACGGTCTACTCTTGTGCCTTCATAGGTTAGGAAAGAAGAAAGTTAAAAAACAGCTCTCGTTTTGATCTTTTTTATCCAGCAGATGGAAACTAGGGATTTCGCTTCTGGAGGCATTATGTCGGGGCCGTGGAGGAGAGTCAGTCACTGAGTTCTACTGAAATAAATGTGGACCGAAGAAAAAGAAAGACGAGCAAGCAGTTGTGTCTCCTTTGCAGAAATGACCATAAGGTGGAAGAGCTGAAAGCTCTCTACTGGGTAAGGATGCTGTGTGCACCTTCACCCGGAAACGCAATCAGTGCCCGGGACCCATGAGGCATGTGTGGAAATCATGTGCGTGCCGCATGACGTACCCGAGGGCGCCTGCTACTCTATTCTGACCCAAACGACCTTCCTTACATTCAGAGACATTTAAAATACATTTTTCAGAACCATGCTCCAACTCCTGAGATTGCATCTTACATTTTGCAATCTCCTTTCCAAACCCCCTAGAAAAGTGTTTAGATATTAATTTGATTAGACTATCAAATGATATGTCAAAATGCTAAATGAGCATGAATTCTAAAGATTCTATTTGAAAATTAAAATTCAGAGACATTGGCTTTTGTTGATTTACTGGCTCATTTCATAAGCCAAGTGGCTTAAGTTCAAATTATGATCAAAGTCTAATTTTTTTATTTGCTTTAAAGGAATAGGAAGAGGGGTATACCTGGGTGTCTCACTTGGTTACGCCTCCCACTCTTGATCTCAGCTCAGGTCTTGATCTCTGAGTCATGAGTTCAAGCCCCACGTTGGGCTCCATGCCTAGCATGGAGCCTACTAAATACATACATACATACATATATAAATACATAAAGGAATAAGAAGTATAACATGCTGTGATAAAATAACTAATTTTCAGAGAAGAAATAAAGCCAAATTAGAATGATCTGCCTTTGATTCATTTCTTTGAGGCATTTCTTCATATATCTTTCTAGAAGAAAATAGAGAAATGGTAACCTTCTTAATATCTTCCTTGGAACCTCTTTTCATATAAATTTTCAGACCTATTTAGAATTAACAAGTTTTATTCGGGTGCATACACACACACACACACACACACACACACACTCTATCCTAACATCTTGCAGGTAAGAATTACAAAGATATCTGTATTACGAAAAGACTTGAAAACCCCATGTCTGAGTAAGTGTAGTCTCTACAGGTCTGTAACCAGCCTTGCCTTCCAGAGAAGCAAAACTCTCATCGGCTTCTCTCCCTCATTCTTTTCAACCTCTCTGCAGCATCTTCTGTTGTTGATAATAGTCAATACTACCGATTGCTAACTACATGCCATGCGAAGTAGAAAGCACTTGAAGGGTATTATTGCTCATTCGTACTTTGCAAGAGCCTTATAAGATAAGGCATAAGATTGCCTTCACCGTCCAGATAAAGGTGGTATAACTTGCTCACAGTCTTGAACAAACAAAGGTTAAAGCAGAGATTCAATAGGAAATCTTTCTGAATCCTGGCTCTACCCTCTTCCCGGTTCTGCTACAGCACCTCCCAGTCAGCAGCATTTCCGGGAAATGCTTTCTTGAAAGACGATCACATCTCTGGTCTCTCCTCCCTCTTTTGCCAGAACTTCATCAGCTTTTTCTTTTTTTCTCTACATATGTGGAGTATTTCCTCCATTCGTGGGGCTTCTTCCCATCCACTGTTCTCTTTTATTTCAGTGGCTTTGGCTTCTACTACTACCCATGTGACCTCACCATCTTCAATTTTCTTGAGTTCCAGAACCCTCTCTTTGGTGGTGGTTATGCTCCTCTTTGCAGCCAAACTGCCCTTTCACTTGTAATTGTGTCTTAGTTAATGGCATTTCTGTCCACCCAAACTCAGGATTACCCATCATCTCTTCATTTGCCACTCATCCAAGTGAAAAATATCTTAAGAATCCTACTTCCGAAAAAAAAAAAAAAAAAAAAACAACTTTTTTTTTTCTTACACTTGTAGCACGGCCAAGTTTGAGTTCCCGTTATTACTCGCTGAAGTAGTATTTCAGCAGCCTCCTAACTGCTTTCATTGCCTCTCGTCTCCACGTTCTCTAATCAGTCCCACATTGTGCCACCAGAAACATCTTTTTAATCACAGAATAGTTCTTAGAACTCCACTTTTCAAAAATCTTCAATAGCTTCTCAATGTACACAGACTAATATCCAAGCTCCTCTGTTCAGTAAACCTCTTGGCTTAGTTCTGGCTTATCTTAATCCAGCTTAACTTCTACTTCAATACCCCAAGATATATACACTCTGCCATTCCCTAACCATGCCCTGCCCTTGTCTCCTCCTGATTATGTTTGTGCTGGCCTTTCTTTGTGGGCTGCTGCTGCTTCTTTCATCTTAACCCCTCTTGATCCACCTCTGGTTTTCCCCTATGAAACTCCTCATGGTCCCACTATAATCCCCACCAAATGACTCATCCACCTCTTCATTTATTGAAGAAATATTTATTGAATATTTACCCTGTGCCTGACACTATGCTCAGATCTGGAATCTTAAAAATAAAAGGCAGTTTCCCTTTTCTGAAGGAGTCTTTAACAGTCTAATGGGGAAGACAAACAAGTAAATAGGCAATTGAAATGACGTACAGTTTTCATGAAAGACACAAACTACCAAATCTCACTCAATTAAAAAGTAACCTTAAAAGTGCCATGGTTATTTAAAGAAGGAGGAGGGGGAGGAAGGAGGGAGAAAGAAGAATATGAAGAGGAAGAGGAAGAAGATAGAAGAAAGAAGAAGAAGAAGAAAGAGGAGGAGGAGAAGGATTCACTAGTAATTCTAATAAACATTTAAGGAAGAAATGATACTAATTATTCACAAACTCTTCCAGGAAATAAAGTTTCCACCATTATATTACGGTTATGCAAACTAACAACCTAATATCTTAATACAGCAGAAGATAAATCACTTCCTGTTTAAGACAGCCACTAATATTAAAACCAGCAAAAACTCTATGAAAAAAAACCAAAAAAAACCTAGAAACCAATGTCTTTAATATAGATTGTCTTTGATTTCTGCCACCTTTATAAGTCCTCACATTACTCCACTGTATTCTCTGCATCTAGCTGCAAGACAAGCAGAAATAGAGAGTGTGGGGATCACAAGTTCCCTCAAAGTATATATTGCTTCTGCTTGCATCTGTTGACCAAAACTCAGTATCCTGGCCCCATCTAAAGGCAGGGAAGGCTGGGAGATATACTGGCACTGTGCACTCAGGAAGAAAAGGAAACAAATGAGCACATACGATTGTCTCTGACACAGTGACCCTGCAAACAACATATACTTCATCATTTTCCTTTGGTATTCACATGGATTTCAGTTGCCTCAAAGTTTTGAAGCAAGGTGACGTATAAATTACTTGATTATACTTTTCTTATCATTAAACCATAATTAATTTAATAACAAAGATGTTTTCTATGCCAAAAATGTTCCATTGTACCGATTATAATTATGGAAGGAGTACATTAAACTTCTACTGTGATAATTGAAAAATGCTAAAGAAATGACTCAGCAAATTAAATGAAACTCAAGATCTTTCCATGTCTGCATCCATGTGTATAAATGAAATGAAATTATAGATATCTGCATCCATGTTTCTAAATAAATTCAAACAAAAATGCCTGCAGTGTGGTATAGGCTATCTTGTTTTTTTAATTTCTGCTTCTTACCTAGGACAAAAGAAGTACAGCTATTCTTTGGCTTATGATGGGGTTATATTCTGATAAACCCATCAGAAGTTGAAAATAATCATTAGTCCAAAATACATTTAAGACACCTAACCTATCAAACATCACTAATGTGGCTCAGCCTACTTTAGATGTGCTCAGAACAATGATCTTAGCCCACAGTTGGGCAAAACCGTCTAACAAAGCCTATTTAATATTAAAGTATTGAGTATATCATGTAATTGATTGAATACTGTACTGAAGGTGAAAAACAGAATGATCGTATGGGTACGGAATGGTTGAGAATGGATCTGTTGTTGACCCTCGTGATCGCGTGGCTGACTGGGAGTGTGGCTCACTGCCATTGCCCCACATCACACGAGAAGATGGCACCGCATATCACTAACCTAGGGAGAGGTCAAAACTCAAATTCCAAAGTATTTTTTTACTGAATGCTATCACTTTCTTACCATCTTAAACATGAAAAACCATAAGCCAAATCATAAGTCAGAGACCATCTGTGCACATTAACTATCTCATTATATCACAGAGTGGTGGAAAGAGAAGTGGATTATGAAGTAGGAATCCCAGGTTCTAGCAATGGCTCTGTTAGTATCTGTGGTCTTAACAAGCCAGCTCAACTCTCTGGATCTTGTCAGTAAAGTGAAAGATGCGGATGAGATTATCTCCAAAGTACTTTCCGTTTCTAGTGTTCGGAGAGTCTTTACGAAGCCATAAACTCAAGCTCCCTCACTCCCTTTGGAGTCCAGGGGGCTTATCATTCAAGGACTGAATGTTTTGGTGGCAGAACCTCAACTGGAATGAAAAAAGAGAGAGGGAAACCAGATTGGACCAAAATGCTTCTTTACCTTAGGAACTTGTAATGCACAGTTAATTCTATCTAGGGATAATTATAATTATTTGTATTCTTCCCATAAGAGGTTGGTTATTTGGGGCTCAGTAAGTCAGTAGTCATTGCCATAGATGATAACCTTATCCACCTGCATCTATGGATTGTGGAACAGGTTCTAACAATCCAATAGCTAAGACTATCAAAGGAATACAAAAATACTGAAATTTCCCAGTTTGCATTTAATTAATTTCTAAGGAGGAACCACAAATAAGATGATTTAGGCCTCAGAAGAGACCACACGAAATAGAAATAACACAGAAACTGAAGCTTGAAAATCTGTATTCTATTTTCTCTGTGCTCCAAATTATTTTCATGATGTTGGCAAGTACCTTAAGGTCTTTAGACACCAGTTTCTTTATTAAAGAAAGAAGTGTTTGGGTTTGTGGGACATTAGGATGCCTGACAATCATGCAATTCCTTTAATATATGAAAAATAAGATCCAAATTGAGAAATACAAATAGTCATACGACACTAAAGGCCTATGTCAGATAAATCCAGTAGAAAGACTCATAAGCAATATTTCCCTTAAGAATTGGCATTCTGGGAGCGCCTGGGCGGCTCAGTGGGTTAAAGCCTCTGCCTTCGGCTCAGGTCATGATCTTAGGGTCCTGGGATCGAGTCCCACATCGGGCTCTCTGCTCAGCAGGGAGCCTGCTTCCTCCTCTCTCTCTGCCTGCCTCTCTGCCTACTTGTGATCTCTCCCTCTCTGTCAAATAAATAAATAAAATCTTTAAAAAAAATTAAAAAAAAAGAATTGGCATTCTGGGTTACCTTGGACCTACCACCATTGTTATGAGAGAAAGCAAAAGGACACGTTTCATATTCTGTTAGAGGATAAAAGAATGAGTTAAGGTCCTATGTCACAGGTCTCAAAACCAGCAAAGTCTAAAGGTAGAATAAGTAAAAAATGAGCAAACATGAAACTTAGATCAACGGAAAGGTGAACAACTTTTCACATTTTTCTTTTCACTATATCAATGAAGTGAGAGACAAATGCTTCTGTGGAGAAATTAATTTCAGTTTCAAGCCTCAATTTAAAATCTGCCAACCTTCATTTACTATGTTTCTTCTAAAGAAAGTATAAAGAGAATATTTACTGAAGAATAAATCAAAATAAAGTGAAATATATTTTCTAGCAAAAATTAATATGCTTCTACAACTTAAGAAGCAAGAAAGTTTTTAAAAAGAGAGATTTTATGCTCAGAAATATTCTCATAGCAGGAAATATTTCTAGAACCACATTAGAATATCTTCTGAATATTATAGCAGTTAATTAATTACTCTTTAACTGAATTTTGCTGTTGGATCTCACATACCAAACATCTTACTAGTCAAGGTGGTTCAATAGTTTAATTATAGAACTTTCCATTCTTTTGATAATTACTTTAGACTATCTCCTTAACTTAGATTTTATCTTTGAGAGGACAATTCTGCTTGTTAGGAAAACAAAAACTGTTGTTTAGCTACTCAGGTCTTAGGACAATCATAAGAATTTAGATTCATAAAACCAAATAAACAAATGTGGTTTTTGCCTTACTGACCACATGATGAGCACCAAGCTGCTTTTGTTTTAAAAAATACGGACTGTCGTCTTAAATTTCTTCCCATTGTATAACATAACAAAACATTTCACAAATAGCCAGGAAGGAAAACAGACTCATGAGGATTCTTCAGATAGTCATTATAAGTGCTTGTGCACATTCACACGCACGCACGCACACACACACACACACGCACGCACACAGAGCCATCTTAGAAATGAAAAACATGGCCTAATAGTTTCTCTAAAAAATACCTTATTAACCCTTGGGCAAATCATCATGGGAACATGTAGGAGCCAAAATCTTGAACAGGGTGGACCCTTTAAACCATCCATTTTTCTCCGATTAGAAACAACTGCTACTTTTTCATAGGTTGCCTAGAGTGTTTAAAGTGATAGAAGTTCTGAGTACATAAACAAGTTAGAAAGATTTAAAAAATAATTACTCAGATGTCATTTTGCAATTCCCTTCACAGTAAACATCTAAAATAATAATTTTTTAAATTATGCCTTGCTTTCTGTTTTTTTGTACCTTTCCATGAATTCTTATGTTCCTCTGAATCATCGATACCTCTGTTCTCAATTAAATGAATGAAAGTTTTAAATGCAAAAAAAAAAAAAAAAAAAGAGGAGAGAGAAGCTAGAAGTTTAGAGAGAAGAAACAAAAGAAAAATATAGAAATTTAACATTTTGAAAATAATGAGAAAACATTTCTTCTAGATTCTACCACTAAAGACTTTCGAAACTGACAGGAGACTAAAGCTTCTAAGGATTGAGTAGTAGTTTGAAAACTGCACATACTCACTATTTGTTTATTTCTTTGAGACAGAGAGAGAAAGAGAGAGAGAGAGAGAGAGAACACGGGGGGAGGGACGGCAGAGGGAGAGGGAAAGAGAGAATCTTAAGCAGTCTCCATGCCCAGCACGGAGCCAGAAAGCAGCTTGATCTCAGGACTCTGGGCTCATGACCTGAGCCGAATTCAAGAGTCAGACGCTTAACCGACTGAGCCACCTAGGCGCCCCCTTCACCTACTCATTAATTCACTAACTATACGCAGAGGGAAACAAAATTCAACAGGAATTTTAAAGCTCTCTTGGATGTCATGGACATGCCACATTCTGTGCGTATTCTGGGAGGAAGTTTGCCAAAGATTTGCAGGATGAGATATTTGTCCATTCTCGGCAAATCATCCATTGAAATTTAGAAGACTTTTAACTACGCCATGATAGCCTTTGTAGGACTTGCTTTTCTTCAACTACCTGTACTAATACTCTAATTGGCAGTGGCAAAGGACAATCCTCAGCCCTTAGAGACAGACAATAACCTTAGAACTGAGAGAAAATAAGCTGGAATCTGAATAAGGCTTGCATGTCCCTCTTGTCAGTAGTGTTCTGGTACAGGTTTAACGACAGGCTCTCTAAAAGAAAAAAGGTGTATGTGCATGTTTATTGTTTATGATCAATTTTATTGGTATAAAGACTGTGTAGCATACAAATAACAAATAATAATAACATTTTGAAGACTTATTTTTTTCAAATTTCATATAGTCGATTGATGCTCACCGTAGGCTTTTGCCGATTTTTACCAAAACCTTAAATCTACAACTGATCTCTGGTTGCAACCAATGAATGAATATAGTTCCAACATGAACATTGGTTAATATTTTTTATTTACCTTAACAAAAAAGATAAAGGTAAAAACCCTGAAGAAATAATTTGGAAGTTCACTCATTATCAGTAACACGGGCATTTCCTTTGCTGCATCTCATAATCGTTTGCGAATACCGGAAGAAATGTGTCATCAAATTTTGCACTATTTGCAATATAACAACTACAGATATAATGCACTTTTCACTGTGATCTGCATTATTAACACTTCCTCCCTCATTTTTGGAAGTCTAGGCCATCAAAATAAATAAATAAATAAAGCCATGATTCACAGCGTTTGCCAGTTTCTGTGATTTAAGTGCCTTCACAGTAATGGAATTCAAGCTACTAACATGCATCCCCCAGGCAGCATTGGGAAGAAATCTACAGGAGCACTCCATTATATGGCGTTTCCACTATACAGATAAAATAGACATAAACTATGTCAAGAGAAATGGTAAGAATACAATACAGTAAACTAATTGGGAAGTAATACATTTTGAGTATTTAGTGCCTTTGTTTTTAACAGAATTTATTTAATTGTAAGTTTATATAACCCAATTTTTAATAATGGCTGTGTTTAACAACCACCACACAAAATTCTTTGCTGTCTAATGATCCGCTCTTGTAAGCCAGTGTGAGCAGACTCCTGCACACCACTACCCCTTGTTCAAAATGACCGGGAGGTTGAGTACTAGCATTTTGTCAGTTTCAGGAATCTAAATTCCTGCCTAGGTACAAGATTGCTAGAAGTACCAGAAGAGAACTTCTAATTTCATCTGAGAACATACCAGTTAGTAAGTAAGTCCTAAATTTGGCAAGGGCTTTGAAAGCTAACTTGTGAGCGTTATAAACTTTTTATACCTACTTATATTTACACTCCACAGAAGAATGATAAGAGGGTTCATGCTGGTTTACATCTTACATAGGTTTAAAGGTTTTCTGTTTCTTTGTTTCCATAACAATTACAGTGGTCAGAACAGAAGTAGCAGGCAAATAGTCTGCTTAGTCTCATTGAAAACACTCAGAAAAAAATTTATTTATGGTATAAAACACCAGAGCCTATAAAATTACCAACGCCCCATCTTTAAGAACATAAGCAAGATACTTGGATTTGTAGATCACAGTCTGGCCGAAACTCCATTAAGTGATCTCGAACCCTGTCCGAAAATTAAGTTAAAGATACTTACAAAGAAAGTCATATAATTAGTTGTGAATGAAGCTGTACACCTGAAAAACAATGAGACAGTGCAACATAGTGGAGAAGGAGCAGGAGGGAAAATGGTGGTTGAGTTAGAGTGGGCGTGGGTCTCAATTCCAGTCAAGCCACTGAACTAACCATGTAACTTCAGAAAATTACTTAACTAGTCTAAGCTTCCGTTTCCTCAAAAATAAGCTAGAGATGACAACGCTTAATTTACAATTCTATCAGGATTATGTAAGAGAGAGTATATTCATTACCTGGCACATAATAGCAGATCAATCAGGGACAGGATTATGAAAACATATTCCTTTCTATCTAACCCAATGAGTGGAGACAAAGGTAGGAACCCATCAGAGGAAAAATATTTGTAATGCACTCAAGATTCTTCTTCTGGGCAGACTTTATTCTAAACAAAGTAGACAGTGATTTGTATTAGCCCCAGAGGCTACCTCAGTCCCCAAATATCTAAAAAACATCATTGGACTTCTCCTTTGGGTTCAGGCCAGGCAAAAATAATCCGAGCCTCTGAAGCTCTATTTGCTCGCCATCAAGAAGTACTGCAAATCCTCTGCAGTCTGTTCCAACACAACATTTAATAAAGAAAAGAGAGATAGCAAATATCTGTTATTTTGTTATGGAGTGATATTCGAAAGGCACAGTCTAGGAATGAGGACATTCGAAAATTCTAGTTCAAATGCCTATTCTACCGAAAATTGGTTTCTTTAGCCTTCAGTACCTACTCACACATTAGAATGAGTTAGCTTTTCATTTAGTGTTCCCGAGAGAAGAGGGGGCCAGGAACAGGGAACCAACGGCGGGTGTGGGGAAAGAGCTACTCTTACCTGGACAGCTACCACCTGGGAGAGCCGTCTCCGCGGCAGGAGGCAGTGATGCACTTGGGCCTACCGCAGCCACGGGCTAGTGGTGTAGGGAAAGACAAGAGGTAGTTGTGTAAGCAAAATTATTTTATTTTGCAGTTTGGTATGAAAACATACTGGCCACAATTATAAAAGCATTATTTTTTGAGCTACAAAGAATATTTTCTTGGATATTCTCCTTAATATAGAAAACTAAAAAAAAAAAAAGTTTAGAAAAGTCAACAACTTGGTAAATGTTTTTACTTGGCCTCTTCTTTGGTGGCAGGAAGCCATCTTCTGAGGTAGCTAGCTACCAGGAAGAAGTGCATCAATTGAGTTAAAAGTAGCTCTTCTATGTATTTGTAGGTCTCTAGGAAAAAAAAAAAAAAAAATATAAACCAGAATCCCTGAAATAGCAGCCAGACAGAAAATTAAAGTCTGAAAGCAAAAGCTGTAGCAGCTCCAGAATGTCTACGGAGGAGAGGCTTGCAGCAGTCATCAGGTTGGAAGGGAAATCAGAGGACTTTCCTTAACACAGCGTTCACTTAGCAAGCACACAGCTTTTACTTAGAGAATATATTTATTTAGGGCAACTTGACACCAGGAATGGGAGGGAACCCTAATGGAGAGTATGAGGGAACTAAATCCGAAAGAAAGAAAGAAAGAAAGAAAGAAAGAAAGAAAGAAAGAAAGAAAGAAAGAAAGAAAGAAAGAGGAAGAAAGAGAGGAAGGAAGAAGGAAAGGAAGGAAGGGAGGGAGGGAGGGAGGAAGGAAGGAAGGAAGGAAGGAA
>CM052899.1:43456182-43674706 GCA_028534135.1 Potos flavus
GCACAAGCGTTGGGCAAGGAGAGATAGTAACGGTAGAGAGCAGGGACCCTTAAGGCTGGGAGAACAAAAGGAAGAGGGTAAGGTAACTGGAACCCGGAAGCTCTGGGGAGAGGTCAGAACTGGAATCCAGATCTCAGAGGAAGGGACTGGCCAGCAGATCCTGATTATACCAGAGAGAACATATGGAGACGGGTTCTGGGGTTACGGGGAAAAGGCTAGAGGCTGAAACCCACTGCTTCAAGAGTGAAGAGCTACTGGTGCCTAATGGAGAAAAAACAAAAAGGAGCGGGTCTTTTTTCTTTTCTCCAGTCTCTCTCTAGCACCTCCTATTGGCCAAAGTTAAATATCAATCTACCTTTCCCGTAAGAAGGTCTCTGTGTGTGTATCCAACTGAATTTTATAAGGAATTGGTCCCCTTTTTATATTAACACTTGATTTACATCCATATTTTCATAGTCACAAGGTACTATTGCATTAAAATATTATAAGGTGCGTGGGAAGATGGATGAAATAGATAAAGGGGATTAAAGGGTTACAAACGTCCAGTGACAAAGTAAATAAGTCACAGAGATGAAAAGTACAGCGCAGGGAATATAGTCAATAAGATCATATAGTCAGTAAGATGATAAAAACATTGTTTGGTGATGGCGGATGACTACACTTATGGTGAGCACTGAGTATTTTAGAGAATTGTTGAATCATTATGTTGTATACCTGAAACTAATATAACACTGTATGTTCATTATACTTCAGTAATATGTGTGTGTGTGTGTATAAAATCAAGTATAATCGGTCAATCAAGTATAATCAATATATGTAATATATAGTATATAATCAATAATATACATATATAATCGAGTTATTTTATTCTCCATTATTTTACTTCTCATTTAATCCCTTCAGTTCCCATCCTGAGTCCGAAATATTTCACTTTGACCAAAGCCTGTTGAAAATTTGTACTGCTTTACTAAGGGTGCTCTTTTTTCTTCACCATATTGGCAAAGGGCCCCACTTAGGGTATCTCAGTCTCCAGAACTGCTTTGGGGAGAAAAGTATAGGCTCTTCTCTCAGTGAAAGCAAGGAAAGCAAAAAATGAAGCTGAGTGTTTTGCTCTTCTGCTAGTGTAAAATGTAGACACCAAGAACAGCTTCAATCTCTTTGATCTCAAAAGCTATGGAAATTGGAAGAGTAAATCAAGAGGTGGGATTTACCCTGTTCTCTTAATCTCAATTACCTGATATTTCTAACTTGTCCTGAAGGAGGAGAAGGTCAGATTTCTGCAAACGTTGCACATGGGCGAAATAACAGATACAGTTTTAAAACGTTTTTAAGTATTGAAGGCTTCATGCTACAATAAAATTACAAACTTTAGGTAATTTGCAAGAAGTTTTGCTTGACCTTTTTATTTTTCCCCCCAAATCACCTTACAAAATGTGAACTCCAATAATTTGTCAAATAGTGACAACCTCCAGGATCTCTTCTTTTATTTTTCTTGGGCTCCTAAGTCTCTCTCATAGATACTACGGCAATAGTTGGAAAAGGCAGGGGGAAAGAAAAAAAAAAAAGCAAGGCTTGTTTCATCATTTTAAAACATCAGAGCTACAATATATTATGTACATAAATACAAACCCAGAGTTTCCAAAATGGATATAATTTGCGCGGCTCAATGTTTGATATCTAGATATATTTGTAACATCTCAAAGGCACTCTGTGCTGATTTTTTTAGACAGATTTTACAGAACCCAGCTTAAGTTCACAGAAGTTGTAAATTATGTCTAAGTGGACTTTATAAACAAAAGTTAAAGTCGAGCATGCAAGGGAATATTGAAAAGTTTGCATAATGCTGTCAACATCTACAGTGCCAATGTTCATCCTTTCTTTTATTATTAGCTGAACTTTTTTCTATATACATGGATATATGTCTAACTAAGTATGTGTGTACAGATTTATGTTTTCAAATGAAACAAAGCTGTGCAGTTACTATTGTAGGGGTCCACTGGTCTCTGCAAGCACGTGCTTCCTCGAGCCTATTAAAGTACAGTATCGACATTTCCCTCTTGTAGCTTTGTGAGTGTGATCCGACCTGAGCTTGTGTTTCTGGGAAAGCGCCTGGAGAATACCAATTTAATTTAGAAACGGCTCAGCTTAAGTGTTTGCTGGGGTTTGACAGCCCTGCATCAGGTGAGCAGATATATTTTCAGAGATACCACAAAGAAAGTTGGAAATGTCACCAAAGAGTTTACGTTAAATGTATTTTTCCTGCCGAGGAATTGATTTTAAACATCATTTAAATTTATAACACGTGCCAGATTCCAGGGTTTTGTTACATGACGGCTTTTAGTTGCTGGTTCTCTGCTTTCAAATTATTTTAGTGCTCGTATGGGCTTTTGCTTGAATTGCAAATGTTACTCTGTTGTGTGCTCTTAAGCTAACGGCCAAAATGGAAATCCTTATGTAATAAAGATAAACAGCTATTTCTCTTGCTGGTTGAACTACAGTCATGTTGTACAAACAATATCTGTGGATGTGTTCTTTCTCTGCTACATAGGTTTTTTCATTTCTATTACATGGAGTTAAAAAAAAGGACAAAATTTTGTAGTTGGATTTGCCCTGTCACGTTATTATTATTTTTTTAAGATTTCATTTATTTGACAGAGAGAGATCACAAGCAGGCAGAGAGACAGGCAGAGAGAGAGGGGGGAGCAGGCTCCCTGCTGAGCAGAGAGCCCGATGTGGGGCTCGATCCCAGAACCCTGAGATCATGACCTGAGCCAAAGGCAGAGGCTTTAACTCACTGAGCCACCCAGGCGCCCCGGAAAAAAAAAATTATTAAAAAATGTATCCTTCCCCACTCACCAACCCCCATCCCAAAACCATGCATTCACCTCAAATTTAATTGAACACACCCAATGTATCTTAAATAGCATTATATATTGTCCCTGAAATTAAGTAGGGGGGAGCAGAGGGGGAGAATATTCCAGGCTAGGTAAAATCTGTTCATTAGTAACACATATAAAGATAGTGTATTTCTAAGGATAATCAGCTTTTTTTTCTGGAAGATCCTCTGGGGAGAGGAAAAATAATTTAAAAATTGAACTGTTCCTCCTGAACTGGCCTACCAGCTTTCTTCTCGGCCTGCCTTTTTATTGAATCCATACTTTGAATTTCAGTGGCCCGTTAAATTCTTCCTGCTTTTTTAGAGTTTCTTTGAAAATATCTTGTGAAGACTGAAGGAGAAAAATTTTCACCAACAGTTTCGCAAATCTCTTGGATTCTCTAAGCAAGAACAAAGCTGTCTTTGGGTTTTATTTTGTTTTGTTTGTTTTGTTTTGTTTTTGAAGGAAAGGTAGAACATTAACCCATGACAACAGTGAGATTCCACAGATCAATGTCTGAGTTCTTTTATCTAGTAAACATTCTAATGATCAACTTCAAAGACAAGACGGGAAGACGCTTCCTTGTCTTTCCGTAGCAGAATGAGAGGCGAAGCTGTTTGCCACTCATATGGGAGATATGAGGAACCTTTGAATGGATCATTGCTTTTTATGAGTAGTAATGAGGTGAGAAGTATTCTGGTGTGTGGCACAGGCCTTCATTAAAAAGCGTGAAACAGAATGGCTTACGGTTAAAGGGGGTAATTTGTTCTAACATACTTGCTAAATTGTGCTGTAACCATGCCAGTTAACAGCACTATATTTTCCATAGGATTCCTGAATGCATTTGTGTGCAATTATTCTGCCCATGCAAAGTTCAGGGATTTTTCCAATAGCTTATGTTAACTACTTGACAATGCTCACTCCTTCGGTGGAAAGTATATTGAGCCCCATAGTTAAAGAGGAGTGAAAGAATCCAGAGATGTTCTCATTCTCCTTCCAAAGCCAAAGGGTTCTTGTAAAATCAAAAACTCACAGAACCCAAATTTAAATGAATACCATTTGCCTAAAAGGTAATCTCAGAAGTAATGGCCAAGTTAATGACAAAGTTTAAAGTTTTAAAATATGCATTATAATAAAGATAGTCCATAAGAAAGGACATCAGATCTGATAGTTTCAAGTCCACCATTTAAAAAGAAAAAACCCTGGAAATTAGGAGCAGTCATTTTGCTACATTTGTGAGGAAATTCTGCCCATAGAAGATCTTGAAGTTCTGCAACATACCAAGAAGATTACTTGTTCCCTTAACTGGGAACATTGGAATAAGTTTTATTCATTGGAAAAATCATTCTGCTTAGAGAAACATAAAATTCTTTTTTTTTCACATGACCAACTATCAAAAGAGAAAAATATAGGAGAGAAATACAAAGTTTTGGGCAGGACCTAGAATTGGGGTATATCATATGGGAAAATGATTTTATAAGTGACAACTTTTTAAGACAGGCTTATTAAAAATGCTATAACATTAGACTTCAAGGGGAAGAAAAAAATTCCTTTGAATTTTCTAGAATTTTCTTAAAAGGTAACAATACAAATATTAATTGTTTCATAAAATATGCCCCAATTTTATAACTGACGACACAATTTTATTGGAACAGCAACGTATTAACTAAATGCAGTTGATATGCCACCATGGACTAAAAATGGAGACAATTTTTTTTTTAACAGGTTAAGAAGTAGAGTTTTTTTTCAGGATACAATTTAGGCAATATATAATGGAGAAATATTTCCAACATCTGTTTTCAAAATGCTCAATGGAGACTTAAATTTAAGCACCAAAAGACTTTACAGTGAGACAGGAAGTATCAGTGTCTGTCCACTTAGTGGAATTTCTGAGACTGAGCAGCAGGGAGAGGAATTTCAGCTTTGTCATTTTCCACGATTTTCATTATTATTATTATTATTTAGGTTTTGCGTATTTGATAGTTGATATTTGGGGGAAAATATTTACCACCACTCTTTTGTACATTATTCTAGCTTTAAAAATAAATACTGTCCAACTTAATAGAAAGCAGGCAGCGGGCCTACAATAAATGTAATAGGCTCAGCCTCGCCTTTCTATTTCTTTTTATTGGGTTTTCGGGAAAGTCTATGAAGGAAATTCTAATTGCAGTTGCCCCTTGAAAATGCTCAGTCAGGTTCTTTTAGCCTGAGGGAGGGAAATGCTAGCCTTGGTCTATGTGGTAGAAGCCATGGCATTTTTTCAAGCTAAATTAAATGTGTAGCAGAGTGAGTAATGAAAATTACATTTCACATGGCTTAATCCTCATCACTGCACCACAAGAAGGCTGTGACTGCATGCAAAATCACATCTTATTCTCTGCTAGATTCATTACCCTGGAACATTGCACTGAGAAAAGAACCAATCTTTTTATCACTGTCTCTGTAATTACTCTCAGTGATCAGAACTTTGCTTTTCCTCATTTTAATACAAATGTGGACACTCTGAGTTACTCAGGAACAACTAAGATGGAAAACCTGGGAACCAACATAGGATAAAATGTGCATTAAAGGGACATCTACCATGCT
Organism: Potos flavus; assembly: GCA_028534135.1. Classification (NCBI taxonomy): domain Eukaryota; kingdom Metazoa; phylum Chordata; class Mammalia; order Carnivora; family Procyonidae; genus Potos; species Potos flavus. Next base: position 43,461,645 of record CM052899.1, read on the forward strand.
TTAAGCTTTCTTTTGCATTGTCTGTCATTTATATCTAACTGGAAAAACTAAAGCCCTTCAGGCCAGTACAAAGAAGCAATACAAGGGCTAGGTGAATACAGCATGAAATGAATAGAGCTCTTTGAGAACATTCTGAGCAAAGCTTGTCTAACACCCTTATGACATCATGGGTCCCCATGACTGGGAATTCCAAGGGGCTTCATGATGTCAAATACTTGAGAAAAACAAGGATAAGGAGACTAAAATAGACAGAAATTGGACAGAATCGACTAAATTGGACAGAAAATACTTATGCAAATATGTTAAGACTAAATGTTATATTACAAAAGATACATATACATTACATACATTATGATAACATTTTCTCTCTGGGGAGAAAAAAGGAGTTAAAATATTCCAAATGAAATACATAGCTGCACTTGAGAACAGTTTTCATTGGGAGATCACCAGTGTGCTTTCCTAAGAAATTTGGAGCCATTTAACAAAATGGCCAAGTTCTCCAAACCTCTGGCAGGTGTGTAGAGACCACCAGGTGTAAAGAAATAACACAAAGCGCTGGGCAGTAAGAACTATCTCAGCAGTTGAAAAGATGTCACAGTTCCATTCTGCTCGTGGGCATCTCTACTGAGGATCTCAATGCAGGAGAATGAATAGAAAAATTAAGAAAAACTTCTAATTTCATTTTGTTTCACTAGATAGTGTCTGAACATCAGGAAGTAGAAAGGAAGGGGGGATAAATATATTTGGAATACTAGAATAAGCCAAAATTTTTAAGTAGTCAGCGTTGATCTTTTGTTTCTCTTTCTTTGGTTATATCCACACGCCCTTTCAAAGCTCCCACATGGGAGTCTTTGATGGACACTAAATAAATTTAGGAATTTCTTCCATGACTCAGCACGCTCAAGGTGATACTGTTGCTTCACCCAAATTGATCTCCACCTTATCAGTGGTTTCCATAGTTGGAATTTCTCCTCCGTTACATCCATTCAGTGATAATCTCTGGACTCCCACTCTTTCTTTATGTAATAATCCAAGGTCCAACTCAAGTTATTTCCACACACAAAGTGGCCTCATCGGCTCCCACCCTCATCCTGGCTATTATCTGTATCATACGGATTTGAAATAATTGCATTTAATGTCTCAATTTGTTCTTTGTTTTCTTGAATTGTTCATAGTTTGTTGCAGGTGTATTTATTGTTTCATAATAAACTCCTTGAGGATACAAATCATGTATCTTATAGTATTTTTGTTTCACCAGCTTTGCGCAGTGGCAGTATCGTAGCCAATGAGGTTTATCCGAGGCGCGATTATTGCTAATTGTTTCACCAAGAGCAATATACAAATGAAATATAATATAAAAGTAGAAAGACTGAAGAAACACATCAGACTCAATACCTTCTTTCTCATTGCACTATTTATATCTTTTAAGGTAGTTCTCCTGCCCTATTGTCTACTTTCTAATGAACCTAGTAGTAGATATTACTGTCTCTATAAGAAGAAAAGAGATCAAACTGGCAAACAGCAGGAGGAATCTTTGTGATACTCCTTGAAATTTCTCCCTGTATTATCCTGTTTGCTGGGGATTATGCAGAAAAGGAGAGAACAAAAAAATGAAAGTAAAAATGACTCAGAAATGTAGTAAAAATGACTCAGAAATTAGGAAAAGAACGGACACTAGTTTGAAGGAATAAAGGAGGGCAAAACATGCTTGCATTTTTGAAAGCCATTTTCTGGAAGTTCTTCAAATGCTGGATATGGGAACTTGGTGTATTGAACCAGTGATTTGGTGTATCCTGTTCTGGATTTCTGTAATATAAAGAAATTATGACTATAGCGAGTGCCTAAAAACAGCAATGTATTCTTGCTAATACATGTTTCTTGCTAATTGAGAAACACTAAATGAACATTTCAGTTTGTCCTATTCATGATATTGAAATGGGTGAAAGTATAATGATTTTATACCTCACTGAACAGAAAGGACTTTATTCTTTTAATCAGAACAGCACCTTTCCAAATCATCTTACAAGTCGTAAAATTATCTCTTAGGTATGATTTGCCATATTTTAAGGTAGTGGTCAAAATCTCCTTTGAATTAGTAGTCATATATATGCCCCAGAAGTATTTGTAATTAGGATCTCTGTGGTAAGACTAATCCATTTAATTTTCTTATTTATGCTACCCATAACTGGAGGAATTTAAAGACACTAATAAGTATTGCCTCAATATTCTCTTTGCTCAATTTCTATGGAGAAATAATTGAGGTTTCATTCCAGTTTACTGAGAAGCGCCATATTTAGGGACATTAGCAAGACATTCTCAAGCCGTAGATAAAATTCCAACTTAATTCCAAACACTGTTTTGTACCTCAATAAGTAGAACCATAGAAAATACCTGGCTCTCTTCCAAAAATTAAGAAATAGGCTAGAAAGACTTTCTCATATCCCAGTTGGTGAAATGAGAAAATTAAAATGAATGTTCCTTATGGTGTGGAGAAATCTCCATCATCCTTAGGCTAGCTCAAATCAGTCCAGTTCTCAAGTTAATATTTCTAATTAAAATAAATAACTGTGAAATGGCTTAGATTTTTTGTCCAAATGCTTTCTGGCAGTGGGGATAGGGTCATTCTAATGAGTTTCCTACTCTGTGCTCCCCACAGCCTAGAAGCAGATTGAAAGCATTCATTTCCCTTGCAATTTTTCTTTCCCAATAACAACATGCTAAAATCCAAGCATTTATATTATATTATTACAATTTTTAAAAATTGCTGATCTGAAAAACCTTTCTCTAATTAGTGTCTTTGCAAAATTGAATACAGACAGATTTTAATCCTTCATTTACTGATTTTATTTTAATGCTATTACTCAGCATATGTTGGCTACATTAAACCATTACAGTAAAAATTAAAATGAAAGTCATATGATTTATCCCCCTTTAAAAGTGCTCAATCAGTCTAATAAAAGTCGAGTGCCAAATACCAGATGTCCGATTTAAAAGAAATTCTGAACAAAAAGAAAAAACCCTCCCATTATTCTCTTAAGATATTTTGTTGAGATTAATGCTATCCAAGGAAAAACAACATTTATATATAAATAGAGTTCTATGGGTATATTTAACGTAAGTTAGAGATGTAGGTAATAAAAATATATTAATATTGATCTTGATTGTTTTAAACCTCTGTCTTGATAAATAAATGTGTACTACTTGTGTACATAATCATCAAATTAACCTGATATTTTAAGAAGAAAATGAGGGTCATTGTTCCAGTTTGGTTTAGAATGCAGAAGGCCAGAATGGGAATACAAGATATAATCAAGATGTAATCAAGTTTTGCTCGTTATTTTTCCTTCAAATTTTAGTTCCTCCTCACTATTTAATTATCGGCATAATTTCTAGCCAAAAAAACATTGTCTGGGAAAATAAATTGATGTTCTCAGTTCTATAGAAAGATGTTTTCAAAAGAAAGAGCTAAATAAAGGCATTTACCTTTTTGGGGTTTATTGCACTTCAGCTCAATCATTCCATATTCACCGCTCCCCAAACGGTTATGTCTCTCGACCCCAGACCTTTGCCCATATACTTTTGTTTCCAAAAACAACTTTGTTTCCCCAACAGTTCAGATCTACGCCTCAAAGATGAGCTCCCACAGCAATCCTTTCATATATTTTTTTTCTGATTACTCCTCCCTCCCACTGCCCTGACTACAATACTGTTATGGTAGTCACTGGCTCTAAGTTCCCAAACGTATTGGCTTTTTCTCCAGAACATAGCAAGATGACATTCACCAGCCTCCATTTCCGAGAAGTATGGCCGTGTGATGGTAGACTGGCCAACGGGCTGTCAGCAGAAGTTATGATACCCTGCTGTGTGAGCCACTATGGTCCCTTCTGCTGGCTGGATTTATCTGCAGAATTTAGATCACGGCAGAAGCCACAAAGTAGGGGTAGCAGAGCTGGAGGCCCCGAAGACTGTGCAGTAGATCCTGCTCTCCTTCCCATCCTCCACCCCCACCCCACCCCTGCCTGATTGAATTTTTGTGTTTCTCCACTGAGATTTCTGGGCAGCTGAAATTATCTTAACCAACACAATGAAAATGATGATCTCTCCATTGACTGAATATTCATAACATTCTGTGTTGTTCTTGTCACTCTCTATATTCTCCTTGTATATCAACGATACCTCTTCTTGCCTTTCTTCTTAAGGTCAGGAATGACCTTCTTTTTCAGTTTTTATTCCTTGCATTATTAAGCACAGTCTCTGGTACAAAGTGAATCCTTAATAAATTGTCCTGTAGCCATCAATCTGAGTTTATTAGACTACCCCAAACTAACAGTCTCTTGGTTCTTTCATTTTTTTAAATTCATTTATGTGTTCTAAGTGTCTCTTGTATCCCTACCACATGTTGGTGCAATAGACAGCTTTGGGTTATCTGCCCAACTTATACTGATTCTCCTTTTTTGAGAATTTATGAAGGTCCAGAAGGGGTGCATCTCTAGAAGCAATAATTACCCCACATGAACTTGTGGTCCACTTTACTGGAGTTTATTATGTCACTCAACCTGGGCCAACTAGAATCTGTCCCTAAGAAGGTGGCTGGGAGATAGCTAGTTAATTCTTTATCATGTCTAGAATTGTATCATATATCCTGGGAGCAGAGAGCAGGTATATAATCCCACATTGGCCTGAGAAGCCCAAAAAGCTAGTCTATGGGGGAAAGAAGAGAAACAAAATATGCACCGAGAAAGAAGCATTGAATTCTGTAGGCTTTCTAAGGCCTGTTTACCATTTTTTCCTAAGGCCAGGCTAAATTCAACCACTGAACTCTGTAGCCTTCTACCTAACCTGTTTTGTATAAGTTATCTCAGGATGATTCCGACTACTTACAACTAATATAGCTTTATTTAATAAAACTAGACATTGTGCTTCCCTGAAGGAATACAATGGTGAACAGGAGATAGCTAGCTCTTACCATTATGGTAAGGTCAGTAGGTGGTAATTCAGTAATGTTGCTAGGAGAACCAAGGAACTTATCCTTGTGATGTTCTTGGATGCATGGATTTTCCTTTTTCTTGATAAATGAGATTTGGAGGTGATTTTCTTTTCTGTTACACATTGGACAAGAGTTTTTTATTCTTCATAAGAATATTAGTTTCTCCCACCCTGATTTTTTTCCTCTTGTTATTTTGCCATTTGAGAGTGCTGCGAAAAGTGTAAAATTAAACATCAGCAAAAGAAGCTAAACACATCAATGTTGGAAAGAGAATTGTGGGAAGCTTTGGATTGGGATGACAGTGTTGATGATGAGACAAGGTGGAAAGATATAAGACATTAGTGAGATGAAAGATGCAGAGTTTTCAGGACTCATTACACACAGGTACAGCAGAGGGAAGAATAAGGATGGCAGAATTTTGACCAGGAGTCACAGGATATTGTGCAAGACCAAGATGCTGGTTTAAGGGAAGGCTGATATGTGACACATCGTGCCATTTTGGAGTCTCAACCTTCAATGTATATCAAGATATTCTGGAGAGCTTCAAAAGGATACCAATGTCCCACCTCCAGCCCTAGACATTAAGACGAAATTGGTCAGGAGTGAATTCTGCTGTTAGTGTTGTGTGAAAACCTCACCCATCCCCAGTGACTTTCATGTTTTGATGGGGTTGAAAACAAAATTTCCATGTCTGGGCCTTCCATAAAAATGCCTGTTTACTTATTTCTGAAAATGATTCCATGTAAAATAATAAAACATTGTGCTGAAAATTGGAAAGCTATGACATTTAGTAAATGGAGTAGAAAATTAAGGCAGAGGAAGAGAGGGAGAATAAAAAAAGAAATGACACAAAAAAGAATCTATAAAGTAATATACAGATAAACTTGAAAAGGATATATTTTGTAAGTCCTGTTCTCGCAGTTTCTTATCTTTACTTAACATGCTGAAGCTTCTAATGACTCAGAAAACCCAGGAGATGGCAAGTCTGACCTGTGAAGGAGTTGAAATCTCACTGCAATCCCTTCTTCCTGCTCAATCCTCAGTCTTTCCAGGGCCTCTCAGAGCATCTCGGGATTGCCAATTCCTTCCACTCAAACAGATAGCCACTCCTCAGGACTCCTACCTCAACCTGGCAATGTTCTCTGGGATGGGAAATAAGAATATCATTGCTAGGTAATTAGCCAAAACATTGTTAATAGATTATTCTCCATTCAATAATTAGCTCCTAATAGACATTGAATGAACACTTGGCCACTTAAGAATCAACTAGAACTTTGTTTCTCTTCTTCTCCTCCAAGGGCAAAAAAAAAAAAAAAAAAGAGAGAGAGAGAAGAGACTATTGTCCACCATTTATTAAACTGAGCTTAAACAGGAACTGAAACCAAACCTAATTTCTCCTCCCATACAGAGTAGACAAACAGACATGTATCAGAGAAGCAAAACCGTGTAATGAAAAAAAGTGGAAAGTAATAGGTTTGATTTTGATGTTAAGTATTTTATAGATACTCCAAAGAATGGATGGGTGTGTGTGTGTGTGTGTGTGTGTGTGTGTGTGTGTAGGGAGGGGGATAGATTCTTTTTCAAAGGAGTGTCAGGAAAAAAAACATACCATGCCACCTAGTGGTAGAAAACAAGCCGATTGCTTTTAACAGCACAGAGCAACTTGGCCTTTCCATCAGAAAAAGCAAATGAATTCGTTAATATAGTACAATCTTGCTTTTGCAAATTACACAGTAGTTAACATTTAAATATCATGTCTGTGTTTTAATTTTTCATCCACTAATGGCATTAAAAAAATATGGTGAGTTTAAAGAGTCCTGGAGTGAGTTAGGGTAACTCCCATTTCTCTTTCTAACCAGGTCACTTAACCATCCTGGAGATCCTTTCTTCCACAAAAAGGCAGGATAGTTGAGCCTAAACTGTTATCAGGCTCTTAAATTCCACGTTTCAAAGTAAGCAATAGGCCATATAATAAGGGTACTCTTATCTAAGGCAGTTTCTTGTGACAAAGTCAGGTCACCATCTTTATTGACCAAATACTTAATTACGTGGCATGGTTTCCACACCCTCAACCCAATTCCAGTCACATTTTACAGACTCTGCTCTTAATCCCAGCCCCTCTTTATTGCTGCTTCTCATTATTGGATACCTACTGCAAATAGCTCCTTGAATGTAATTTTTAACCTCTGTGAATATCAGTGGTACATATTTGTAATATATTTTTTCTAACTTATGTAAATGTTCACGTATTCCCCCTTTCCCTTGGAAATCAGATAAACTATTCCTCAAAGAGGAAATGTGGGACTCTGTAGCAAAATTTCTCACATTTATGAGTATAATTTCCCCTTCCCCCCACTCTCACTAATAATATATTCCAAAGGTGACCCTGTTAATCAGAATTCGGAAAGGCATTAAAAGCCAAACTTAATCTGAGCTCTTTGGAATATTTAATATCCTAATAAACAGTCTGTTCTTGGAAACAAGAAACAAGAATACTAAGAATGTTTTTTTAATTTCCAAGAAAAGAAAATTTCTTAAAATATAACATTTTAATTGTTCCAAATTTTAATATAACATTTTATTTTGTTCCAAATTGTTTGGAACATTTTAAATGTTCCAAATTTCTCCAAAGCAATGGCTTAAAAAGTGTCGGAGTCCGTCAACAGAAAGTCTTTCATTTGGGAATCTGACTTTTGTACACCAGAGCCTTGCCCCTCACCTCAGCCCCATCTGTTAGCAGGAATAGTAAATAGCTTTCTAAAGAGTGTAACTGGGGATGCCTGGTTGGCTCAACAGTTAAGCATCAGCCTTGGGCTCAGGTCATGATCCCAGGGTCCCGGGATCGAGTCCTGCATTGGGCTACTTGCTCAGCAGGGTGCCTGCTTCTCCCTGTGCCTCTGGCTCCCCTGCTTGTGCTCTCTCTCTCTCCCTCTCTGATAAATAAAATCTTAAAAAACATAAATAAAAATACAGGGCTTAAGTGGTTGATGCAAGAACATGCTTCTCTGACCTAAAAAGCCGGTCTTTAGATTACACTCTAGCTTTACTGTGTCCTCACTACTGACAACACAGAGTGTAATGGGCGAAAATATGCAGAGAAGGAAATCAGTGTTTCTTCTCCCAACTGAAGAATAGAAAACAAAAGGGACAGACGTAGAAAGGGGACAGGATATACGTGAGCCCTCTAAGCACACACAGGGAGTGGAAAGTAGATTTATGGTGAATATTGTCGACATTCCCCTGATGCAAACTCATAAGATAGAAATAATTTTCTCAAACATGCTTATCACTATATTTATTTATTTGCTCAACTCCCTTTCTTGACTTACCCTGACATCCTTCAAGCCTCCAACCCCCTCCACAGATGTGCATCCAAGCACTTTACTTTTTCCCCTAGCACTTTATATCTCTATTCAAGCCTTCAGCCCCTTATAGTATATGTTTACTTGACGGTCTATCTCACTAGATTGTCAATTATAGGAGGCAGGGATCTTATCTTTGTTAAACTGAAGACCTACTACTATTATGGGCGTATAACAGCATTTTAAAAACCTTTATTGAATTGAACAGACTCTGTTAATTTAAACAGTATGTTATTAACACTGGAACCAGCCGATTCTATCTTACTCCCTGTTTTTCGTTGCTAAGGGGGATGGGTATTCCCAATAGCAGAGTTTCATAAATAAAGCACTCTTCTGTTCCATTTGGAACTTTTGGAAAATACTGCTTGCTTTGGTGCTCTTTTCAGAGTGTAGTCAGCAAAGATCTCTACTGACTTAAACATTTCTGATAACTGGGAACAACAAGGAAGTCTCTTCAGTGAGGTCAGAGGCAAGAATCAGAGGAATTTGTTGCCTCCATTTTCTGAATATTATGGAGTAGGGCAAAATTGTAATTTTTCTCCACTTTATTTCTTTCTCTCCTCACCCATAGTAAGAAGATCTCTGAGCATAACACGTTAGACATGGTAAAATTTAGCCCGAGAAAAATGTTGTTTTATTGTTGATGATGTTTGCTGTACAAATAGTTTACTCTGGAAAAATCCCAAAGAACAACCTAAGCTTTTTCCTCAGAAGGATCTACCCATTCCCATAAATAGAGCCAAGAATAAAAGTCACAGAGGCTTTGATCTTGACATGCTACTAAACAGAAGCCAGGAACTCAGAACAAGGGATGGGGTGAGGGCAGATGGGTAGAAAAGAGGGGAGACTTCAATTTGAAGCCAACCTTGTCTGAACCAAAAAGTATGGTGGAGAAAGGCTGGGTGGCACCCTCCAGATTTCACACATCTTTATAGAAGGCTAACTTCGGATTAGGGTGATTTTCCAGCAAAATCATCTTTCTGGGATTGGTGTGTACCCACATCCTTCCAGATTTGGGGGAAAGTAATGGAGTAGCCACTGTCATAGTGTTCTTGGGTTTCCAGTCATGAATGAAGAAACAGTAATCACTATGCTTATTAAGGCATAGACAAGTTTATTTCAAAGGCAGGTGGGACTAGTACTATCTAGTTAGCAGCTTGTTTGTCTGATACTAGTTTTCACTTATGGATGCACTGCTTTGGGAAATCTTAGTTGTTTAGGGGTAAGAGCACTTTTTGACTCCTGTACTGGACTGCCCACACCTTGAAGGCAATGCTATTTGCTGTTTTCTCCTATCACATCCTTCCCATTGTTGCCAATAACAGTAATTTCTCCCCCAAATCCTCCATGTGAGAAAATCTTGAGTTGATTGTGCATGAAATGCTGCTAACACTAGGAGGAGGCAAGGAAGGAGAAAAAGTAGATGTCATGTTGAAATATGGAAGGAATTAAAGAAGGGGTAAAGAATTAAATGTTTGCACCTGATGATTTTAAATAATTATAATAGTCACTATTGACTGAGCTTCGATTAGGTGCAAATTATGATAGCAGATTATTTTCAGGTATCAGCTAATTTCATTCTTATCAATGCCCTCCAATATTGGATATTACTCACCCAGTTTTTCAGATGAAAAAATAGGAGATCAAAGAGATTGACTTGCTCAAGGTCACACTGCAAGTCCGTGATAGAGCCAGTGCTCAAACTCAGATCGGTCAGACCCCATCTTCCTGATTTCAACTCCTACGCCAGAAAGTACTTCTCAAATGTCCCCAGAAGTTGTTTTGCTTGTTTGTTTATGGAAAAGCCATTGTAGTTTTACTCAAGATAATTTAAGAAATGTTAAAAGAAAGTTGCAGTATTCCAGATAATATAAAGAAAGTTACAATAAGGTCCCAGCAAAATATTTTGAAGTCAAGGTTATATTTTGCCATATTTTTCACTTGCGGGTCGAGATTCTTTTCCCCTGTGGATCCAAATATTCACTGGCTCACTATATTGCTCAACCTGGATGTCTCATAAACCTCAAATTCAACTGGTCCAAAACAAAGCACTCATTTTCTCCATCCCAATCAAATGTCTTCTTCCTCCCCATCTTGGTCTGCACTGTGGTTGGAGGAACCAATGTGCAACCTTCCATATCACCAGCTTGAGAAACATTTTCAACTTCTCCTGATTGTCAAGAAAGAACACCTCACAAATCTGATTCTTTTTTTCCTTTTCTTTCTCTGGCCCCTCCTCCGCTCCATTTCCTGCTTCTCCTTCTGTAATCATCTTTTCCATCCTAGGTTCCTTAGTTTTCAGGTCCTCTGCTCTCTTTTCCATCCCTTATATACTTTTCTTATGTGATCCCACTGATGCTTCATGCCTTATATACCATCTGAAGATGGTAATAAGTTCTAAATCTATGCCCCTTACCCAGAACACACACTCTCTCTGTCATTGTCCCTGACAGACACCTGACGAATCTCTAAAACAGAGTTTTATCTTCCACCCTGGTTTTTAAATGTTTAAATGCCCTTCTTGTAACATTTAAATGGCTCTGCCACCTGGGGCGGCTGGGTGGCTCTGTTGGTTAAGCGTCTGACTCTTGATTTCAGCTCAGATCATGATCTCAGGCTCATAGGATCTACCCGTGTGGGGCTCTGCACTGGGCAAGGAGCCTGCTGAAGATTTTCTCTCCCCCTTTGCCCCCCACCCTCCTCCCTCTATCCTGCCTAAACATCAAACCACTCATAAGTCCTATTTTCACCATGTCCTCAACACTTCCTGAGTCCTTCCACTTAGTCCCATCCCCTCTGCCACTTCCCTAGTTCGCCTTCCACATCTCCTTTCACTCCTGTGATGGCTTAGCACCGTAGATGTTCTTCTGGCAGGTTGTCAGTCTTTCAATCTCTTCTCCACACTGTCCTTAGAGCACTTTTTCAGAGACAAAATCCAACCTTTATTAACTTTAAATATTTCCATGTTTTCCATCTTGCCATTTGCAACCCCATGGACGGAGCTAGAGAGTGTAATGCTAAGCAAAATAAGTCAGTCAGAGAAAGACGATGCCATATGATTTCACTCATATGTGGAATTTGAGAAACAAACAAGCAAAAGGAAAAACAGAGAGAGAGAAATCAAGAAACAGACTCTTAACCACAGAGGACACACCGATGGTTACCAGAGGGGAGGTGGGGGGGGATGGGTGAAATAGGCGATGGGGATTGAGGAGGGCACTCGCTGTGATGCGCACTGGGTGTGGTATAGAAGTGTTGAATCACTATGTTGGACACCTAATATTGTACTGTATGGTAACTAACTAGAATTTAAATAAAAACTGAAAAAATTGTTCCATGTTACCTTTGTTCTCTGGATAAAGACCAAACTCTATAACGTGGCTTTACAATTCTTTGTAATTTTGATTTTATATATCTTTCCAGCCTCATTTCTAGATACTCCCTCCTTGAACTCTAAACCTCAGCTATCCAGTTTTTGGAAGACCCCATGTTCCTTCTCACCTCTGGGCCCATTTTTGTGTTCTATCAGGGACAGCGTTGCCTTGCCAGCGGCACTTTTTACCTTGAGAACTTCACCTCATCTTTAAACTTAACGACTACTGCCTCTGAGAATCCTTTCTAGAATCCTCTCCACCAAGTCCAAGGTAACTGTCATTTTCATGCATTCCTTTGTCCCCAATACTGTTCCTAAAAGATTTTATCATACTCCATTGTATTTTTCAAATATGTATGCTCAGCTTCTAATAAAGTGTTAGGCATATAGAGGATTATCAGTAACTATGTGCTGGAAAAATGAGTAAGTACGAACAGATGGATGAAAACCAACACTAGATTATGTTCAGAGCTACTTCACTCGTGGTGGGGGGGAGGGGTCATAGAGAGTGTGCTAAGGAAGAGAAAGGGCTGATGACTAATTATATTGTCCCATCCTGTGGATTCATGGCACACTTGAGGCTAATTTGTGACCTGGACTATGGTTGTGAATTTAAAGTGATCACTAGCGGTTGTAACGTTTGGATTCATGCCCCATAGAAAGTGCTGACCTTACACCTGAACTCGCTGTTAAGGAAATAACGTTATTGGAGGGGCCACTGCAAAGGGGCTTTTGGAGTTCCAGTGGGAGCAGACAGATCAGAGGACTTGGGAACAGCCAATTCACACCAACAACCCCCAAAGCTCCACACCCAATTTTCAGAGAAATCTCCCCCTGCTGGCAGCCTTCTCCGTTCTTTGCAGCCCACATGCTCTAGGAGACAGACTCAGCTGCCTCTGATCTCTGAGAAGCTTTGAGTCACCCCCTCTGGACACCTCAACTCCTGAAATGTTCCTGTGCTGCTTTGTACAGAGAGAGAGAGAGAGAGAGAGAGAGAGAGAGCTCAGTACCTGTTTTCACTGGCCTGTCCCATTAAAATCTCCGCCTTCGAGGCAAAAGGAATTGAAGAAGCTTTATTCTGAACGGCCCTAGCCTCATAGGGCCTGGGATCCTTTCCACTGAGCATCACATTAAGAACATTAAGATCAAGGGGCACCGAGTGACTCAGTTGATTAAGCGGCTGCCTTCAGCACAGGTCATGATCCAGGGGTCCTGGGATCAAGTCCTGCATCAGGCTCCCTTACAGGGAGCCTGCTTCTCTCTCTCCCTCTGCTTGCAGCTCCCTCTGCTTGTGCTCTCTCCTCCCTCCTCTCTCTCCATCAAATAAATAAATAAAATCTTTAAAAAAAAAAAAAGAACAGTAAGTTCAAATCTTCAGATCCTAAAGATTAGTTCATATAAGAGCATCAGATCACTAGCAATGTTGTCACTTGGGAACTACACCAAGCTTTCATACTTTAAACACAACTCAGTCACAATGCCCTCTACTGCCATCAGCAATGTGAGGTAATATCAATAATCTAGGGTAAGATTGAACTCTCAGAAGAATGGAAGAGGTTTTGAAACTAGGATGGGGATTTGACTGGATGTCTGACCTCCTATTTCAGCTAGAAAGTAAAGGCCTCATGCATTTGCATGACTGAAGACGGATTAAAATCAGTGAATTATACCTTTCAAGCTGTGGGATGCCAGGCATTTGAGCTTAATTTTTGCTTCATGTTGTTCTACTCATCTATTTATCAAATAATTATGTAAAATGGACATTAGACTATCAAGTTTGGCAGAAAGGAGACATGAAGGATCTTCTAAAGTTAACGTAGACATGGAAACTGACCATTGGGGAAAATGAACTGAACATCAAATACTGTAGGAAATTTATTTCACAAAGCTTAGAATTGTCAAATGTAGCAATATCCAAGAGTATTCTAAATTGGTTATTTTACATGCTCAAATTATTTAATTTTAAGTCAAAATTTTAACAAAGCTTGGAAGCTCAAATGATGATTACACGGTATCATGGACCATGCATTTCACAAGTTATTGTTTCCTCTTTAACTGAGTTTTATGATAGTTGTATGAAAGACCATGTATTTTATATTCATGAAATCAGTCTGGACTAAGAGGAAATAATCATGCAAAAATTGCGAATTAAGAAATATTGTTTCTATTGGCCAATGTTGGGACAATTTGAACAAAAAAAAGGAAATGAAATCAATTGATACACACTGAATAGATATTTTAAGAAATAAATTTGTTGTGGGTACATTCGGAAGTAACTAGGACACCAACCCTTCACTATTAAAAGAAAACAATTGAACATTTATGTTGACATTGTCATATGAATGGTATTTTGTCATATTTTTACACAGGGAAATTTGGTTATGGCTAGCGTATTAGGTGATGTATGTGTTACTGTTAATTTTATTTGGTGTGATTGTGCTTATGTGCATATGTTTTGGTATGTAGGGGTAAAACAAGATAATGTTTGAGACTGAAAAAACACTGCAGTAAAAAAAATAATAAACCACTGTAGCAAAATCTTGATAGTTGTTCAATCTAGGAAATGCATTTTGTGTGATTACTGCACTATCGTCCTTTTGTCTTCATTTCAAAACAAAACTTTGATGAAAGAACTATTGGCCTTCTGAAGGCCAGTTAATACACCAGCGTAATGGGTCTAAAACGTACCATGTCAGGTAAATACCACTTCCCACACATAGATGCTCTCAAATCCGTCCCCTCCACTCCGTTTTCATAGTGGATCTGCATTATGTCTTGCCTCAGTGAATGAATTACCTTTCAACTTGCCCTTCCTAACTCAAATCTCACAGTCCATGTGGTGTGCCATGGTCTCCAGGCAGGCACTAAGCAAAGGCTCTGAAGCAGCAATCAGGAAACATTCATGTCAGATAGGTCACACAGTTACAGGAGTAAAGGCCAAATCAGTGAGACATATGCAGAAGAGATGAGAATCTAATGGTGGCTCCAGTGTAGGCTTCTTGGGTTCACTAGAGGGCAAGTCCAGGGGAGTATGTGCTATTCTCAGCTATCATGACCTCTTTTCTGATGTATACTCTTTCCACTGATCAAATATGAGGTGTGCTTAGGGTCTACCATCTACCTCTGGTTTTCATTGTTTTAGTCTGTTCAGGCTAATACAATAGAATACCACAGACTGGGAGGATTATAAACAACAGAAATTTATTTCCTACAGTTCTGGAGGCTGGGAAGTCGGAGATCAAAGCCCAGCAAATTCAGTGCTCGGTGGGACGTTCTTCCCACAGTCTTTTCACTGTGTTGTGGGAGGAGCTGGGAGCTCCCTGGAGCTCAGGGCACTGATCCTACTCATGAGGGCTTCACTCTCTTGACCTAGTCAACTCTCCCAGGCTCCACCTTCAAATACCATCACACTGGGGATTAGGTTTCAACATATTAATTTTAAGGAGACATAAACATTCAGTATATAACACCTATCATGAATGTTGAGGGGCATGGAAGAGATCTCCATTCTGTGCACAGTTGGTAGAAGCGGAGAGGAGAGTGTATCTGCACAGACAGGCCAACCGAAGCCATCGTCTGATGGCCTAGCAGTGTTGCGATCCACCATCTCAAATGGCCGCTGGAATGAATTGTCCTGCTTTCCTGTGATTCTCAGCTGAGGAGGATTTTCTCAATTAATAAATTTAATTTTCTGATTTTTCCTCAAATAAAATATGTCTTCAATGAAGAATGTGAACTTTGAGGTGGTTCTGGAAGGAATGAGTAAGATGGTGTTTAGGGGTTCCTGTAACAGGTGAAAGTGCTTTCTCCCAAGCAGGGAGAATAAAGAGCACAGAGGTGAAAGAGTGTGGGGTTCCAAAAGAACTGCAGAGAGTTCTGTGGGTCTGACATGTGGGGCATATTGATTATTTAGTATGAGCCATTATGTGCATTAAGTTCCTTTTAGGAGGTACAAAGATGATCCAATTAAGTCATTCACACATTATTTCACACATAGGAGACGGGTATGTATTGAATGTGTACTATGTGCCGGACATCACCATAAAGCACGAGTAAGACATGGTCCTGATTCTCTTAACTACTGCTGGGAAGTTCAAGCACACCGTGCATTAGGGGGCTGCTTGGGGGCAGGAGGATCCAAGCTAAGTGTTTTGACCTCATATCATTATTGACAAGAGACTTACTTTTGTATCCTTTGCCACATCTTTTTTATTACCTAGAAAACTGAATATAAGAGGTCCTCCAAAAATGATTCCTTAATTTAAAAAAAATTTTTTAATTGTATGTTTAATGGAAAAGTACGTTTTTAATTTGTATGAACTTTGTATGAGAGGTAACTGGTATTCAAAGAAGAGAGGGGTGTATAGCAAATGGGAACAGAAATTAGCTCAAAATATATTTCCTAAGTCTATTTTGACAAAATTAAGTGTATAGACTATGGTAACTCGCATCAAAAGATTGGCCAGAATTAAAGCCTTATAAGATGCTAAAGGGTAGGTCATTTCTAAATTTGCATTTTGAAGCCAGAATGCAGGTAACCTGTGAAAAATTTATTATAGAATTCTGCCCATTTCAACTGAACCAAACTTTATTGGTGGTGCATTTGAGAGCGGAATCATAGTCCTTAGAATTTTCTTTTTTTTTTCTATTATTTCTCAAATCATGAGGACTCCTACCTCAAGGCCTATGGTCAGGAACTAGATGACTGAAGAAGTATGATAGTGAATATGAACAATCTGCTTGATTTTAATGTCATTAAATTTGTTTCTTGTATGTTTATTGTAAATGAATGTAGGGCAGTCAACTCTTTAAATATCAAAGGGAAATTTTTAGATGGGGTATTGGTAAATATGCTATTATAGCAAAATTCCAAAGAAATAATGGGTGGGAAGTGAGTTGTTAGTTTAAAAGCAGATCCCTGTGGCCCCAGGTACTGGAATACTGCCTTTTGTTGATATAACGCAGAGACCAAAGAAATTATCCAAAGCTTTTTAAAATACTTCCAAGAACGTGACAACTAGAATGTATGGACCATACTTCCATCTCAAAGACTTCTACATCACTCAGGTTTTAACTCAATCTTTTGGAAACCCTTTTCCCAATATCCTTGATGCAAACCAAATAAAAAATGGATTCTCATTTCGAATATTTGCTTTACAACCATTTTTGCTAAAACGTTTGTCTTGTTTGAAGCAAGGACTACCCCACTTCTTACAATTGTGATTACTTTACAATCAAATGTTTGCCAGATAACTCTAAAACGATTAAGTAATTTATTAAAATGTGAAAGAAAATAGTGCAAATCCTCTAATTATATGATTCCCTGTGGTTGAAATGTCTCAACTTCTAAAATTGAGAGTTAGAATACTACATTTATTTGGTTGATATAGTGAAAACGCACTACTTGAAGCCTACTGTGGACGTCATCTTACTAACTAAATGATACCTAAAGATAATTACTTTTAAGAGTTGCAAAACTATTTTATTATTAAATAGGTTACATGAGGCATCAAAAAATGGATCAATTTATTTTGAAAAAGTCAACCTAATTAAAGAAGATGAACCAAAGCAATTGTTTTACTGGGGAAAAAACTTTTTACATTTTGCCCCTGAGATATATAGACGCAGATGTAGTTCAACAAAAGAAAAAAAGTACGCCAAAGATATGCAAATTATGCCAATTATTTTTTATTTTCCTCTTTTGGATAAAGTTTTTACATGAATATGTAGCATATCATTTATTTACTTACTTACTTATAGAATTTTCCTGCCAGAACTAAAACTAAGAAAACAAACATAAAATAATTAAGAATCTTTGAGGAAAATACATTTAATAATATCAAATAGTAAAGAAGCAAACAAGGTCAAAGTTATTTCAGCTCTTGAGTCAACATGATGAAGTTTTATTTAGTTAAATAATATGCACTATATGACAAGTAAAATAACCAGGTTAAATCTAAAAGTCAAAGGTACAGAGATACCCTTTTGTGCACATACTAATGGCAATTTAAAAAGTAAAACTTGCATGATGAGATTTTGTGGTTCTTTAATGCTTACTAAAAAGTCTTTCTCCATTCCTTCAATTAATAAGTCTCAAGATTGCAAACGATCTAAATAATTATTTTTAAAACATTTCATTGAGACGTTCCCCAAGCATTTCAGTTGTGAATGAGAAAAAAATAAATAAGTATAATAGGAGAGGAGTTTTATATATACCATAAAAGATGGATATATTCTTTATTAGTGTTTATTAAAGACCGAAGGTTATAAGGAAAATGTAAAAAAAAAAAAAAATGTATTTATTTTCAAATCCTATGCGTGTTTACTTGTTTTTTAACAATCAAAGATCCCAGTATGACTTTAACTTCAGTATTATGCTTTTGGAATCTTTTTTGTTATTTAGTTTAAGAAACAGCTCATATCTTTAAAGCTCTGGAATGGTGTAAATCATTACAGTGGTTTCACATTTTCATGGGATCAAGGAAACAACAGTAAGCTCATAAAACAGATACCACTAATTATGCAGAGGAGAAGTCATAAAGTTACTAGGAGAAGCATGTTTTATATTCATGGACACATCATTAAAAGTTTAAGACATGCTATCAAATTCTACATTTTAATACTATACCCAACAGCATTAAACCCTCCCAACAAGAAAATCAGATTGTTTAATGATCCTTTTTTGTCACACTGGTTTTATATGTCTGCAGTTGAAGCAGATGTGGGGTTTGCATTGCTTGACTTTTTTTTTAAATCCCTGAACAATTAAAGAATCATTTTATCCTTTATATCTAGTATTTGTAAAAAGATCTGAATCATCTCCTGACATATTTTTCTCAAATAAAGTGTATTTATTGAGGTAATAATCTTTAATTCCAGATAGCATGTGTGGATTTTTTAAATAATGACTTCAGTTTTCTCCCAATCATAGAAAACAATAAGGGGGTTTCAAAATGATAAAATAGCTTCCATTTTATACTAATTTCTAAAATTTAATCTAAAACCAAGAAAATAAAATCAAATTCCAAGGGCTTGTCTTTTAGTAAGAGAAATCACAGAGAAATCCAAGAATCATACAAAAATTAACATTACAGACAGTAATTTAAATAGATGTTTTGAGCTAGAACATCACAAACATTTACCAACACGGGTACACATATGTAAGTTACAGTCTTTTTTCACTTATCCACAAAGAGAACGAAGATATCTTGATCTAATATCGTAAGTTGTGCACAATTCTAAAGTATTTCCCTTTGTACACAAATAAATGTTTTTCATTCCATAATTCAAGCACATCTGATAGCTCCAGAATCCACCCTTTCTTGAGTATTTTAATGGGAATTTTACATGTTGATGGCTTCAAGCTTAATCTCAAAGTGAAAGTAAAATATAGCCAAGACAATTCAGAGATGAGACCCAAAAGTCTGCAAATGGGGGGGGGGGGCGGGAGGGAGGGGGAAATACCGTGATTAGTTGTTGGGGATAAGAAATAAACCATGGGAAAAGCAAAGTGGTTGAAAATACTTAAAAACTACGAGAGAGATTTATGCACCAGATCAGAACCTGAACTCAAGGACCCAATCACTTCAAGGAATTTAGTGAAGGTTTATTACTGGAACATGGTGAAGTCAGCTCTGCCGATCGATGTCCATGGGAAGAAGACAGAGAGCCTGGCGCTCCTCTCCCGCTGTGTCGTCTTACTTTGCTATGACTTCACCATCATTCAGTAATTTCCTCTTGAGTTTTTCATGCATCGTAGTGAACTTCGAATGGTAAGAAGGTATGGATACAATACTGAAAAAAAAAAAATCCTCTCGCTTTGATTTTTGGATTCCCCCCATTAGGACACACACCAGTTTACTGTTTAAAAGTTCCAATATGTCCCTGAAAATGCCCGGAAGCATGTTGCATAAACTCAGACTGATCGGCGTCGTGCACCACGATGTGACAACAATCCTTCAAAACGACTTGTCCTAAACTGAAACACAGAAGACGAGGCAGATAGGTATATAGATAGACGACAGATCATGAGAGAGAGAATAATCCGACGCCAATTTACCTTTGGATAAAATTGTATGTGAGTCATATGTGCGCGTATGCGCGCGCACACCCGCCCACACACACGCACACACGCCAGCAATGACTAAACGTCCGGCATCATTCTAAACACTTTCTATATACAAATTTATTTAATCCTCTTGACAACTATAAGAGGTAAATACTACTCTTATACCCATTTGATGGTGAGGAGACCGAGATAAAGTCTGCCCAAAGTCCCAGAGCTTGTAAGTTTAGGAACTGGGATCAAAAACGAGGCAATGTATTAAACTTTCTCAGAATATAATGTAATCTTGGTCATTTCACAAATCATGTAATATATATAAAAATTACAAAGCCTTTTAATTATCCACAGATATTCTTAGGCTACATGCACTTATTAGCACAGAAGAGCTTGTATGCTTTATGCTGTCAGAATCTCCACTTGCTAGCAAATCTTCAGCAGGACGCATCAAGAACATGTCGACTTTGACACTAAATCCATTTAACCTGTAATCATAAGAACCGCAGACTCGGTTCTTTGAGGTTAACAGATAAGTAGCTATTTTTAGTGAAACTACTGACAGACCAACTTTTAGGAATCTAAGCTTTTACGAGTCAGCTTTTACAAATTTGGGGCTGGTTTTAATTTAAGCACTGCCAGTGAAAAACAACAAACTCAGAAGAAAATAGGGTAACTTATTTGCATCTCCAATTTAATAAGGCCCATAATTGTTCAGATACCAAAGTTAGATCCAAACGCTTCTCGACCAAATGCAGCTGTCGGCAAATGAACACTGATTTGATTTTTCTGCAGGGTCCATATTCGCTCGCTGTTCTCCTGGTGAATAAATAATGCCACGAGGCCGTAGAGTTGTGGACCTTGCCCTTCTTGTGAAAAGGGCTGCATCTGCTTATTCTCAGACATTCACGATCCTAAAGGAATAAGACACCGCAGGCCTGTGAATGAGAAGGCCTTTTCAGACGGACAAAGCCTTCGCTCCTGAATCCACCTTAACCAGTTTGGAGAAAAGAGCTTTGGCACCAAGGCATCCTTTACGAAAAGACTGATAATGATCACTAGAGACAAACTGGGGGCTGCTGCCTCACTCACTTCAAAGGATTTCTCTCTTAATCAACATTAAATCATCATTTTACTGGGGATATAAGGACAGCTGTACACAATCTATTTGTTTTAAAACAGATTACAGCCAGGTCCCTCTGCCAAAGTATAAACTTCTTAATGTTGCATGTGCTTTAATATTTTTTAACTTGGAACTTTTATTTGCAATTCGGTGTCCCAAATGAGCATTTCTCTCTTACTTTATGGATTGCGTCTTCCCATAAAAGCTGAGCTAATAGTTTTATCAATTGCCAGGATGATTTATACAACCAAACAAAATAGACTGAAACAAAACTTTCTAATATAAATCACCCAAGTATTTTAGGCTGAAACATCCGAAGTCTCAACTCGTGGCGTTATTTTGTGTGGTGTGTACACATAACACGCCAATGTGATTGTCTTATGATTTAGTATTAACCGTCTGACATATATGGTGGTGCCTCTTGTTTGTTTCTTCTCTAAAATGTAGATGCACGTGGCCTATGTCTTTTACCTTTGTTTTGATCCCATGACATTAGCAACCCTAATCCTCCTTATCCCTTGGTGGTCCTGATAAGTCAAGAACAACTACAAAGACATTTTATTGCCCAATTAAAGAAAATATTTTTTTTTTTTTAAAGATAATGACCCAGGGCCCTAAATTTCAGCCCCAGTTGATCCCGCCAGTTCTGTGCAAAAGGACATTGGGCTACAATATCTGAAATCAATCAATGATCATTCCTTCAAAGTTATATATAGTAAGTAGATACAATATAAATTATTTAGATGCAATTTCTGCTACATTGAATTATAGTCAACTAATACAGAGTTCTCACTTAGTTAAATTTAGTTCAAAACATTATCATTAGTGATATGAATGATTATAGAATTAGAACATATTCATGGTATATAATATTTCTATTGATTTTTGAGTAGTTTACGCTTATTGATAATCCATTCTGAGTCATTATCTCCATTGTGTTTATTACTGAATGGAACAACAGAGATTTTTACTAAATTACTTTGCTACAGTATTAGATGGGAATCAATGAATATTTCTTTTGGTCTTATAATTCTAGCATCTCTTGCTAGCAACATATTTTGACATCTTTTACATTTTTCCTATCAATGTAGAAAGAAAAAGAGATGTGGGTTAGGATTTTCTTTAACACATATACCAGAACTTGTTGCTTTATGACTATAGAGAATCTTAAGTTAACAAAACATTACTTTTTCAATTATAATTTATATTATGCAGGCATGAGTGGAGGCTTTGAATGTTTATCATAGAGGTCCATTTAATTTTTATTGTTTTCCATTCCTGAGAGGAGTTTTATAAATGAAAAATTGAAGGATGTGAAAACCCACAAAGTAAAAGACACTCAAGACCTCGGATGGGTGAGCAACTCTTTTTCTTCTGTTTACATTAGAAAAAGTACCAATTGCCAGTAAAGGGAGTGTCATTGAGCCTCCTTCCAGGAGTGATACCGCACAGAGCTCTAACGTCTTCTCAACCACATGTCCTAAGCATGGAGAGATCCAGGATTGGAAACCTTTAATCACAGCTATGCTACCTTCACACCTTCCAAGGCAGGAGGAAACTTTGGTCCCTGTCCATATCTGACACATTTCATAAATGATTTAGGGAAAGTCCAAAAGGACTTCTGAATCAAGACTGTTCTAGAACAGCTCAGCTCATGGATGAACAGAAGTCTCTAACATAGTTCAGAAGATCTGGAAGTTACCTCTTGTTTTCTCTTGTGCATTATCTCCCTTCATTCTCCCCAAGCCTGTAGCCTTTCTGACAAAATTCCTGGCCCTTCTCACTGAATTCTTGAGTCCGCAAGTGGCCCAAAATGTAACAGTGATGGGGCAGTATAACTTGGTGACTGAAAGCATGGGTGCTTGGGGCGCCTGGGTGGCTCATCGGTTAAGTGTCTGCCTTCAGCTCAGGTCATGATCCCAGGGTCCTGGGATCGAGCCCCGCATCGGACTCCCTGCTCCACTTTCTCCCTCTCCCTCTGCCTGCCGCTCTGCCTATTTGTGCTCTCTCTCTCTATCTCTCTGTCAAACAAATAAATAAATAAAATCTTAAAAAAAAAAAGAAAAAGAAAGCATGGGTCCTAGAGTCTCATGCACAACATAAGTTCTGCTGTCTAACAGTGTACCACTGAGATGTTACTTAAATTGTCTGATATATAATAGTTCCTGTAAGATTAATTTGAGAATTAAATGAGGAAATATATTTTTGTGCTCAGCATGGTATTTGATATATAGTAAGTGCTCAATAAATATTAAATATTATTATCATCTTATCACAAAAAGCATTCCAATATGTGAGGGCAGAGCATAAACCTCCAATGTGAATATCATGATTAATTACAGGAAATTATCATTCCAACATCACTAATTGACATAACACCACAAAAGGATTCTAAGCACAGTTCTCCTTGCTTTCTCGAACAAAAATGATTATGACTCCAAAATAACAGATAATTATTAAAGCCATAATTAGGAGAGGGGAGGAATTTACTTTTTAGGTTGATTTATATGATGGTTATGAGCAGCTGTCTTCAGAATTCCTGAGAGGACACCCAACTCCCAAGTGAGGCAGTGGAAAGCCTTTGATTGCTGCATTCCACAAACCATCATCAAAGTATTTATTTAGTCTGAACGCCTAACTGGTTCATCATCTCTAGAGGTTTGATACTTAACAGCTTGTCCTCAAGCTCAAGAATTCCTATCACCAGTGGAATTTTTTCCATCAGAGTGACATATCTAGGTTTCAACACTGAGGAAACACATCCAAACATTTTATGATCAGACTTCTTAGAACTTCTCAAGTCTTAAGCAAGAATTTTACTTTACGTGTTGTGTGATGCAAACATTTATTCTTTCTTTATCTTTTCTTCAAGTTCTTAATCAAAACATTTCTTGTAAGCTATTTGCCCTTGTAATAATCTTTTGTGAGCATCTCATAATTTTCATTTTGAGAAATAAAGTTGTCATTTTGTATATTTTCATGGCCAAAGTTGCACAAAGTTGAACACCTTTGTCCTGAAATGTTGAAATATCAGAATCATGAATATTGAATGGGAGAAATTATGGATAGCTGAAATATTGACAAAGGATTACTTAGAGCCCTTGAAACTCAAAAATTTCATATATACGAGGGCAGGAAAATAATTGACAAACCAGAAAAAGTATTTAAAAGAAAACCAGGGGTGCCTGGGTGGCTCAGTGGGTTAAAGTCTCTGCCTTCAGTTCAGGCCATGGTCTCAGGGTCCTGGGATCGAGCCCTGCATCGGGCTCTCTGCTCAGCAGGGAGCCTGCTTCCCCTCTCCCTCTGCCTGCCTCTCTGCCTACTTGTGCTCTCTCTTTCTCTGTCAGATAAATAAATACAAGTCTTAAAAAATAAATAAATAAAAGAAAACCAATGAAATTTCCATTATACAAAAAGTCCCTGAAAAATAAGAGCATGTTAGAGCTGATATGAAGAACTTAAACATAAAATGCAAATTGTATTTCACGTATTTTAAAGGACAGTATTGGTTCCAGGTACTGCTAAAGGTTATATTCCACTCGAAATTATCTAGGTGGCAACAAACTGAGGGTCACTGGAAGATAGGTGGGCAGGGGAATGGGCTAGATGGGTGATAGGTATTAAGGAGGGTACTTGTGATGAGCACTGGGTGTTATATGTTAGTGATGAATCACTAAATCCTACACCTGAAATTAATATTGCACTCTGTTAACTAGCTGGAATTTAAATAAAAACTTGGAGAAAATTATCGAGGTAGCACAATATACCGGTAGCACAATATATGTGTGTGTGTGTGTATATATACACACACAACATTGAATTATATAAAAGATGCCTTATCTTACTTATCTTATCTATATAAAAGGGGCATTATCACTGGGACAATTTTATTTTCAACGACTGAACTTTTTTTAAAGATTTTATTTATTTATTAGACAGAAAGAGAGACAGCACAAGAAGGGGAAGCAGCAAAGAGAGAGGGAGAAGCAGGCTCCCCACTGAGCAGGGACCTCAATATGGGGCTCAGTCCCAGGACCCTGGGATCATGATCTGAGCCGAAGGCAGATGCTTAACCGACTGAGCCTCCCAGGCGCCCCTGATTAAACTTCTTTAAAAAGGCTGGGTTTTCTTTCTTTGTGGCAGAGCCAGCTAAGAAGTTGGCAAACCTGGCACCCACCACTTTGTCTAATCCCTGCTGCCCTTTTTTTTTTAGTTTTTGCTTCCTGGTGTTAGCGCCCATACTGCCCCAGCCACTCTGCAGTGCAGTGCCCTCTCCTGTTCCAAGCCTGCCTTCCCAAAGGGGAGCCCTTCCATGACAGTGTATCCCACTGAATCTTACTACTGTAAGCTGTGCACAACCCCCAGGGAAAAAGATGGACTCGTCCCATTCATGATTAATGTTACTAGCAGCTAAAGTGGCTTCAGTAATATCTAGTTTAAATATTTTATGTTTTAATAAGCATAAATGTCTATGTTTTCATGTGTTTCCTTTCCCAAGAGTTAAGAAGTGATTCCTTAACAATGAATAATTCCAAATGAACAATAAATCCTGAAATTTCTTATAGGTGAGAACTTTCTGGAACTTCATGAAGGAAATCACCTACTTCACCTTCACATATTGGTATACATTTGACCACCTGAGACACAGTATTTGCTATACTGCATCATTTTTTAAGATTTGTTTATTTATTTGAGAGAGTGAGCAGGGGGAGGGGCAGAGGGAGAGAGAGAATCCTCAAGCAGATCCCTCCCTGAACGTGGAGTCCCATGCGGGGCTCGATCCCAGGACCCTGAGATCATGACCTGAGCCAAAATCAAGAGTCAGATGCTTAACCGACTGAGCCATCCAGGTGCCCCTCTACTACATCATTTTATTCAAAGCAGCATATAGGTAATTTCTTAGATCGTTATTACTTTATATAAAAGAAGCTATATGGAAATCATTCCACCTAAAAGAAAGAAACAAATTAAAAGTTCGCTGACCTTCTCGAAATTAAAGATAAGATCTGACATTTTAAATGATATGTGAGGGAGGGTTATAGTTACACAGAAAAAAATGGTTAATTACTCAAGTTTTTTCAAGCTTTCTGTATTTTGTATTTTTAGTCCATATATAGGAAAATATCATGAAAACTGTATTAAATAATTTGATTAGCAACACTGATTGTGTCTCTGCAAAGTGAAGAAATAGAGCAATTATCAAAAGAAGGGTCCTCCCCAAATGCTCAGTTTTGTGAAATATCTATAACATTGAGACAAAATAATGTTCTAGTTTGAATTATGTGAGTAATTGGCTCAATTCTCCAATTTATTTTGCAAATGTAGTCACCATCAGAATGATAAAAATTATATCTATTATAAAGAGACCTCAAAAGGCTGAGCCATTTGGGTCAGAAAATTGAAAACAAAGCCAAATGTTTACTCAAAATCAAACCCAGAACTTCTTTTGAAATTCACTGAAAGAGCCATCATTTCCAATGTCTTTTCACCTCCTGGTACGAGATGGAAGTCAAACCGGAAATACTGAAACACTTTAAGAAAGGCAGTAAAACAAAAACAAGCCTTCTTGTAAGACTTCCAGATGAAAGAGTTTTGAATAAGCATTTAATCATGTGGATCCTGGTTCAAGCCAAGCTGAACCTCAAAGGTTTACCTGCGCTCATTATTTAGAATTCACAAAGAAATGGAAATGCATTGCATCTATTGGGAACTTGGAGGATGAAATGATTTTTGTGAGGAAACTGAATATTTACATTAAGCCCAGAGTTGTGATCCATCTGGCAGGGAAGGACTGAAGGCTGCACTTTTGCCAGACTTTTGGGAGGTGGTTTTGTTTTCAAATTTTGTGCTTTCGCAATCTGAGTCTTTTTTTTTTTTTTTTTGCTTGCACAGGATGTTAAGTTTAAATCAATGTGCCAGCTGATTTTTCTAGCCGATTTTGCATTTCTGTAGATTTGTATAATGAAAGAGTGTTTTTATAAAAAAAAAAGTATCCTTGGAAAGATAGTTGTTTAGCATATAACAAAGAATATTACTAAAGCTAAACGTTATTAGCTACCTATCAACTATTCACAACCCCAAATTTGATGAATTGTAATTTAAATTTAATTAGCGTAGTGAGTCAATTAGGAATGTCCATCTCCAGAGATGGTTCTGAACTTATAGTATTTTACAATTGCTTCTGTGTTTGATCGGTTGCCACGCTGGCAAATCAACCTAGGGAGACTTTATATTTTCTCCTGTGCCATAAAGATGAAACCAATAATGAAAGAGAAAAAGAAAAATCAGGATTTTTCTGTAAGTAGAATTACCTTTCAGAATACCAGGGTCCTCTTTCCTGACATCTTGTCTTAAAATTACTAAGCTTGTAAACTGAATAAACTGGCACTACCAAGAGGTGTATAATTTGGGCCTAACATAATTTGGCCCAATTCCAGAGCTGATTTTATTTCTCCTTCCTTTTAGAAGGTGACAGCACCTCTTCCCTGAGACAGGATATCCAAGCACACTGTATACACACTCTGAAAAATCATGCTTACAACTGTCACATGAAAGAATTCACAAAGTTACATTTCCACACTGTTTGGGCTTCCTCCACATCCTGACAATAACCAGACTATATGTTTCACTTGTCCTGAAGCCATATATAAATAATAGAATGATATAAAGAATAAAACAAACTGCTTTCCAAAAACGGAGTGTGTAAATCACAGAGTGCAGCAAGGTTTGCTTCTAAAACATCTAAACTCTTCCTGGGTGCCAGTAATATCTGCCACAGAAGCGTCACTGAATTACTTTTGGTAAGGACTGGCTACTCTTACAAAAGGTAATTACTGGGAAAAAAAAGAAAAGAGAGACAGAGAAACCCTGGGAATATTACTTCAAGGAGTTTATCATAGATGGAGTGAACAGCTCCACAGGAAAAGGGGGTGTGTGTTAAACAAGTAATAGGAAAAGTACTATCTTATTAAGAACTTAAACAATGGGCACCTGGGTGGCTCAGTCGGCTAAGCGTCTGCCTTCAACTCAGGTTATGATCCCAGGGTCTTGGGATCGAGTCCTGCATCAAGCTCCCTGCTCAGCGGGGAGTCTGCTGCTCTCTCTCCTTCTGCCCCTCTCCCTGCTCATTCTCTCTCTCTCTCTCTCAAATAAATAAATAAATAAAATCTTAAAAAAAAAAAGAACCAAAACAATAAGGGGGCTCGAAATCAATGTTCATATTTGATTGACCACTGTGCCCTAAGTCATCACCAGTGATTCTGCCTGACTGAATTTGAAGGTCGTGTGGATTAGGTTAGTGACATTTAGGTGTTCTTCTTATTATTATTATTAAACTCTTTTCTGGAAATATTTCATACATAAAGAGTGTAAATAGTAAGCATGCAGCTCACTGAATTTTTAAAAAATAAATATTCCTAAATTATTGCACCAAATCAAGAAATAGGTTACAACCTTAAATGTTAAAAGACCCTCTTATGGCCCCTCCACCTCCCTACCCCACTCTCTTCAAACACCGTCAGTTACCTGTTTGGGGAGCTTATATAAATGAAATCATAAAGTATAGACTCTTTTGTGTCTGTCTTCTTTTGCTTACCATGACTTTTCTGAGATTTATATGGGTTGGTGCATGTTCACGATCCTCATTCCTTTTCATTGTTATGTAGTATTCAATTTCGTGACTAGACTACAGTGTATTTATCCATCGTACTGCTATTGGACATTTGGGTCATTTTCAGCTTTGTACTATTACAAATAGTGCTGTTCTGAATATGACTGTGCTTGCCTTCTGGTGTACATTTTTGTGCATCTCTGTTACAAGTATGCCTAGAAGTGGAATTTCTGGGTCATAAGGGACACATGCCTTCTACTTTAGTAGATAATGCTGAACAGTTTTTAAAGCAGTTGTGCCAAAGGACAATCCCACTGGTGATTTATGAGCGCTCCATTTGCCCTACATCTTCACTAGCTCTTGAAGCTGCCTTTTGCATTTTAGCCATTTTAATTGGCGTATAGTGGTAAAACATAGTTTTTCTGATGACTAATGAAGCTATACAGCTCTTCACATGAATACTGTCCACTGGGATGTCCTCCCTTGTGAAGTACCTGCTGAAGTCCACATGGTTTAATTTTGCTTAAATGATTTCACTTTTCTCTCCTTTCAGGTGGAGAGTTGTGTGTGTGTGCCTGTGTGTGTTTGTGTGTGTGTGTAAGACCAACCCAGAGTAGTCCTATGACAGATCACACACTGCTCCCTCAGTCCTCACAGTTCTAAGTCTCACTTAAACCTCCACCTCCCCCTTTTTTTTTTATCAATAAAAATACTGGGTCCCAGGGACACCTGGGTGGCTCAGTTGGTTGAGCATCTGCCTTCAGCTCAGGTCATGATCCCAGGGCCCTGGGATCGAGCCCCATATCCAGCTTCATGTCCAGCAGGTAGCTGGCTTCTCCCTCTGCCTCTGCAACTCCCCCTGCTCGTACTCTCTCTCTCTCTCTCTCTGACAAATAAATGAATAAAATCTTAAAAAAAAAAAAAAGAATACTGGGTCCAAGAGAGGTAAACTAAGTGATCAATGCAACAAAACTCATAATTGCTAGAGGTAGGATTAAACCCAGGGCCTTGCTTTAGGTTTCTGATCTTTTCACTTGGAGTCTTGAATCTAGGCAAAGTTGTCATAACAAAGACATACAAGCTAATTCATAATCAGGAATACTCAAAGGAAAATATTTGAAATGTATATTTGCATTTATTCTCAGATGTCTTTGGAACAATTAGTACTCTACCGAAGAGAGGACTTATTCGTAATGGTAAAGTCCCAGCCAAGCGATTCTTGCAGAACCACAGAATAGAATACAGGACTATCAGAAACAAGGGGTCTTTAGTCATATATATTTATGATATCACTTATCCGTCCCACAGACTGGATTGAGTGATTACTACATTTGACATTTCTACAAATCACTGGGTCAGAGTCAGAAACACAGAATTTCAACTTCGCATTTTACCTATAAAATTCACCTGGTGAAAACACATTTTACTAAAGCATTCAACTAAAATTGAATAGTTAACTTACTCATCTAGGTTTCCTGGGCTTTTAAGTGGATTTCAAACACAGAAGACATTCTTTCAATTTAGATAATGTTTAAATTGAGAAAGAAAGAAAAGGCAGAAAGGAAATCTGTCATGCCATATGAGTGGAAACAGTTGACAGGCCAAATATATGATGATTTATTAAGAGATTACCTAATTATAGAACTTTTATTATGCACATTATTGTAATCATCATGTTATCTGTCTACTTCAAACATGGCTCAAACTGGTCCCCCAGCTTACTGTCAAGACGGATTAAAACACTTTCATTTGTTGAACCATCAGAGCATTCTGAATTCTGCAAGACAGGAAGTGACGTGGCCTCGACAGTGGTACTCGACAGACAAATTATAAAAATGGAAAGCCAGAATTTTAAGTTACTTAATGCCTTTCTGGGCTCTTAAAAATATTCATAAATTTAAGTAATAAACATTCAATGATATTTCTATTATGCAATTGGAACATCTTACTATTTATTTTAATGTAAATTAATCCAAAGCTCACAGCAATGCAGGATGAACCTGGAAAGGAGAAATGGCTTCTAGTCCTTGTGAGATTTTTCCCTTTCTTGGTTTCTATGTCCTTCCGCATAAGTGAGGAGGACAGACATCTTATCTCTAGTGTTTGTCTAGGTGAAAGCCCAGCACCTTTCTATAGTACTATTGCTTCCAGTGGTAGGAAAGCTTAGGTATTTGGGGGGAAAAAACCCCTAGAGCAAGACGTCAAGTGTAATGGAAGGGAGAGTGATTTGTTTGGTTTGTTTCTTAATCATATGTATCCGGGTATAAAATCCTAGCTCTGCACCTTGCTAGCTGGGTGATGGCAGGCAATTAACTCAACTACCAAAGGATCTTTATGAAAGAATGATCCTTGAAGAGTTGGAAGAAATTCTGGGGAGAGAAATAAGAAAGATTCAAATGGAAGGAGAAAGC
The DNA here is from genome assembly GCA_028534135.1 of Potos flavus. Lineage (NCBI taxonomy): Eukaryota > Metazoa > Chordata > Mammalia > Carnivora > Procyonidae > Potos > Potos flavus. The sequence goes on from CM052899.1 coordinate 43,492,569, forward strand.
CTTCACACGTATACCTCTTCCCCAAATTCCCCAAGTTAACATCTCTTGGAAAACCAGGACACAGATGATGAGACGATATTGAGTACTCTATACGGACAACTTATCATGTGCTATAAATGCTTTACATATTGAAGAATTTGACACACATGTGCCTATACACACAGACAGAAGTAGGCGGTATGTCTCCTGGTCTCCTCAGTTCCTCCTCTCTGTAGACATATTTAAAGCTCAAGCTTCTTCACAGTTGGATACTCATATCAGACTTCAACTAGTATTTATCCACTACCACACATGAGGCTTGCTCGCTTGCTATGTAGCTTTCACAAACGAGCAAGCCTCATGTGTGGTAGTGGATAAAAACACAGGTTTTTTATAATAACAATTTCTGAGGAGCATCTCTTGACCTCTTGCGTGGTCTTCTGCCAGTGACATTCATCATTTTCCTCATCTCTAAAATAGTAACAACAGTACCTTTTTCGTAGAGTTGTTACGAGAATTAAATAAGCTAATTTTTTGAAAAACTACTTAGAACATTGCCTGGCACATACTAAGAACAAGGTAAATCTTTGTTAAATAAAATAAATCTCTTTTGTTGTCATTTACCTTTTCTTTTTTTTTTTTTTAAGATTTTATTTATTTATTTGACAAAGAGAGGGATCACAAGTAGGCAGAGAGGCAGGCAGAGAGAGAAGGGGAAGTAGGCTCCCCACTGAGCAGAGAGCCCGATGCGGGGCTCGATCCCAGAACCCTGAGATCATGACCTGAGCCGAAGGCAGAGGCTTTAACCCACTGAGCCACTCAGGCACCCCTGAAAAATCAGTTCTGTGATCAACAATGTTGGAGAAATATCAGATTAAACAAATTTAAACTGGTTGCTTTGTTGCATAACTTCTCAGAAGTTTGAATATCTCAATATTGCCATTATATCCCAGGAAGTTATAGAGTATGTAACTTTGCCAAAATGTATTTTACTACAGGACTTTTTCTTATTTTACCCATTAACATCTCACAAGCTACTGGTGTTCAACAGACCATGGTTTAGAAAATTCTGGCGCTTTCTTTTGGTAAGAGACCAGACACAATGAGGAAGCACGTAAAAGTTGAGAACAAGTTAACACAAATATCAGACTATCAAGAGGAACCTACAAGCCAAAGAACAGCATTTTAATAGGACACTTATAAAAGTAGCTTTTACAGGCCAGTGGCTAGAACCATGCCCAGTTCCTTGTGAAAACACAGCGATATATGTTTAATAATAAATGGATGAATATGAGTCAGTTATTCTGTTAACAGAAAATGCATCACTATTTCTTTTCCTCATCCTATGTGGATTCAAAGTTACAAAGTTACAGAAATGAAGCAGGCAGAAATAACGAAATACTTCAAAATGTTGGTGTCCCTATTGAAATTAAGCTACTTATGCAAAAACTTTTAAAAGGCTGTCTATCTGTTTATTTAATAACTATTTGATGAAGGAATAAATAAAGAGACACTCAAAGAAAGAAGAGGGAAACTGTGTAAGGGGCACTAGTACAGAGCCAAGGAACAGACCTTTGAGAATAAAGACCACACATGCATGTGCACACACACACACACACACACGCACACACACGCACACACACACACACCCCAATCTCAAGCCTTCTGTAGAAACACTTCCTTACTCTTTTGAGGCAAGCATTTGAATCTTTTCACTATCTTGCTAAAACAGACATTGCTGAAGACAGGAGAAAGTATGTCACGTGGGGAGATTTTGACACGGTTTTGAATTATTCAACCACAAATATGCTAGATTTATTTTGGACAATATGATTGACAGAAGAGAAAAGGAAGGAGAAAACACAACTGGCCATTTGGTTTGTGAAGTATATTTTTTTTCTAACACGGCTTTCTTTCTTCATTCCTCTACAAGCCTTTTTTTTTTTTTTTTTTTCTTTTTTTCCCTTTGCTTCCTACTTGGTTTTTCTGCAAGACCTATTTTGGTTACTTGGTTACTTCTGAATTTGGCCTTCCATGTTTTACTAAGAAAATATGGTCTTTAGAGGTGAAAGAAAAAAAGAAAGGGAAAGAAAGAAAGAAAACGAAAGAGAGAAAGAAAACGAAAGAAAAGAAGGAAGGAAGGAAGGAAGGAAGGAAGGAAGGAAGGAAGGAAGGAAGGAAGGAAGGAAAGAAGGAAGGAAGGAAGGAAGGAAGGAAACTAAAGAGAGAAAGAAAGAAAGGGAAATTAATTAGAAAAATGAGGAAATGGATCAAAGATATTTCTGGTGAAGAGATTCCCTATCACCTTTGGAGGTGAGAACTCTAGAGCATCATGTGACATCCAGCAATATTCTTTTTTTTTTTTTATCCAGCAATATTCTTAAACCGTGCAACCTTAAAAATGAATTGTTGTATCCCTCCTCATTTCATGGAGTCACACATCTAGATGTGGCCCAGAAGAGATTCTTGGTGGAAGAGACCAACTAAAACCAATTCATCTGTGCATGCTTTCCCTTTCTGCTTCGTATACAGCAAGGATCCATTATTCCAACACTTTCTTTTTTGAACCACGACTCACTGTGCTTTTTCGAGGAGGGTGCCGGCCCCGGTTACAACCATTACGGAGAGAAAAGAGGTTAAGAGGGAGTAAGAATGTGAGTGTAAATGCATGGGCAAAATATAAAAGACTTTCCCGACTGCCTTGAGTTGCTCCATATGCTCCGTTGTTTTAATGGCAGCCCTCAATAGGTACACCGTATCTTTTAGTCTCGTGTATAAATTTGCTCTGTAAATTAAGATGTTGGCTGGTGCTCCCCTGGTGTTTAAGAAGGTGAGTGATGACCTTGGTGGGAGTATGTTTGTGTAGAAATGTGTCATAAAAGATGATGTCTTGGCCCCAGAAATGCAGGGTCCAGGTTTAGTCATTTGTTAAAAAAAAAAAAATACCAGAGTTAAACATAACTAACACATCATGAGAGGAAGTCTCTTGCCAAATGTGACTTTTTTTTTTTTGAAACTGAAATGTCAGCTTTTGCCCTGTGTTTTTAAAGGAATATTTTTAGCATTCTGCTTTAAAGAGTTTCCCCACTGATTCTGATCACTTTTTAAGTTACGAAACAAACCAATAAGTGGTGTACATTTTTCACTAAGCCGTTAAAATGTGATCGATTGATTATTCTCCTCTTGTACATTTATTGGATAAATATGGATGAAATTCGGTGTGACATTTATTTTCTGACATGATTAGGCAGATCTCATGCATCCATTTATACTCTTATTTTGAGGCTTGGACATTGAAAGATTAGTAATAGATTTGACAGAGGAGTTGTTTTGTTAATCTTCTCCCTATCATTTGTGTTCCTAGTTTCCATTTTACATGTGGAAATAAAATAAGCAAGTTTATGCCACCCACCCCTAGAATTCTTCGGTAAGTCACATCTTAAGGGAAGCCCCAAAGACAAATATCAAAAGCAGACTGGCTTCATCCATTTACGTTGCATCCCAGAAAGCAGTTCCCATAATGTCCTGCTGTGCTTACACTAGTTAATCGATTTTTTTAAGGCAGAAATAAAATCCATATATCAGGTCGACAATATTGCCATGTAGGGTGATTAATTTAACATCTATTGGGATGTCACATATGTCCATAATGCGCTCTTACAGAGGCACCATATTACCGAAGCATGCCACAGTTGCAGACTTCATACACCGAAAAGAAAATATACTAATGGTAATTAAGAGAATGACTAAAAGCATTACATGCACCTGAAGTCTTCAACTCAAGTTTTCCACACATTCGCCCAAAGTTATCAGTGGTTTACTATCTCCAAGGAATGCCTAGATCAATAAATATTTCCCAGGGAAGATGAAATATTATTGTTATCTACAGGAACAGTGGGAAATAACTACTAAATTATTTAAGTGCCACACAGCCTGTGCCCGGAAAGATCAAGTAAAATACCTCATGATTGGAACTATGCATATTAACCTTATAACATCGTGTGTTAGCTTAGTCTAATGGAACATAAACTCCAGTGCAAAACTCAGTGAGTATGTTCTGTTCAGATCAAAGTTCATGTTCAAGGGTTCAAAGTGATAGCCTGGAGGTTCACTGGATTAAAGCCCAACAAGCTTATTTCTAACTTCAGTCACCGTGTAAACAATGCCTTCCTCCTCTGGGCCATTCCTTATCTATTAAACGGGGATGCTTTTAAATTAACATTTGAATAATACATTTTTAACTTACCTTATTGATTGTCTCTGATAATAAACTGAGGCAGCTGTAAAGTTCGACCACGAAGACAAAGTCATTATCTGAATGACATGTCATGCTTTCTTGGCACAAAAGTTTCGTTTAAATTTTTTTATTTTATAGGAAACTTACCTCAACATAAATCTGAGTCATCATTTCTGTTAAGAGTCTCTTCTTTGAGCAATCATTTAATTTCTTTTCCATCGTTGTTGTTGTGGTTGTTGTTTTCAAGGATGTCAACCTTTTGCAGAACTTGCTTGTCTTTATACTCTTGATACTTCTTCCAATGGTAAAGTTTTAAATCTTAGAGGTGAAAATGACCGTAGGAGTAGGCCTACTCTTCAAACACTAGAGCAGACACACACCCAACTGGTACAAATCTCCCCATGCCCACACAAGAATAAATACCCGATCGCTCATTGCAATTATTTTTCAAAAGCATCTCTCGAGTTGCACATTATGGAAATGAGTTCCATCCGTATGCCCGTGCCTGTTACTCGGGCCTGGTAAAGATAACACAGTTATTTCTGGCAGTCTCTGGACCCAAAACATATGCGACATGCTCGGTTACAGGGAAGGAAATTCTCTTGAAAGGATACAAAGACGAACAAAACAGTTGCTTTTCTTTACCATAGAGAAGAACAAATTAACATTCTGTTAATGAGCATAGCTTTTTTCTTTGGTTTTTCTAAGCACAAAATTAAAATGAAAGACTATGAAAGAGTCATCTTCTTATAACAGCTGATTTTAGTTGAATGTTTGCAGTTTGTTACAGGATGAACTGGAGAGGTGGGCTCGAAGAGTCTTCATCAAACCAAAGACGCTACAGAAAAGAGAAAGTAAGCCCCCCCAAAACATGATAGGATGGAAAGCATGTGAGAAGTAAATCTGCCTTCAACCACAATACATATTAGATTCCACTCTTTTAATCCCATTTTCGCTTAAAATTATATGTTGGAATTTTTTTTCAATTGTGAATGCTTCCAAAGTAGAACTGCAGATGGTTCCTAGTAAAATTTAAAAGGGGAAATATGGGGAAAAGTTGAGTGATAGCTTTCTCTCACTTCCAAATACTGATAGACTGATTACTAAAGTAAGGCAACGCATAAAGGCACACAAGTTGAAATATTTTCTTTCGTTGGCCATTTCCTCCTCCACCCGGCAGCCTCCATCGATCCTGCTTTTATTGTCTTTTAAAGTAAAGCTCATTTTTTGAACCTTCTTGAATCCTTTTTGATCAGGGGCTCATTACACTGGCCACAACTACTGCTCTCAGTAGAACTTCTGCAAATAGGCACGGGGGAGCTTTCACATTTTGTTTGAAGCCTGACCTGGTCCCTCAACGCACTACTATTTCCTGAGGAAAGGCTGAAAACTAGAAACTGAGCTCAGCCATTCATTGAAAAAGTGGTGGGTTTTTTTTGTTTTTTTTCTTTAAGTTTTACTAAAACATTCCGTTTTCCCCTCCTAAAAAGATAAAATTGACCCCTGGTTTTGAGACACAGGAACGGGAGCCTCATGTCCGATCATTAGACAATTGAATGTTCTGCACCGCAATTTTTTTTTAATGGGACTTGTTTGTGATACCTGGGAACATTTGAGCAGAGATGGAAGGAGTTGCGGGAGTGATACTGGGAAAAGAACAAGCATACAAAAAGAATTATAAAAGAAATACATAGAAGAATAGAGAGCAGAATTGAAAGTAATTTAAAAAAAAAGAGTAAAAGATCTGGGGCACATTGCTGTTCATTTTAATTCATTTTTCATGTTTTGAAAATGTGATTTTCCACTTCTTCAACATGAGGCAACAGAGTCGTTAAATGTAAACAAAGTAACAGCTAAAATAAAATTTAGCAGACGTGAAGTAATAAAAAAGATAATAGGAAATGTGACAGGAAAGAGGATTACTGCTTTCTTTCAATGCAAAAAAAAATCTTCAAAATAATTAATGTTTAGAAAACCAAGGATCAACATTCGGAAACAGCCTCTGTCATACTCACTTTTGTTTCTTTTTTTTTCTTGATCTTATTTATTTATTTGACAGAGAGAGAGATCACAAGTAGGCAGAGAGAGAAGCAGGTTCCCTGCTGAGCAGAGAGCCCAATGCGGGGCTCGATCCCAGGACCCTGCAATCATGACCCAAGCCAAAGGCAGAGGCTTAAACCACTGAGCCACCCAGGCGCCCCCTCACGTTTGTTTCTTTTAAACATTCCAACTACAGCCAGGTGCGTAGTTCTCACGAAAGCCACTGCAGGACACCAGCATCCCCAGGGTGACAGGTTTCCTACTGATAAAATACCAGCAGCTTTTTTTTTTCTTTCCATTTCTCAAGAAAGACATATTTCACAGAGGTATGTTTTCAATTTCAAATTTCATTCACATAAAATTTTGCTTAAACTTTTAAAATGTACAACCGTGTGTCTGCTAGCAACTGCTCTCAAAGGACAAAATAAATAACCAGCACAAAAACAGTAACTTAAAAACCTCACATATGAGGGGTGCCTGGGTGGCTCAGTGGGTTAAGTGTCTGACTTTGGATTTCAGCTCAGGTCTTGATCTGAAAGTCAGGAGTTCAAGCCCCACGTTGGGCTCCACACTGGGCACAGAAACTACTTAAAAACAAAACAAAACAAAAAAACCCCAAAAAACCTAGCATAAGAATATTTGTTTCCATGGACTCAGAAGTTGAGGCTATAATTGTATGCTTCATATATAGTGAGATATTTTTGCTAGGAAAAAAATTTCCACTTTGTATGATGTCATATTTTCTGGTGTTCTATGAAGACCATCACAACTTTGGGGGAGCTATTCACCTCAAAGAGTTGGAGATCCTCTAGCATGAGAATAGTATTAACTTAAAGACATGTTCTAACTTATCTTACTGTTCAATTAATAACAATGATAGAAGAGAGTTCCCTAATTAAGGAATAATTAAGCATTTAGAGCAAAGACCCGATGATCTTTCCATAATTAATGATTTGTACTTTCCTTGGTCACAGTTGAAAGGTGGGAGGAGCTTGCTGTTTTCTATCAAGTACTTCGTATTTTGACTGAAAAGACTGGAATTTAGACTTGGCTAAAAATAATGATCATTTCTGATAATGAGGTCTTAAGTTTCTTCCTTTTGGATCAGTCCAAATATTTTTATCCTTGGGGAGGAGTCCACAGTAGGCACTTAATATGGAATGTCTTAGCAGTCTAGAGGATTAAGAAAAAGTCAGACAGATTGCGGCTTTACAAAATGTGTGCCCGGCGTGTTGTAGAAATGTGCGCATAGTAAATGCACAATAAAAGTTGGCTGGCAGAAGGAATAAGGTTAGAAACCAGATGAGTGTCGAAATGAGAAAACGAAATGGTAAAATGGGCATAGCCCTACCCCAGAGCACACTCCTCCAAAAGGCACCTCGGGTGACAGCTTCCCCAGGACCCCTTTCAATTCTCTCATCCACAGTTGGTCTTTCAGCCTGATGAGCAATTCAAAGTAAAAGTCTGAAAAGAGCTCAGGCTTTTAAGAAGCAAGTCAGCTCTCTTTCCATAGTCGTCTTTTTCTTTCATTTTCACTCTGAAAGTAGGAGATCTTGCTTTTGCTCTGCAAATAGGAAACCTAGTGCCCATGGTGAGCAACCCTGTGGACCGGACGGAGATCCCTGGGCTGGAGCTACGCAAAGGAAGAAAGAAATGGCTTTATCAGGAGCATCCAGCCTTTACCTCCATAGCTCCATGCTCTCTACTGAACTTGGCTTTGAAATTCAGAAAATAGATTCTCTGTGATCAAAACAGAGGGCAGGGTACCTGAGTGGCTCAGTCAGTTAAGCGTCTGCCTTCAGGTCAGGTCATGATCCCAGGGTCCTGATCCTAGGGCCTGCTTCTCCCTCTGCCTGCCACTCTCCCTGCTTGTGCTCTCTCTCTCTCTCTGACAAATGAATAAATAAAATATTTTTTAAAAAATTTAAAAAAACAAAAAACAAACCAACAAACAAAAAAAAAACCAGAAGGTAGAGCTAACTCCAGGTCTCCTGACAGCTAAAATTGACCTTCTGCAACATAGTCTCACACTGAGGAGCACCCAGAGGATTCCAAGGTGCTTCGCATCCTGTACACGTGCCTCGGGTAAGGAGCGATGCTTGCCCTCACTCCCGGTTTTGTAGTGAACCTGGCCAGAAGCAGCAATCAGACCATGGGGATGATGGGCGAGGGGGTGCTCTTTGGACCACCACAGACAGCACAAACAGCCTAAAATTGGCACAAAGCAAACATCTCACTTTCTCTAACGTAGTTTTCAAGATCCAAGAGTTAGTTCAAGGTTAGAAGAATCCAAAAAATCTAGCTGCTCACCCTTGGATTTTTGTCTTTTCATTAGGAAAGTCTAAATTACAGCCTCCTCTCTTTGCTTAACAAACAGTGAACTATAAAATAGGGTTGTTGGGTTTTTTCCTTCTAAGAAGTAATATGATATTTTTTCCCCTTCTCTCACCCTCCCTTATGTATAATGGATATGTCTTAAAGAATAAGCATTATGATGTAAGCTATGCATTGTGGTTTGTTAACTGCTGCGGGGTTTTGTTTTTTTTTTACTCCCTTCTTTTATGCCAGCTTATAAATATGATTGAAAGCACGGTCTTAAAATTATTAAAATTTTATCCTAAAGTTTTGTTCTCCTTTTTAACTTATCACTTATGTCCTATGGAACATGATAATCAATCTGATATGTAAAATAGATATATATGTTTAGCTCCTAAGAATGTTTTCTTCAAATAGATCCAAATGCTGTTAAATAGACACACCCTGTCCACATTCAGAAAGTGATTTCGAGCCCCAGGAAATCCAGTGATGTGGTGGTACTTTGAAAGAGGGGCTATCTTCAATTTTTACAAAACCAATAAAAAAAAAAAGCCATGAGAAGAATACATGCAAAAATACCAGAGTTTGGGAAAGCAGCTTAATAAGTTTATTATGGAAAAATAGTAATTTATCTGTGATAAAGTTCTATATTTTTTAAATGGCTGTAAAGGTAGATGTGTTTATAACCCAGATTAATTTGTGAATTACTACATTTGTGGGTGTATACGAAGCAAATGTATAATGAAAATAAATATAACAATTATTTTTAATTGTATGCTTCAAACCCTACTGTTTCAATAAACAAAACCACTTAAAATATACATATATATATTTTTTATTTCTATTAGTCCACTCAGAAGACATGTAATAGATACTGAAACTGAATGTTTAGTCCTTTCTTAAAAGCCTAACACATGGGCTTAGATTTCTTTTTATGCCCCAACATGTGCTAATGTAACAAATGGATATAACTTATTTTCCAAACTATTCATATTTTAAATATTCTCCTTTATTCTGTTTGCCTCAAGTTATGTTTTGAACAAAGTGGAGTACATATAAACAAACAGCATCTGATGGCTGTTTTGGGGACTAAAATTGTAACACAGTTAACAGTTTTCTCCATTTACCTAATCTCCCAGAAGCCGGTTTAAACTTTCAATAGGAAAAGAGTCATCAAAATTACACTTTCCATATTTCCAAATTCTCTTTTTTTCAAATCGTTTATTGACATTGAGATCATTATATACATACATTCTATGAGGAAATTTTTTTAGACTAATAACACGATAAAAACTACATCACTGAGGAGGCTGAGGCTCTGGTTTGAATTAGAAAACTCATTTTTAGAATCATAGTTTCGATTTGCAGCGGGAATGACTCAGCCTCTGATGGCAATATTGTGTCCTGAATGTTTAGTGATTCAGCCTGGGGCGGTCGTGGGCAGAGTCCAGAGGGTAGATATTCTTATAAAAATGTCAGGGTTTTTTTTCCCGTGTGCATCCCTACAGGCTGTTCAAGAAACAAGTACCATTCCTATCATAGCCACAAGACAAAAATTTTTGTCAGTTACAAGAAGTCAAGCAAATATTAACCTGAAAATGTCTGGATTACAGTTCATGTAGAGGAAATGGCATATTCTTTCTGGGCAAGCAGAAAAGAACAGTAATATTATTTATCTTCTACTGTGTATTTCCAGAGATGAAGTTGATTTTTTCCAACTTTTTATTTTGAAAAATACCAAACCTGCAGACAGAGTTAAAAGAACAGAATGAGGATCAACATATCTTAGATTCACCCTTTTTTAAATATTTTGCTTCATTTGCTTTTCCTTTCCTCCTCTCTTCACACTTATACTTCTTTAAGCTTATCCATTTGAAAGTTAGTTACCGTCGAGGTTAACATTCCAACCCTAGATGCTTCAGCACATATCTGCCTAAGACCAAGAACTTCTACAAAACCATAATAACATAACACACCCAAGAAATTTATTATCTAAGATACAGTCCTGAAGACTGATCTAGGATCTAATCAAGAATAACACATTGTATTTAGTTGCCATATCCCCAGACTCCTTTAATTTGGAATGGATTTGAAGTCTGATAAAGGGAAAATGCATAGTTTCAAGATTACTCGGTCTCTGGGGTATCATCAATTAATAACGACAGCAAATAATGGTGAAAATCCACCTTAAAAGCCTGGCCTTGTACCTAATGTTTAAAAAAATCCTATAATCACTTCACTGGAAAAATTTCTTCCAAATTCAACTCACCTAACTGCTATGAGGTAAAAAAATACAAGAAGCAGATTTGAAAGTAATCAGGTCCTTAAACCACACAGACCCCATACATTAAGTTCAGCATGTTGAATTGAATCCCAGATTGAATTGGTAGTCAGCCCAGTTTGTACAAGACAAGGTAAATGGGCTGGCAAAGATGTTCTAGAGCTAGCCAATAAAATAAATATTGATTTTAATTGGGACCTCACTCTTCAAACACACTGCCCTTTCTGGTTACCAAAATCCTCAATGTCATTTACACAAGAATTTGAACATATTCTCATGTCAGGTTTATTAATATTACTGACTACTATTAAATTAAGTTTACTATGCTTATCAGAATCGTTCTCTTCCTCACAGTTAATATATTTTAAGTAACATATTGGCACACATATCTCTATTGGCAACAAACTTACTACATGTTATTACCTTTGAAAGAAAATATCCACTTTATCAGAAATGCAATGGTAGAAATATATCCGAACGATTAATAGGAAAATATCTTATAACTGAATTTTATGTCTCATACACAGTTGTGTGCATAAAAGTGCATATATTATCTTTGTACAATAAAATATTACTAAATATCTAGCATCGTACCATCTTCAGTGGTTTTAGTAGGTAAATATATACCTGACAACTAAATTAATAAATGTGCTCAAGTTATTTTCCAAATCCTGTGTCATATGTACATGAGATATTTTGGTTCATCCGAAATAGAATTCTTCATCAAAAGGAAAGAAACATATGGTGATAGTAATGAAAATATTGCTGTTTTCTGTTTCTAATTTTTATGTAAAACTCAAAATCAATCGGAGACTGGATTTCAAACTTAAGGGTAATAAACAAAGGCAAGTGTGTCCAGTTTGGGGGGTTTGTATCGCCACCTAGTGTCTAACTCTGTAATAGACCTGGGCTTGAACATGACAACAATTGTGCCATCTGGAACAGTCTCTTTGAAAGGGAAAAAGTAACTACAACACTTCGGATCAAAGCGTTTCTTAGTCTATCTTTCTTTTTTAAAGTCAATCCATTGTCATTAGCTAGTCTATATATGAAATTACTAAGGAAGTCACTTATTAAAAAGTAATACGAAGATAATGATGTGTGTATATATAATGACATTCATTTGCATTCAAAATTGATTCCATTATTATTTTTGGATTAGCATAAGCATTTAGAAGGTATAACCCCTGATAAGGCAAAAAGTATTAATACCTGTCCAGCTTATTCCATTGATATTGTTTTGACATAATACTTCTGACTTTCTTCACTTTTTAAATTTACTTCGTATACAAGAATCTAATTTGAAGAACACAGTTTACGGGCTCAAGGTTTTTTTCCACTTGATAATTAGGTTCTAATTTTAGAAAATGAGTCGTTTGTTATATTACTGGAGAAACTACTTCAGTTCCCCACCTAAATGTCCAGCAGTTCACTGAAATAAGAAACCAATGGAGCGGATTTAACTACCTTCAGCAGTGCAATGAAAACATTCTAGTGAAAATTTCCTAGAGATACGGCCCAACCTAACTATAACCTAATGAGCCAATCGGACACACAGCTGAATAGTCACATATTTTCATCCCTTTCATGTCATGAGCATAATGCAGTAATGAAGATTACATTGTCTGAGGAGTGGTTTAAATTGGCATTTTACTGGTTTGCAATACGATTGTCAAAGTGCAACTCCCTTCTTTTATGAATAGATAGCTGCAGTTGGCATAGAGATGTGATTTTCTGTTATAATGGCCTGATAAAAATCAGGTTTCAGCCTTTAAGGTTTTCTTTTAAAGTCAAGTTGAATATTTTAGCCATTCATTTTATCTGGTATGAGGCAAGCCTGAGTGGTGTATGCAAGTGATAATCACTCCTTCTTTGAACATAAAACGCACAGTTTGGCTTTGGCAAGATTTCAACAGTGGAAGGCTTAGTGCTTGTAAAGTTCTCCCTCACATTCATGGTTACTCCGTTTATATATATTTTTTTTCTTAGTGTGGAGAGTAGTACGGAATACGAAAAAAATCGCAATAGTAAAGTTTAGTGTGTGTGTGGATATATATACATACACACATACTCCTGAATAATTTTCAAATAAAAATTTTACTCTCTAAATTATACCACATTAGAATGGGAGTCTTTGAAAATTCAAAATGTGGTGGTGGTTTATTTTCTTGAAACACCTGCAATAATATAAGTCGTATATTTTGTCATTTCATATTTTTATAAAGAGGGCATGGTCTCGAGGGCTTATAATCTTCCTAAATTATCAATTACTCACAGAATCGGGGCTGAGTCATTACTCCTCTGGCCACGATTACCAGTGCCTGTATTACCAATTCACTGATTAAAATAAGACAGACTGGATGATACTTTCATAAAGGTGTATGTGTGAAAATAGAGCAGAGAAATGAAAAAAAAGTGAACAAAAGATGAAAGAGGAAGAAAATTGAGCCAATGCCAATTCTTCATGTAAAAAGAAAATTACAAGCCAGTATACTTCTAGAGGCCTAAATAAGATACTGCAGCTAGGATTTCCTGGTAATAATTAAGCTTCATAATTATATCTAAAAATTATATTTTCTTGGTTTTATTTAGTAACAAAACAGTTTTTTCCAAGTTTTCTTAACTTTCTGCCAGCCTTCTCTACACACACACCCATGGCAAACGCTGACTTATAAATGTCACCTTTATGTCCCCAGTCTCCAAGACCCTATAGGAAGGTACTTCTCTTTCATCATTTCTTTCAAAGTTAGTATTTTCCATCTTGAAAACCCATAAGGGAATGAGCTCCTAGGAGGCGAATGAGGCCAAATCAAAATTAGGGATGAAGGCGACCCAGAAGGGTGCCTGCTCCTTTATAACCTTTGTTATCCTGCTGCTGAATAGAGACGGAGCCTCAGAGCAGATTTGGAATCAGATGGGGAAGTCCTAGCTTCATGGTGTTCAATTCTGTTTCTGAAATGGACTTAGTCCTGGAAAAGTAGCGAGAGTGGAGCCCTGGCAATGGTAATTCATGTTGGTCTTTCCTAATAGACACCAGCGTTAGCTCCCCGTACCTCATATGTAGGGATTCAATAAATGAATTTGAATTGAATGAAAATGAATTTGAAAATGAAATGTAATTGAAATGAAGCCAAAATGAAATTACAAATGCTTTATTTTTTTTTAAGATTTTATTTATTTATTTGAGAGATAATGAGAGCGAGAGAGATCACAGAGAGAGAAGCAGACTTGCAGCTGAGCAGGGAGCCCGATGTGGGGCTCAATCCCAGGACTCTGGGATCATGACCTGAGCCAAAGGCAGATCCTTCACTGACTGAGCCACCCAGTTTTATGTTTTATGTGCAAAGAGAACCCAAGTAGCTTTGGGGAGCTTTAATAACTATTTTAGGAGATCAGCAAGTCACCTCAAAATAATCAATTTTGATTGATTTTGAATCAACCCTCACAGGCTCAAAGGCATTATTAAAATAGTCTAAATTAACTAATTTGACTAATTCTATATATGAAAACGTATTGAGAAGTACACGAAGAATAAGGCAGGTTTCATGGCCTAAATCTATGGAGACTAGATGAAAATTTTGAAAACTTTCTAAAAGCAGAAACAAAGCAAGAGTAAATGTCAATCCATTAAGAGACCACATTTGCAGGCAGAGTTCGGGGGAAGGGAAGATGGCAGTGGGAATAGTCATATGGATGCAAGGAGTCAGGATCTATGCTGATCTTGAAGAGCCATTTGGACAGGGACCCGTGGGAGTGAGTAGGGAAGTCAGGGCAGGAGCAAGGAGCAGCAGGCATAGAGGCTGGAGTCTAGAAGTGTGCTTGCTTCCATCCGGATTTTAACTGACTATCCCCATCCATTCAAAAACAAAACAAGGGATGCCTGGGTGGCTCAGTCAGTGAAGCATCTGTCTTCTGCTCAGGTCATGATCCCAGGGTCCTGAGATCGTGTCCTACATTGGGATCCTTTCTCGGCAAGGAGCCCACTTCTCTCTCTGCCTGCCACTCCCCCTGCTTGTGGGTGCTCTTTCTATCTCTCTCTCTCTCTCTGATAAATAAATAAATAAAATCTTTAAAACAAAAAACAAAAACAAAACAAAAGCTACTGTGTTCTTTCTGTCTGAGAGGTGGGAAGAAGTATGTGGGAAAGTGTGCGAGGAAGAGAAATCGTATTTACTGACTCCCCTGAAAGTGCCAGGCCTTATGCTAATTGCTTTACTCTTATCACCATTCCCAATAAGTTTACACTCTAGAGAAAAGCACACCAATAACGACAGCACAAGGTAAAGATGAGAGTTGTAAAATGAAAGTTAAAATGTTAAGAGAATTCCCCAGCATGGAGACACCACCACTCTAGCTGGTGGAAATCAAGAATGGCTTCATAAAAGGGCACTGGATGGCTCGGTCAGTTAAATGCCTGGTTCTCTATTTCAGCTCAGGTCATGCTCGCAGGGTCCTGGGATGGAGTCCTGCATCAGGCTCTGTGCTCAGGGAGGAGTCTGTTTGTCCCTCTCTCTCTGCTCCTATCCTCGCTAGCTCTCTCTCTCTCACAAATAAATAAATAAAATCTTAAAAAAAAAAATAAGAATGGTTCATAGAGAAGGAAGCGTATTAGTTGGGTCTTGAAGGTTGTGCTGGATAGAAGCTGAAAAGGAGAGATAACCTCAACAGACAGAGCCACTCCGTGTGGGCTTTAAATATATTTAAACTGTACTATGTGGGAGGTGAGGGGTATTAGTGGTATAAAGCCATAGGGTAGAAGGTGAAGTTAGATTTTGAGGAAGGTATTTTGGTGCTGAGCATCAGAATAAAGTTGTGGGAGAGCCTGATTTTTAATTAATTTGGTTGAGAAAAAAGTGTGGCACAGATATAATCTAATCATTCTTTCAATTACTAAACTTCTATAATAGCTTGGTAATCAGAGCAGATCCATCACAAAAATTTCAAGTTCAAAAAATCTGAAAGATCACCTTTCAACCCCAGTTTATGGATTTGTATATTAAAACCCTCAGAGGTTCAAGGTCACATAGTGACAAAAGTGGAACTGTGGTATCTGGATTGTTGGACCAGTGTACTTTGCTTTGGCCATGCTGCCTCCCCAGAATATATTTAATCTTTTTAAAAATATATAAAATGGATGCCTGCTATAAAACTGGGCACAGATTTTTGGCTTGGCTCTATCATTTGAATAAAGCTAAATTTATGTTACCCTGGGGAGGCAAAAGAGTATACTGGGATTTGGAAATCCAGATGGTTAGATAGTAATCTGGCACTGCCACATCAAAACTTCAGCAAGTTACTGGGACGCCTGGGTGGCTCAGTGGGTTAAAGCCTCTGCTTTCGGCTCAGGTCATGATCCCAGGGTCCTGGGATCGAGTCCCACATCGGGCTCCTTGCTCAGCAGGGAGCCTGCTTCTCCCTCTGCCTCTGCCCGCCTCTCTGCCTGCTTGTGCTCTCTCTCTAACAAATAAAGAAATAAAATCTTAAAAAAAAAACAAAAAACAAAAAACTTCAGCAAGTTACTGAACCTCCACTGAATTTGATGTACTCCTTGATTAAATGGTGAAAATAATAACCTCCCTACAGCCAGTAGGAGCAAAAGGGAAAATGTAGGTAAGATACCTAGTATAGTGTCTGGGAACTTATAGACATTCACTATGTTTTCTTCCTTTCCTTCTGTCTCATTTCCTAGGGAAGCCTGATACTCATTTGGTTCTCCAAAATGCAACATCCTGAATTTTTGACAAAGTGTATGGCATATAATGAATGCCATTATTAAATGAATGACTTTCCATAAATATGCAATGCTCTACTACAGTGCTTTTCATAGTGGTATTATTCATTTAACTTGCAGAATGAATGAATGAATGAATGAATGAATGAATGAATGAATGAATGAATAGAGCAAGTGATAAAGAGTTAGACAAGAACTGTGTAATTCCTTGGGGCTGTGAAGTTCTCAGAGTCTTTCTCCAAAGTATGCTGGTAAATCCTAGATTGGCTCAAGCCCTCTCAAATCTAAGGACTCCTCAGAGTACTCCATGAATAGCTCTATGAGGTCCCCAATCCTAAGCAAATACTTGCAAAGTTGTGTGATTGTGGATCATTCTAAGATGGATTTGTAGCTTTCATAGATTCTCAAAAGTTCTATGATCCCCCAAATATTACCACTTGTGATAGGCACCATACTTCCTAAGATGCGGCCTTCCCAGCAATTAGCACCATAGCTCTTACGTTTCGATGGAGGCCATGTTTTATTTGCCAATACCACCACACAGAGAAATGGCTTCCAATCAGGATCTCTTATCTCTTTGGGAAATGATATTTTAATATTTCTAAAAGCTGTAGTGAATATATCAAATGTACATAATAGAGAAAGTGATCTCAGCAAAAGAGTAGAGAAGCTAGAACGTAAATTCAAGACATTATATTGAAATTCAATGTGAGTATGCAGTCGAAATTCAATTAAATAAGATACATCATTCCATGTATATGGGCTATGTGGAAAGCAAGTTAAATGTAGGAGTGCAATTTATACAGAGATAGTAATTATCCTATGAATCTATGAATGGATGAAGTAATGGTACTTTACAGAAAGGAATAACAGAATCAACAAATATTTATCAAGCCTCCACTGTGATTGAAGCTCTCTATATAAAGTACTATGCGTTCAATTAACTTTTTTTTTTAAAAAAAGATTTTACCTACCTATTTGTCAGAGAGGGGGAGCACAAACAGGGAGAGTGGCAGGCCGAGGGAGAAGCAGGCTCCCGGCTGAGCAAGGAACATGATGCGAGGCTCGATCCCAGGACCCTGGGATCATGACCTGGGCAGAAGGCAGACGCTTAACTGACTGAGCCACCCAGGCGCCCCTTCAATTAACTTTCTAACCCACAAACTGGGACATAAATTGTATTGAAGAAAGAAATTTCCATTTTCACAATGATTTTTCATTAATTAGAAGTTACATCTTTTCATATAAAGTGTAGTCCAAATTCACTGTATTAGCAACTCTTCATGTACCAAGTACCTCAATGTATTTATTCAGTTGCTGAACAGTGTTTTTTGTACCCTGAAAAATTTCCATCATCAGTTTTTCACTAAATAAAACATTAATGTGGCAAGTGGGCTTGTCAGATCTGAATGCAGTCTTACACTGTTTCACAAGGTAAGGAAGAATATTTGGGGCCACGCGGATGTTTTGCTGTTGATGCCACTACTGTGGACGTGAAGGACTCTCCATGAGACAGGAGGGTTCCTCAGTGACATCCTTGGTAGAGTTTCCATTCATTTTTTTTTTTTTTCGATAAAAAAAATCATTCCAATTCTCCTTGGAAATGCATCAATCTTCTAATCCTAATCTATGAAGAGATCGCTCTTCTAATCTCAGTCTGGTGGAACTGATTCGACCTCCTACTCCATGAGTGAGTATTTGATCCAGTTCTGGTGAGTCAGAGCTGCACAGAGTCAGTGTGAGTCAGATATCTGTTATTTGCAACCAAAAGCAAGCCTGAAACATTGGCCTAAATTCATTTTCCTTCTGGGATTGTGTTGTCACTTGCATTCCGATATTACCAGTACTCCTATTACCTATGTTGGCACCACACTTCACCACGCACACTTCTAGAGGGGCTGTTACCATGTGTTCTCATGATTAGTAATCATGTGTTCTCATGATTAGCATAATATTTACATAGTGCTTTATGGTTTGCAAAGCACTTTCACATGTTCCATCCTATACATTTTGCCTATGTTATATACCAAACTTTTCTTATAACCAGTTCACAATTATTGGAAACAGTTCAAGAAGCCATGAATAACTTAGAGAAGCATGGTCATTGTGGATTAAAACAAAAAACTAATCATTATATTTAATATTATCGAGTGCTTGGCAACCTTCTCAGGTCCTCTCCCACCTTGGGAGCTTTGTGCTATCACTTTTCTATCACTCAATAAACCTTCTCTTGCTGTTCAAAAAAATAAAATAAAAAAATACTTACTGAGTGTTAATTAACCACCAAATTCTTTTTCTTTTTAATTTTTCCAGTTTTATTAAGATATAATTGGCGTACATCACTGTATAAGTTTAAGGCGTACAGCATAATGATGTGACTTACATATATTGTGAAATGATTACCGTTCTAAGTTTAGTTATCTTCCATCATCTCATTTAGACACAATGAAAAGAAAAAGAAAAAGAAATAATTTTTTTTTTTGTGATGAGACCTCTTAGGATCTACTCTCTTAATGACTTTCATATATACTATGCGGCAGTGTAACTACAGTCATCATGTTAGACATGACAGCCCTAGTACTTATTTATCTTATCACTGGAAGTTTGTACTTTTTGACTACCTTTCTCCACTTTTTCCTTCCCTGCAACCTCCACCTCTGGTAACCACAAATCTGATCTCTGTTTTTGTAATTTGGGGGTTTTGTTTTTGTTTTTGTTTCTTTTGGGGGGGTGGGTTTTTTCTTTTGTTTTGGTTTTTTTTTTTAAGATTCTACATATAAGTGAGATTATACATTGCCTTTCTCTGACTTATTTAACTTAGCATGATGCCCTCAAGATCCATTTACATTGCTGCAAATAGCAGGATTTCCCCATTTTTGATGGCTGAGTTATATTTCATTGTATCTATCTACCACAACTTCTTTACCTGTTCATTTTTTGATGGACACCCTCATTGTCTCCATGTCTTGGCTGTTGTAAATAATGCACTATAAACATGAGGATGCAGATGTTTTTGAGTTAGTGTTTTAGTTTCCTTTGGATACATTCCCACAGATGGACTTGCTAGATTGTATGGTAGTTCTACTTTTAATTTTTAAGGAACCCCCATACTGTTTTCCATAGCTGCTGTACCCAGTTTACAATGCCACCAACAGTGCATGAGGGTTCCCTTTTCTCCACATCTTCACCAGTACTGGTTATCTCTTGTCATTTTGACGATGGCCACTCTAACAGGAACCACCAAATTCTTTAGATGTATTACTCTCATTTACATTTCAAGCATTTCTGTAAGTCAGTGTTATTAATCCCCTTCTATAGGTGTGGTTCAGAGATATTAAGTAACTCAACCAAGACCATGCAATGGTAAAGATGAACACCTAGTTCTGCCCGAATCCAGAGTCAAATTGTCTAACCACTGTGTTAAACTTCTGCCCCACTCACAAAGAGAAACACCTGTATTTCATGGAGCTCCTGGAGGAAATATTAAGGGTACTAATTTCCAAAGTAGATGAATGTATGTGTTATCACGGAAGATATGTTTAAGTAATATTGACTTTATCACCTTCAGCTTCTGCTGCAACAACCAGAATTTGGGGTTCTAAGAACTGAAAATAAGAAAAGCATTGTTCTATGATCTCAATCTTAAAAAAAGAGAAAGAAGGAAGAAGAAGGAAGGAAGGAAGGAAAGAAAGGAGAAAGAAAGAAAGAAAGAAAGAAAGAAAGAAAGAAAGAAAGAGAAAGAAAGAAAGAAAGAAAGAAAGAAAGAAAGAAAGAAAGAAAGAGAAAAGAAAAGAGAAAAGGAAAGGAAAGGAAAGGAAAGGAAAGGAAAGGAAAGGAAAGGAAAGGAAAGGAAAGGAAAGGAAAGGAAAGGAAAGGAAAAGAAAGGAAAGGAAAGGAAAAGAAAGGAAACCTCTCAGCTGGAGACGACGTCCACGTTGGGAAATGTAATCTCTGCTCATGTGGATAAAGGCATTAGAGTGAAAAATGAAATTGTTAAGCTGAAATGATGGGAACTGAAAAGGGTCACAGACGGATGGAAATGGAAATAAACTAGATCTATCCGCCGGCTGCTATTTTGTTCACTAGGGGCTGCTGGTGCAGATTTTGAAGTCAAAGGTGAGCTATGAATTCCATACAGGCTACTCAGTCTCACATGTGGAAATAAAATTCCAAGAAGGAGGACATAAAAAAATTGCTTTGATAGATTCAAAGAGATATTAGCCAGTCACCCTAACTATAGAGAATAAAGACTGTTTAAGAATTGCATATCTGGCACGCTCTTCGGGATTCTTCCTGGAGATCAGTAGGTCACACTGGTGGGAGGAAGAAACCAAAGAGGATCATCTTTCCAACGAGACCCTGTTGCTCTTTTGCTGTAAACAGTTTATTCCTTGACCTACAAAAGACCCACAAGTATCCTTAACTTTTAAAGCATGAACTTGGAATAAAAGAAAAAAAAGGAAATGTGTGTAAATTATTTTCTAATAATCAAATTCGAATTTTACAACTGCAAAGAGTTCTCTCCTAATTGTCCACTGAAGAGAGTGGTCATCAATTCACTCTCTTCTCAAGGAGATAGTCGCTGTCGGCTCCATTAAGTTATCATCCTACAGCAGGAAATTTATCATAATTTATTCTAGGATATTCTAAATTTACCCTGTTGATTACCACTGTGTAAACAATGTCTGCTGTGAGCTGGGGTTGGATGATTGAGGGTTGCAACAGGCACCGGTTTGGAGTCGCCATTTGCTGAAGAGCTTCGTGTTTGTTCTATCAGTACAAACTCCAGGGATGTCTAACAAGAGCTTCAGTGGTTATGGGAAAAAAATGAGGCTCTTCCTCTATGTAATGGTAATGGGCCACTTACTGCAATATCTCTCTTTGGAGAGGCAATTCCAAATGGCAGAAGGTTAAAGAACATTAGAAAGTGGTTTCTGCATGGACAACATGGTTTTTCTCATTAAAAAAAGAGAAAAAAAAAACTGCTGAAGGGTATTTGTAGAGGTCAGCACTGAAAACTCTTTAGAAAACTGTCTTCAATGACAATATACAAAATTTAAGTTATGGTAAGTTTTCTCATAACTATAGTAAAAGCTGTCCAAATTGGCAAGGAAGGACTTAACGTTTTAATTTGTATGTTTCTATTCACAAAAAAAAAAAAGAGGAATTTATTTGATGTGGATTGAAGACACTGAACATTTATTAAAATTAATGACATCTGGGTATTTCTTTCCTTCAGATATTGCTCATAACTCTTCTACCCCTCTTCTCCCCCATCTTTCTCTTGCTTCATTTCCAACCATATGTTTGTGGTAACTTAGTTATTCTCAGCTCCTCAGCCTGTGGCAGTAAGGACTTGATTTTCATCATTCAATCCCACCTTGAAGTTTGTCCTTTCCTATCTTTCTGAGGAGAAGAAGTGGATGTAGAATCTTATTTGACTATTTGCCACCCAGTTTTACCTTTAAATTTATTCTTTCCTGTCAAAGTTTCTTCTCTATTTTTGCTTTTTCAGAGTGGGAAAAATAATGTAAAGTCTTACTGGGATGTTCTGGCCTCTGCCACATAAATTGCTTCTCTTCGTCTCCACTCTTTCTCTTTGGAAGTCCCTCATTATGCGGAGTATACATGTAAGATCCATACAAACGCTGAAAGGACAGTAGCAGAAGGCAACCAGTGCCCTCTTCAGCAAGGAAGACGAAATGACCAAGTCATGAGAACTGCTATTGAATGCCAAATTAGGATGATCCCAATTTTATGAGGCCTGTGGTCTAGAATCACTCTACATCTTCTGACATGTCTCTATCCTTCCATGCTTCCCAAGTATCTTTACCAAAAAAATCATATTTCTTTGAAACTTTAAAGAAATTCTCGATCCCCATCTAGTCTCATTGAAACATGAGTCCCTGAGTAGGTGTATCTTCTTGCTTTCTTCTGATCCTAACCCACTGTACCCCGTTACGAGATGATACTACATGAGTCCTACTTCAGAAGAGAAGGTACCTATTTCATTGCATAATGTAAACTCCTTGAAAAAGCCTCATACTTGTTTTCTGCAAGATCGGCAAGTATAGTGTTATTGTTGTAGCTATAAAACACTAAAGATGAGTGAGGGTTAATAGCAAATTTATCTCCTTAATTAGTATTTAAGAATACATTAAGTCCTTACTGGATATTTTTTCAGAAATTAAATTAATATTATATTTTATGGGATACAATTGTACTCAATTCAATAAACGAGCTGAAGTCAGGAAGAAACCAACAGAACATTACTCCCTCTCCAAACTTCCCCCTTTCGACCCCATTCTATTCTTACCTATTGTGTGAAGTTTTTCCATCAACTTCAGTTAATAAAAGTCTAACTGTTCTATGAGCTATTCGATCTCTTTAAAAAGTCAACATCAATGGTTAATAACTCAAATAATGTACTTGGTAGATAAATATGATCAACAGATATTGGACTCTAAAGTTTAATAATTTAAACTATCGAGATGTACCTATGACACTTATAAATATTTCTTATTAAATAAGCACCTTGTGCAAGTATATAAGAATATAATATGCAAATGTTTCCAATCCTAATATTTGTAACAAAATGGAAAACTATACTATTACTACTGCTATACCTTCCATTTTTAACCATTGCTTATATGGCAAATCTGGTACTGCTAAATTCCTTACAAATTACCATATTCAATCCTCATAGGGACCTTGCAAAGTCACTATTGTTACTATTTTAGAGACAAGGAAACTGATATCCAGAAGTAAGTAACCATCCCCAAACAACACAGAATAAGTAATTACCTCCAGCTCTTAATCAGGTTAGCAAATGAATCAAAGGGAAGCAAAATTATTATGAGGATAATGACTAATTATATATATTATTTCCTGACTTTTTTAATATATTATAGTATATCTGTGGATAATGGCAAATATAGTCAGCAAGTGGGCCACTTCGGACAAGAAAACAATTCGTAATGTATAATCTTTAGAAGTATCCAGATACCACACACTTTGAAAGAAGTATGCAAATATAAAATTCATGAAACTTTAAAGAAGTAAAATGACCACAAATATTAGAAGACTCATTACTCTGAAGAATTTTTTTAAACAGAAATAGATCTCGGTTGTGTAGATTTTTTCTTTTTGGCCTGTAGAGACAGAGAGTTCTGTTTTAATGAGAGTATTATTTGTTTTCACTGGTATAAATACATATTTGTTCAATTTGCAATTGGTAACCTAAAACTGAGAGATGTAGTCTCAGCTATAAGCTCTGACAGGTAAGAGTATAGCAAATTCATTTTAGCCCCCCAGAAGGAGAGAAACTGTTTAATGTGTATAAGGACAGGGACATACAATGCATAGTCAAAATGCAAAAAATAATAACAGCTAGAAGAGATATTCAGGGAACAAGCAGGGAAATTTGAATATAATCTTGAGGAAGAAGATGCTAGGAGTACATAGCATCTTTGTAACTGAGGTGACAGAATGGGCAAAGCATCCTGGGAGACTTTCTTTCAGAGCTGAAGTACCTTGCCGTGCCTCAGTGGTTAATGTCAAACACCCTAATGGATTCTCAAAGGATGCATCTTTTTTTAGATTTTATTTACTTATTTGTCAGAGAGTGAGAGAGAGAGCACAAGCAGGGGGAGCGGTAGGCAGAGGGAGAAGCAGGGAGCCCAATACAGGACTCGATTCCAGGACCCTGGGATTATGACCTGAGCCGAAGGCAGGTGCTTAACTGACTGAGCCACCCAGGCATCTCCAGGATGCATCTTTTCTTCAGAGGACAGGAAGCATTAAATCAGCCCCTGTTTGATTCCACCAGCAGCACATCCCCAATAAAGACCATACCCAAGAATCCAGTTGTGATTTTCTTCACTGAAGGACCCATGAAAGCTACCACAAGCCAGCTGACCACATTGCTAGGAAGTGCTGGTGCTGAAATGTGAATTCTGGTCAGCTGCATGCAGGGATATAAATAACAATCTGGAGGGCTCAGAAATAGAGCCCTGTGTTCATGGAGGCATTGCTTATGACATCCAGCTTTGGCATAACAAATCATTGGAGCAGTGATGCTGATGAGACCATTTCCTTTCAGGCTGAAGAAAATAAAAAGAATCACACACCACAGACAAAAAACAAATTCTAAATTATGAACACATGCATGTGAAAAAGCAAAGCTGAAAATTTTAAGATAATATAAGAATATTTTTATGACACCTTTAGATAGGAAAGAATTAAGGCAGAAGAAAGAGAAATGTTGGTAATTTTTTAAGCTTCTATGTTAAAATGTCTTGAAATCCATTGTCCACTGCCTTCAGAAAATCTTACCCTAAACAACTGCCTACAATTAAGATTTTTTTAATTTTTCAGGGACATTCCCAATAGGACAAATATCATTCCAGGGCAATGCCTATTAAAATTTTGATGCTTTAGATTCTGATAAAGTTTAGTGATTTCATAAAACCAAATATCTGTCCAGTGAATTTGCACTAATAGCTTTCATAGAGCGTGCATTTACTGTGAAATATTAGCAATCAAAACAGAGGGCCAGGGAGGGAAAAAGGGAGATGGTTGGAATAAAAACCACCAATTACTATTTTTGTCCTTCTTTCTTTCTTTCTTTCTTTTTTTTTTCCACGTCTGTGTTGTCTCCTTGAGAAGCCCGGGATGAGATCACTCCTCACATACGTTCCTACTTACTGGTTGGCTTTTGGTGGGTTTATCTGTTTCTAAGTAATTAGCTGGAATGCTGTGGGAATATGAGGGATGTCAGACCTGTCAGTCAGGGGAGCCACGTGGGAGGTCTTAAAGGAACCACTACAATGTGGTGGAGCCTTTCATTTCTTTTTATACTTAAGAATTTTTGACTGATTTTAGAAATCAGCCAAAGTGTGGTCTGACTGCACAGTTCTGGTCAGGTCTGGAACTGCCGTACAGGGAGAGGGATTTCTCCCTATGAAGCATCTTGATGTTCGCAAGGTCTTATAATAAGGCGCCAATATAGGTCAAATATGGCGGTTCACACACACACACACACACACACACACACACCCCGGAGAAGCGTGCCTCTAACTATAGTATCCTTTTGTACCTTTATGTTTTAAAAGGTGTTTGCAGCATTTTCCTAAGCTACACACCTAAAGCTGCCTGACTGGTGCCTGTCCCATGAATGCCTTTCAATGAATTACTTTCACCTAACTGATCCCGAGGAGGTATTTCGGTTGTAGACTTGTATCGCGTCATCTTCCATCAGTCTTTTTTTTTTTAATTTTTATGTATTTATTCGACAGAGAGAGAGAGAGATCACAAGTAGGCAGAGAGGCAGGCGGGGGGGGGGGGGGGCGGGAAGCAGGCTCCCCGCTGAACAGAGAGCCCGACATGGGGCTCGATCCCAGGACCCTGAGATCATGACCTGAGCCTAAGGCAGAGGCCCCAACCCACCGAGCCACCCAGGCACCCCTCTTCCATCAGTCTTAACAGTTGCATTTCCCACATTCAGTGGCAGCGTCTAACAAGGACGTCAAGCAGCTGGACACGTCGTTGACACTTGCAAAGTGTACCATTTCATTTGCCATCATTTTTTGGCCAAATAAGACAAATAGTAAATGCGTGCCTTGGATCTTTTGAAGGGAGGGGGGAGCCTTAAAACAACGGGGAAAAAATGAAAAGAAAGGAGCTAATAAGAGCGAACATTCTTTTTTGTCATTAACTCCAATTCAGTATATGAAAATTAAAGAACGTTTGTTCTAAAGACCTGAGTTTTGAAGAATCACAGAGACAGAAAAGTGGTTTTGTGAAGAAGGGGTTTAGAGAAAGGAAAGAGTTTTGGGAGAAGTTTGGTAAGCAGACTGAAGCAAGGAGGGGCAGGGAGAATCTAGTAATAGTTCCAGCCGTAGAATAACAAACAAGCAGAAGTGAACAAATGAAGACGAGAACAAAGCTAGCAGGAAGGCATCAAAGGACAAGCTGTCCTAATTTAGCCTGTGTGACGCTCACAGCCCTGCTGGGACATCACAGTGACTCTGGGTGACCACACACAGGTGGGATCCCCATGGTGGACGTCAGTGTGTTCTTCCTCTCTTACCTCCGTGAACCTCAGGAGGAAGAGGCAGAAAAACGTTGAGGAACAAAGCTCTCCCAAACGGAGAGGAGTATATACTATACTTCTAAAGGTGCCTAATGGAAAGATTTAAAACCAAAATTGCCTTAAAGATATAAAATGAGGGATGCCTGGGTGGTTAAGCATTGGCTAAGCATCTGCCTTCAGTCCACGTCATGATCCAGGGGTCCTGGGAAAGAGTCTGGAACCTGGCTCCATGCTCAGCAGGGAGCCTGCTTCTCCCTCTGCCTGGTGTTCCCCCTGCTTGTGCTCTCTCTGTGACAAATAGATAGATAAAATCTTTAAAAAAAAAAAAAAGATATAAAGTGATTTAAATAATTTGCCTATCAAAAGCATTTATTGCCTTAAATTTTTAGAAGAAAATGCATTTATTCGTTGAACAAAAGTTCTAATCAACAACAACAACAAAATGCCTAGGCTTCGATTAATGAGAAAAACACAATTTTGTGGGGAACACGTATCCTTGATATGTTACTGTAACTAATGGTTATTGAGATTGTGTGTGTATGTGTGTATAATTTCCAGCATTTATGTGAATCAAAATTCAGCAAGTCAAATCATGTACAAAGAATGAAAGACAGAATAGTAGCTAAAGAAAGCAACAAACATTCTCAAATCTGGTGTAATGTCTTCTCTACACACTATACCACAATTAGATAAATACTAAAAAAGACTCAACATTTTTAAGTTACAATGTGTCTTTAGACCCAAACACTATATGTTCCCTTCATTTCCTAAAAATATGGTTACACTTTATCACCTTTATAAGTTTTTCTACAAAGAAATAAAAAATCTATACAAAATAAGTTGAGTTTTGAGAAACAGAGTATATATGAGAAGTCACGATACTACGCCAACCACTTAAGTAGCTAAATGTAATCATAGACAATAATTTAAACAGCAAATTAATGTTGACAGTCTCATGCATCATTTTGTCAAGAAGGTAAATCATACAATTGCTCATATAAACAACATAATCAGTCTCAACATTATTAAAATTCTAGAGTTATGATATGTGATACATTATCAAAACCTGAGATCCTGCCTTCTCACTACACTTTCGACAACCACTGTGTTAACAAAAATTAGTATTCACTGGACACTGTTGTCATCTCAAATAAATGTATTCATTATAAATTCAATATAAATATATTGTGAAGCTAAAAGATATTATTGTCTATTGAGGTAGGGGAAACTTCTTTTATAACAAGCTACTAGTTGTGTTTTCTGAATGTGTATAAAGTAATGTCGGGTCAAGTAAAATGTTGTGTGTGTGTCCTGATAAGAAATGTTATTTTCGGGGCACCTGGGTGGCTCAGTCTTTAGGCATCTGCCTTCGGCTCGGGTCATGGTCCCAGGGTCCTGGGATCAAGCCCCACATCAGGCTCCCCACTCAGCGGGAAGCCTGCTTCTCCCTCTCCCACTCCCTTCTTGTGTTCCCTCTCTCACTGTGTCTCTCTCTGTCAAAAAAATAAAATCTTTAAAAAAAAAAAATGTTGTTTTCTTCAATCTTGAACAACCAAAAAGTGATATGTTCACTTTAAAACACAAAGCCTTTAAAACACTTTAAATCATAATCCATGTATAACATTTTAGAAACACTACAATTTCTATTCATCGGATCAATATAACAGAATTTTTCAGTCAGTATGAGTATCAAAATATGAACAATAAATAATTTATTGACTGCCTAATAGTGGCTTTGATTATTTTTTTTAATTCTGTTCAGTTTTTTTAACCAAGATTCTACTGGATAGTAGAATAATCATTAAATAAAGCACATTTTCGTGGCATAAGATTTAGCAGAAAAAAATTCTTAATCAATATAAGACGTGTCAATATAAAATTTAAACAGTCACTTAGTAACTCAGGCAAAAATACCCAATAGAAGCCTCTTTAAATCTAGAATTTGGGTGGCTTATTTTTTTTTTTTTTTCTTTTGAGGAGGGGACCAGAATAGGGTGAGGAAAATAATCTTCAAAGTCCCCAATTTACATTTGGTGGCAAAATAATTTGTGCTTTAATAAAAATTTTCAAAGAAAGCAATTATTTGAACTCAAAGTATTATTTTCCTTCTTAAATTGTTTTCACTTAAAATGTTAAGATTTTCCTCTTCTAAGAAGTCAAATGAAGAGCGAGTACAGCTGTTTTTTCTTTGAACATGGGAACAGCTTTTACAGTAGTTATAAGTTTGATCATATCCAGAGACAGACTCTCCCAAGGGAAGATTTATCAACCAAGTCAGCATCCAGTACAAATATTCACAAACAGTTGTTGAAACAGTTGTTTATCAATAATATCGAATGACATCTGCTCTGTCCCTTGTAATGGGAGGAGGGGGAGTGGGAGATTGTAAATTTCATTTCTTTCCTCACATACTTTGCATATTTGGCTCCTAGGCTCACTTATGCTAATCAAGAGAAAAAAGGAAAGATAGAGAGAACATATTGATTACATTGGAAATGGCTGGTGGTTACTAGAGGAAAAAATAGGACAACAGAATTAGTCAGGGACGTGAAAAAACAGACAAAAACCATATGGATCGTGTTGGGGTGGAGGCTGGGAAAATTTGCTCTCAAAGAGGAGAGAGAATATAGAGGGAAACGATCTTACATACAGGAGGTTGAGGGTGGGAAAGAAGAGTTTAAAACATGTCGGTAGGTCTCGTACCTAGAACCTATTCTGGCAAGTTCTTGAGACGCTTAGCTTTTCACTTATTTTGCCTGCTGAGACAATCTGCAGACTCTCCCCAGGCTGGGTTTGTCTGACCACCTTGCACTAAGGACTTTGACCTCTTCCAACATGGCCTCCCCCCATTTTATGCCCCCTGTTCTGGACTGAATTGTATCCTCCCAAAATTCATACGTACCTCAGAATGTGACTGTATTTGACGACAGGATCTTTAAGGAGTTAATTAAGGTCACATGAGGTCATGTTGGTTGGTCAATCCAATATGACTGGTGTCTTCTTATAAAGAAGAGGAAATTAATACACAAACTAGAAGAAAGACCATGTGAAGACACAGGAAAAAGATGGCTATCTACGAGCCACGAGGAGAAGCCTCAAACCCTGCCAAACCTTAGTCTTGTTCTTCCAGCCTCCAGGACTGTGAGGAAATTAATTCCTGTTATTTAAGTCACCCATTCTGTGGTGCTTTGTTATGGCAGCCTGAGAAAGTTCATACACACTCACTCCATTAAAAATCTATTCTTCCTGTCTTTTCAGTTTTGCTTTCTTCTTTCTTTCCTGCACTGCCCCAAATATCCAAGGTTCTCTGGACAGAAGGTCCTCAGTAGGTTCACAAAGACTACCCAGACATCTGAACTCATGTGAGCACCGGTTACCAAGACAAGGCAGAAAGCGATGTAGGTCTGTGAATTTGTCAGGAAGAGAAAGGCTGCTGTAAGGGCGGAGAAAGTGCTAGACAGTTCACTCTGGAGAACCACTTCTGAACCAGGGTATGAGGGTGGGATTGAAGGTACTCACAAGAGATGGAAGAGAGCTTCAGCTCTGAGGTGAGCAGAAGAGTGAGAAGCAGTATCATTAATTGAGCCTTCCTTTGGGTCAGACTGCTGAATTAAACGCTCTGTATGCTTTAGGGCATTTAACCACCCTTAGTGACCCTAGGGGATGGCTATTCATATTGTCTTGGATTTACTGATGAGAAACAGGTTGAGAGGTTAAGCATCTTGCCCAAGGTCTTCTGGGCCCATTATCATTACACTCCACCCAAACATTCCAAGGCCAGCGAATTAAGGACAATGACATTCCTGAGACTAATAAAGATGGTGAGCCAAGGCCTGGTGCTGGTGTGGCTCCTCATCCAGGATAGAGAATGGAAACCACTGGAAGGTGCAAAGGGAAAGGGAAGCACACAAAATGACACAGAAGACCAGATGAAAGACTTGGTAGAACTGACTTCCACGAAGGCACTCTTTTCTCCTCTTTCTCCTATTCTCCACAGGATTATAGGACTTCGTTCTGATTCCACATACATGCAAACATACTTATTTGATTTCTTAGCCACTAAATGACTCCCTGTCTTACAATCCTGGATGCCCCATCCCCGCCCAACTTTATATTTAACGTGTCCCAAGAATATCCCCACTAAGCAGCCATGCAGCTGACCACATGGGTGCCCTCATTCACTGGACAACTTTTAACGTGCACAGATGAGTGTTGTCACTTGCTGACTCATAGCACCTGCCGACACGTCGATGTGTCTGAGGCATTTATCTGAAGGCAATAGCATTTTCCACCAGGAAAAAAATGTGCCTTCATAAAACACAACGATCTGGTGAATTAAGCTCCGGAATTTGCTTAATAGTTATTACGGCCATAAGATTTCCTATTCCAAGAAGCAATTCAGCCAAATTAAGTGTTTGCCTAGAATTTCAGGCAAATTCAAACAAAAGGAAGTTCCAATGAGAAAGTACTCAGAGTAGATCCCAAATTCACAACATTGCTCAATTCTGAGTATTTGAACCCTAATTATTCAATAACTGCTTTTGCTCTGCCCCACTTCCTGCAAACCAGTGTTGATTAAATACATTTTCTGTGTATGTGAATAGGATTTTGCAAGATGTTTATGAAGTCAAAGACTTTACTGTGGACTAAAAGCCCCTGTCTCAGACTTCCACTTGTGCAGTTCATAAATCAAATGGCTGCAGCTTTCCTACATCTTCCTGATGCAGCTACAAACATTTTTAGTTGGCACAATAGCAAAAATGAGAAACTCACATTCAGGTTTTCCATGCCATCCCTAAAGCTCTTGTGCATAGGAGTGTAGAATGTGTTTAAAAATTAGAATTTTAACTTCTCCCGTTCTAATTTCCCTCTTCTATGATGTCACTTGAAGCATAATGGTTTTAGGTCAAACAAACAAGGAAAAAGTACCTTCATTACAAGTTTTTGCACATTTAGGATTAAGTTACAAGATTTATTTTTCATCATTACTTAACTACATATAGGTGAGATACATGATTTTCAATCATATTACTTTATGGATTATTTCAAATTTTAAAAGTATTATTTTGGACACTTGTCAGCAAGGTTCTCAGTACACTATTCTCTGCAAAGTATTACTGAAATTACACTTTTAAAATTTTGATGCCTAAAGAAGTGCTGCATATTCGTCGTATTGATTAGAGTTATGAATTAATTTCAGGACCTTAACATCTAGTTTTAACATTATTGAAAATCTACCTCCCACACACTAAATAACTGCCATTATCAATATAATATGGCATATATATTACATACAAGTATTAGTATACACTTGCATGTAAGCATATACATACACATATATACACACTAATGCTTATATATAACATAAATCTAACATATATTATACATGTAATATAACTCCTTTAGCTCTTGAATAGCTTATTTCTGTTTTTGGCATTCTTATTGACAGGTTTTACATCCAAATAGATTTTATGCCTTGATGAAATGATGTCTAGCCGTTAGTCATAATGATTCTAGCAATTCATAGTTTAGCCACAGTAATTAGAAACTTGCATCTTTATGGAAAAAAAGTAAATATTACTAATTTTAACTCAACTTTTTACTTACAATATTACCCATTTAAACTATTTTGCATAAGATCATTCTAGTATCTGTATTGAAAGAAAGTATCAATTCATCCTTATTCTATAAAAAAAACTTTTCAGTGTTTGGAGGAATTTCCAAATTGATGATGACGATAATAATAATAATAAATTTATAAATTAATAAATAATTAAGTAAATAAATTCAAAGTTGGGGCACCCAGGTGGCTCAGTTAGTTTAGCCTCTGATTTCAGCTCAGGTCATGATCCCAGGGTTCTGGGATGAGCCAAGGGCTGACAGACTCTTTGCTCAGTAGGGAGTCTGTTTTTCCCTCTCTCTCCCTCTTCCTCTTGCCCTCCCTCCCACCCCCACTCTTGCTCTTTCTTTCTCTCTCTCAAATAAATAAATAAAATATTTTAAAACAATTAAAAAATAAAAATAAACTCAAAGAAAAAGGCCTGTTTCCATCTTGGCAACTTCTATGGAACAAAACTGGCTTTGTACATCAAGCTAAAATCAAATATATATTTTTTAAAAAAGATTTTGGTCAATTAGCTTTAGTGGTTTTCTATTATTCTTTTATTTTCTGTGAGGGAGCTAGCACCGTATTTCTCTTTCATCCATCTTTTCAAAAAAATAAAAGATGATCCAATGCATAAATTTAAAGTATACATATGGGGCTGATACAAAGTTCAGACACAACATGAAAAGTGCAAAAATGTAACTATCATAGTAATCAAGGCTGCCATCAGACCACCACGCAGGTCCCCCTTGATCCCGGCACCTGCTGAGAGGGAATCTGACTCACCCAGTTCCCAGTAAGGTAACCTCTCCTAGTCCACTCACCCTCCGTCTACAGAGCTCACTTGCTACCTCGGGGGTGGGGGGTCCTCTCCCTCATTCTTCTCCCTCTCCTTCTAGGTCCTAATCTAGGGTCAGCAGATGGTTTCCCAGATCACTCCGGAGCTGTGGGAAACTGAACGGCCAACTTTGCTCTCTTAGGTGTAAGTCACAAAGTCACAGAAGTGCTGCGGGACCTCTTTAGCGAGGTATTCTGTCCCTTTCTTTACCTGAAGAGGGAGAGACAAGGCCTTTCTGCTCTCGAGCCCCTAAATCTCAAAGGAAGTTCTCTCATGTTCAGCCCTGGACTCATCACCACCGGCCACAGGTGGGCGAAGGTGCAGGGTTGCCCCACACCTAACTTGCCAAGCTCCTCTCCAGGCTCTCCTCCCTCCCTCCCAGGCCCCAGCGCTAAGAGGCAGACGAACCTGCTCAGATGGAACTTCCTCAAAGCTTCTAGTTTGTTTGTTTGTTTTTAAAGATTTTATTTATTTATTTGAGAGAGAGGAGAGAGATCACAAGTAGGCAGAGAGGCAGGCAGAGAGAGAGAGGGAAGCAGGCTCCCTGCTGAGCAGAGAGCCCGATGCGGGGCTCAATCCCAGGACCCTGAGATCATGACCTGAGCCGAAGGCAGAGGCTTTAACCCACTGAGCCACTCAGAGCCCCAAAGCTTCTAATTTTAGTGCCCAAACCTAAATTTCCAAATATTCAAAAAGAGATGTATATTTGTTTCAAGAATCTCTTTCAAAACTCACAAAAGTAAGGACTCTTTACTCACTTGGGAGAATGGAGGAAGCCAAGACATATAAATTTAGTAATGTAAAGGAAACAAAATCTCTCTAATATCTCCGAATTATTATCCTGCTACAACTGTTTTCCGAGATTCATAAATATAAAAAAAAGATTATTCAATCTTCAATCAAGTTTAACTTAAATATATTTAAAGCATTAAAAGATGAGAAAATTTTCCTAAAGGGCTTTTTGATTTTGCTTACTTTCCTAATTGTGACTTATGACCATTAATGCAGCTAAGCTTTTATATCTTTGTATAAGACAATATATGTCTTGTTAGGTATTTACTCAGAAAGAAATAAAAGTATTTCAGAATGTCCAAAGTAATTAAAAATTATTAGGATAAATTTTATTACTATAGAAAGGCTAAAACCTCTGAAAGAAACTAAATTTACATCATATAATATATAGTCATTTCAGAATAGGAAATGCAGATATATTTTAATTATACAGAATGTCTTTCAGTTTCCCCCATTTTATTATAATTACTGGGGTTGGGTCTACAAATATCACATTGATCCATTAAGTTGCTTTACAAGTTAATTAAAATATCCAGTCAAACCAATTGTAAGTCAAAATCATCTCTCATCTCCACCACCATTAGTTCACTGACACTCCAAATACATAAAAGTATCTAAGTATTTTTGCTTTGAAGCAGAATCCTCTATCTTTTTTTCAATGAGGCATGTTGGCTTGATGACAGTGAGTAGAATAAGATTTTAGAAATGTGTTCTGTAATATGCCAAGTCCTAAGTCTTACTCGGCAATCTCGTCTTTACATGTTACTTCTCACGTCTTTCATGAGTCACACAGTTTTACATTTTAAAAATGGGATAGATATGGAAAGACAGCAGAAGGGAAAAAGGAAAGAAAAAAAAAGAAAGGAAAAGAACAGGGATGTTAATTTTCCTCCCCCAAACAACCATCTGTCCTAACATCTCCAAATGCCACCATTGCAAGCTAGCTCTTCATCAGCTGGACCTCTGTGACAGAAGACAATGTGCAGCATCATCAGTTCTGCCACATCTTCTTGGTCTCTCACATATTTAACTAAGCTTTCATCTCTGAAGTGCAAAGATAATTATTTCCAGAAGTCACCGAAAAGAGCAGGACCACTGGAGGACACGGGTGCTGGAGATTTGCTTGACTTTCAACTGTAAGAAAAGGTGAAAATCTCTGAAAAGAAGGATCTGTGAGATTCTCCAGGAAGGATGTGTTTTACAGTTCAGATTTTGTGTTCGAGAAGGAATAATCTACCATATGTCATTGCGGGGGCTGCGGAGAGCCCCGGACAGCCAGAGAGGGAGGGCAAGGCCAGCTTCAGGACTGAAAAGATGGGAGCGGTCGGTTGTGGCTTTGACAGAGAGCTGCCCACAAGTCCCATAGGAAGAAGAAAAGGTGCCTTTAACAAAGAAATGTTAATTTAAATATTTCCATAAGCAATGTTAAGATCTCATTATTCCGCTAAAATATATCATGTGATTATTGAATTTCTTTTTCATTACTTAAGCAAATAACCATAGTTCTTGATTGGCTTAGGGTTTTGCAGGTGCTGTTAGTTTTGTTTCTATCACATCGTAACATTCAGAAATTGCCTATTTTCTTCTTTTTACCCATTCTAGGTGATCTAGTGAAAAAAAAGAAAAAAAAAATAACTATGAGTAAATTATTTGTGACACATAATGAGAGTTATATCCAACTCAGTCAAAATAGGGGGGAGAAAAAGATACAGATGTAGTGAAAAAAAGGGCCACATGCACCCCGATGTTCATAGCAGCAATGTCCACAATAGCCAAATTCTGGAATGACCCGAGATGCCCTTCAACAGATGAATGGATAAAGAAGATGTGGCCCATGTACACAATGGAATATCACTCAGCCATCAGAAAGGATGAATACTGGGCGCCTGGGTGGCTCAGTGGGTTAAAGCCTCTGCCTTTGGCTCAGGTCATGATCTCAGGGTCCTGGGATCGAGCCCCACATCGGGTTCTCTGCTCAGCAGGGAGCCTGCTTCCCCCTCTCTCTCTGCCTGCCTCTCTGCCTCCTTGTGATCTCTCTCTCTCCCTCTCAAATAAATAAATAAAATCTTTAAAAAAAAAGAAAAGAAAGGATGAATACCCAGTTAACCCCCCCCCCCCCAGCAATCTTCAGCTTGTTCTCTACCATTAAGTCTTTCTTATGGCTTGCTCCTTCCCCCGCTCCACCAATACTAATCTGTTTTGTTTCTCAAATTCCACATATAACTGAAATCATATGATATTTGTCTTTCTCTGACTGACTAATTTTGCTTAGCATTATACATCCTAGTCCCATCCACATCATTGCAAAGTGCAAGATTTCATTCTTTTTGATGGCTAAGTAATATTCCATTGGATATATATATCACCTCTTGTTTATCCCGTTTATCAGTTGAGGGACATTTGGGCTCTTTGTACAATTTGTCTATTGTTGATAATGCTGCTATAAACATCAGGTGCATGTGCCCCTGCAAATCAGCATTTTTGTATCCTATGAGTAAACACCTAGTTGTGCAATTGCTGGGTCATAGGGTAGCTCTATTTTTAACTTTTTGAAGACCCTCCATACTGTTTTCCAGAGTGGCTGCACCGGCTTGCATTCCCACCAACTGTGTAGGAGGCTTCCCGTTTCTCCACATCCTCACCAACACTTGTTGTTTCCTGTGTTGTTAATTTTAGCCATTCTGACTGGTGCAAGGTGGTATCTCATTATGATTTTGATTTGTATTTCCCTGATGAAGAGTGATGTTGAGCATCTTTTCATGTGTTTGTTAGCCATCTGGATGTCTTCTTTGGAGAAAAGTCTGTTCATGTCTTCTGTCTGTTTCTTAACTGGGTTATTTGTTTTTTGGGTGTTGAGTTTGATAATAGAACATTGATTTTGAAAATGATATACTTACATCAATATTTCACCATTTTCACAATGCTAATCATTACTCTGTGAAGAGTACCATTACAGTAATTTATTTAATGCATACTATATGCTAAACATTGTGCTACGAGCTTTACTTGCATTATCTTTTATCTTTTTAAACTATTTTTAAGGAAGTTTTCAACATGTATAAAAATAAAGCAGTATAATGAACCCCAGGCACCTCATAAGCCATCCCCTACAATTAAACTCATGGCCAATCTACTTATTTCCACACCCTCACCATCTGAGTCCTCATAGCTGTACTATTTTGAAGTAAATCCTAAACTTTATATGATTTCATCCATAAATACTTCACTATACGTCGTCTAAAAGATAAGAATTTTTTAAAAAGCAGCATCATTTTATATCATTCTCAAAACAACCTTACGAAGATTGTCCCAGCAATACCCCCATTTTCCAGATGAGAACCACCAGAGTTTTGAGAAGTAGAGCATCTTGTCCAAAGCTCCCTGATAGTGCGTGGCCTCCTACATATTCAGATACAGCTGTGTCTGAACCCAAACTTTATATTGGCTCTCTAATGTAAGAAAATTTCATGCTCTAGAATTTTTTTTAATATCTCCATGCTGACTGGTACTTCATGGTGACTACAGCAAGGACATAGACGTGCTCTTCAACACTTCGAGAATTGAAAATTTCACTCAGGGCACTAGATAACATGAAATTCTAAAAACCGAGGTGGTCACAGGAACCACGTTATGCCTCTTTCTCTATCATCTAAAGTTCACCAGAACTTGTGACTTAGAGATACAGACTCTTGAGAGTCTGGCTATAACCTGAGAAAAACGTCTGGCCATTGGTGCTCCAAGGCGCTAAAAGGCAAAGAGAACTACAGCCAGCCCTGACACAGGGCCAGGCCGGCCAGGGAGAAGGCTGACCATGCCATGGGTAAGTCCCAGGAGGTAACACTTACTACAGCTTAACACTTCTCCACAGCACTGTGCAGTCTGGTGAGGGGCAGACGACATGTAGGTGCCTCTGGCTGGTGACAGTTTTAAGGTTGCTTGCTTTTTAATTTTTTTTTTAATTTCCAGAGAGAGAGAAAGAGAGAGAGAGAGAGAGTACAAGCAGGGTGAGCAGCAGACAGCTGGAGAAGCAGGCTCCCCACTGAGCAAGGAGCCCGATATGGCACTCCATCCCAGGACGCTGGGATCATGACCTGAGCTGAAGGCAGACGCTTAACCGACTGAGCCATCCAGGTGTCCCTAATTGTTGTATGTTTTCAATGTTGCCATTCCACACGGTTCCTTATTCCAATAGAATATACCTTTTAAAATAATTTTGATGCCTAAATATTTTTCTCTAAGGTGAGTTGCTGTGTTGCTGTACTACTTGTAAAGCCAGCATAGAAAAACTTTGAGGTTCAGCAACTATGAATAATGACAACTATCGCATAACATGGAATTTCTCAGCTGAAATAGAGCTATGTAATCACAGCAATTTCCATGCAAATTATCCAAGACATTGTTCTAGCCTAGAGAAACCTAACCTGCAATTTACAATTGCCAGATCACAAAGCAGTAGTTGTCATGGAGGCAGACCCTTGGAAGAGTCAAGGATTCAGCAAAAAAGAGTGATTTGCTTGGGGATGTGATGATGTCTGAGGAGGCTGAACTGAAAGGAAAAAAAAGTGAAAAATCTTTGCTTGGGATTTCTAACAGTAAATTTACATCCTTTCTACATTACACAGAATTTCTTCCCTTTCAGCACATTTGGACCTTACACAAACAAGTCAAAAACACATGGTAATTTTCCATTTTCCATTCGGTTCATTAGCCTACTTCTTTGTAGGATTTGATTCCACAAACGAGCATAAACATTTGATTCTATAAACATATGTATACACAGTAGATACAAATATGGGTAAGTCAGACTTGCCATTACAGTCTGGTATACTGATGACTATGATACATTGTAGTATAAGATGTCTCTCCTACGAGAGGGAAGAAAATGTAAGTGAAGTGCTACTGGTTTAGAGATAAGGGTCCAAAGGTGGGATTGGTGTTATTCAACTGGGATGGAATAAAAAATCATGGTGTCTGGGCATTAGACCTTAGGATTCCTCCTATCTGCTTGTTTCATTCCTACTATTGCTAAGTCTCAAACAAGGTGTCACCTTTTCCAGGAATCTTTCCATGACTCCCTCCCCAAGACTGAATTCTTAGTATTCCCATACTTCTATTAATGCCTTTCTTGGTGATTCTAAAATGATGCTGCTAAATCACAGTATCTTCTACTACAGGGGTTCTTCGAATTCAGGGGTATTGATTTATTCATCTTTGCATCACTTTTATAATCCTGGCATGCAGTAGTTGCTCAAAACTTGGATAAATCAATGAATAAAGCTAAGTAAGATT
Source organism: Potos flavus (assembly GCA_028534135.1). Lineage (NCBI taxonomy): Eukaryota > Metazoa > Chordata > Mammalia > Carnivora > Procyonidae > Potos > Potos flavus. The sequence goes on from CM052899.1 coordinate 43,531,770, forward strand.
TAAATGGGACTACACCTCAAAGGAGAAGTAATATTAGAGGTATAGTTCGGGAAATCACCAGCATCAAGGTATTGGATGTAGAATTAAAAGTGGAAGAACTCCCCAAGGGATGTGGTACCGAGGAAAAAAAGATGAGCTTTTGGTAGACTATCTTCCCAGTGAGGCCTATTTGTATTGCTACTACCCACTTCCTGCTTTCAGTCTTCTGTACCCCCACTCACCCTCAGGATGCCCCTTATCCTGATTGGATTTTCTTTCTTTCTATTGATTTTTAAGCTATTACATAATTTTTTAACTTATATATTATATTTATTGTTGCCCAACTCCCCTTGTTAGAATGTAAGTTCATGAAGGTTGGGATCTTTGACCATTCTGTTCACTAATGCAGCCTAAACACTTAGACCACAGTAAGTACTCAATAAATTTTTGTTGAATTAATGAATACCTATGTATATGTACGGCAGTAAATAGTTAAGAAGAAAAATGCCAGAAAGAGCAATCATAACATGGGAAGATAAACACAAGATCACTTTATATGGTAGAAACAAAAGAAGAAAAGAAATAAGTAATGAGTAGGTAGGAATTGACACAGCCATTAAGTGTTTCAGGAAGGAGTCTGCAAAGAGATTTTTGGATTGAGTAAATCCAGATCATTGATAATGACAGAACAATTTCAGTGGTGATGAGTGAAGAAATCAGATAGCAAAAGTTTGAAAATGAAGCCAATGTTGAGAGAGGGAAGGGCATCTAGCATAGACCACCATTTAAGAAATTTAGTGGTGATTAGCAAGAGCAGTAAAAAAGAAGTTTGAGGTAGTAACAGGAATAAAAAAATTATACATAGTTTTAAAACAAGGGACAAATGACCATTTGGTAGAATGCAGGGGAAAATGCTAAAAATTAAGAGATAGAAGATGTAAAATAATATTGGGGAAACACCCCAGAGGAAGCAGGTAGTGATGATAATAAGAGCTTAGGTAAATTTAACCTCTCCAAGTAGTAGGCAAACATTTTCCTCCAAAACATAATCGAAAGGATGAGGAAAGTTCTCTACTGACAGATTATTTAAGAGGAGTAAAGAGAATACAAAGGTTCATGTTGTGTGGTGCAGTTTTTTGTGCACAAATGAAGCTGTATCAGCTCATGTCCATACGTACTAACTCTGTCCACATATAAGTATCATCAACAATATCAGTCATGAGCCTGGACCACAGCATAATCCATTTAGCTACTTTCTAAGTAGAAAGTATGGATGCCAAAGATGCAATACAGCAAATTCGTTTGCTCAAAAGTATTTGTGAGCTATCTACTATGGACCCATCCCTGTTCCTGGCACTGGGGTTACATCAGTGTACAAAATAGGCAAAACTCTCTGCTAGAGGAGAGAAACAATAAACAAGGTAAATAAATTATATATATGATAACTTAGATAATGATGCATGCTTAGAAGAAAAACACAGAAGAAAAAGAAGAAGAGGAGGAGGAAGAGGAGAAAAAGAAGGGGGAGGAGGAAGAGGAGGAGATGGAGGAAGAGGAAGGAGGAGGAAGAGAAGGAGGAGAAGAAAAACAAACAGAAAAGTGATAGGAAGGGTAAGGTCAAGAGCAAAGTGTCTGAGCATTTACCCTATTTGCAAGCCAGCAATTAACCTGCAATAGTTTCCTGGGTGCTAACAGAAGACACAAGACTCCTGGGTCAGAGACAAAGGACTTTATTACTCAGAGTAAGCAGTAGCCAGAGTATAAATGTGCACATTTCCTAACAGCTGAATTTCCACAGGGTGATAAGAAGAAGGCCAGATAATGCCTGCACACATAATGGGTTACATTATAGGAAAGGAACTCTGAGCTTAGGGAGGCCAAATCTTTTAAAACAGTAGTGAGCTTGCGTGATCTTTTCTCCAGAGAGAAAATTACCTTTTTTATACTGGAAGCAATTATGCCTTTTCTGTTTGTTTGTCTTATAAGGCAAAACTCTTCCTATATTCCAGGGATATTAGCCATACAAACATTCTTAAAAAGAAGGTTCCAGATTAAACAGCTCTCAGTATTTGTGAGAGAGGGGGTATAGCTCAGGGGTAGAGCATTTGACTGCAGTATTTGTTTGTTGTTTTTTTTTTTTAAGATTTTGTTTATTTATTTGACAGAGAGAGAGAGACCACGAGGAGGCAGAGAGGCAGGCAGAGAGAGAGGGGGAAGCAGGCTCCCCGCTGAGCAGAGAGCCTGATGCGGGGCTCGATCCCAGGACCCCGGGGTCATGACCTGAGCTGAAGGCAGAGGCTCAACCCACTGAGCCACACAGGCACCCCTGACTGCAGTATTTGTGAGAGACACATGGAGAGTTGTCTCCCAGCAATATCAGCTCCTCATTTCTACCAAATACCTTCAATCAGTTTCATACAGCATTTTTATTAAGGCTATGGCCAACAGAATGCCAAGAAGCAGGATGAGGCCAATCTTGATCTCAACCATGCCACAGAGGGTCCAAGACCCAACCATATGAACAAGTCCTGTAAACCATCAGGGTCTACCAAGAAAATCAGGTGATTTTTTTTTGGCCTCTTACCTTTGCTCGAGAAATCAATCCAGATACAAAAAGAAGTCTAAGGGCATTCCTACCTTGATAACCACCTTGATCAATGATATGAGGTTAGCCTGTGTGACTTTCAGGACCAAGGTGGTGTCATTAAACACTTTTGCTAAAGTTAAGCACCAACTTTCATACCATCTTTTCTAAATGGGTGATTCCCAAGGTAGGGATAACCTCATTTATGATAAGTCCATTATCTCTCCAGGATACTTTCCGGGAAAGAGAAGTCTCATGTGGAGAGATCCTTCACTGTAATCTGAGGGCCACGTAATCTACTGCTGGCATTTCTCTAAACTGTGGAGGGTCATTTATGATCATCCTGATAATGCAACTTACCATTTTAGGGAAAAAGAAGAAAGTTAATACCTGGCTTCTACACAATGTATATAGCTCCCAGGGGTCCATGTGGTGCCCCTGGAAAGGAAGTGTCGCTTGCAATTATTAAAGGTCTCCAAGTGGGACCTACGTGTATGACAATGCACAGGATGAGAGTGCCTCCAAGTCAGCCTTCTACCGTGGAGGTCATGTAGATAAAGTGACAGGGAAAGACTGAAGTTGGAATGAAGACCTGAAAAATGTGATATTGAAAGAAGCTTTGTGGATATCTAGAATTGAATCATTCTTTTTTATTCATACCAAAACATAGTGAATAAAACATTACTAAAGAATACTTGACCCAGTACTAGGAAACTTGAATTAGAGGGCCAGCCTTCCTCCTGACTATTGTGTAAATAGAGTAAAATCAACTGAACTTTTCTGTTCTCAATCTTGTCTACAACATCAAGGGGTTAGACCAAGACCTCTCTGCCTCTGCGATTCCATGTTGATCTATACCTCCTGCTCGGAAGAGTAAATCTTTAGATCTTTATCATCAATAACATTCTGTCCTTGAGAATCTAGACTCTAAAATCACTCTCTAGGAAAAATGGCCAATTCCCAAGAATGCCACCTCATCAAGGGCTGTCATCCCACACTGATTTATTGTTTCTCATACTACTTACATCAATCTGAAAAAATATTTTATTTTTTTATTATTTCCCTCAGTAGAAGGTAGGCTTCATGAGGGCAGGAATTTTGTGTCTTTTTCCCTTGCACATTTCCAGCACCGACAATAGTGCCCCATAGATAGTAGTCTCAAACATGTTGAATGTTATTGTTTAATTATGAAAATACTTGATATGTCAGCTTTCCTACTGAGATGCATGCCTACCTACTTAGAATCCATTTTCAAGTCAAGTAGATTCTAAGAGCATTTCTTACTTGTAATTTAAATATCATCCATTTCCTGATTTAGAGGCATTTTGCTAAGACAATGTCATTTTAATCATGTTTCTCACTAAAGGAAAAAAAAGAATAAAATAAATTAATTATGTGACTGTACTGCTCTCATTACTTCAAACTATTTTTTAAGGGCTCTTTTTTTAAAAAGATTTATTTACCCGAGAGAGAGAGAGCAAGCAGGGGGAGGAGTAGAGGGAGAGAATCTCAAGCAGACTCCCTGCTGAGGGTGAAGTCCAACTCAGGGCTCAGTCTCACCACCCTGAGATCATGACCTGAGCAGAAATCAAGAGTCTTATGCTTCACCTACTGAACCACCCAGGAGCCCCTTGAACTATTTTTTTTTTTTAATTTGCTATCTTTAAAAAAAAAATGTATCTATTTAAATGAGTTGACATGAGGTGGAAAATCAGGTTGAATATCCTTGATAATCTAATGAAATAATATATTATTTCTTGTTATGATTAAGATAGTGAATAAGGAATTGCTTTTAACTATCTACTTATATTCACATTTTTCTTCCCTCGGGGAAACACCAGTTTATTGATTTTGATAATTAACCTGAATTAACAGATGTCTTCTTCATTAGCTATAATAACAACATTGATCATTTTTTAATATTTCCTTAGCTGTTTAATATGAGAAGTGGACTAGGTTTTTTAAACTTCCCGATAGCATGGCCAATAAAACTAAATGAAATAGAAGTATACAAACAAAAATAAAAATTGGGACAGACAATAGAGTTTGTGGTCAAGCATGTAAGTTCTGAACTGTATTATTTGAATCCAGTTCTGACACTAACTCATGATCTTAGATGAGTTATTTAAAAAAGGAACTTCACTTTTGCCATATGTAAAAACTGGGTTAATAGTAGTACCAACCAGTTGGACTGTTAAAAGCTAAAAGAGATATCAGTTGGAAAGCATTTATCACAGTATCTGGCAGGCAGTAAATCTTCACTAAATCTTTGATATTATTACCATTTTAAACCTCATTGGCTAAACATCTTTATCATAGTATCTTCTTAAGTCTTTAATCAATATCCTGCATGGGTCTACCAAGAATCTACTAAGCTAGCAATATCACAGTCATAAATATTCATTATGTTGCTGATAGAGCCTATCTTAGGGTCATTCCCTAGAAACAGAGCCCAGGCAAAAGCATATGTGCTAATGCTTTATCCAGAAACATAGGCATGAGGGAAAAAGGGTAGGAGAGCAAATAAAAGTAATGCCGGACAGAGTTTCCTGATGAGCTGATTGCTCATTTTCACAAGATATCTTTAGTGTGCATTTATAAAGCTACTTAATCTCTAAACAGGCTTTTTATGATGGAGGAAGAGAGTAGAATTTATCTACCAGCCCTTTCATTGTTCAAAACTTGCCCCAAGGGCATTATGAACACTCGGAGGTTGCACATGCATGGGCTCCCTGTGGATACCTTAGTATCTTGCTTCTCAGATAAGGAAGCCACAGGGCTAGAGCAAGAGGCGTTCAGTGAGGAGGGTGAGCTGATGTTTTAGGGGTGTGCCCCTCAACAACTTGAGCAAACAGGGAACAGCTACCACAGGGAGGAAGCAGGGAGCCTGTGGAACCAGGGAGACCTCTCATCAGACCTCAAGGCAAGTGCCTGGAATTGGAGCGGTGCGTAGACTGACTTTGATATACACTCTAGCTAAAGGAGCTCAGAGTTAAGGGAAATAGGACTGAGAATTCCTAGACAAATCAAATCATATCTCTTTCTCTTCTAAATTAGCTGGGCCTGTGGTGTATCAAGTGTCTCTGAATATCTAAAGCACTCACAAACAAACTCTATACGAGCATCTCTTTAGACTCCAAGAAATCTGGTACTGTAATTGATCTTCGGTTTTTTCAAATGCCATTTCATTCTCTGGCAAGTAAATGAGCAAAAAAGTCAAACACGAACCCAAAAAAAAAAAAAATTAATGAAAACAATAACAGTGCAGAAAAAAAACATGCTACACGTGAAGAAAAGAACCTCATCAATTGTTTTCGAAAGCTATGCTAAACATTGCTCAAATTAAATAATTCATAGACAAAAGGTTATTTAAGTCTCCTGTACAAGATAATATTTGGCATATATTTTACTGAGATACTATGACCTCAAGATACAAACCAGAACTATTTGGGGGTACATCATATAACTAAAAATTATTTCCTTTACCTCAAAGAAAATGTACAATAATGGGAAAGCTTTTGAAAAGCATTCTGGTTAACTTTGAATGGAAAAAAAAGTTGGGGTGAAAACATTAAGATTTTTAGAAGATGATGCTTTGCCCAGAGGGATTCTGCCTTAATCTGTTAGATCAGCTTCAACCACAGGTAGACAAGTTGCCACTGTAGTAAGGTAAGTTTGATCATGAAATGAACAAAAATAACATCAGTTTCAGAAATTAGAAAGACTTGGGGTGCCTGGGTGGCTCAGTAGTCCTTAAGTTGTCTGTCTTCGGCTCAGGTCATGGTCCCAGGGTCCTGGGATGGAGCCTGCTTCTCCCTCTCCCACTCCCCCTGCTTGTGTTCCCTCTCTCGCTGTCTCTCTCTCTGTCAAATAAATAAATAAATAAAATCTTTAAAAAGAAAAATTTTTAAAAATTAAAAAAAAGAAATTAGAAAGACTTAAAGGGACAGTGGTAGACTATGCCATTTAGAGTAGTTCTCTGCTATGTATTAGAAAACCTGGACAAAACATATAAAACATCTTCTTTAAGGCATCAGGGAGTTAACATGTTAGTAAGAATTTGCTAGTTTGGGATCTTGAGGTACAAAAGAGAATCAGAAAAGTGTGCCCAGCTTTGTAGCCACTTTTTACCTTTTTTTGTTTCTTAATTTGAAAGAGGAAGAATGAGAGAGTGAGTGGTACCTTTGATAGAGAGAACGGAAACAGTCCAGAGTCCACGAATGAGAGTTCTGAGTTCAATCCCTTACCTTTGGTTGGAATTCTGGAGGATCACACATTTAGATGACAAGGGTGAAGGACAAGGATGAGAATGAAGTGTAGTATATAGCCCTTGCAGAACTATAGTTCAGCTTAAAATCATCTCAGTACATGAAATTGGATTAAGATGATCCCGTCTAGCTAATGCTCCCAGATGCAGACACAGAAAATTAATGCTACTGAAAAATAGCAAAAACAAATGATAGAAACAAACAGGAACTCCAAATATAGAGTTAACACTCTGCTCAAGGACATAAAAGATAAGAGCTTAAACTTTAGCAAAGAACCGAAATCTATTTTTTTTTTAAAGATTTTATTTTTTTATTTGACAGAGAGAGAGAGAGAGAGAGCACAAGCAGGCAGAGGCAGAGAGAGAAGTAGGATCCCCACTAAGCAAGGAGCCCGATGCGGGACTCGACCCAGGATCCTGGGATCATGACCCGAGCCGAAGGCAGACGCCTAACCTACTGAGCCACCCAGGCGCCCTGAAATCTATTTCTTAAAATAGAAATTCCAGAACAAAAAACTAATTACCAAAATTAAAATCTCAATGAACAGATCTTACAATAAATTAAAAATAATTGAAGAGAGAATTAGCAAACAGATACAGGTCAGAAGAAAAGGTTCAGAATGAAGCACATTGAGACCAAAGAATATAAAATACTGGAAAGAAAATAAGAATAATACAAAGATATAGTATAAAAGCCTAACATAAGGATGCTTGGGTGGTTCAGTCAGTTAGCGTCTGACTTGATTTCTGCTCAGGTCATGATCTCAGGGTTGTGAGATTGAGCCTTACCCCGGGCTCTGCACTGAGCACGGAGCCTACATAAGATTCTGTCTCTCCCTCTCCCTTTGTCCCTCTCTCCTTCCCCCGCACTGCTCACACATGCACGCCCTCTCTCTCTCTAAAAAAAAGAAAAAAGAAAAAGCCTAATGTAAATATAATGGGGATCCCAAAAGAACAAAAAGAGAATGGAATAGCAGTTATATTTAAAGAGAAAATGGCTAAGGCCTAAGGGCGGCTGGGTGGCACAGTCCGTTAAGTGTCTCACTCTTGGTTTCAGCTCAGGTTGTGATCTCAGGGTCGTAAGATCAAGTCCCATGCCAAGCTCCCCTTAAGGGGAGTCTGCTTAAGATTCTCTTCTCCTTCTGCCCCGCCACCACCAGGCAGTATGCTCTCTCTCTCTCTATCTCTCTAAAATAAATAAATAAATCTTTAAAAAAATAAAGAGAAAATGGCTGAGAGTGAAACCAAATTGATGGAAAAAATCAAGCCACATACTTAAGAAGACAAACAAAGCACAAGTAGAAAAGACTAAAAAGAAATCCACACTTGCTCACGTTATGGCTACACTGATGATGTTGAAAACCATTCTGAAAAACAATTCAAAGAGAAAATCAACAACAGAAGAAAGAACAGAATACCTTCATACAGACAATGGTTAGACTGACATGTCTCCTCAACACAAACAACATAAGGAAAAATTAAAACAAAATCCAAAAATATCCAGAGAGCTATATTTAAAGCTCTACTGGAAGTATTTAAATAAAATAATGATTTAAGTTAGAATTATATGCATAACAAAAATATCTTCCGAAAACAAAGATGAACTTAAGATATTTTTCAGAGCAACAAAAACAGAAAATTCATCTCCAGCAGTCTTGAATTTAAAATATTTTGGGGGCTGAATAAAATTTATCCCTAAGGGAACTCAGAAATTTAAGAAATAATAAAAAATATGATAAATATGTGGACGAATCTAAATAAATAAAGTTTCTGATAAAAGACTTCAACAGTGAAGGTCTTCATGATGTTGCTATCCGAGGGCTGAAACATAAAGGTATAAATCAATTTCAAATGTGCCTCCAAGCTAGCATGCCATAATTACGAGTTCAGCTTTCTCACTTCAGAGCTCTGCTGTATAATATGGTAGCCACTAGCCACATGTGGCTATTGAGCACCGGAAATATGGCTAGTCTAAATTGAGACATATTGTAAATATGAAGCAAACATTGGATTTGGGGAACTTAATTAAAAAAAAATATTTTATTAGTACTTTCTATTGATTAAATATTAGAATAATATTATGGATATATTGGGTTAAGTAAAATCTTATTAAAATTAATTTCATCTGGTTCTTTTTTACTTGTTCTAATGTAACTATTACACTACTACAAATTTGAAAATCATATATAAGGCTCTCATTCTATTTTTATAAAGCATGAATTCCATTACCTCAAAATGGAAAGTTCCATGTTTGATATCCACTCTCTGAAATCATTGAATCACTGAAATCATATAGAGTTTATTAACAGCAGAAACTACAATAATTCACCAATGCTATGTCTTCCTCTCCTTACGATAGTTTCTTAAATTTATTTATCGCTTTGAGAGTAACATCTATCCTTCAACCAAAAGGCCTTTAAAAACTAGATTTACTTTTTAAGGATATAGTTGGACATTAAAATGCAGATTTTTCAATGGTCGGTGCAGCCTCGCACTCCACACATTTTCACCATGGACTCACCTTCCTGGAACAAGCTCGTCCTATCAACACAAGTGGAAGTTCAAGTACTTTTGGAATTATAAAACATTCAATTACTAAAAAAGGCGAGCAGTTACATTGTAGAGATAGTTCGTGTTTGCTATTTATTACAGTATCTCGGTAAATACTTCAAGGTTTTGACACGCAAACAGCACTGTGGACAGCACACGGGAAATGAAATGACCCACGAAGACCATCCCATAAACTGTGACTGTGAATGTCCACGCACAGACATCCATGATGATGCCCCAGAGTACAGAGAGACACTAGGCAGAAAGCGTGACGTGCGTGTACATAGGTATAAATACTATGTATATGCCGAATTCTCCCCTCTTGAGCTCAAAGGGAAATTTACTGTGCTCTTCCTCCAGAATATTCAGTAACCAGATATTTGGAAGACAAAATTTGTTCTGTGACATTATCTTTTATCTTCGTTCCAGTTCCTGTTACCTTGTGGGTCAGTGTGCCTGAGATAAAGAAGTGATGTTATAGAAAATTTACCAACTATTTGTGAGAACAAAGTAATTCCATGCTTCCTTCTCCTACCAAACATGAAGCCAAGAATAGGATCCAGTTGGTACATTCCCACTTAAACCTGGTACAGGAAGACGTTGAGAGGGGATAAATACTTGAGAACATATTTTTAAGGTGTCCACAAATTAACCCCTTGAAGTATTCCAATGTCATTTCTTCAAATTATCAGCCCTAATATTTATGCTTCTATTTTGTATATTAAGGTCATTCACAGCCTCACTCATGGCGGCCATTCCAACTTCATCTCACATTACTCTCACGCGTGCCCTTTGCACTCCAAAAAGACCAACTTTCTTATGCTTTCCTGAACATGCCGTTTTCTTTCACACTTACACTTCTTCCCACATGCTTTCACTTCTATCTGGAGTGTTCTTCCTCACTTCCTCTGGTTGTTTAAATCTATTTATTCTTTATAACTAAGCTCGGTGAAACTTCACCTCATAAAAAACGATTTTTGAAATCCATTTTAAAACATTTTTAGACCAGTCTGTGAAAAACGTGGGAAAATAATGTAACTTAATCTAGAGCAATTTCAAGGATTTCATTAACAATTACTCACATGTAATTATTGTGTAAAAACTTAGACTATGCACACACATACATGTGTGAAGAGATACATACTTTCATAACTGCCGTCTGAAGATGATATGAAGAATTCTATATATATACGTGCATATAAATATATGCACATGCAATATTATGTTAACCAAAAAGAAAATGTTGCCACTTATTTGCAATGTTTTGGAAATAAAATCATCTTTTAATAGTAACTAGAGATACATGTACTGGCATTTTGTTGTTAGATCTTTCCTCACCAAAATGACTAAAAAATGTTAGCTTATGATGAAAAAATAAACTACACGATATGCAAAGGGATACCAAATTAAAATTTCAACTTCAGTCAAGACAACAAAAACATGTTTCTCTTCAAATTTAATTTCCATGAGAAACTATTCTAAATTAAAACCTTCCAGTGCAGTGTCCTTCCATTTTTTGCATTTTTACTACCTAGAGATCAAACAGTTTGACACAGCAAAAATTCTGGTAAGTTAGGAAGAAATGCTGATTGGTTTGTTGGCTGGTGGCCGGGGGAATGTTATGACCGAGTAATTATGTGTTCTGGACAGATGCATTAACCAGGCTTGGGGCTGGAGCCACTGGATATTATTTTAGTCATAAGGCTAGAGGAACTGAATCATTTTCAAAGCATTGGCTGGCTGACATTGCCTTACTGATGCCTGTTCCAATGACTCTTTGGCAGTAACTTCCAACGCTGCACTTATGACACGGTAAACAAAAACTACATTAAAGGTTTGCTTTTTAATCATGAAGGAGTTCAACATTTCCACTAAGCTCTCTTGCTATTCATCAAGTCACATTGAAGGCTATTGCAGATTTTCATAGTCCTGTCTTCTGACGGATGAATTGTAGCAACGTAACAGGCAGAGAGGCTTGATTTTTTTTACAGCGATGAAAAGGCACATGATCAAAACTCAAAACGATAATACATTTTTATAATTGCTCCTAACTAGTAAATAAACTGAAAGTTGACAGTGCCTCTTACCTTTTACCAAGGACTTATTTCAACTCATAAAATGCCATGCTTTATAAAGTATGCCTGTTTAGTGATCAGATAAAATACACATAATAATAAAATAATACGGTCAACACGGTGGTTTTTCACTTCCAGGAAGACAGTGATTCCCATAATAATCCACTGGTTAGCTTCAGGTAACTTTTCCTTTTGTGCCATTTGGACTTGAAGCTTTACCTTGACATCCAGTACTAATCGTAAATTTAATAATAATTTAATTAGAACCATGCTTTGTTATTACAAATATTTTTATGCTGGTTATTAAAAAACTTAAATAATCACTTTAATATGGTTTGAAATAAAAGCATCTTTATGCTTGTAATGCTTCTGAATTATGAGGGTACAGTGCCATTTCTCTCAAATATAGCACTTCAAAGTTAAATGCAAATAATAGAGTCAAGCTTCAGGACATTTGGAAGACTTGAATAGTTTCTCATAATAGCAAAGGATTGGTTTTGATGGCTACCAAGGTAGGTGATGGAAAGTGGTGAAATTTCTGAGAAAAATACTTAATGAGATGATTATAAATTAGTAATGAAATCCATAAATATGATCATTAAAATCATTACATCTGTCTTACTATTTTTATTAACAAAGCTCACTATTTAAAAAAAAATTAAAAAGAATTTTTAATGAGTTCTAAATGCTATTTCCTTGTAGTAAAGAGTTATCAAAAGTCTGAAGGGGTCAGCTAATTGGAAGGCACTTAATGAACTTGTTAGGAAAAATGTGGAAAAACTCCCTCCTAGACCAACAAGCAGCTCCTAAACAATAGAAACTGACACTCCATGCAATGTCAAAGAAGAATTTACTGAGAGAAAACCTTAAAATAGATCTGAAAAGCAAAAGCCTAATAAATGAGACCACAATGATAAAGATGATGGAAAATGTCTTTCCCAGACAATGGGAAATGGAGAAACAGGAGGAAATCAGGTGGAAAAGGAGGCAGAGCAAAAATACCAGTTTCATCGTCTTCAGTCAAAATTGTATCATGTTTTAAGAAATGATTGTTTATGATGCGACAATACAGGCTATGTTGAAATTTCGTATGTTAAGAATCTAAAAAGATCAAAATATTGAAATATATAATAAAATATTATAACGATACTATATTATAATTATATTGTCATGAAACATTTTAGCCCATTAGCATTTAACACATAAACTATAATTAACAGAAAGCTTTGACAGGGAAAGAATTGTGCTGTATTTCAACATTGAGGACACACTGTAAAAACCTCTCATTTTAAATTTCTCTTTTTTCCTTTGCACTTGGGACTCATATTTTCACAAAATAATTTTTTTACTTTAATCATTTTAATAAACTTACTTTCCTCTAAATCATTACTAATTCCACTAATAGTATTCCCTAGTGGAACTAATTTATTGCCACTTAAACCAATGGATAAATGAGTGGAATATGAATTAGTGCTAGTTCATCCTATGTGGTATATTTAATTCCTTTCTGAAAAACAAGAAATTACAATAGCTGACAGTGGTGTTGAGGTTGTTAAATTAAAATATTTAATGCAGCATCTGCCAATAACATATTTACAAAATATCAGAAATAATTTTTTCCTAAATAAATGGATTTGTTTTTGTTTACAAATGCTAGCATTCAGTATTCATTTCACTCCCTTATCTACCCTCATGCGTTGTTTTCATTCAGTATATATATTGGAGATATATCAGTTATACTAATTCCCTGTTTAAATGCAAGAAATTCTAGGACTCATTTTTCCCAAATGTTTCATAAGATGCTTTTTCATATTTAAAAACTCTATTCAATCAGATGTTCCTCTTGCTGATGTACCAAAAAAAAAGGTGGAAGGGAAAAGACTGGAAAAAAAAAAATCTTTGAATGAGCAAAGTGTAAAATAAGGTGAAAATATCTGAAGGTATTTTGTTACCACAAGGTGTAACATTAAATACAGATAAGTGTACAATATTTTCCCTGATGGGCCTGATAAGAATACACTTCAAGCAAACTTAAAAACAAGAGTACAAACAAAAGAATGCATGTTAATGTGAAATGATCCTCCACTAATGATATTCTTAAAAAAAAAAAAAGAAAGAAACTTTCTGTAAAGCCTAAACAAGGCAGAAAAGACACACAGAAACACATCTGTCATATGTTTGCTGCTTTATAGTTACTGCTTTAAGAAAGGATGTGAGTTATGAAGTGAGTCCTTTTGTAAACATTCTAATAAAGTCTGGGTAAGATATACAAGACATCAGAGCCCTTTAAGCTGCTGCTCTCTAAATAATACTAAGAATTATGAGAGTCTCCAAGTTCCTTGTATAAATTGCTACACCAGCTCAGAACGCTAGGCTGCTTTACCATTTTGTAAGTCCTTTTAGGAAAACCTCTTGTTACTCTTCCACTTTGCAGAGAGGTGAGAACACGGCAGTGAGGAATCTATATTTTGTTAGGATCCTTTTTGGTGGAAGGAGCCAGTACATTCAATGGATGAGCCCTGATTTTGTTTTTCCTCCTAAAGCCTCAAATCATCAGCTCGGTGAGGGTACAAAGGATGGCATGAACATGAGCACATTCTAAGCATAAATTCTTAAGAAAGACATAGGTGAAAGGGACACAGAAAAGCCAATTCACCTCTGATCACTCTATCAACTGTTATCTTAAAAACTAAAATGAAGACAATAGATTTTAAAAGCGTAGAATGAACAGTGGAATGTCTCCATCTTTTCTCCTAAATATTTTCGAATCCAATCATTTAAATGCTTTGTGATTAATTTCCATAAAGACTGTTTAAATAACTTAAATTCCTTCCTGTCTTCAGACTGTAGCGTTGTTTAACCCTACTCCTAATGATCTCCTGACTTTTAATAGCTTATTTTCGTTATTCCATTCTAAACTGAAACCAACTCCTGAAAAGGGAAATGTTAAAAATCGTAGAAATCTATGCCACTGGTTAAAGAAAAAATATTTTTACTTGGTTTCTAAATATACTTAAATAGAAGGAAAATGTTACTGTCCTGAGAAAGTCTGAAGCTAAAGTAAAAAAAATAAACCTAACTCAAATTAACAAGTTGCTGTCAGAGTACTGATTGTTACCAAGCTTTAATTGTTTAATGACTATTTACAGTGTTACCAGTTGAGAGCAACAAAGAAATACAAACAAAGTGACAGAAAAAATAAATTAAAATCCAAAAACTAACAGTATAGATTATGTGTATTGGCTTATGTAGAATGTGGAACTATTACCAACTTCTTAAGACTCTCTGATTAGTGTTTACTATTATCTCTTAAGGATTTATGTCCTTTAAATTTATTGTTAAATTTAGTCTATGAATCTAACATCAGGAATTTATTTTATTTTCTACAATATGAATCACCTAAAGACAAGAGTGGCGACTGCAAAATCAGACGCGAAAAGAAGAAAAATAGAGAGAGCAAAGTGTTTGAGATAATAGAAGTTAAAACGATATTTTAATTCTTCCTTGCCTCTCTCCTAAAAACACCCAGCGACCCTGGGACTCTCACCCTCTTTAACTGATGCTCTATAATATTTATGCACGCATGACAACAAAATATGTTTCAATAAAAATATATTCGAACTAGCAGAGCAAAATTGCTTTAAGCTTTTGATCTGTCTCATAGCTCACATCTCTGAAAGTCTTTTCCTTTCAACAGTTACATTCAAAAAGTCAAAGATATACAGCTGACGATTCAAGCTGAATGACACCACGATAAACTATGGTTTCTCCTAAAGATAAAATACATCATAAATCGGCGCAACACTTACCTCATTTTAAATATTACTGTCTCCTTTTATCAGGTAACACTAGATGACCTCCCCTTACCTCCCTTCTTCCCATATTTTACATGGGATTTTAATTCTATACAATGATCACAACCAGAATTTTTTTTAATTAAAATAGGATATATGGCTTTAAAGGCTTAGGTTATCTGATAGATTTAATTTAAGAAAAATAATGAGGACAGACTGACTTCTGATGCCCTGTAAACCGTGGCAATAATGGAATTATATCTATTTTTAAATTGCAATAACTTTTTATATTTAGCTGCAGTTTATCACATGATGTAAAGTGATAGGCAACACGGTTTCATAAAAATGGAAAGGCATTCACAACCAAACGGCAAAGAGATATTTTCCAGGGAGTATATGACAACATAATATGTAGCTTTTACTCTTCAAATTATCTATGCATGAACTACAGCGGCCCCATCAACACTGTATTTCCAGTGAACTGCTTGACTTATACTGCCCGGTCTCTAGCCAGAAGTTATCCGTTTTCTGGATACTTAAATCTGGATTACACTCCCAAAACGATTAAATGCGTTAAATGTGCTAGTATAAATCCTGATTATCATCTACACAGCTTTGGATGCCTAGCCTTCATCTTCCCTGGACTGTTGAGAGGCAGGCTTTCTTCTTTGGCTGGAGTAAAGAGGAAGAAGGGGTCTGCTCGTCAGGGGAGCAGATGTGAGGGAGGTGACCCCGAGCAGCAGGTGGCTGGTCACCTGGTCTCCCGTCTGTCCTTTTCCTTCGAGGGCTACCCCAGAGCCGATGCTAGTGAGCCCCTTCCAGAGACATCCGTCCTGTCTATCACTGGGGAACATCCGTCACCAAGGCTTTTTCCCATTTCATAGCTGCTTTTCTCAGAAACTGGGGCTGGGAAGAGAAACCTGTGGACTCAACCCCCTGACTCTGACCCCCAAATTCCTCCAAATTCTGAGTTCTTATCCTTCCAAGACGCCTCAGACAGAAGCCACCTAATACACTCTTAACTCTACCCTTTCACTGGGGAGTCCTTTGCCCCCATACTGTGACAGTTATATCGTGCAAATTTAGGGAAATTCCCAAGCCAGCTGAAAATCTCTTTATGGGCTCAATTCATCTTTTTTAAAAATTACTCTTTGTCATTATACCTGGACTGCCTACTTTGTGAGAGGTTTAGAGACATAAGTAAATAATAGAACTTATTTTCACATAATAGGAGAAAAGAAATAAAAGGCCTTTTATACAATCCTATTGGTTTTAAAAGTTCCCACTTAGGACATGTTTTGTGAGGATTTCCAATTAGCGGTAAAAGATTTGTGTGGACGTATATCAAACCATTTCACCACCCCGGGCTCTGTGGGGAGTGCATCTTCCATTCACCAGACCACTGCCTTGAGCTGACGTGGGGTTAATAGCACAGTCTAGAACCTTGAGACACAACGAAGCTAGTTCATCTCAGCATACTCCCGCAATGGTGATTCCAAATCCATATTCCTGAAGCTCCAACTATACTCGAAGGGTGAAGTACTCAGGCTTAAATACTGCCTTTCTTCTCCCAACCTCTAAACAGCATTCCCTCTATATTACGGTTTTCTTTTCTTTCTTCTTGCTGGGAAAAAAGAAAAAAAAAAAGTCTTTCTTTTCCACACGTAAACTTCTCCACCTGGGCTTTAATCCCTCTCCTCTCAGCTCCCCAAGGACTTTGCCTCATCAATTACCTGCTCTTGTCCTCACCATGGAGTCTTTCCAATCTGCCTTCACAGACACATTGATCCAGTTGGGAAAAAAAAAAAAAAATCACTTCATGTGTCTCTACCACCTTCTTCCAGCTATTTTCCCATTTCTATTCTTCTTTTCATGCTGTAAACTTCCCCGGCACCCAGTCCTCTCCTTCTGTGGCACATAAGCCACTCATCTTAATTCCCTGTTTCATGTCTATATTCACTTCACAAGGGACTTATAAAGTCCCTAAAGGCAGAGATTAAGTCATCTTGCTCCAGACTGTATCCTCACTGCTTAATATGTTTGCCGGCACATAGTAGACATTCAAACAATACTGATTATACTGGATTATTTAATTTTAATAAGTGCTTCCTTTTTTTCTTATCACTTTCACCATTACTCCTACCTCTCTATTCTCATGAAAGTGTACACTCATCAAAGATATATGGTCTATACTTTCTCAATAACTACTTACAAATCAGTAAATAAAATAACATTTCCTCAGTCCTCATTCTTAAGAATCAGATGCTGATGAGAACACTTTCTCTGGGGACCCTCTGGCTCTCTCCTCTCTCCTCCCATTCCGGTCACTGTGACTTTGTCCCAGTCTCTTTGCTCTGACCTTTACAAACTAACCCCAACATCTACACCCCAGCCTCCTTGCCTGGAATGTTATGTTAGACTTCGATATCTCCCATCTTAATTCACATGAAACATTAATCAGAGACCAATTTCTCCTGTTCGAAAATGTCCAAAGCTTCTTGCTGTTTATTAAGTCTAAGCGCCTTATCTTGACATTCAAGGACCTTCATAATCTTCACCTTAATCTCTCACCATAGTCTGCCTGATCTACTTACTAAGACCACAAGATTCTTATATCTTCCTCCTCAGGGTTTCTGCTTAATGGAATGCTTCCTCCTCATTTCAGTCTATTCAAATATTATCCATCCATTAACATGCAGGTCAGGTTACTATGTCTTCATTAAGGCCCAACAAAAAATTCCAAGTATAATGGTGTCCACTTGAACCCTTATTTCAGAAACTGACCATGAGCTTATTTACTTTCTTTTATTTTGTTAGTTTTGATACAGTTTTGTAATACATTCTTGGTGTTCAAAAAGCAAGGGGTGCAAAAGCACATTTAAAAAAAAATGTTTCTCTCCCAACCCCATCCTTCAATCAGCTAGATTCCCTCTTGGAAGCAACCACTGTTATCAGCTTCTGGTGTATCCTTCTAGAGATATTTTATTAGAAGCAAATAAAATTTACTGCCTTTTAATATGCTTAGCATTTTGTACCAAGCAAATATGTAGCTATTTATCTCCTTTATAGTTATTTAACATCTTAAATACTTACATATTATCTTCCCACTTATGGAGACTGTGTGCCTTGGCTTCTTTATAGAAATGTCTGTCATACAAACATTCCTTGATTGATTGTGCAATTCTTTCTTTCAAGTTTGGGATAGACCATTCAATGGTAAGACTGAATCTCCACCACCTTCCTCCTCAATTAAGAAGGATAAGAAAGTAAGAAGTGGGTTTTTTCAAACACTTCCTCCCCATACATAGCCATTAAAGGAAAATTAAAGCATGACTAATCACGTATGCAGATGTGCATTGTTTTACTGCAATAGTTTAATGTGTTCCAGACACAAGTACATATTACCATATTTCCTTTGGTTCTGATACATCTGCTGATACAAAGATTAACAGAATCACTGATTTGTAATGGATGATTCTGTTTCATTTTAGAAATCTCCCATTCCTGCAGCTTTCCAAGTTCACTGAAGGTACATTTGTACTCAAATTTTTGTTTCATCATTGTATCCACCCCATTTCATGTTGCACATATTAGAAATCACAAGAGAGCCCACCCACTTTGTTACTGCTTTCTTTCTTTTTTTTTTTTTAAGATTTTATTTATTTATTTGACAGAGAGAGAGCACAAGCAGACAGAGTGGCAGGCAGAGGCAGAGGGAGAAGCAGACTCCCTGCCGAGCAAGGAGCCCGATGTGGGACTCGATCCCAGGACCCTGGGATCATGACCTGAGCCGAAGGCAGCCGCTTAACCAACTGAGCCACCCAGGTGTCCCTTGTTACTGCTTTCTAAATGCCTTACAGCTCCTATTATTTTCAACATGTACACCAAACTGTGAAAAAATAAAGCCCCCAAATACTTTTTATTAGTAAAAAGCTATAAAATAATACCTAGGGGTCAAGCACCAGAATCAGAGTAAGTTTCGTCCATAACTAAACACTATACCTAGCACTATTAATTTAAACCATTACCCAGTACATAATAAAGTACATATTTCTAATCGAATGGATTACTGGGTCAATAGAGAGCGAAAGCAGATAAGCTAGAATCCTTCAAAATCCATTAAAGGTTCTTAACTATCAAACTGGCTGGATCAAACGAACTAGGTAGGTGCCAAATAGCCCGCTTAGTTCACACTCTACAAAACAGAACTTAAATATATGCTCCACACATATCCCTTCAATTGGCATATTTCTAATTAATCTTGTATTTAAATCAATACTCAGGGTTTAAATATTAATTATAAAGGTCCAATTTTTCTTAGGAAATAGTATCTTGAACCAATAAGTAAAATTCTAGTTTTAAAAAGTTTATCTAAATTATTTTATCCATATCAGCACTGATGCTTTTAAAAATTTACATTGTTGTCCTCAGAACTCTATGGAAAATACTAGTATTTTAGGCTTTAGAATTTTAGTAACTCATTAAATCATCAGAGTTGCAATAGAGTTCTGGTTTACATTATTTTTCTCAATGGCATATTTCCTTCCCAACTAAACATACACATAGAAAGATATCATAAGCTTACTTTTCTTTCTATGGCCCTCTCGGCTAGAGGAGTCTCATAAGTATAAAATTTGTAGCGAGTTACAAAATCTTCAAGAGTGAGTGAGATTAGGTGGGATTCTATAATTCTAATTCATCACAAAGATGGATTTTATTCTTTATTCTCAATATTGATAAATTTTGTTTTGGGTTTTATTTCAGACTGTGGGTATATATCATCATCAATGGCTTGAAAATTTACCAGCTAAAAATTTCAGTAAAATTTAACAGTTAAACCTACTGCTCAAGTGAAATGGGAAGACACTGTTAAGGTAGGTTGGAAGCACTTAGTTTTGATAGGCATGATATATAGCTAGGGAAGTAGGTTTACCCAAATAATTATGCTGTCTTTCAAAGAGTGGTCTATTTATAGGTGGACTAGCCAATGAGACTGAAGTAGCAGTTGTCAAATTTCCAGGAAGTAATTAAAGAAGCAGAGATTCTCTCCTTTTACTGGCTGTTTCTGGATTGCATAGAGATTATAAGGAAAGACAAGAAAAGTGACAGAGCAGACTGAACAGCCCATCAAACTCTCTACTATGAAAATTGTTTTTCTCCACGAATAAACTTCCTCATTAACAAACACTTATTGTTTTCATTTTGTACTGTGTGATGGCACTTTTGCACACAAAAATATTCGATTTCTACATTTTAGCCAAAACCCAGGGATGTGTATTCCCCAAAGGACTTGTTCCCTGTTTCACCAGCATTTTGTAATCCTCTCCATCCCCAATTCCTTTGGTTGGTTGCCATCTGGCTTTGTGCCTTTGATTTTATGAATAAGGTCCCCAATTGTTTCTGCAGCTGCTATCAGTACAGTCTGACCTGTTGCGAATGGGGATAACAGAGAAAAATATCTCCACAACATTCACAGCGTTTCACTCCCATGGCTCCCTTCCCAGACCTTGCCTTGTGATTTTCTCGTGTACGTTCCTCAACCCAGATGGTGACATTATGAGACCCTTGGTTCAAGGGAGATATAAAAGTGAACCCTTTTCAGTAATCATTGCTTATAATTATATTTACGAATATATGAATGAACATGGGATCTATTAATTCTGCACACCATACATACATGTATGTGATGGTCCTCACTCATGGTCACTGATAATGCTTCTGATACAATTTCTCTCTACTTCCGACTGGTTGTTTCTTCTGTCTACAGCGATGTCTACATCTTCCATATTGGCCTCATGCAAAATAATAATTTTCAAACTAGACTTCCGGGAAGTGAAAGAGACAGAGGCGCTGGGTTCCTAGGAGTCTAATTTTCAGGTTATAAGTCCATCACCGTCTTATCAACCAAAGCAGTTGTTTTTAAATTTCTTTCATGTATTAGACTTCCAAATAAAATTCCTTTTGGAGAAGGGGTTTCACTACAAATTTAGAGAGTGACAATTCACTCACTACTAGATATGACTCCAGGCCAGTAGAGCCAAAGATAGATAAAAGACTATTGTAGGTGAAAGGGCCTTTATTAGCAATCTCCCCCCCAAATATCTCTCCTTGTGACAAAGCCGCCTAGAATGTCCACTTCTTGTCCCACCTCTTTTGAAGGCATTGAAAATATCAATTTTAGGAGAACTATAGTAGACTGGACAGGAGAGCACATTAAGCCATCCATTAGCACTTCCATATGAATAAGTTTATCTATCAACTCTTGGAACCTAATGGGGCCTGGAGAAAACCTAGTAAGTTTTGGTGGGGGAGGGGACAGAAGAATGTTTCCTAAGTCACCACTTCAGGGAACTGTAAGTTACCTTGAGGCAAGGGAGTGAAGACAAGAAGAAAAGGAATGGAATCCTGAGCAACAGAGGACAGGGAACCCAGGCTCTCAAAGTTGAGGCTCTTGAGTCAAGACAGTAGAGGGCTTGATGTCTAGTAAAGGGTGGGGGGCAGTCCTCACCCGAACCTCCCCCCCGGTCAGCAGAGCTCCTACCTTCAGATCAGCAGAAATTTTCTTTTCTTTTTTAAAGATTTTGTTTATTTGAGGGAGAGCAAGGGAGAGAAAAGGAGTAGGGTGAAGGGTAGAGGGAGAAGCAGACTCTCTGCTGAGCAGGGAGCCTGATAGGGGGCCTCGATCCTGGGACTCCAGGATCATGACCTGAGCTGAAGGCAGATGCTTAACTGACTGAGCCACCCAGGGGCCCCCAAATTTTCTTTTCTGATATGAGTACTTTATTCTTCTGATCATGTCAAAGATAAATATTTTTGTTTTAACTGAATTTTACTCTGAAAGGCTTCTGCCGTCACTGATACAGATAATAATGCCTAACATATACTCATCCTGAGTTGCGTTTCTTTCACAAAACATGTCCATCCTACTCCAAATTCAGGTGAGAAAGTTGTCAAATCCGCTCACAAAATTTTTTATACACACTGACATTTTGTGCCCCTGTTTTTGCATTGAAAGTTGCTGATAAAGGCTCTTCTAGGGTATAAAGGTAAAATGTAATGCCATAAGCTCTCTAATTGTATTCTCCTTCCCTATGGCAAGGTATAGGCAGAATATTTATTTAACCTCCACAATTTGTAAAGTGAAGGGAGGAAAAAAAGCCTATGGGGTCTTGTTTTTTACATAACATTAAAGTGATAAGTAAAATGGAATTGTAGCTATGACTCACTAGGTGCAAATTATTATTCCACATCTTCAGGCCTGCGCTGGGGGAAATTTCCTTAGAGCATACCTCTATACACACAGCAATTTTGCGCTTCTGAATGGAGGGTGATCCTTGGTTAACTCTAAAGCCAAGTTTGCAGGGAGCTTAACTTTACACAAGGAGAAGGCAACAAGACTGTCCATGATAAATACTGTGTAAGATTTCCGTACCTGTCAACTTCAGGAGCGAAAGGAGAGGTGGCAGAGAATATTAATGAAATGAAACCGGAACTCTGGCAAGGGTTTTCTTACCGATCATCCCCACATTTGTATATGAAATTTTCAGAGGCACACAGTGATAATGCAACCTAATTCCCTTACAGTTGAAGGGGGTCTTTCACAGGCATTTTCCTTTCTGCAGGCTGTGATGCCTGAACACGCTCGCGGACCCGTCCGAAAGTCGAAAGTCGTCCAGGATGCTATCTGAGGCTGAAAAATAAGTAGCCCTCCGGAACCCCACAGTCTTCAGGCACCGCGGCTCTGGGAAAGGCCCCCGCCGGGGCGCCCCCTGGGCGGGAGGTCCCAGGTCTGTAGGAGCGTTCGCGCACCGCGGTCTCTACTGTACCGGGCGTGGTCCGGGCACAAGGAACAGCTGTGCCTTCCCGCAGGTAAGAGCCTTTGTTTTGCACAGTCTACGGTCTGTCACGTTCAGAAAAAGCCCCACGGAAATGCAAACACCTTTCTAAAGGTCTCAGCTCTATCTAGGATGCAGACATCAATGCCTTGCTGATTTATCCATTCCTTTGATGATCAAATAAAATTAAGCCCGGCTCCCCCGCTGTTTGATGTGCGGCTCCATCCAGGCTCTCACGGCTGTCCGAGCCCGGGGAGGGGGCGGGGGGCGTCCTCGATGACTCGCTCACTCCCCGCTTCCCAGTCCCCGCGCCTCTGCGAAGGTACCACGGTCGCCGGTCGCGGCAGACTTTTCCTGCGTATTCTGTTCCTTGTTCTAAAGCTCTGTTTATGCAAATTACTTCTTCCTTTCATTAAGTAACCAGGCTTTATTTTCTTTTCTCTATATCAACATGCACACATTCAGTGCTGGAGAATCAGTCAACGTTTTCTATTATTTATTTTTATCTCTGATGAGGCAGGTTCAAATCAAACAGCAAAGTCAGAGAAAATAATCAAGCAGGTCGCGGTGCGCTTTTAGCCTTTTTGTTTTTGGATTCGAGTTTTTCTTCGAGGAGAGTTTTTTAATTCTCTGTTTCATCAGTGGGACAATTAAATCAATATCCTTGCGCGCAGCACGAGGGCAGGAGGCCAGGCCACACCGCTCAGGCCCTGAAAGCTTCCTTGTCTTGGTATTTAAAGGGCAACCTTCCTCCCCACGGAAGGAGAGGCTTTCATCCAAGAAAAAGCAAGGGACTCAAAGACCTTCCAGCAAAATCGGTCACTGTCTGCAGAAGAAACCTGGCCAGTTCTGGCGGCCAATAAGAAGCTGCTAATTCTTCCCGGGCAACACCTATGTCCCCTGAGGGCAGGAAGAGAGTGAGATCCCAGGTAGGTAGAGGATCCAGACACGGATGCTGGTGAGGAGAGAAAATCCCCTCTCTCACTGAGGAGGATGGTCTGCTTTTTGTTTGGAAGTTGGCCTGGGGTCACTGAAGATTCATGGGGCCAAGATTCCTTAGGGGACACTAAAATTATTGAGTCATTGACTCCATGTCCTGAGTAGTGGCCAACACTAGTTGAGAGTGGCTTGGAGTACCCCTCTCCCCAGTACCTCACACAGGGAAATGGGCTCTGTGAGGGCAAGGAGGTGGAGAGTATTTGCTGCTAGCTAGTGTGTCAGGTACATTGTGGAAAGACTGGGAAGGCAGTGTGATTGAAACACACATAATAAAGAAACCCTTTGGGTGACAAGAAGAGAGATTTCAACCAAGTGGCTGGGATTGTGCCTTATACTTTTATTTAAAACCACAATCTCTCTGGGTCCAGCCCAAAGTGACTTCTAATGTAAACCTAATCCTCCCTGCTAGAGTGGCAGCTCTAGGAAAGGTTTTTGTTCTTTTTTAATCGCTGTGTCCCCATTGCCTACACCAGTAGGCATTCAATTACTACTTGTTAATTGAATGATAGAACATTAGCAGTCCTCCCCGCCTACGCCCACGCCCAAGCCTACACACACCACCACCACCAGGGAACAAAGGGATTTGCAAATCAAGACTAGTGAAAGAAAGAACTGGCCACCCAGGAGAATAAATTCTGACTCAACAACATCACCACCTCTTTATAATAGAGAGAAGCAAAATCACACGCGGGATGCGGAGGGGAGTGAGTGCTTCTAAGGATCCTTCCTTGGGTTCTTAGAAGAGATCCTGCGAATGGGGCCGGGGAGGGGGCTTAGATGGAAGGCGACATAAACATTAGCTTTGTAAAATTAGATTCATAAACGCAAAACTGCAGAACTTTCAAACTACTGTCTAAGTAAAAGAAATCTATTCATGCAAAATACAGCTGATAAATGGGTTTTGGAAACAGCTCTAGTGAAGGAATTGTTGATCTTGGACTTTCCGGTTAAGACTCATTGGGCTTCCCTCCTCGGGGTGCTTACGGAAAGGGAGTGCCCCGTGGCGAACATCAACGTTGTCTGGGTCACTCAGGGACCAGACTAGACAGTTGGCTCTCTCACTGCAACCCCGTAGGAGATGCTGGTGTTTGGTGCCGGCGGCCCCGGCCCCCCACCCCCATCCCTCACCATCGTCACACCCCCTGCCCTGGCTACTGACGGAGGCCATGTGCAGCTGCCATAATGTGTATAAAAGAATCTCTGCCAGACGTTGGTTTCCTCTCTTCTTGGAATGCTTTTGGCAGATCCTCCACGTTTTCCAGGTCTCTTGGGAGACTGAACATACATTTTCTTTATTTCAGACTACATTCCAAAGTGTTAACTAGATTGTGAACTTCTTACTACCTATGGCCCTCCCAGCCGAAAGCTCGTCCTTTTCAGCCGTCGGGGAGCAGGAGCGTGCGCTCTGGCAAACGTTCGCCTTTCCGATGGTCTGGGGGCCCAACCTCTTTCAGAACTAGAGCGGTTCAAACTCCGGCTGGGTTGTGCGCTGCCTGACACTGGAGGCTGAGCTGAACAAATTAAGCGCTGCCATGGACACCAGCTTTGGGAGGGTCGGGTCCTTGGGGGCGCGCTGATGTCGCAGCGCGTCCAGGCTTCCGGACCCTGGTCTCGCTTTTTTAGAGCCAACAAAAGCAACAAAAGCATCCTTTCATTGGATTTCCTCCCTTCCACCGGTGAGGAGAGGAGCGGGTGAAGTAGGGCCCGAGTTGAGGGTGAGGGGATTGGGGGAGAGGAGTTGGAAAATGAGAGAACGCGTCTGCTGACCTTGGGACATTCGCCTTCGATGTTAATCGGGAGAGAAGTTGGGTGGTTTCGGTCCCGCAACTCACAACTCACGGGCTCAGATTGATCCTGGAGCTAGTTACGGGTGTTAAACTGGTACGTGGGTGGTGCAATTCATTAGGCAAGAAATGGATTAGTTGTTTATTATCTATAAACATTCCAACCACAGCAACCAATCATAAAACCGCAGAAGGGCCTATAAAGTCAAGCGGCGGCGAAGCCTCCATGTGGGCAGTGAGGGTTTAGCAATTGTTCTGGGCGGTAAAGGGTCGGTTAGAGAAGGAGAGAAAGAAGGGGGTGAGAGTCAACCATAAAGCGATTTGTCGAGGAAATAATTTCCCAGATTGAGAATCACGATCTCTCAAAGTTTAATGGGGTGTGGGGGGAAAACTGGGGTGCCTTGGAAGCAGATGATGAGAGAAAGGAAGAAATGAGGAGTAGAGGGGCAACAGTGGGCCATTAGTGAGGTCGATACCAGCAATAAAAGCTATTGATTAAGTGGGGACAGCAATTTAGTCTTTGGTTCTTGGTTAAATACTTAATCACCAACCATGAAAGCAGTCTAATAATATTTTATGGAGGGAAAATAAGTTTCAAACTGGCATCTTTCTAGCAGGAATTCACTTTTGAGTATGCGTGAAATGCTTTTTAAATTCTCATTTGGGATAAAACATTTTCTAACAGGAGTTAGTCCCAAACAGTTCAATACTGTTTTAAAATATGACATCTGCTTGTCGTTGTTGTTAACCAAATAGCTATTTTATTTCTTTAGGTTTTTTTTTTTAAGATTTTATTTATTTATTTGACACAGAGAGAGATCACAAGTAGGCAGAGAGGCAGGCAGAGAGAGAGGGGGAAGCAGGCTCCCCGCTGAGCAGAGAGCCCGATGCGGGGCTCGATCCCAGGACCCTGAGATCATGACCTGAGCCGAAGGCAGAGGCTTTAACCCACTGAGCCACCCAGGCGCCCCTCTTTAGGTATTTCTTAAAACAAGCCTAAACTCTCATTGCTTCTTTGATATTTTAATATATTAGGAACAATAATCCAATATTTATACTGGCTGCCAAATAACTAATTCAATACTGTTGTCAATTTGATTCAGAACCTATTGCTTAGAAATCAACTTTTTGGTTAATATATTCATTTGAAAACTTTTTAGGAATAAGTTTTAGAAGATAGTGACATACACACACAAACATCAAAGGTTTCCTCTTTCTCAGATTATAAAAACATTTTTATTGAAGTATAACAATCCCCAAAGGGACACAAATCATAAGTAACAGGCTTGAAAAATATTTTTAAAAAAATACTTCTCATGTAACTGCCTAAATAAAAAAAGGGGGGGGAGGGAGGATTACCAGTACCTCAGAGGTCCCCCTCATTTACGAAAAATCCATTTATCAGATTTTTATCTGTTACATGTTATTTTTAAATTGTTGCTTATCAAATGGTCAGATTTCTTTTCAGTTCCAGTACTGTAGATATTTTTTTCTGGGGATTATCATCTGGAAAATAAAAATAAAATGCTTTGAGCTTTCCTGTGTTGAGGAAAACAAAAACAGGCTCTAAATTCATTTTTCCCCCTCTGGCAATGGGCACCCCTTCCCCCAGCTTTTCTTATTCCACGATGAGAGACATAACAAACAAACGATTACATGTTGAAAAACACATCTGAAAACAGAAAGGTCACATTACTACCGAGTCCTGGGGAACATTAATCTGGTGTTTGGAAAACAGTTGACAGTTGAAGGCTGAGGTTTCTCTCTTTTCTTGCACTGGAAGGCAGAGACAGACAGAAACAGAATGAAAGAGAGAATCTGAATGAAAAGAACAAGGAAGAGACCACTACCTTTGTGGCCTCTTCAGAAATATATGCTACCAACATTGTAACCGAGATTTTGAAAAATAAACAAATAAAGGAAACTGGACAAAGAGAGAATTCGAAATGGCTCGTGTTCTCCTTTACCCAAAGCGTGGAGGGGTGTGTGTGTGTGTTTTCCTAAAATAATTAATGTGAATAGTGAGAAATAATCACGATAAGGTCAGGCCCTGAATGCCTGAGGGTACCATTTGCTGGACGAAAACCAGTCCCTTTTCAAATTGCTAAAAGAAGGTGAAAGTTGATTGCCTGCCCACTTGCCTCACTACAGCATTTCTCTAAGCCCGGGCCCACCCTCCTCGACCCTCATTGCCCCTAATCCTCAGGCTGTGCGTAGAATTCCTTCCCAGACAGAGATGGGTGCCGGTAACCCTTTGCCCAGAGGCCCAAGAGTCAGGGAGCTGCCCTGGTTGTCTAGCACCCAGATATCTGTCTGAGATTGCCTGACAGTCCATTTATCTGAATTTGTGAGGTAGAGTAAGAAAAGATCTCAAGTACCATTCCTGGAACAATAACTGGAGGCATCACACTGAAAATTATCCTGATAATTTGCCATGATGGTAAATAGTGAATTCTTCTTTACCAGCATCCTTAGATCTGTCATCTCTAAAGCAGAATGAATTGGAGAGGCAGAACGGTGGAGGGGGACAGGCAGTGAGAGCGGGAATCAAGACTTAGGATCAAGCCGCAGTTTTATGACAGCTTTGTGTGTCCTTGAGAATGTTACTTTAACCTTGCACAAAATGAGATCTGATGATGTGCTCTTGTGTGCTCCGATTGTTGAACAATAATCAGGCCATCGCGGGCAGACGCTATCTATTGCTAGAACCTTCTCCCCCAGCGTCTTTTGCTAGTCTGTGCGAAGCGTGTATTCGGAGCCAAGGTGGCAAGGCTGGAAAGATTCGGGGCAAATACTCTGGGTCCGGAAATCTCGTGCGGCGCCCCAGGCAGTTAACCTGCCTCGGGCCGGAGTAGCCAGGGCGTGCGGGATCTCTCTGCGCCCTCTATCCGGGCTGGCAATGATTTATGCGCTGGTGACACAAGTTGGCCGTAAACCTGAATGGTTAGACTGTATTTGGGAGCTGCGGCAGAGTTAACACAGGACTGCTCAGCCTAGGGGAAGGATCCTTCAAGCTACACACCTTTCCCCAATCTCTCCATCCGGTGCTCTACAGCTCCAGGGCGAGGAGATTGCAGCTTTTCCTGCTCGTCGGATTCAATTTCAATCCCCTCGGTTAACTGAAAGTATATCCATTCTTTGACCTGTCTGGCCCGCGGGCCCCTAGAGACTCTACGCCGGAGGCTGGTGGGGGGTCCTGGAGGTCGCGCGCCCCCAGAGCTCGTGCGCAGGCTGCAGAGAAGCCACCGAGCCTCCAAGTCCCGCACGCGGTGGGTGGGAACAGAACGTCCTGGAGTTCAACGCGCATTGCCTTGAGAGCGGGGGTGGGGGACGGGCGGTTTGCCTTGGGAAAGAGTTATCCTTGGTCATTTATTTTAAGACACGAACCTCTCCAGAACCCACCAGCGACTGCGCCCATAGCCCCAGCGCCAGGCAAGCGGCCAAACTGCGGTCTCGAAGAAGGAGAGAAACTGGTTCCATCCGGTTGCAAATATCTTTTTTTTTTGTTTTTTTAAAGCAATCAGATCCCGAACCCCCTTGTCTCGCCATTCACAGTTTTCAGCAGGCTGGCTCCCCCAAGCTTGAGCCGCTCAAGCAGACGCCTCCGCCAGGCAGGCCTCGGGTGAAGGCCAAGAGAACGCTAACATGGACAGTGAACGCTGACTTGACCTTTCCAGATTCCTTCCCCTTTGTTTCTCAGCCCAGCAGTTCAAAAATTCATTTCATAACTATCTCCAAACAAAAACAACTGAGAAAGATGCTAAAGAATTAAACTGACACCAATGTTTTGGATTTTCCTTTGGAGACAGACAGGGGGGTACTCTCTCTCCCCCACTACAGTTTGCGATACTTCTTCCAACTTTTTTTTTTTTTTTTTTAAGATTTTATTTACTTATTTGACAGAGAGACAGCTAGAGCAGGAACACAAGCAAGGGGAGTGGGAGAGGGAAAGCAGGCTCCCCGCCCCCAGCAGGGAGCCCATGTGGGGCTCGATCCCAAGACCCCGAGATCATGACCCTAGCTAAAGGCAGACGCTTAACCACTGAGGGACCTAGGCGCCCACTCTTCCAACTTTCTAAGCGACTTGGTTCGGGAGAGCTCCGCAGACCTGGCCTTGAAACGGATTGGGACGCCACAGGTTTCTGTCATTCCCTTTAGTGTTAAGTCCCCGAACCCCATCTCCACCCCCACCCCCGCCCTGGGAGCAGTGACACGGGAAAACCTGCCAGACTCTGGGCACCAGGCCCTGCAGTAGGAAGACCTTTAGATAAGGGAGGCTTTAAGTGCTCCTCGGAGATAAGGTCCCAGAATCTTGGAAGATTTAGCCCTGCTTCCCTCCCTACTTGCCTCTTGTTTCTACCGCCGGATTCCCGCCCACTTCTCCTCTCCCCTCACACCACCCCCACACACCTGTAGGTGGAACCAGTGTCCAGAAGAGATAGTTGCCCAAGACGTGCATCTCTGCGCCACCCCCACTCCCACAACCAGAATCTTCTAAGGCCACACAATCCGCTTAGGTCTGGTGGAAGTCAATTAAGAGGCTAAGAAGATCTATCAACGGTTCAGCGCAAAAAGGATCTAAAGGCGACAACACTCCCTTATTCATAAATATTACTCCAATTGTGTCAAAGACTTTAAGTGATTTTTTTATTCCGTTTGGAATCTCCGGTGGTACACTTAAGATGCAGAAAAAGATTGAGTATGGTTTGTGCTAGTCACTTGCCAACACACCATTAAAGTGAAAGGAAAAAGGAACTTAAGGTTTTTAGAAGGACACACGTAACATTTAAGATAACCATATACAAAATGCTAACATAATTTTTATGAGTTATATGAATAATTACAATGAAGAAATTACATTTCCAATTTAATAAAATTTATTTCAGTCGTTTACACAGATTTCCTACATCGATGATGCTTGGTTATAAAACTTTATTTTGCAGAAAAAAAATTGCTTCCCTATCAAATTATAACACCATGGCAGCAAATAGTATATTGGACTTTTAAACATACCTGGTTATTTTGAAACAAAATGTTTTAACTGCTTGGCACATACACAAATCACTAAAAACTTGGTTATATTTTAGAAATTATTATAATACATTCTCCTCAATGAAATCAGAATTTACCCCGCATAAACCAAGAAATAACAATTAACTCTTTGGGTTAAACAATCTCTTCTTCTTATTCCTAGACATAGATTGGCAAGTAATAAAGGAATATTTGCAAGAAATCACTAAAAATCAAGATTAAAATGCTGTATAATCTTTCTTATAAAACATAACTTACATATATTCCATATCTGGCCATATGAAACTGTCACTTATAAATTTTACACTTTTATGAAATATAATTTATTTGTGCTATATTTATTTTGCAGCAGAAAGGAAGCCTTATTGTTTAGTGTAAGTGAATATTGTAATATCACTTCTGTTGGTTTACTTTTACTTTTAAAAGCTTCCCTTCCAAAAGAGGAATGCTTTTGTTGAAATAGCAAATTTTATCAAAACATAAAATCTAAAGAAATTATTTGAAGGTACTTTGAAAACTTCAGAGATTATATTTGTTGGGTTATCTCTTCTCTCTGTCTCTCTCTTTCATAATTTACAAGGGTGAGTAATTGACCTTCACTATCTTTTCTCTCGACCTTTCCAGGTTCCTTCCCATTTGTTCCTCAACCCAGCAGATCAAAAATTCATTTTATAAATATCTCCAAACAAAAACACACAACTAAGAAAGATTGCATTTGGTTAGGAATCCTGCACATTAGGCAAGAAAATTAATTTTGAAACTCTTACTTATTTAAAAAATGTTACATATCATCCCTGTGAGGTGAGTCAACTAAACGTAGAATTTCATTTTAGTCACAATGGTACAGCAAATATAAGTGGTACTATACTGTTGATGTTAAAAGGCAAAACCTCTCAGCCTTCTCTTGATGTTTACAAAAATGTCCATTGAATTCTTTGGACAGGCTCTCTATACGATCTGTGTCTGCACTAGCTTTTATCATAAATGTTAATATTGAAATCCTAGATGGAACTTTATTCCAATTAAAGAGAGCTTGTGAACAGCACGAGCCTAAAAGGAAAAGACAACTTTCCTATAGACTCACATCCTAAACTTCCTATCCCCAATGTAGCAGGAATAATCCTTTTATTCCATTAAAATGGCACTAACCTTATAATGATAAAAGAATGTTTTAGTCTTTTACCTGCAGGAGTCTTGTCAACGTAACAGGAACTGAAATTGGGACCTGGCCATGTTGTCGGTGACAGTCCCGGGCTCTGTACTGTTTTGCCTTCGTGAAGGCTGAAGTAACAATGTCTGACTATTGCCTCCTGGGACTCTTACGAAAATAAGATAGATAGCTGGTTCAAATCCATGCTATAGACCCTGACCTGGGATATAGCTGAGAAAAAGCAAATGATTTCACATACACTAAAAAATAATTAAAATGTTATTCTAAACTTTTTCTTGTGCGTGTTATTTTGTATGTGCCTATGAATGTTATACTCAGTTACACAGATATGTGAGAAATGATTGTACTTATAAAAATGTTACTTAAGCCTTTTTTTTTTTCTCAGAAAGGCAAGAATAACTTAGGAAGCAATTGCATTGTAACTTCCACTTTCAAAGTCTTTGAAACTTGAGTATTTTAATTCATAAGTTCTATCTATCATTCTAAAAAAAATTTAGGCTTTCTCAGAGCTGTTATTCTCACATGTCTTGTGTGGTAGGCTATGTATGTAAGGTTGCATTTCCTATGGACTGGGTCAAAGTAAACTCATTGGTTTTGAATAATATTTATTTGAATGTGTGTGCATATTTGTTTAAAACTATAAACCCTTGAGAGAGTTTTAATTCTATGCAACATAAATGAGTTTTATTTAAGGAATATAGAGTTTCAGCTAAAAAAAGATTTGTATCCTATTATTGTGTTAGGATATTGTCAGTCTAAGATCAGCTTGATTTGAAAAAAAAATGATTAAGGTCTTTTAACGAACTACTAACATACTGCCATATGTTATGTGTATACATATTTTGCTATTTTAGAATGAAATATAATCCTGAGAAAGAAATTTGAGGTAGATTAATGAATTTTTTCTGGCCCAAATTTTAAGATTCTAAAACATAGGCATGTGTTTTGCTGTTTAAAATATTTCCAAAAGAAAGTCTCAAAATTTAAAAAATATTAGAGGATTACTCTATTTAAAAATTATGATCATTAAAAATAAATAAACAAATCAATAAAAATTATGATAATTATTCTGTTTTTTAAAAGCACCAGCCTTTATGCCAGAAGAAATATATTTAAGAGTCACTAACCCTCTAGGCTCATTGAAGTAGAAACATGGAATGTTATTTTGAAAAAGAAATATATATATTCATACATATACATATGTACTCTTTTTTTCATTTTAGAGATTTTTATTTATTTATTTGACAGAGAGGGAGAGATCACAAGTAGGCAGAGAGGCAGGCAGAGAGGGAGGGGGAAGCAGGCCCCCTGCCAAGCAGAGAGCCCGATGCTGGGCTCGATCCCAGGACCCTGAGATCAGGACCTGAGCGGAAGGGAGAGGCTTTAACCCACTGAGCCACCCAAGCGCCCCGTATGTACTCTTTTTAAATAGAGAGCTAGAAGGGCTTCATAATTTGGGGCAGCAGAAAAAGGGAATAGCAAACATCATAGCCCAAAGCAAGAAGAAAGCCAGCCATGGTTTTTAGACAAAGAAGAAAGGGCATTTTCCAGGCTAGATTTAGTTTTATTTGGAGCTGTTGGGGTGAAAGAGGAAGTAGGTTCTCACCATCTAAATTAAACTATCTGGATTATCTGTCTTCATAGAACAATGATGACATCTCCTGTTCCTAATGAGCTATGTAGATATATCTCTAATCCAACAACATAGAGCCCACCATTTACTTTGGAAGTAATTTGGAACTTTCCATTTAGTTAGGAAACACATTTAGCCAATATCATACTGTAAATATATTTTCGATTACATTCTCCATAAAAATAGTCTGTAAATGAAGTTACCTCTGATTATTTATTGATCATCCACCAAGTACCAGACACTGTTCTAGGAGCACCAATGAACAAAACAAACAAAATCCTTGCCCTAGTAGTTGGGCAATTCTTTCTGAAGAGTCTGGAAATCAATACTGGGGCGGGGGTGGGGGGGGTTAAAGCCTGTAGTTTTCATGTTGTCCACTAGGTGGCAAAGTGTGCAAAATTGACCAGTTGGAGTAAAATTTGGTACAAAGAATAGCCTATTTCTATGAAACTTTCCACCATATTTTGCTTAAAATGTCTCTTTTTTGAGCATTACAGTTAACAGCTAATGGTAAGAATACATTTTGTTTTCAGTTTACAAAGCATTCCAATGCCAGCCGCATTCCACCCAAGTCTGTCTACAAGATCCCCTAGCTTATTTTAAGAAATTTTGCTTTTTTCTTTCGTGTATTTCTCTGTATTCTCAGGTGTGTGGATTATAGAAAGTAACCTAAGGGTCTGAACATCTGGTTTTGCATTAAGTCCCACAAAGACTAAGGTCAATTTTATTCAAATTTACAGAGATAAATTTAGGTATCACAATGGGATTTCAAATTTAGGGAGTAATCATCCAAAACGTTAACATATTGGAAAACATCCATGTTGATAAGTAGTCAAACACATATGCCAATATATACATACATGCAATCATGCATATGTTCTGTTTTCAGAGGCCCCTTAAATGAGACTCGCACTCACCATGAAGAAATAAAATAATTTCATTTAATCAGATCTCTTCTTTGGGATAGAATTAAGATATTATTCTCAAGTGAAATTGGAATTTTATTCATCTTTATATCTCCTAAAGAAATAAAAATAATTTTCTATTAGAAAAAATGGTTTATACACCATGAAAAATACTTCTAGTGTTGTTTAAACATAAAGTTGGAGGTTTTCCTGTGTTTTTTTACTATATAAAGTTGAGATTTTTTTTTTTAAAGATTTTATTTATTGGGATGCCTGGGTGGCTCAGTTGTTAAGCATCTGCCTTCAGCTCGGGTCATGATCCCAGGGTCGTGGGATCGAGTCCCGCATCGGGCTCCTTGCTCAGCGGGGAGCCTGCTTCTCTCTCTGCCGGCTCTGTCTGACTCTCCCCTTGCTTGTGCTCTCTCTCTCTCTCTCTCTCTGACAAATAAATAAATCTTTAAAAAAAAAAGATTTTATTTATTTATTTGACAGAGAGAGAGATCACAAGCAGGCAGAGAGAGGGGGAAGCAGGCTGCCCGCCGAGCAGAGAGCCCAATGCAGGGCTCGATCCCGACCCTGAGACCATGACCTGAGCCGAAGGCAGAGGCTTTAGCCCACTGAGCCACCCAGGCGCCCCTGAAGTCGGAATTTTTGTTTCCAGATGAGTGTTCTTTAAATATGAAAGCAAGATGTTAAAGTATTTGTCTATGTGAAGATGCTCTCTCCCACACACAAGGAAAGTCTCTGTGTTCTTTTTCTAAGGACAGAATTAGTAGAACGTTAACATGTTAATATGCACAACTGAAATTTTTCTCACTACATTTTCACTTTGGCCATGATGATTCTCAATACATTTGAAATGCATGAATCACACTTTGGGCATGAGGTCTGACAACAGTTGCAAATAAGCAAAAAAAAAAGAAAAGAGAGAGAGAGAGAATATTTTAATACATAAATTGGAAATATGGGTGAGTTTTTCAGTAGATGTAATCGTTTTAGAGTTATCTGAATTCTAGGCTAACTATTATTTGATGGAAAGTGAAAACTTTTATGTGGAGGTTAGTGCTTTCGATACACAATTGAGCATCAATTTATATCTGCTCTGCTTAGCCCAGGGGGGCCCTCCAGTATAGTTGAATTGTAATAACTTTATTGACTGATAACAATGATTATTTCATGTAGAAATCATTTGTATAAAATTTATTTGTAGCTCTTAATGTAGTCAAGACAAAGTATGGCATGGTATTCCTAGTGAAGGTCTATTCTTTTTTTTTTAATATATATTTTTTTAAGATTTTATTTATTTTAGAGAGAGCGAGAGAGCACAGAGGGAGAGGGAGAAGCAAGCTTCCTGATGAGCAGGGAGCCTGATGCGGGACTCGATCCCAGGACCTGAGTTGAAGCAGACGCTTAACAGACTGAGACATCCAAGGCCCCACAATGTATTCTTAATATAATTTTAATTGTAAAAGAATTTCTCGGGGCGCCTGGGTGGCTCAGTGGGTTAAAGCCTCTGCCTTCAGCTCAGGTCATGATCTCAGAGTCCTGGAATCGAGTCCCACATCGGTCTCTCTGCTCGGCGGGGAGCCTGCTTCCCCCTCTCTCTCTGCCTACTTGTGATCTCTCTCTCTCTGTCAAATAAATAAATAAAATCTTAAAAAAAAAAGAATTTCTCTGTATGAACAAAAGACGGGGACAATTAGAAGGGGTTCAGGTATATAAAGTTCTCCTGATGGCAGCTAGTTGTTATCCCTGCTGACAGCGACACAAGAAAAAGCCTCAAAGCTAAGCACAGGGAGACTTGGGGATCTTCTGCTAGAAAAAGGTGGAAGAATTTTACAGAAATTAGAGTTATGAGTAAGAGACTGGATTATAATGGGAGCTCATATGATCTCCTTCTCTTCAGGTCTTTACCAGTAGAATTTTATATCAATAATCTGAGTTCGATTTTATTTTTTAATTTTTTTTTTTAATTTTTTGGTCTCTACCTCTCTTCCTTCTTCCTAGACCCCTCATTACTTCTGCTCTGGATTTTAAGACCTGAGAATACAGCTTTTAGTGGTTTTAAAGTAATCCCATTACAAAATTCTTTAATGAATTTGCTATAATGAAATTATATTCTGGGCTGCATTCATTTTAGGTTTTTCTTATGGATTTACCGTTTGTTTTTTTCTTAACCAGAATTTTACTTTTAGAATATTATAATAAGCAGAGTAAAACTTTAGTAAAAACTAAAATTTTTAAAAACCACAAAGTCCTCAATAAATCAAAGTTTTCATTCAACCATATTTTCTACTCATGTTTTTCAGTACACGAACATATTTTTTTCAGAGTTGTAATTACTGTATACAATTAGTATGGGTTTCTTTTCACTTAACATTTTATTATAAACAGTTCCCTAATTCTTAGCTCCGTTGGATTTCTTCTCTAAACATAATCCTTCCCAGTGTTCCTCAACTCAAGTGAATGGCACCATCACCTACCTAGTTTTTAAAGCCAAAACCCTAGCAGCATCCAGTTCTTGAGATCCCTTCACGGGTGCCTGGGTTAAGCATCTTCCTTCGGCTCAGGTCATGATCCCAGGGGCCTGGGATCAAGCCCCACATCAGGCTCCTTGCTCGGCGGGAAGCCTGCTTCTCCCTCTCCCACTCCCCCTGCTTGTGTTCCCTCTTTTACTGTCTCTCTCTCTCTGTGTCAAATAAATAAATAAAAATCCTAAAAAAAAGAAAAGATCCCTCTGGCCACCATCCTTTTCCAAGCCTCCCCAGCTTTCATCTGTCCATCCTCAGAAGCCTGAGACAACTGCTCTCCTTACATTTATTCTTGCTCTAGCCAGTGATTCATTCCTCACACAGCAGTCACAGTATCATTTCAAAAACATAAATCACACCACAGCACTCCTCTGTTTAAATCCTTCTGTAACTATCCATGGCACTTGGGTAAGATCCAAAAGCCTTACCACCATCTATCTACCAAGCCAGGCAAGATATGACTTCTGCCCTCTCCTCAAAACCTGCCTTCCTTTCTGAATGAATTCGTGCATGCATCCTCCAAATATTTAGTGACGTTTTCTTATGTTTCAGTGACTTTTAAGGTGCTTGGAATAGACACGTGAATGAAACAGCGTCTTGTTTCCTGAAGCTTACATTCTATTGTACGTGAATGTTCGTGCCTTACAGCTTTGGCATTTGCTGCTCCCTCTGCTTTGGAATATTCTTCCCCGGATCTTCTCAGGGATGGTTGTGTGTAGATAGGTGCAGGGAGACATGTGCATAAATGTCACTATAGCCAGTACATGTGACCTCTAGTCACGTGTATCTTCTGAGTGTACTCGTGAAGGCAGACGACTTAAGGAATACAAAGCCCTTAGCGAAGTAATCATGACAGAGCAGTAAGATAAAAGTTCTCTGTAATTTTGATTTTATCATCAGTATTGTCATTTAAATATTTCCTCAATCATCCCAGAGATTTCTGAGACTCCGTTCCCTAGAGTGCTGACCAAACTACAAAATGAGTTCTTCTCTATAAGAATCCTAAGTCACAAAATACAGTTCCAAGATGCTGAAAGGTGATTTCCTTCCAGAGCAGCAGCTCTGCTGGGCAGCATGGCACAAATATCCCCAGCCTAACGGTATGGTTTCTTATCATGGATGCCAACTGGGAAATAATTGAGAGATGTTCTTGATTGGAAACAAATTTTGACCCTGTGGTGCATTACATTCACAGCATTTCCACCGAAAAGTGTTTAAACTTTTATTATTGCATTTATCACATTGTATTATAGTCATGGGTAGGGTGACCATACTTCCTAGTTTATGCCTGTCGTCTTGAAGTACCATCTGGTTTAGCATTTTAGCACTCTCCAAAGTGTCCTGGTTTAGACAATAAACTCTGTAGTCCCCCAAGTTATGAGGCAGGTGCCTGGCTGGAGAGGCTGAGGAGCACTGGGGTGGTCCTGAGCCGAGTGCGGGCCAGCTGGAGAAATTGGTGAGGCTGGTGACCCAGAGATGTCTGGCCGATTTGCACGCTGAGAAGGGCTTTGGGGGGAAAGTTAGCCACTGGTGGCTGAAGGCAGAAGCGGTGGAGGAGTCAGGAGGGCCTCAAAGACTGTGGCTAAGCCCTGTGAGGAGGGGACTCCTCCCCCTCCCCCACCCCCCATTTCTGCTAAGAAGACACCTATTCTAAGACAGTGAGGACTGCAGAGAACAGAAGCATTTTGGCTCTGTGACAGCTTGTATAAATGTATCAGCGGGCAGTATCCTGGTGAAGAAATGAAGGCAATGAGACATAACCTAGGAGAAGCTTTGTAACCCTTAGCCCCAGCGAGGTGTGAAAACAATTAACCAGAGTTTCTAGGCTTTCTGAGAAATATCCAGGTGGGGGGTAGGGGTGGATTTGCATGGGTCTTAGTCACCAGGGCAAGATTTAATTTGCTTTACGGTAATTTTAGTTTTGAGTATTCCAATTATAGGATCAATTACAGTCTATCAATTTATGAAGAATCATTGATAAGTAGAACACCTCATGTCCAAGAGGAATATTTTCTGAACAGACAGAACCTTGGTTATTTAGTTTTAAAATTGTACCAGGAAGGATTTTTAAATTGAAACAGGATGAATGTTTTATATCCAAGGCATGGTATTAAAGTACTTAGAGAATTTTGGATACATGGTTTGAGAACACTTATCAGTGTCAATGGGTTCATTCAACATTGTTTCTTTAGCTCCTACAATTTTTCTTTTTTTTTTTTTAAAGATTTTATTTATTTATTTGACAGAGAGAGAGACAGCGAGAGATGGAATACAAGCGGGGGGAGTGGCAGAGGGAGAAGCAGGCTTCCTGCCGAGCAGGGAGCCTGATGTGGGGCTTGATCCCAGAACCTGGGATCATGACCTGAGCCAAAGGCAGACGCTTAACCTACTGAGCCACCCAGGCACCCCATAGATCCTACAATTCTTCATACACTGTGCTAACTGATCATGACTATGTATGTGTCTCCTCTGCTATTTCTTCTACATTTTCATGCCAAGACTCTCCCCAAATGTTATCTCAGCTTTCATCTCTAATCTCTGCATTATTATACATTTCTAAACTAACTGCTGAATAATAATTCACATAATTGTCCTATTTGTACTTTACATCTAACTGAGAAAATGGAGATCATTATCTCCTTCTAATCACGACCTTACACTCAACCCAAGCAAACTTGCCCTTCAATTGTGTCCCTCTATCTGTAATAGCAACACCTGCTTCAGACCATTTGGAGTAATTTTTAATTACTTCCTCTTTTTATCCAGCAGCCCAAGATGGTTTACTTCCAAAATGTCTCCCAAATCTTTCCTCCATTTCCATGTCCAGTATCCATGCTGTAGGTCCATATTTCGCTTGTATAAGTACAGGGGCCTCTTCACTGATTTCCTTGAATGCACTACATTCTGTTGCATTTTGACTTCATGTTTTAAATTGGCTTTAGAAGGATCTTCCTAAATCACAGATCAGAAATCACACCATTCTTCAGGAAACTTTGCAATT
The DNA here is from genome assembly GCA_028534135.1 of Potos flavus. Taxonomy (NCBI): domain Eukaryota; kingdom Metazoa; phylum Chordata; class Mammalia; order Carnivora; family Procyonidae; genus Potos; species Potos flavus. The sequence continues at coordinate 43,571,909 of CM052899.1, forward strand.
GCCTACAAAACTGAAGTACTAACTCTCTATTTCAGCTTACTTTCTTCAATCTATAGTTTCTGGTCATCTCTCTCTCTCTCTCTCTCTCTCTCTCTCTCTCTCTCTCTTTTAAATATTTTATTTGTTTATTAGAGAGAGAGAGACCGCAGGGGGAGAGGGAGAGGGAGAAGCAGACTCCCCACTGAGCAGAGAGCCCCACATGGGGCTCGATCCCACGACCCTGGGATCATGACCTGAGCTGAAGGCAGACGCTTAACTGACTGAGCCACCCAGGCGCCCTTTCTGGTCCTCTCTTCCACTAACTCATTGCTCACACTTTATCCTCCAGTTCAGCAGATTACTGACCATTCCACGCTCCTCCTCAGCAATGTTGCCTTGGCTTGGATCACGCCGTTCCCCCAGAACCAGTAATACACCTATTGAAATAACATTCATCCTTCACACTCAACTAGTGAGTGTTTTTTTCTTTTTTAAGATTTTATTTATTTATTTGTCAGAGAGACAGAGAGAGAGAAAGAGAGAGGGCACAAGCAGGGGAGCAGCAGGCAGAGGGAGAAGCAAGCTCCCCAATGAGCAAGGAGCCCAATGCAGGACTCGATTCCAGGACCCTGAGATCATGACCTGAGCTGAAGGCAGAGGCCTTAACCCACTGAAACACCCTGATGTCTCTGAGCTAGCGAGTGTTAATTGTTCACTCTTTCTAAAGTGCTGGTTGTCTGTTTCTTTTCTATGATCTTTTAGCACATTTTCTCCTGCTGTTCGTTAAGGTTAGTAATGTACAAAATGTACTTGGGAGTTGGCCTCTCTTGATCCCTGTAAACGTTCATGTGAACCTTCAAAAGTCACATAACTTCTCCAGACCACTGCAGAATTGTGGCGTTATATATAAAATATTATAGAACTGTATGGATTATGATTGCCTTCCCCCCACTGAAGCCTTTGATGGTAAGGGACAGTTTTCTTCATTTTTGTCTCTTTCATAGCACCTGGCTAATTCCTTCCTCACAAAAAAATGAGCCATCTAGAAATGCTTATTTGGATACTTAAATTAAAACATCACTATAATGTAAAACAATGTCCTAAATTTATGCCACGTTATAGGTACTTGAGGGGGTAGAGTGAACTTGAATATGTGAGAAATGAGATTTCCCTTAAAGAGTGAGAAAAGCCATGAGAATGGCTTTTAGGAAGCAGTCCATGCCTGTAATATGATCTGCTATATATAGGTTTTAAAGAAATTCATGTAATAATAATTGAAAGTGTTAGAAACTAAATTCTATACCTGAAACTAATATTACACTGTATGTTAACTAACTGAAATTCAAATAAAAACTTGAAAAAAGTATTAGAAACACTTCGGGTCAATGAAAAGGGAAACCGGTGGAGAGGGGAAAGTTAAAGCATTGTTACACTTAATGGTATAAAATGAAAAGAAATATGGGGTGCCTGGGTGGCTCAGTTGGTTAAACGTCTGCCTTAGGCTCAGGTCATGATCCCAGGGTCCTGGGATCAACCCTTTGTCGGGCTCCCTGCTCAATGGGGAGTCTGCTTATCCCTCTGACTCTGCCCTTGCTCATGCTCTTCTCGCTCCCTCTCTCTTTTTCTCTCTCAAAAATAAATAAATAAACCTTAAAAAAAATAAAAAGAAACATGGAGCCAAATACTGGCCATACCTAGTGCAAAGTGGCTTCAGCTATCAAACTCTAAATGTGCAAAAATCATCTCTATTGAGAGCGTGATGCATTTGACTATGCCGTTTCATACAAAACATGAAGTGTTTGATTCTGGTAACTTCCCTTGCTCTGACTTCATGATCCTCAACCAACTTTCTGGAGGCTGGTAAAGAGAGAGAATGTACTGATCACATTCAGTAAGTTGTCTTTGTAACATTTCCTTCAGTTCTAGATTTATAAATCAATGCCATGAAAAATACACTGCTTGAGGTCTGTCGATAAAACCAGATTTTGAGGCTGAGAACCCAGAACCAACAAATTCATCATGGTGATAAATGTTACCCTGGGAATGCTGTTACAAGGGCTTTGGATTTCTCCTCATCTAATCTGAGCTTGGCCTCACTCAAGGGTTCTCCATTTCTCTCGTTTATTATTGACAATGGCCATAATCTTTTTCGGGTGGCATTTCGGAAAATACTATGCATTATTTTCTTTGTTCCAAGATTAACTAAGGGAAGGAGAAAATATGTATATTTATTTTGAGTTATGTAGTAAAAACAAGTATCTCCAAAGTAAGATAAAATGAATAACTGAATCCTTTCATAAACATGATTACCTACACTGGATACTGCAATCCACTTTTAGTGGAAAAAAAAAAACCCATGTAACGAAGCAGCTAGATTGCAACACTAAAATTGATGCTTATTAAAAACAGTGCATATAATTTTTGAGAGTTTTAGAGATACAATCAACTATTTGATGGCCCCAGGATTGGAAAATGACATTTGCCTTAACAGACACTCACTGTGAGGCAACGTGATGAGTGAGAGCGTGCTGGTATTTACCCAGAGCTACTCTGTTTTGCTCCCTTTATTGTCCTCTCAGTAAGAGCAGTGGCCTTGATCGTTTCTAGAAGCTTCTACTCTTCTGTGCTTTTCTCAGGCTGCCTCCAGCAGAAGTGCAAGCAGATTCCTTGGCAGTCTGGCGCTGGTAGAGGGTCTGTCTCCTGGGGTTGCATATATTCACCGTTCAGAAGAGAGGACTCCTCTAAAACTGTTTAACATGAAAGCATTCTTTGTTCATGTTTCGTTTGGATAAAAATTGGCAAATATTCATTATGTTACACTTCTACAAAGGTAGTCTTCAGATGTCTATCATATCCTTAAACCTTCACTATGATTTTGTTGGAAGAAATTCCTTTTGCCTGAGCTCTTTCAGACAGGCTTTTAAAGAAGATCATCAACACTGATATTGTTTTCTTTTGCAGTTTAACACCAAAGCAAAAATACATATTGCTTTAACCATCCACAACTAACCACATTCAGCTAATCATATTGATTAGTTTTAAACTTAAGTACACAAATAAGCAAGAAAGGGTATGTTAAGTCAGATCACAACCTTTCCGCTTAATTTAAAAACTTGATAATAAAACTGGGTCATGCTGAAGGCTAAGACGTGTTTTCAAAAGTGAAAAATGATTTCACTTTCTAAGAATGCTTCACCTTAATTCTTAAAAAAAAGAAAAGCAGAAAGTATCCTGAGATCATCGAATCCTCGTTTATTTTAATTTTTAAAATAAATTAGGGAGGAGAGACAGTAAAGATTTGGGCTTTACGGTTTCCTTTGGAAAGCACCAACAACGTAAATTTTTCTTTTTTTTTTGCCACTGAAATGTTTAAAAAGTGATTAGCCACTTGCAAAGAGAGTGAAAACATTGTCTTAGGTATGTGTATCCCCAAAACTTACATATTTCTGATTCAGACTTTTAAACTGTCGATACCCAGGAGACAAGGCCATTGACGTGTACCTGGCACTACTTCTGCCAGTTAATTTTCTCCCCCGAGAGTGGTTTTGGGCGACAGAGTGGCGTCCGGGCTCCCCGGGTTGTTGCACTGACAAACTGCAGTGGTGGTAAAGTCAAGGAGCCTGACAAAATCTCATTAATCATTTTAAATTAAATCCAACCTTCCTGTCCAACTGCGCCAAGAAGAAAGCCATTTTTTTTTTTAAACAAATGAAAATTTCCTCAGTAAAGCTTTGGTATCTTTCTCTTGTTGGCCTTTAATTTGATGAGACAAAAATAATATAAAACAATCCACTTTTCAAAGCTTGAAAACAAAACATTTGTCCAGAAATGATTTAACAGATCAACTGAGTGTCTTTTAAAAATAAAACAAATTTTGAATAAAAATACATGGAAACATTCTGAGGGGAAACTATATTGGTTAATTTGGGGACTCCATTTATTTTTATTTTCTGAAGAGTTCAGGGAATTTATTTAGTTCTATTGAAAATATATGATCTTTAATAATATTTGAAAGAGCAAGTAAGATCATTATCCATATCTTGGTATATTTTTCTCTAGTGTCTGTTTTCCAATCAGATTTTTGTGGTGTTTTTCATAGTAATTGTAATGTGTGGGTGTATGCACATACACATACACATACATACATATATGCATAATTTCATATCCTTTTGGTATTCATCATGATTTGTAACTGCTTTCCTATATTACTTATAGGAATAAATTATTCCTATATAATTTATATTCCTATATAATTTACAGGAATATAGTTTATATTATTTATAAACATCATAGCTTCATGATAATACATGATGAGGATGTATTTTGGTCTACTTGACCAGTGCCTAACATAGTGTCTGGTACATAGTGTGTCCTGAAATATCTGCTAGTTATTTGCTTGAACAGCCCCAGGTTTTGGGCATTCCAGTTATTTCCTTTATTTTTGCCCCTTGAATTAAAAACAATTGCAGAACTAATGATGTAAGTACTGCTTTTTGCCTCTTTTGGATTATTTCCTTAGGATGGCTTCTCACAGTGGACATATTCAGTTATGAATGCTTAAAAAGAAACTAGGAAGTTAACAGTATGATATTTAAGAAGTTCATTTTAAACAGGAAAACAGACTCAAATTACAATAAACAAGTTTTTTTATCTTAAATGTTAAGACTTTTGAATAAGCTTACTCTCATCAAGCACCATATTAATCATATTGCGAAAAATGTAAAAGATCAATTTAGAGAAGTAAGAAGATCAATGGCTTAAACTCTTGAAATTAAAAAAAAAAAGACAGTCCTAAAGTTGTGATTCATCCAAATATTTAAGATCAGAAGTCCTCTAGAGATGAATTTATATCAAGAATAAAATACAGGTTGAATTTGTTTTTAAATATTTTTAAGAAGTTAATTCTCATATGTTCCAATTTATAAGTCGTGTATAACTGAAAGCTCTAAATATATTTAAAAAAATGGACATGGTAAAGCCATCTTCCTATGTGTTTATGTACAAACTAAAGCAGATCTAAAATAATTCAGTTGGCCAAGGTCTATGCTAGGTACTGAGGAAGATAAAAGAATAAAATTTCCACCTGAAAGAATTAGAACAGTTACCCTGGAGAGGAAAGAATCGAAGAGGACTTTGAAGGGCAAATAACATTTCAACAGGTAAATATGAGGGAGAGGTTACAACCTTTCAAAAATAAAAGAAGCAAAACTAATGGAAGAATGAAAATACAGGGTTCATTGAGATTAGAGAGTATTAGTTTTAACAAATGTACTTGGGAAAAATCCCGATGATAAATCTGGAGAACTCAAAAGCTTTTGAGCACTTTTTTTGCCTTCTTTTCTTAGAAAAAAAAAAAAAAGAACAAACCAAACTAACCTGTATATCAGAAAACAGAACTGGTAATTGTGCCTAGGAAAAATGCACTAGCAGTACCCAGTTGGTATGGTATGTTCTGGCCTTCAAACAGCACAGCCCTTAGTGGGGATGGAAGGTGTAGACAGGCCTGAGTTGCGGTGGACCATAAGTACTCTTGTGGGTTTCAGCAGAGCTCAGATTACACAGTGAGTAAGAGAATATTTGGTCAGAGACAATATAAAAACCATTAGCACTGCTGTAACAAAAGAACTCAGCCTTAAGTGGAAAAGGTAGACTCAAAGAAGCTTGAGTGTAGATGGGAAAAAAACCTACTTGGTTGAGCGGCACTAAATGCAAACTCAGCGTCCTTCTTGAAACTCCGCTTCCCTAGCTCTCAGAACACCATCCTTCTCTGGTCCTTCTAGAGTCTTCACAAACCCTCTTTTTCTTTACCAAAACTTAAAATGCTTTGTTTCCCATTTTTTACTCAACAAACTTCCTAGAGGAGCTTTCTCCAGCGTTTCACTTAACAAAACACCTTTTAAATGCTAATGAGACCCCCAAACTTACATTATCCAGCCCTGAATTTTTCTAGCCTTATTCTTCTCTAGCTGCAACCAATGTTCTGTTGATACTTTCAAATTCAAAATATCCAAAAGTTGGGATCATATCTGTTCCATATCACTCCACTGGTTGCTTCTTAGTAGCTACCTTTGATAGTAGGACAACTAGACCCTTACATCAAACACCTTCCTTCAACCCATTAATTTTCAGTTTTTGTTTTTTATTCATTCCTCCTAAGTCCTCTGCCACTTACGTAGTTCAGGGCATATAATAGAAAGGCAGTCTTTGAAAGCTTTGCTGAATAAGCTGTATTTGAGGTGGCTCTTAGATGATGAGTAGGGGAACTTTAGATATAGAAGGGAGAGCAGGATATCACAGAAAGACCAGTTTGTAAAAGACAAATATCAGATCACATTTGAGGAATGCTGGAGATGAAGCTTTAAAGAAAGATAAGCTGAGGCCAGATTGTACAGCCTTTTTTGTCTGTTTTTAAAGATTTATTTATTTCAGAGAGAGAGAGAGCGTGTGTGTGCACGGGTGGGGAGGAGCAGAGGGAGAGGAGAAGCAGACTCCTTGCTGAGCATGGAGCCTGACTCTTGGCTCAATTCCAGAACTCTGAGATCATGACCTGAGCTGAAATCAAGAGTCAGATGCTCAACCAAGTGAGCCACCCACGTGACCCCAGATCATACAGCCTTATATGCCAGGCTGAGGAGGTTGAATTTTGTAGAAGAGGGAGATATAGAGGACTTTAAACAGATATGTCAAAAGGAGCTTGTTTTAGAAAGATAAATTTGTTTTATCAGAAAGAAGGTTCACTAGTTCCAAACTTGAGGCACTTGGAAACACGTGGGGACATTATTCGTATGTCACAATAACTGAGGGATGCTACTGGCATCTAGCAGGCAAAATCCAGGCATGTTGATGTCCTCCACTGTAGGGAGCAGTCTCCCATAATGAACATCCTTCCCCAAAAGCCAGTGGGACCTCACTGGAAAACACTGAATTTCTAATTGAGTTAAGCATTCAGTAAATGTTTATGATGGGGTTTTTAAAAATAAACATTTAAATTTATACTCACCTAGTTTTTAAAATGTCAGGAATAAATCCCTATTCAGTAAGCATAGAAAGTAGTAAAAAGAATACTGCCCAATTAAAGAGGGGTCTACTTCAAATGATGGCCCAGTAGCTCTTTCAGACCAATCCTTGAAGGGATAAAACCACAAACTCTGGACAAAGTATAGAAATGGAAAACAACCCAATAAAGGCTGATCCAATAATATTTTTCAGGCTGACATTGAAGAGAATACTTGGAAGAAGAGGATAGCGGATGAATTTCCCATTTTATATTTTTTGCCTGAGGGCAGCCCCTCAGTTTTACTGACTTGAAGAACCATGGGGCAGAGTTTGGGCCAATAGGAGCTGCAAGAAAATGAAGAAAGAAATAATGGGAAGAAAAGAAGAGCGAGCACCCTAATTTCTGTGTGTGAACTGTGCCCCAAACTCTGGCTTCTCTCTAAAGTATGTACATACAGAAAAGATTCCAAGTTAAAAAAGGGAACGGGCATTTGAGCTACTTCAGGGGAGCAAGAGCTTGCAACTGAGTTCTGCCAGTTAACTTCAGCTTAAAAAAAAAAAAGTGGAGAAACGTATCATAATGCAGGGTTTCTACATATTTTATTTGCTGTGTCCAGGACAAAGTCTAAACTATTAACATGAAGAAACAGGAAAATATAATCTATTCTCAAAAGAAGAGGCAATTGAAGAAGATGAAATGAGCAGATAAAATTTAAAGCGGCTATTTAACTATGTTCAAGTTTGTAAGGGAAAATGTGCTTGCAGTAAATGAAGATAGGAAATCTCAGCAGCACAGAAATATAAATTATAAAAACTTGAAGAAATTTCTAGAACCAAAAGTATAGCAATTAAAAAAGTTCATTGAATGAGCTTAAAAGAAGAACGATTACAGAAGAGTCAGTGACCTACAACAGCGATCAAGAGAAAAAATCCAACTGAAGAAAAGAGGAAAAAAAGATAAAAAAAAAAAAAAAAGATCTGTGAGATGATATCAAAAGTTCTAGCATATGTGTTAAAGGGGAGGAAAGAAAAATGAGATTGAAAAATATATGAAAAATGAGATTGAAAAATATATGAAAAATATTCATTTTCAGAGGAAAATGGGATTTTTTTTTTCTACACACAGGGAGAAAACAATTTGAATATACTGACTTCTTACTGGAAACAATGGAGGCCAGAAGACAGTGGAGGAATATCTTTAAAGTGTGAAAGGGGGGAAGAAACTGTCAATGCAGAATTATATATGCAGTGAAATCACTCTTCCAAAAGGAAAACAAAATACAGACATTCTCATGTATGAGGAAACTAGGATAATTCATTGCCAGCAGACCTGAACTGTCATGGATGGTAATATTTTTCAGGCTGACATGAATGATACTACAAGGAAACTTGGATTTTCAGAAAGGAATAAAAGCATTAGAAATGATAATGTGGGTCAATACAAATGAGTTTTTTTCTCCCTTGTTTAAAGTGTATACCACTACCCAAAGCAAATTATTACAGTATGGAGTTTGTAATGTATGCTATCTGTAATTCATACGACAACTGTAAGATAACAAATGGAGGAAGTGGGTAAACACCCCTGTATGGTTACAAGGTTTCTATATTTTATGTGAAGTGGTGCAAATATTAACTGTAAATAGGTTGTGTCAAGTTCTTGATAGGGGCTTGGTTTACTCAAGTGTATGCATTTATTAAGATTCATGGATTAGTACACTTCACATTTATGTATTTCATGGAATGCAAATTTTACCTATAAAGAAAAAAAATTTTTAAAAAAGTAGATCTCTGGCTAGCAATATACAAGTTGAATTCTATAGGAAGAAAGAGGACTGTGATGTCCGAAACTTGTATTACCTTTATTAAATAATAAGATAGGTTGACTGATGGATAGAGGGATGGATAAATACGTGCTAAAGTGAACGCAGTAATATTTTAATTGTAGAATCTACATAGTGGTTATATACACATTCTCTGTAAAATATTTTAACTTTTATATGTTTGAAAATTTTCATAAGAAAATGTTAATAAAAGAATACTGCCAATCTACATTTATAATCAGGTCAGGGTGGAAAAAAATGTGAAATGGGGGATACAAAAAAATAAATAGAAGGAAAGAAAAGAGAGTAAAACTAAAACAGAGGTAGAAAGAACCTAATGGTAAGGGAGAGATAGGGACAGGGAAAAAAAAAAAAGAAAAGGAGATAGAGAGGGCAAGATGGCTGCCATTCACGGGAAAATGGAAATGATAAAATGTTATCATTACTGTTGGTCTTCTGAAACTTTCCAATAAATTAGTTTTGAAGTTAAAAATTACAAAGAAGTATTTTTGTCATGGAATTCAAAATTATGCACATGTGAAAATTTAGATATTTTCCTCACGATCTGAAAACTCGTTTATTTCTAGTCTAAAAGTCCCTTTGACTTCCGAAATTGTTTGATTATCTTATGTCTTTGTCATTGAAAATTCTATAGGACATCGCCTGTAGTTGTAATATTATCAACCACTATTTACTTAGGACCAGATCTGGAAAGAAGCTGGGACTGCACGCTTCCAGTAAAAAGTTTCTAATCCTCCAAGTTCCACCCCCTAAACTAGCAGCTCTACTCATCATTAGTCTCATTTCAAAGCTGATGCTTTTCACTTAGCAATATTTCCAGGAAACTTCTGGCTTACCATATAAATATACTGTTCTTTTTATCATTTCAATGCTAAGTGTTTCATAATCAAATAGTTGTTAATTAACCTAAGCTTCATACATTTGCTCTCCAAGAAGCAGTATTTTTCCTTTTGTTACCAATCATGTAACGTCTATGAAGGCAGGGCCCATGTCTAGGTATCGCTACTACCTAGCATAGTGTTTAGTACACGGAAGGTCCTTGGTAAATATTATTGAATGAATGACTCACAATATCCCTTTCTCAACTGATTCTAAACAGATATTATCAACTTAAGAGAATGGTAAAATTTGACTAATTACAAGAGATATGTTTTAATAACATTCTGTTCCTATGTATGGGAATCCTAGATTTCAACGTATTTTGCTATCTCAAATAGTTTAAAGGAATTACTGAGAAATGTCTAACCCAGAACTTTTAAAAATGGAAAGTCAAGTGACGAATTTATATTATAAAAATAAGTGCCTGTTTTGCTTATTACTAGTAATAAATCTATACTCTTTTCAAAGTTTAAAGGAAAGAGAAACTGGTATCGGTTTTTATCTAAGTCAGATACGACTTTTATGAAGACAGTAATAAGCTCAAATCAGAATCAAATAAATTTCAGAACTCAGTTTGAGAGAAAAAGGAAGGGCTTTAGTTAAAATCTTTACAATAAAATAATTATGATTATAAATCTCTTCAGTTAAATATGTACACATTACATGGTATTTTAAAAAAGAATGAAAATGAGTAGTTTTTCAAGCAAATCTAATGCACAAATATACCATCTTTTCGAGTATAATGTCAGTTTAACATTCTTAAACGGCTGTGTCAGACAATGGCTCTGCTTTGTGCAAAACATGATAAGCAAAATTAAGAAAAATTCTGCAAAATTCTTTAGTTCCCCAAGGAAATTACTAAAAAAGAAAATAGTAAAAGAAAATAAAAAGGTATACACTCGAGCTTGATTGTATACAGAGGCTAGAATGACCAGCACTAATGTAACCCCCATATCTGCTAAGTAAGTCCTTGAGTAACTTTAGTTTGAAGTTGATAGTTGAAGTCCTAGCAATTGTGCTTTTATGCAGCCACATGGCCAATAAGGTAGATGTTGTCATAAAGGTGCCCTACAAAATCCTCACTAATGTTTTGAGCAGCACGACGGGTATTTCGAATAAATTCTCTTTTTGACATTTTATTCTTCACATGAGGGCTAGTGAGGTCAATGGAAAGTAGAATCAAAGAGTAGCACAGTACATAGACAGCATCTGGAATTAAAAAGAAACACCTCGAATTATTAGGTGGTTTGAAAAATGTGGTCCCAAAGGCATTATCTAATGCAAAATTTTTTATAATAGAGCGAAATCGAGATTAGATCATAACTAAACATAGAATGGCCAACTCATCTCAGTTTGTCTGGGCCTTTTCCAGTTTTAGCATTGAAAATCCCATGTCCTGGGAAATTCTTCAGTCCCAGGCAAACAGGGATAGTTGATCATCCTAACTGACCACCAATTTAGTATTTCCTTCAACTCATAAAGCATTTTAGAATAGTTTAGGAATTTATAATGAAAGCTCATTCCAAATTAAAAAATTTCAGAATTAATTGGCTTTATTTTCATCTTTGCTTTCAAATACTCCCATTCAACTACCCATAAAATACATCTGTACTGTTAGTATATTTATCTTCCCATTCAAAAAAAAAAAAAAACCCACATATTAATTTACATATTATGTTTTTATAAAAAATCTAATTGGAAAATAGTTAATGACAAAGACATGCATTAACAACCCTTGAAAATAAAACATAAGCAACTTATAAGATTATTAAATTAATATCCTCCTTTGAGATATGTATTTTTAAGGTCCATGGAATTTATGTATTAATTTCAAAAGTAAATTTTTAAGGAAAAGATTGTTAAACCTGAGCAGCATGCAACAACAAGAAAACATCTTTATATATACCCAAGCCCATATCTGATGTTTACTATAAAAATAGTAACAAACCTCAAGATACTCGTTATTATTATTTGCTACAACTACTTGCTAATACTATGGGGTTTTTATTTCAGAATCCTGCAGTCTTAATAAAGCAAAGTTAAATATTATGTTTAAATTTCATATGATGGGTAAATGTTTTTGTAATCTCCACTTAATAAACACAATAAAATTTTTGAGATGACGGGAAAAGTAAAGCTCTATCAAATGAAAAAATACACAGGATACTCAGGTTATACCGCATGTACATAGATATATACTCATACACACAAATTATAAAAATTAGTTGTATTAAACATAAATTTTAGTAGAAAAATTCTAGGTGTTACCTATGTAATATGTGGACTATGAAAAGCTTTAAAAATAATTTCTCAGGTTTTTAGTTAAATTAGTAATACCCAATTCTCAATCAAGAATAACTTTAATGAATTTATAGCTCAGTCTGTCTTCCTAAAACAGTGTGTTTACTACATATAAATGACAGCTATGACAAAATATTCTAAGCTCACATAAATGTTATAGTCTACAGAATTAGTCATTGCTACAAGTAGTAAGAGAAATACCTGTAATTACTGAAATCATGTTTCCCCATGGTGAGAAAAAAAGTGTCATATACTACAGTTTTACCTGCAGGTGGGAAGGGGAGTGGAAGGAATTCACTATATATATTCTTACCAGGACTAAGGCCAAGTTCTCGCATTAAATCAGGGTTACAAGCACAGAATCTATGTGAGAACTTTGTTATGAGAGTTTCAAGATACTCCCCACGCTCTTCAGGGGCATGGATATGACGAAAAAATTCTCTCAGTGCATTGGGCAAAAATTGATTTCTAAAATTATGCAACGTTACAAGGTCATCCAAGACATCTCTCCTAGTGGAAAAAGAAAAAGATACAGCTTTAGTTAACATTTCTCTACTAAAAAAATGATAAGGACTCATAAATTATGTTTTTGGATGAAAATACTTTATTATTGATTCTCAGATCAGCTAATCCTACAAAGTACGCATAATCCCTAAAATTAAAAAAATCCAACTCTGATTATTTAAGACATTAAATAATTTTTAATTTTTTGTGAATAGGTTATAACAAAGTAAGGTGAAACTAGTAATTCTAATTATAAAATGAAGAAAAAAATTTGCAATATTAAAAGGGGCAGTTTCTCTTCAAGTGTTTTTTTGGCTAAATTCAAACAGCAACAGAATTCTTTATGTTTTTAACTGTGAAAATAATAAGAGTTTTCACTTTCCACAGCAATCCACACCACCAGAGGTAACAACTATTTATGTAAACTTTAAAAAAATGTCAACATATAGTGTATATTTTTCTAGTATTTGCTTTTCTCATTTCATACGGTATAGTGTGAACAGCTTTCTATATCTTTACACACAGATCTAAGTCATTCTTTTTAATGACTCAACAGTACTCCATCTTATGGAGGTAACAATTCTACTTATGTACGTTTGGGTTATTTAGAATTATACAAATATTTGTGTAAGTATATGTGTGTACATGTGTATATAAACATTTGTATATGTGTATACGTAAGTATTTTTTATCAATGGCAATCTAAAATATAGTCATCCTTTGTTATACTATGCTTCAATTCTTGCTGAACTCAACCGTGATTATATGATCATAATCTTTAATTTCTATCAATTGTTTATGGTAGGGATAGGCAAATTATAGCTTTTGAGCCAAATATGGCCCACTACCTATTTTTGTAAATAAAATTTTATTAGAACACAGCCATACTGATTTGTTTACACATCTGTCTGCTTTCAGACTATAATGGCAGTTATAAAGAGCTGTGAGAGAAATTTCTCAACTAGATGACCGCTATGTGGTATAGTTCTAAAAGTAAAGCTTAAGTCATTAAAAGCATTATCTAACTCATTTCTGATGAAAACTTGAAATTATTTTTTTACCTTTCATCAAGATAGATTCTCAGTTTTTTCCAATTTAGTGTTCTTGTACAGAAGATAAACTTTGCTATTTCCTTTGGTGAATCATCTAGGATACCCTTGGACATAAAGTAGTTCACTCCCTAAGGCAGAAAGACAAGTCTACATAAATAAAGTCAGCCTTTATTTATAAATTTTAACAATTAGGCAATAGCGGAACAATAGCCATAAATTCTTTCCAGCATAAATAGACTTTTTATAGCTTTAACATGCAAAATACAAGCTAGAACTTGAGCTGAAACTATTACTTATGGTTGATAGTTTACATGCAATGAAAAGTAGGAAATTCAAAGTTAAGACTCCTAAAGTCACCCTAATTCAATTTTCTGGCTCATGTCAGTTAAAACTAACTATACAGAAATATGGCTTATATGGTGGTGGTGGTTGGGGGGCAGGAGAAACTACTATGTAGACTTTAAAATAAGCCTTGTAACAAACACTTCCACTGCCTAATAGAAAACATGATTTCTTAGACATATTCTAATTCACTATTCAAGGAAAAAGCTTCTTGAGAAAAAAAGATTCTCCAAATCAAAGATCAATAATTTTATTCTGTAAAGAAAGATAATTAAATTATTTAACTTAAAGTAGGCACAGTTCTAGGTGGGTTTATGGTCTGTACACACTTTGGCTTTAAGTATCGCTACATTACATAAGAATTTAGCTTCAACATATAGTGAGGCAAAATATAAGACAAAACAATTTCAATGTTTTTTCATAGGATTTATCTTTGAATTTCCTTTTCCCTGCATGCAAAGTTTTCCAGAGAAGCATTATCCACAGTTTGTACCTATTTTAGATTAAAATCAACAACAACAAAACATCAACGAAAAAATTGAACAATGAAACCAATGTTTTCTCATGTATATGGAGGTCACATTCAAATAAATACCTTATGTGGATTTGAATGTGCAGTTATTGAAATAAAAGGCAGGTGTGTTTATTTCAACTCATAGTTATCCAGATATATGCGTTCCCATGAATACTTATGTCTGGATAATAGCACACTGTGTGCAGTTAATTAGTAGAGAAAATGATGTATTATATACACGCAACATACTGTTTTCACACATAAATTCCTTCAGCATTTCTTCCCTTTTACAAACACATATAGTACTCAGAAATATTGCACCCATTAAGAATTCAAAAAGTTGGAAGAATTATGACAGACTCTTCAAGATAAAAAAGTGTCATAAAATTTTTGTATTAAAAAATTAAAAAGCAATTTGGTACCATGAGGTAATGCCTTTGAAAGGTTATAATTATCTGTAAATTATAATTCAAAGATAAGATTTTTTAATATAAAACTAATTTTATTAGCCATGAGTATAATATCCTAATGACAATGTTATCAGTTTCTCATGTGAATTTTAATAGTACAAAAGCAGTGCTAAAGCACTGAATTAAAAAATGTGTCTAAGAAGAACAGAATGTGAAAACATGAAATTTTCTTGTCAACGCAAATGTAAGCAGTTATTTCAGACTGCATTCTGGATACAAGGCTAGGAAATATAACATGGTCAAGATGGAAAGCCAAAGGATTTGTTTGGAATGAGGCTCTCAGCAATTGTCTGAGGGGGCAGCAACTGAAGAAATAGTAATGCTTGTTCCATCCTTTCCTCCATTAGTTTGACTAATCGAGAGTTGACTGTATGTTTTAATTCATCTACTTAGTAAAAACTGTCAGGTTTGATTTTTTCCAAAATTCCTCCACTTGAGAGAAAAACAATATTTCAGAAGTATTTGCAGTGCTTAATTTTAATCTAAGCTAGTCAAACCTCAAGGAATGTCAACTAATTATTTAATAGGGTCTTTATTAATGCTTACTTGTAAGTTAATATTTAAGAGATGCAAAACTAATTCTAATCAATTTTTAGAATTATACAAAATATTAAAAAAACTAAATGATCTATTAAATAGTACACAATTCCCTAATCATGATATATGTCTTTTTATATCATTTGATGCTCCTTAGTTACAAATAAGCATTGATATTTGCCTCATATAAGCATCCTAAAAATATGTTGTTGATAATTTCCTTTTTTAAGGAATAGATGTTTTAAGAATTTAATCTCTCACCTAACTTCGAGTCTCCCAAATCAGTCATATACAGAGACGTAAGCAAGAACACAAACAGCTTTAAACCCAATCCTGAAAATGAGGGACACAGCTTGACATAAGCCAACTCTGTTGGCTTTATGAGGAAAGGAGGCATCAGTTTTCAAGCCTGGGATTTCTCTGGAAAGGAAGATTACTTCAGAAGGGCTATCAAAGTGACGGGCCAAGGGGTGTGAAATAGGAAAAGGCATGAGATCAGATTATAATTTTCTTCAATAAGCAAGCTGCAACCATCCGAATTCCTATTTTGTTATGTAAGTGATGAACTACAAAAGAAAACATAGTATGAGACTGGTTGAATAACTACATTTGTTTAATAAGTGGCATAAGTTTTTTTTTTTAATTTTTAATATAGTTTTAGAAGAATGGTACAGAGAGATTACCAGACCACATAGCACGTTACTAATCAGGACTAGAGCTCTCAGCAGAGTAGGAGGATGCATGTGGCATCTCACAGACAAAGGAAATCATGAACATTAATATTAGTCCATACTAACATAGTTTCCAGAAAAAGGGAAGGCAGCAGCTCACTACTGTCCACATAATTCACTACAAAAGTGTCAGATTCTGGATATCACATTTTGTAGGGTATACTGACAAACTAGAATTTATCTGGATAAAGGAAATTAGGACCTGATAAGATTGTTGAAGGGTCTAGAATCCCTGTTAGATAAGGAAGAGTTGAAGGATGTACTGATACTAGGCCTAAAGAAGATACTTGAGAAGATTAAGATTTTAAGACATCCGAAAGGCTTTATCATAAGGAAAAAGAACAGACATTGTAGGTGCTTTTAGTGAAGATCTTAAGCTGATGAAAAGTAAAGAACTTCTTTCCAAAATAATGCACATACATATTTTTAAAATATACATTCAGTGCCTGAAGCCCATCTAAGGACTGTAGGTTAGGAATCCCTATTCTAGATGATGCAGGAGTATGGCTACTGAGTGTCTGTAATAGGGAGGGAGGTTAGTGCCATGTAAGGAAGGCCACACTTGGAATTACAGCTGAGTTGTTTAAGGCCAGTGGTTTGTCATTTGCTTGATTCAATTTTTTTTTTTTTTACATTTCCAAAATAAGCTTAAGCTTCAAATTATTACTACTTAGTTTAGTTTGATTGCTTAATCTATATACATTTTAACTCCATTATGCAAACTCTACACTGTTCCACTTGCAGAATTATCTGAATTGTTAGTTAGGGCGTAGCTACTCTTCTTTCACATGGCAATAATTCTATGACATTTTTGTCATATAACTTGAAGATAAATTATGGTGTCAGTCGTATAATGAATTGGCTCCATAGCATAAAGGGAAGTTTTGTCATCTAGAAGAAGACAATTGACCAAAATGGATTTTATTTAAAAAAAAAAAAAAAAAAAAAAAGTTTTATTTATTTATTTATTTAGTTTTTAAAAATTTTATTTATTTATTTATCTATCAGAGAGAGAGAGAGCACAAGCAGGGGGAGCAGCAGGCGGAGGGAGGAGCAGGCTCCCCACTGAGCAAGGAGCCCCATGTGGACTCGATCCTACTGGGATTATGACCCGAGCCAAAGGCAGACGCCTAATCGACTAAGCCACCCAGGCGTCCCTAAAAAAATATAGTTTTAAAGGAAAGTTACATTGGGATAAATGAAAGTCGTATTATGAAAATAGATTGGATATATACATTAAGATTCATATTTCTCTGGCAAATCGTAAAAGTAAGTAATATTCATATTACAAATCCTAAATTCCTTACTAACGTGTGAGAGAGAGAGAGAGCATGTGCCTGAGCAGGGGTGGGGCAGAGAGAAAATCTTAAGCATGCTACATGCTCAGTGCATACTAGGGACTTGATCTCACAACCCTGAGATCATGACCTGAGCTGAAATCAAGAGTCAGATGCTTAACCAACTGAGCCACCCATACGCCCAAGAAAGAGATATTCTTATAATCATAAATATTAATTTGGAAAAAAATCCAAAAATTTTAAATCCACTCTATGGAGTCTAAAGTCTAAAGACAAATGGGTTAGTCTTTCTAGCTGCTAATAGGATTGGTGCCCCAGTAATGTGATTTTTGAAAGAAGTATCCATTTAGCTTTAGATTTAAATATAAACATGAACACCCGAAGACTAGTTTGTAAAGTAGATATATGTATGTCTGTGCATATGTGTATATATATGTATAGACAGGTATGTATCTGCTTTAAAAGCATTTCTGAAACACTAAGCCAAAACAAATATATTAAAATTATCTACATCTTCACTTAAAATGTATTAAGCCAAGGGATATATGCAAGTTATTCAGTGACAGACACTGAGAAGTATGAAACATTTTTGCTCTAAGAAAATCTAAAGTTTATCTGGGGAGATGAGACAGGTACACAAATAACACATATGTGATGAATCAATGATACAAGGCAGTTAAATAGGGCCTAAATGAACAGGTATGAAAGACAAGTATTTCAGTAGTTCAGTGGAAGGAAAAATCACTGTGGGATAGGACATTTAGATAAGTTTTCCTGGAATATCTACTTTGAAGGAATAGTAGTGGTTTAAATAGCTCAGAATGAAGGGAACACTGGAGATGAATATTTTAGTCAATGTTGTATAATATGAGCAAAAGCATTATAAGATAAAAAATCAGGCAATTTTCAGGAAAATAGGGGAACAATCTTGGGTTTGAGAGTCAAGTCTGGAACTAGACTGTAGCAGAAATAACACTGAATTTTAAGGTAAGGAGTTTATCTTCTCCCTTATATGTAATTGGAAGCCCTATATGATGAAGCAATGGCCTGCAATATAAATTTGATGGTAATATAAAGAGAAATAATAAAAGAGAAATTAGACAGTAAGCTACTACAGTTGTCCAGGCTTAAAGTAACAGAAATGCAAAGGAAATAATCTATCCTAAAAACATATGAAAAAATCCACATATGCTACATATGTATATGAAAATACGAAGTGAGAGCCCATTTTACCATGCTGGCTATCAAGCCAAGGAATAATGAAACGTGAAAGATAAAGCTAACTGATGTTTCTGGCTTAGACGAAAAGGAAAATGACTGACGGGGGGAAAACTCAGCTTAAGAGGGTGTTGATTTAAAGAAAACAGTAATGAGTTTGGACTTCAAAATGTTACCTTCGGGTGATGATAGATAAAACTAGAAAGGCGAAATAGGCAGCTGACAATATAATAAGACATAAAGAAAAAAGGGCACGTTGAAGTTACAGACTAAGGCTACTGAATAAGAAGAATCAGTAAAGGAGTGGGCAGAGATGGAAGAAAGCAGAGACAGAATAATGTCCCAAAGGCTAAAAGTCTTTGAAATGTAAAGAAAAGGGTATACAATGCAATTACCTAGTATAGTTGAAAAAGCATTATTTTCAGAAGAGGGACCAAATCATGGTTCTGTGATTTTGTGAACATAATTTACTCACTCTCCAAACCTTAGTTTCTTAATCAGTAAAAATCTTAATTAAGTGGCTATTGTGAAGATATGAAAGTGTCTAGCATAGACCATGGCTAGTTTCCTTTTTCCTTTAGGTAGCTCAAGGAAATGAAAATGAGAAAGAAGGTAATGGATTTGGTGTCTGGGAGAAAAGAAAGTAGTGCCTTTCAAGGGGTCTCTTTCCACAGAGTGATGGGGGCTCAAGTCTAAGAAGAAAGCTAAGGAATGAGCTCAAGGTAAGGAAACTGACAGCCCAGTTGCTTGAAAAATTTATTAGCACAAAGGAGGGAAAAATATTAAAGAACATTAAAGGTCAAAAAGAGAAACAACTGTTTTTTCAAGACCATTTTGACCCATGCACGCCAGAAGATGCAAGAAAGAGAATCAAAAGGGAAAGGAAAAGATTGAGAAAGAAACAATAAGAGATAATGAGAGCAGCAAGGTAGAGAAAAGGGGAGCAAGGGAAAGATTGAAAATACAAGTGGAATCAAAACTCCTCACACTCTGGCCAGGTCCAAACCCTTCCCACTGTAGGCAAGGAGAAACCCTGCAGAGGACCGACGTGAGGGACAGAGCAGCCACACAGCGGCAGATCGCACTAGCACACACCAGAGACGCTTCCTGAAGCTCCAGGTCCTGGACGGTATATGACCTCTTCTTCATAAACCCATTACTCTCAGGAGCAGGAAACATAACTGGCCTTCCAAACACAAAGACAGAGATCTAGACAAAATGCTAAGATGGAAAAATTCATCCCAAAAGAAAAAACAAGAAACGGTCAAGGCCAGGGATCTAAGCAAATCAGGTAAGTAATATGCCTGATCCAGACTTTAAAGCAACAATCATAAGGATACTAGCTGGGCTTGAGAAAAGCATAGAAGACACCAAGGGAGTCTCTTACTGCAGGGATAAAAGAGCTTAAAACCAATCAGGCCAAAATGAAAAATGCAATAACTGAGGTTTGAAACTGACTGGATGCAATGACCACAAGGATGGAAGAAGCAGAGTAACCAATTAAGTGATATAGAAAATAGAATTATAGAAAGTAATGAAGCTGATCAAAAGAGGTAAGGAAAAATCTTGGATCATGAACATAGACTTAAGGAATTGGTAATGCTTTCTGAGACTGAAAGAGAGGATAGTAGATCTGGTTCAGAGATAGACATATTAAGAAACTGATTAAGGCAGAAAACAGAGCACATATTGGTTTTCTTCTTAGGGTGCATAAACCATCTAGAAAGAGTTGGAAAAGAGGTGAATTGGATCCCACGGTGAAGTGGTAAAGATTTCTATCAACAATGGGAACCTACTAGGAATAAATTCCTGTTCCCTGTTCTTAAATTTCACATTTGATACATTGGGAATCTACTAGGAATAAACAAAAGGAATGCCACGCAAGCAGGGAGAATCCAGGTGATATTAATGTAAATTCATCCCATCTCATTTTTTTAAGTTTTCTTTAAAAGAACAGATGTTTGCAGTAATTAAAAAAAATTAAAGAAGTTTTGTACAGTAGACTCCATAGAGTCTGTTATTAAAAACTTATGCAAATGATAGCCCCAAGATTTACAGAATCAAATTAAAGTGGTGAACTGTTTTGATGTAATTTGTTTAGGAGGCAAACAAATAATTCAAGAAATCATGAACAGATAGCTTATGCCGATATTTTTTTTAATATTTTATTTATTTATTTGACAGAGAGGAGAGAGGTCACAAGTAGGCAGAGAGGCAGGCAGAGAGAGAGAGGGAAGCAGGCTTCCTGCTGAGCAGAGAGCCCGATGCGGGGCTCGATCCCAGGACCCTGGGATCATGACCTGAGCTGAAGGCAGAGGCTTTAACCCACTGAGCTACCCAGGCGCTCCAGCTTACACCAATATTAAGAAGGAATTTAGAATGGAATATTACTCAGCCATCAAAAAATGGAATCTTACCATCTGCAATGACATAGATGGACCTGGAGGGTATTATGTTAAGTAAAATAAGTCATTTGGAGAAAGACAATTATAATGATTTCACTTATATGTGGGATTCAAGAAACAGAACAGAGGATTATAATGGAAGGGTGGGAAAAATAAAATAAGAAGAAATCAGAAAGGGACACAAACCATAAGAGACGCTTAACTATAGGAAACAAACTGAGGGCTGCTGCAGGGGAGCGGGTGCTGGATGACGGACATTAAGGAGGGCACGTGATATAAGCACTGGGTGTTATATAAAACTTATGAATCACTAAATTACCTCTGAAACTAATAATACACTATATGTTAATTAATCAAATTTAAACTTGAAAAATAAAAAGAAAAAATGTGTTAGGTGTTAGTCATCTATTTTATTATTCTAAGAATGGCTCATTTCACACAATTCATGTTTTAAGATATATCTATTTGTTTCATTTCTTCTATTACATCAATACCCACATTTTCTCTTCCCTTTTAATAAAGCCTTATTTTTTTAATTCAAATCATTATTATCCACAGTGTGGTTCAAAAGCAAAATCTACCATACATATGTTTGGGATCAGAAATTATATAGGTAACAGAGTGAATTCGAGAAAAAGAGGTATGCAAAACCAAATGAAAAAGAACCAACTGTTGTTGCAAACCTAAAATGGCCTTTAAAAATATATATGCTTAATTAAAAAAGAAAAACAATGCACAGAGCATTGGTACTGAAATTATTTGCTATTGGCACAGACAGTTGGCAGAAACATTATGTAGCAGTTTGTATCAATAACAAAAATCACTCTGAAAACAAAACTAGTGATACCCTTGTTTTCCTAAAGAACAGCATAATATATTTAGGAAAAAACTTGGCTTAACTAACTTTGTTCAAATTTGCCTTTGTATACAATGTAAAATCCAGAACCATGGTTACTATTTTTCAGGTAACAAACCTATCCTTAGAGCATTATGTAATAGAAAGCAAACTGGACACTACATTTTTTAAAGGATATCTGAAGACTTTTAAAATAACATTCCTTAAATTTTAACAATAAATATTTATAAAACAACATAGTGCAATCTAGATTTCTAACTTTTCTTTCAGTGAGAAGTGATATAATAATATTCAAATACGTATTGTAGCCACGGTGAAATGAACAATTGAAATGTCATCTTTTCACATTAAAAATAATGTAAAAATTAAGAGACACAAAAAATGTTATGGATATTTATTTTAGTAAAAAATAGCACATTAGAGAGAGGCAGCCCATAGGTCAAATGGAGCATTCCCATTGTCTTGTTTGAAAATAGCACTGATGGTGATATTATTTCTTCTTTTTTATAGTGCTTTCAGAATCACTTAAGCAAAATGCAAACTCCATTAATTTTTGTTCAGTTGGCAGTTCTCACTCTCCCTATTTAATCAGAGACTATGTATTCTATAGTTAAGGGAAAAAAACACATAGACCTTGAACAGGTGAAAACCATCTGGGGATATATGTATTGTGCAAGTAATAAATTAACACCTTGCTTTTTAGCTGCAGCAAAGTAAATGCAGAACTTACTTACTTACTTAATAAGCAAGTTAAGACTAAGTATGGAAGTTTTTGTTCTGTCATTTCATTTCATTCTACCCACAAACTTTTGCAGGGTTTTCATCTGTAAGTTTCCACACCACTTTCCTCTGTTGTAACACAGCATAGACTTTCAAAATGCTTAAATGCTAATTTAAGCTGTTCATACATAGTATAATTTTTATTCCTAACCTAGTCACTAGAGTCCAAGACTAAAGTAAAAACTATGTCAAGGTTTTTAAAGTTGTTCTATATGAAGAGACTCCGAGATTGACAAGAAAAGTTTTCCTCGTATTGAGGTGCCTACGGTAGGCTATTTATTCAATGGAAGCCTCTGTGTGACTTAGTTATAATTAAGAGGAAAGGACGTCATGACAATTGGGACAGAAATGTGAAGATGATTTTGGTGTCAGTTTGAAATCTGAACCGCAGATTCCAGTCTTGTCTGTTCCCTAGGAAGAACAGAGAGCACACACCGTCCATGCTTATCTGGGGGAAGTGACAGTTGTGAAGAGACAGTGCTGATACACTGCAGCCATTTCTTTTTTTTTTTTTTAATTAATAGATTTTATTTGTTAGAGCAGTTTCAGTTTTGCAGAGTGAACAAAAGTATAGACAGTTCTCATCTTGGCTCCACCCCTCAATTTGCCCACCCCATCCAGTTTCCCCTATTATAAACGTCTTGCATTGGCACACTGGTCAGCCAATTCCTTCTTATACCATTACTGAAAGTGGTCAGAATGAAACATTCTGGAGGATAATGAAGAATCGTACTGTTCAGTTTTTAGTATGAAATATGCAATGAAATCAGTTTATTTACAGACCTTGTTTGAAGTGGCAAGGATTTCAGCTTTCTAAAACAATTTATGGAGGTATTTTCCATACATCAGAGTGTACAATGTTGATGAATGGCTAAGAATAGTCACACACACCCTAAATTATTTCTAGCCAGAAGATGTCAATGGGAAATCTCACACAAAGGAGGGATAGTTCAAAGAAAATCTAAAGAAAAATGGAAAATCTTTCTAATGGAGTCCAGGGGAAATGCAGAAATGTAAGACAGATCATTGTGCTTCTTTTTTCATAGGCGAAAAAGCAATGACATCAGACAAAAGTCACATAAAGGTCATTATCTAGGTTTTAAATAACAAATAAAAGTTAGTTCCTATTAATTAGTTTTAACAGACTCAAACAGAAAAAGAGTCACACTCTGAGTTCTAATAGTCCCCAAAAGTGTCACTCTGCTGACTGGGATAGATCAATAAAATGAAGAACATGAAAGGTAATTCTTAAGGATAAAGTGCTACTACTAATATTATTGACAAGTTGCTGGTAGCTAAAGTAAACTTCTTGGAAAGGCCCCTTCTTCTCTAAACTGTCTGTAAATTAGAAAAAGAAAGCATTCTAGTCAAAATCTGGAAATACAACTCTATTAGGTTAAGGTACAATTAATAATGCAAACTAATGAGAAAGTGACACATTTGAATACAATATTGGCTAATTTAGAATTCCTGCTTTATAAAAATCACATGCAAATAGATTTAAATGACCAACTTGACTTTGATAAAAATTTTCTCATATTACCTAGATTCTAATTTGTACATTTATAAATATAGTTTAACAGCTCTGAAACAATTTTGAAATAAACAACACTAAGGAAAACTCCAAATCTTAATGGAAGACAAACAGAGAAGCAAGCTGAGATTTAAATAGTAATTTCACTGCCAGCCTATGTATATACTTCTTCATGTAATTACAGTATCTGTTCATCCTACCACCATATCCAGCCACGACGCAGGTTTTAATTTGAACATAATTTTGGACACCTAATTACTGTTTAAGTTCTTAAAAAGAATAAACTAAGCATCACCACTGCAAAAGAGTGTTCATCACATGCTAGAAAATGAAATTAAATCAGAGGGCATCATCATTTAAAGCTAACAGATGTTGGTGTGACTGATACATACATTATGAAGGAACATTACTCAGATGTCAAACATTTATCTACTAGAGTCCAAAAGTTCCAAGAGAGGATGAACCCCAAGGCCTACAGCAGTGCTTGGCTCTTGATAGTCTAAGTTGTCATAGTTGTACCTGTAGTATAAATATAAAGCTACATTTTGGGGAGCACTTAGAGGCACTAAGCATTTAGCATACACTATTTAATATTCACAGTAACATCCTGTATATCACAAATATTATTGCCCTCATTTTATAGACAGGGAAACTGAAGCCCAGAGGTTAAATAATTTGCAAGGTCTAAGTCATATAATTAGTAAGTGGAGAGATATTTAATAAATATTTGCTGAATGAATGTTTGAATCTGTACAAAGCCTCCAGGTGGCTTTCAAGAAAAGCTATCGACTTTTAAGGATTATATAATTAAACTAAGGGGTTAAAAAAGAACAGAACTTAACCACAACAAAAACCTGTGAGTTGGATCAAAACTCCAGCATACTTTGAAATGCCTCAAATTGTAAACTCTCAAAACTTGGAGTCACCAGTACAAATAATAAAAAGCAACAGGTCACTCTGATGCTATCTCTTTACTTGCTAATGGCCAAAAGTGGTTCATAAAGATCTTAACATTTTTATTATAAAGAAGGCATCTTCAAAATATTTATGACATGAAAGAAAACGTTATGTAATATTAGGAATAAATGTATACTACA
Organism: Potos flavus; assembly: GCA_028534135.1. Classification (NCBI taxonomy): domain Eukaryota; kingdom Metazoa; phylum Chordata; class Mammalia; order Carnivora; family Procyonidae; genus Potos; species Potos flavus. The sequence goes on from CM052899.1 coordinate 43,597,243, forward strand.
GTTAGTTGGTAATAAATTTGCATTAATGTAGTTTTTCCTTCATACTTCCACATTTCAAAGCTGCAGTTAGGGGGGCCTGGGTGGCTCAGTCATTAACCTTCTGCCTTTGGCTCAGGTCATGATCCCAGGGTCCTGGGATCGAGCCCCGCATTGGGCTCCCTGCTCAGCGGGAAGCCTGCTTCTCCCTCTCCCACTCTCCCTTGCGTGTGTTCCCTCTCTCACCATCTCTCTCTCTCACTCTCTCTCTGTCAAATAAATAAATAAATAAAATCTTAAAGAAAAAGCTGCATTTATTTTAATGGATGCTGTACAACTGATGACATTCGAGAACTGAGGAAATATTTTTTTTTAGATTTCTGATAAAGAATTAATCTTTTAGAGTGACATTTACTGTGATATCGGTATTCACAATTGCTACACTCAGAAAAGATATGTAGGAGAGAAAACTACTTTGGACATTAAAATTGAGAACTTAGGTCTAGAAAGTGCTGTCAAGTTTTACTGAAACTGTAGTCACAGCAGATAACAAAGAACATGGACGTATCAAGATGGTCAGGATATGGTAAGGAAATAAAAGGTAAACAGATTTTTCTTTGAAATGTACTTAAAATATTAACACAATATTGTAAACTCACCAGGTATAGTCATCTAAATTGGCAACAAAAGTAAAATTCAAGCAAAGAAAAAGTCTTGCTCATTTCAGCACTGCACATTTTAAAATTTGTAGCATGGGTGCTGTGGTGCTAAAATATTCTAACTTTATTCTTTCTTCTAGTTGAAAGTCCTAGATTAATACATTGTCTACTAATTTCTGTTTATATTTACCCTAGATAATTCACACTAATTGAGATAACAGTATCTCCCATGACATACTAGGGAAAACAAAAGTAAAATGCATCAGGTGGTTTGACTGATGAATAAGCTATGGAATATTCTAGGTCTGAATCTCTTTTTCAATTATATTAAGACAAAAGAGGGCCTGGCAAATTTGTTTCCCTTTGAAGCTTCTAAAAGGTTTACCTTGAGTCCACATACTTCTGTGGAGTCGTTGTATACCACATACTGGAATGATTCGGTGACAAGGGAAGAGGAGGGTAGTCAAGATCTATTATGATCAGGGCAGTGTATAAAATAAAGTTGACCTGAAAGATACAGGATAAAGTTACCTACTTAAACATAAAATTAACACATGACGGATCAGATTAAAAAGAGATAAGATATATCCATCCATACACACCCATACACATGCCACATTGCCCACAAAAAAGTGAATGGGCTCCAGTTTAGTATGACCTGACTAGTCGTAACCAGACTGAAAATATTAAATTATGTAGCCAGAGGATAATACTCAGTGTCTGAGAGGCATAGTTTTTCACTTTGACTCTAATACAAATCAAGGGAAAGGGGTTTTGGCAATTAACTTGAGTATTTTAGCTTTTTTGGGTAAATAATTCCAATAGAGGAGAAAGATTTTTAAGCTATATACGGTGACGGACTCCTCTCAGTGTCAACTAGCTCCTTTGCTCTGACTAGATTCTCATCAGCAAATTGGGGATAAAATTAATTTGCTAGCGAAAATTAGCACTGTTTATTCTTATAAAAATAATTTGTATTCAGGATTATGTATCAAATTCTTAATGAGTCTGTGTAATAACGATGATGGTGATCATGATGCATTAGAATGCTCTTGATTGCAAACAACAGGAGCCCCTATTCAAAAAAGTAAAGGGATTTATTTTCTTATACAACAAGAAATTTCAAAGTATTTTGGCTCCAGGGTTGTTAAGCTCATGGACCCAATTCTTTCTTCCTAATGTTCTATTTGCCTGTGTTAATAGCGCTCATGGCTGCAAAATGGCTGCATCTGTTCCTATCATTATATGTTCATACATTAGTCCCAGAAGTATACACATGTACAGGTGTGTACACATACACATAGATATGGTATTATCTTCTTCTGTCTCTTTATGAAACTTAAAATTTTTCTCTGCACATGTTTCTTCCAGTCTTACAGGTCAGAACTAGATTGCATGGATGTCAAGCCAAGAGGAATAATATTACCATGATTTACTTGGAATACTCTGTGTCCAACTCCTGAGGCTGGGAACGGAGCTATCCTTTCAGCTGGCTGAAGTTCTTTATCTAGTGAGTAGTCTAAGTGATGTGATTTAAACCCTGCCCATACAGGGCTATGTGATTTTTTTTTTTTTTAATTCCTTTTATGATAGGATATAGTAGTATTAAAAGGACCTCGAAGACATCGCCTGAGTTCCACTTCTATCCTTCTGTTTTCCCCACTTTGTGGGAAAAATTATTTTCCACTGATAACTAGGTTTCATTACTTCAACCACAGCATAATTACTGACTCTCATCATTTTTTTTTTTTTTTTTTTGGTCATTTTTGATCAGTGGCAGGAGGACGTATAATCGCAAGTAGGTAGTCTCAGCAACCAATTTGAATTGTTGTGCCACTTATCAATACTCCTCCTTTGGGTACTAAGGCTTCTAAACCAGTAGAGCCCAGAAATAAGAGAAGCAGAAAACAAATTCTGTAAGTGGCCCGCTAGTGAAATTTGTGTTGCAGATGCTTGGGCCTGCCTCAAAGCCATTTCACTCTTTTCATTGCTTCTAGCATCATAGCCACAGTTGCTAAATCATGGTAACTCTAAGCCAATCAGTAATCCCGTCAATTCTGTTCTCAATAGGTCTAGGAATGTTCACGTGATTTAGTATGCCCATTAGAAATCAGCAGAAGTACACTGAAGGCTCCTGAAAAGATATTTTTCTTCCTAATAAGCATAAGGAATTTGAGGAGAGTTTCTTTGTTTTGCCCACATCTTTGTGATGAGGATACTTTCATACGAGGATGTGATATTTTGAGTGGTGATGGCCAACTTATTATCAAAAGAAGGCAGAAGTCAACACACCTTGAAAGTCTGTGATGAGATCAGTGTATCACTGAAATAACTCTGGGATACCCACCTCTGGGGCTCTTTGGAGGTAAATATATATCGTTAAGCCACTATTAAACTGTCTGTTCGTTCCAGCCAAAACACCCTATGTGATACATACAGGAGAAAGTGGGCAGTACATTTGCCAAACTTAAAAGTATCCTAGTGGCCTATCAGCCTTCACTGAAAAATGTGTTGCAAGAGATAGAGTAAGTATCGAGAATGAGATATCAAGGATGCAATGATAAATGATCTATATAAATTATTTGATATGAATGCTTGTATCAATGTCTAAAGTTACTTATTTGAATTCAATATTTCTATCAGGTTTATTGTCCTACCCTTATTTTATAAAGTAACATTTTCCTTAACATATGAGATGACAATCAAAATACAGAGCATGGATAAATCTCTGTCTTTCAAGGCACAACTCTCAGTTTTCATTTTTTTTATAATACTATCAGACAAAAGGAGAGAGAACAAATGTAAATTCATAGACTTTCAAAAGAAAAAAGATGACTGGTAAAATAGACATCAGATAACTGTCAGTGAACAAGAGGGTATTCAAGCTAGGTGTCTATCCATTTAGGAACACATATTTATTTACGCATAGTAAGATACAGATAATCCACACTAGCATATCACAGAATGTGTCCCCTGGAATGTTACCAAAGGAAAAAAAAAAGAAAAAGACACTGTCAAATAAATTTAACACTACATCAAATAAATTTGAATAATACTACGTACAACACATACAACGTGCACCAATGTATTAAAGACTTGGAATAGTTATTCGTTAAATAAGCCAACTAATCATAACCTATCATGGTCAAATTTATTAGACTTGGGAACTGCTTTGACTATGTTCTTTATCCTGTGGAATAATTATTCCAAAGAATACATTTGGAAAATGCTTATCTGTACATTCTGATGATACCAATTGGGGTTTTCAATCTCTAGGAATAAAAAGTTATTTTTCATCACTGTTGCTATGCTATCAAGTAATGGTAATGAACATTTTGCTGCTGCATACTGGAGCAAAAAGTCAGTAAGATTTAATATCCGAGTATAAACTCCTGAGTTCCTTTTCAAAATGGAGAACTACAAATTTCCCATTTATATTTTAGCTGGTCCAACAACAAAAAGAATACATTACCATGAAAATAAATTGCATATGCATTTCCATCTAAAATGTATACACAGGTCCAATTTAAAATATTTCTCGTAACAGATTCTATCCCAGATCAATCTAATAATTATGCATAAAATTGTATGCATGCATGTGGGTCTTCCTCTCTGAAGGCAAGAGAACTGTGCTTATATAGTTAAAAGACTGCTTCTACCTGGTCCCAATGGGAATAATATATTTTTTTAAAGATTTACTTATTTATTTGAGAGAGGGAGAGAGCACGAGAGCGTGGTAGGGGGCGGCAGGGGAAGACTCTCCAGCAGACTCCCGCTGAGAGGCTCGATCCAACAGAACCTGAGATCATGACCTGAGCTGTAACCAATAGTCTGATGCTCAACTGACTGAGCCACCCAGGTCTCCCGGGAATATTATTTAAAAAATTTTTAAAACACATGTACACAAACAAAAGTAAAACCTATAACGTATTGAAATTAAACCATGTTTGCTCCCCAATTTTTCAGACTCCAAATTTAAAAATAACTAGGTCAAGAAAATGTTTTATACCAAATGGAGCTCAAGGAATATAGCTAGTCGGTTGAGAAGATAAATTATTTTATTATAATACTGCTAGCAGAATAAAACCAACACACGTAACTTGTACATGCAGGGGAAATACAGCCTAATGTAAACAGATGGTTTTTAGCACATTCCTTTACTAGAATGTGGTCACCTGCCACAAAGTACACAAGCTCATGCACAAGATCAAGACTTTACATACAGCTGAGATCACAAGGTCATGCAGATAACAACAGCGTGCTAGATAATCGTACCACAAACTGTGCGGATGTTCTCCCCCACCCCATGAGCCACTGCCAGCAGTTGCTGTGGAGTTTGGTTACCCATATCCGTGACATGAACGATGTCCTTTGGAGAATCTTGTTCCCTGTGGCTGTAAGTATTCTTATTTTTATAATACTTTAATGATGCTTGCTATCAAAATGATAAGTACAAAACTAGAAATTATGGAAAAGTAGACTTTTTATAATACTGAACAATTATACACATCTTACCTCCAGTACTTACAATAAACAACACTTATATTTACACATATCATCAAAACTAATTTACTTCTCAGGCTTAAATGAACCCAAAATAACACATCTGAAGATAATGCTCTAATTGGGGGGGAAAAATATCAACCTCCAAAAAGTACTTCCTGATTTCTAGCACTCAAAAAACTTGGCAAGAGTCATTCTAAGACCTGGCTAAAGTATGACTCATACGGATAAGTTCTATATAAAAACATCTATTAGGATAACTCTTTCAATTACATTATTTTAATTCTGAAGGTTTGACTTGGATAAACAACCAAGTTGATATTATTTATGTTAGTCAATGAAATAAAGTATAGAATATAGTTGTTAAAATACTTCCCCTCATTTCTCTGCATCTACAAGTGTATTTATCTCAATGTCCTTCTTTGCCTATTTATAACCTAGATGCATTCTGCTAAAGATAGGATTCTATTTTGTTATCAGGTAACACCTGCTAAGCTACTGATGTTCATAAAAGTATAGAATCAGAATTCTGGAACCACAAGTCACTCTGAAAGGTTCAGCTCTATGCCTCTTGAGAGCACTATGTGCCCTTACAGAATAGTGAATTCAACACTTCTGGAATGCTCCAGGATATCTTTAAGTCAAGCAAGGGAGTGAAGAAAAAGAAAATACAGCCAACTCTCAATAACAATGGAAGGTAGGATGGTTAAGTAAAATCTGAAGATCTAAAAATCTTATTTTAATTAATAACTTCAATCCCCTCTCTTAGCAAACATTCGACTTAAAATTTTTTTTTTAAAGTTTTGTTAGATAAAAAGAGGTCTTTTAATTTTACCTTTCTTCTCTGCCCATTCCTCCAAACACAGTAGAGGAGGTGTAACAAGAATTCTATAATCTGATATGTGTAGCTGCAAAGATGGAAACATATTTTGACAACTAGCTTTTCCAATTTAGAGATTTAAAACTATCCATATCATATCCTAGTAAATGAGGGCCTATCTATGGTTTCATCTTTGCATAAAAATGATGGCTTTATAATTTGTTTTAAAAATTGGTACTCCTTTAGCAAGGAATGACTACTTACCATAATCAATGTCAGCAGTTACATCCAACTTTTCTGACTTTGTAAATCTACCACTCAGTACTTACCAAGTTATACTTTCCTTAGAATGTAACATTTGCTAGTGATATGAATTAAAAATGACAGTTTTACTCATTATCAGTATAATTCATGACAGGAACCAGAATGCCTTAATAAATTGGGCATAATAAGACTGGGGCTTGCAACAGCTGCCTTTCCTTACATATCTAAAGTAAAATACTGTACTATTCTGCCAAGTATCTCCAGTAATCATCATTTGACTAACTTAAGAGACTAATACAATATATGTATCTTATCATAAAGTTCGTCATATGAACTGTTTTAATTAGCTGCAAGTAATGTCAAATTCTAATGAACAGAATAACGAAGTCTTTGAAACCATGCCATTCTTCAAACATGTAAGTGTAGAAGAATATCTTGTATGGAGTAGCTATGCCATAGTGCGAGATCAAAAAGTGACATGCTTACTGCTGTTATATATTTAGAAGGAACAGAACTTGGATTTGACCAAAAATAAAGTAAAAACAAGTGTCTTTTATAAATGCAGCAGAAAAAATTTACAATCAAGGTATAAGTTACAAAACCTGAATTTATGACAGTTTATCTATTCATTTGCCTTCTAAATTATGTATCAGTCCTCTATTCAATCTGAACATCAAAACTCTTAAACAGTAGTGAGAGAAAAGATTTTTTAATTTAAATATTTATACCAGGCTCTACAAGATATATATTTTGTTGTTTTTGTGGGGCTAAGCCTTAACTGATAATGGATGGTGTTTCAGTAAAGCTTTGCAATGGTGTTATATTTTTTATTTATATTCAAGGAAAAGTTAAGAAATGGTATGTAAAGTAAAAATCAATTTTTAAAATATCATTTGTATTATATGTATATTTATAAAATCAGTATTTGTTTAATATTCAAATATTTTACATGGGGGAAATAGGTTTTTAATTAATAATATAGCAAAAGTTAAGATGTTTTCAAAAAATATTTGACTGCATAATTTAAATAGTCCTTAATACCTCTACAACAAATGAAAAAAAGTTGGTTTTTGAAAATTAAATGAAAATAACTGCCAGTTAAATTTTTCCACAGAAAAGAATTCCCCTAGAAGTAGTAGTTCTGAGTGCTGTATAATTTCTGTTAGATTTCTAAGAATAAGCCTAGTAGACATTTAAACATTTCTGAGGAAAAAAAAAAAACAATATTTCCGAGAATCTGTACCTTTTCAGGATATATAGTAAAACAAGGGGGAAAAAATCAGTGAAAGTACAATCTTCATATTTTGATAAAATTATTCAATTATATGACAATCTATAAGCAGTTTTTATGGCAACATGCACTGTTAAAGGCGTTAAGAAGACAACATTTTGATGTGTCACAAATGAACAATGTCCTTTGTGATTGTCTCTGATAAAAGTAGCCTCGTTACTAAATAGAAAAATAAAACAGGAAGAAAATGCTGCAGATAAAATCTGATGAACATATTCTGTGCTCTTCACATATAATGCAGTCATATTTTAATCAGGTCCAGTAAAGGACTGCATATATGTCATGGAAGCTGCCACACAACATGAGCAGGTAGAAAGATTTAAAATGTGAGTTGGTAAGGTAAAGAGAAATGACTATGTTACATAGCATTAACTTTACTTAGTGGGCTTCTTAGTGATTTCCTCATTGAACAGGAATATTCAATGACTTGTTACTTTACTTGCAAGTTTATTATACTGGAAAGCTGCAGTAAGATAGTAATAAAGTTCAACTATTACAAATATTCGAGTTCTTCACTTACCTCCTCTGGGTTAGCATTAAAGGTTAGGCTGCCTTCATCCAGCTGCATATACAATTTTCTGAAAGAAAATCCTAGAGGTGGGTTCTTATTATATATGGAACAGTGACCCCAAGTGGATTTACACAACCTATAAAAGATAAAATCAGACAAGAAAACATTACTATATTTAATTTCCTAAGTTAAACATGTATACACATGATAAAATAGTAACATGAAATTTATAGCTCTAAAGTTGAAAATGTTTAGTTCTGTACTTGTTTTTTCTTTGTTTACTAGAGTATGATCGACAAATGCCTTCAATTTAGCAATTCTGATAGTACTTAATAAACATGAGTTAAAGATTAATAATATTCATGAGTACTATTGGAAGTTAAATAGAAACTTTTACTAATAATAGCAATGATAGCTATTTACTTAAAACATTTACCCAGTGCTTACCAGATGTTAGGCACTATTTAAAACATCATACTAGTATTAACTTGCTTAATCTTTACAACAATGCTATGATGTTGGTGCTAAAGATAAAGAAACACAGACACAATAAAAGATAAAAAAGTTAACTTGAACCCAAGGAGTCTTACTCCAAAGCCAGAAATCTTAACCAAGAAGCTAAACAGGATTGAGTAACTATGATCTATTACAAAGTAAAGTTGAATGGGGGTAAAGAGTGTTACGTGAGGGGAGAACTTTGTTGTTGTTGTTTTTTAACAATATATATACTTATAACAGGCAAAATAAACATAGAAATCACAATGCTATTAACTTAAGTACATACGTCAAAAGCTGGGTATGACATTAAGTGTAGCTGCTTTTAAGATGCTGCTTCAGAACACTGTTTTGTTTGTTTTTTACCATCACAGTGATACATGATTGTTTAAAAATTCTATGAAACCTAAAATGCTAATAGTTTATAGCAAAACATACTATTTTTGCAGTTTGTGATAGTTGTGCCCAACTCTATACAAAGGCATTAGCCACTAGTTATTACTTGAAAGCGAAAGTGTTATCTCATTTTATCTTATTACAATGCCTAGAAATTCTGGATCATTAAACTATACATCATTAAATATTAAAAGTGCATTACTCTAGAGACACAGAGAATACTGGTATTATATTTTAGTACACTTTTAATGACTCTATCTCAAAATTATAGGATTTTTGTGTGTTCAAAAACACCTACTTGTAGTTACAGATATTAAAATAGTTCCATTTTCTGATAATCATTATTGATTTTTGACTCAAATTTCATGTCACACACATACAATGTGTAGGGTAACAAGAAAAAGTTACTGTCTCAGCCTATAACATCAAAAATTGTGAGCATAGTGGGTAAAACATATAATTTAATGAGAATATCTTCTTAATAGTTATTTATATCCTTGCATTATTTTTACCAACCAAATGAAATCCCTGATTCTAAAATAGTGAGTTTAGGAGCTTGTTTAGAAAATTATCAGTATTTTAGCAGAACCTTTAGTCCTATAGCTTTTGACTTTTATTACTGAGCAATGTGAAAATAACAGAACCTCTCAACATTAATAAGTATTTGACACATCTAAAATTAAAATAAAAAGTAAGCTGGCCTTCAATTTAAAATAGAAGCACTTTATCACTAAGAAAAAAACAAATGTCATAAAAATTGGCATAACTATGTGGTAAAAATAAAGGAAGCATTTCTTTCAGAAATGAACACCCAGATTTAAATCCCAGGTAAAGAGGACATTCTGATTGAGTTCAGATAAGCCTAGAAATAAACTTTTTTCTTCAGAGTTCAAATACAGGATTACAAATTAAGTTTTCTGTAAATACTAAAATGCAGAAATTTTAAATAATTAATGAGCCAGTTTTAAAGTATTTTTATTTCTTCCCTTGCCAGTTAAGAAATTAATAACCATAAACACTACTAATAGAATTTCCTCTCACTTTCACAATACCTTCACTATAACAAGACAATGAGAGAGTAACAGGATGACACGATTTTTATCTATATAGAGGTTGAGAAATTAACTATATAATTAATACTGTAATTTTGTAGCATCAGAAAGCCTGAGTTAGAAATGTCATTGTTGGTAATACATTTTTACTAAAGTTTGGTTATTTGGATAATTTATTAATTCTCTCAATTAGATTTTCATTTAGAAATTATTTAGTCACAAAAAGACCTTTGTTTTTAGACATGTTTTAAATAATCAGAAATAATGAGATTTCAATAAACCTTAGACTCCAGAAAGTTCAAGATCCAAAGATTCCTCTAAGTTTGGTAACATATTTAGAATATGATGCTATTTAAGGAGTAACTGAAGTTATACATAAAATAGATCCTATTTCAAACATTCTTAAATTTATAGGTTAAATTTAAACTGATATAATCGCTGCTATAATTTCTATAGTCCACTTTCACTTCAGCAAGTAAATTATCTCCTTGCATTCTACTATTTTTCCTACTTCATTGATGAAATGTTGGTTAGAAAAAATAAAAACTAGATGAAATATTCACCACGGTTTATATTAACAAGCACCTCTGTGATAGAAAGAAGTATATAAATTAGTAAACACACAATCTTCATATGGGAAGCACAAACTATACCAGGGTGTGAACACTTTAAGTTTTGGATGATAAATTCTCACTTAACTTGTATGTTTTTTTACGTATTTTATTATTTTTTTAAGTAATCTCTACATCCAATGTGGGCTAGAACTTACAGCCCTGAGATCAAGAGTTAGTTGCATGCTCTACTGACTGAGACAGACAGGCACCCCAACAACTTGTATTTTTAGAATAAACTGACATCTCTTCACTTGTAAATTCTCTTCTAACTGTAGAGTCATTTTCCTTTAGAGGTCATTTTCTTTTATACTGTCCTTCTTTTCCCAATATCAAATTTGACTGTAATGATGGCTCATTATCTTTCCGGTTTTTAATAAAGAGCAAGTCAAAATACAAACCAAGGTTAAAAAGAAATAGATCAGTATACATGTATGTGTGTGTGTGTGTATATATATATAATAAAAATATATATATAATAAAATATATATATGTATGTGTATATATATTATATATAATAAAAATAACATTGAAATGGATTGTGTTTAGAGATATCTGAATCAAACATGTTAGGTTGAACTTACCCTTGCCAGAGAAGTTCATCATTCGCAAGGTCCTGCCAAACACATGAAGCTAAGCAGAGGTCAGTTGCGTTCAGGTAGGACAAGATGGTAAAGCTTAGCTCAGGGGGCAACATTTCCAAATTAATGAATCCTTCCTGTTCTTTAGATTTCCGTGCCTTCAAAAGATGATATATATCAATGCCTCCTTGGACTTGTTTACGATGACTGGTGTTAGAAATGTTGTTGGCAGCCATCCTCCTGCTCTGCTCTCTGCTGAGGTAGCCTTGCTCACTATAACCTTCTTGCTGTAGCTGCTGGTTTCTGGCCACTCTCCACAGCCCCTGACCCATCTGCAAGCCTGGGAGAAAGCCAGAATGTAGTACTGTTAATTGTGACACGAAGCATTAATTTACCAGAATTAACGTTCCTCATTAAAGCACATTAAAAGGAGTGGTATATTACAAAGAATAGCTGGAACATCCTAAGTAGGAAACTTGGACAGAGAAAGTTGCAGAAATATTTGATTTGATCATCACTTTTATCCCAGTTTGCTAACTACTTTTAAAGTCCACAGGTGACATAATCATTTTTCACATGGTAAGATTTAAAAGTTACTGATGTCCTAAAGACTCTTACAAATTATAATTATGTGGACTTATGGGCCAGTATTAAATACAGCTCTGATCAGAGCACAGGACTTTAGTTAAAAGGCCTCTAGACCCTGCTTTTTATCACAACTCAGGCTAAGCTAAGCTAGCCCCTTTTAAACAAACTCCCAGATGCATAACAGCTGTGAAACAGGCTTTTCCTTTAATTCTTGCCAGTCTACACTTAAGTTGTAGACTGTAATAAAATGTAACATAGGCCCTGAAGTCTAATTCAGAAACCTTATAAATTAGACACCTAGAACTCCATGATAAATAGCTTAGTAATGACTATTTGGTTTTGTTGTTGCTTTAAATAAAAATCATAATTTAGTCTAATTTTCCAGTTCTTCTCCATATAGCCCTGTAGATTCCTCAGAGGTATCTGGGAAAAGGTAGAAGAGAGTGTACTCCAGCCTCCTCTACCTTCATTTGATCTCCAACCAGAGCGGCTCTACATTTATCTGTTAAGAAATGTTGGACTGCCTTGTATACAAATGTTAGGAAACTATTGGCCTAGACTTCCTATTTGATCTTGGCTTTAAAATAAGTAACTTTTCCTAGGCAAATAAACTCAGAGAGAAACATAAAATCAGGAAGAGCTTTTAATTAATATAGATAGTTCCATGATCTCTTTTCCGAACAAAATATTCTTGTTTCATAAATCTGAGTTGACTACTAATATGTGTGTGCGTGTAATCTAAAAATTGGGAGGGGGGCTGATTTTCATATAAAATCATTAAAATAAATTTCATAGCATGGCCTATCTATAAAATAGTTTTAATTAGCTGTTTATAATGAGAACTAACAAAAAAAGAAAAAAAAAAACACCCAGGGGTGACTAGAAATTTTAAAAATTAGGAATTTCAAAGAGTGTCAAAGATATTATTTTTTCAGTATATAAAAAGGCATGCTCCACATGTGTATTTACTGAGTTATTGGCTATTATTTGGATAATGACTACTGTAATGGGTTACTTGTTGATCAGAACAGAAAAACAGTCTAGGATAATTTTTCACTCTTCTTTACAGTGAACTGCTTGGAATCCTAAGGTATAAAGGGATGGGTTCAAAGAGAAGGAACATATTAATAGTTTTTAAATGTGGGGAAATTTATTTTTATAAAGAAACCATAAAAAATAATCTTTTATCCCTAAAATACATACCACAATAATGGTAGCAGTTCTTAAATTAGTGATTAGGCTATAATAGTTAAATTTGTATTTTTAATATAGGATATTAAAAGATTGAAAAGACAAGCCACAGAGCCAGAGAAAATATCTGCAAAACACTTATCTGACAAAGGACTGGTATCTAAAAATTTACAAAGAACTCTTAAAAGTCAACAATAAGAAAACAACCCACTTAAAAATTTGCAGAAGATCAACAGATGTTTCACCAAAAAAGACATACAGGTAGTAAATAAGCATATGAAAACACACTCCACATCATGTGTTATTCTACAATCTCATATCAAAACAATGAGATAATAAATACTACACATATATTAGAATGCCTGAAATCCAAAACACTGACAATACCAAATGCAGGCAAAGGTGTGAGAATGCAAAATGGTACACTCACTTTGGAAAACAGTTTGGCAGTTTCTTTTACCATATGATCCAGCATTTGTGATCCTTGGTATTTACCCGAATAAGTTGAAAATTTTGACCACATAAAAATCTGTACACAAATGTTTGTAACATCTTTAGTCTAATTACCAAAACTTGTAAGCAACCAAGATTTCCTTCAATAGGTCAATTGATAAACTGGTACATCCATACAATGAAATACTTAGAATTAAAAGAAATGAGCTATGAAGCCATGAAAAGACATGGAGGAAACTTAAATGCATATTGCTAAGAGAAAGAAAATGATCTGGAAAGACTACATAATGTATGATTCAATTATTTGACATTCTGGATTGAAAAGGCAAACTACAGAGAAAGTAAAAATGATTAACAGAAAAAAATAAAGAATAACAACAAAAATTTGTAAGGAATTTTAAGTTTGCTAAATGTTTAAACAATATCATGTCATATTACAACATAAGTATAATTTAATTGACACAAATTTAACATCTTAAGATTCAAAATCATAAAGAAAGGTATGTTATTTCCATCACGGATATTTCCCTGTTTATCATACAAAGAAAACATCTAGAATCACGTTGCTTGCTAAGGTCATTTAGCATATCTTGTCCTTTTTTTCTGATGATTACACTTATTATTCTCTTTTGTTTTTGTATCACTGAAGGTAAATAATACAACATGGTAACTATAATGTTTGAAGTCTCAAGATTTAAAGCATTTAATATCAATTTCTGTGTATTTCCCCTGCAGCATCTTTCTGGTTAAGCAGCTGTTAAGCAGCTGTTGTTATTCTCAGGGATGTTGCTAGGGAACACAGAATCAGGGTGATTTCCCTAGGCTCTGGACTTTAATGGGGATCACTTAAGTTGAGCACTGGATAATGTGATTCAGAAAGCATCCGGCAGGTAGAAAGAGGTAAAGCTAGCAGCTGGCTCTTGGAGGGAAAAAAAACCAACAACTTGATGGGGAGGGTGGAAGTTTGAAGTTCATGTACATATAATTCAGACAAAGGAAGCTGCATTTTTCTATTTTCCTACTGATGAGTAACACCACAAATTGCCCTTTTGGAATATCCCTTTCCCTTTAAAGCAGTTCTTCATACTGGGCAAAAACAAAGTATGATAAACCACTTGAGGAAGATTAATAAAAAATTTATGCTCTGGGGAAAGGAAAGGGTGTTTATAGAGTTCCATTCCCATTCTCCTTAGGGTAACAGGGATGTGGAATGTGGGAGGAACTGTCAGAAAAGTGATAAAACTCTTCAAACGACATGCCATCCACTGCAGAAGCTGTATAGTAAGTCATGGAGGGAGTACAATGTTGTGGACTCTGAAATCAAACAGACTTGAGTTTAAATCTTGACTCCAGTGGTTATTACTTACAGGATCTTGGGGAATTCAACTATTCTAAGTTGTAGTTTCTTCATATGTAGTGTCATAATTTGCATATTACATAATAATAATATCTACAGTTCAAAAGGTTGTTGCATTGAATGAGATAATGCACATAAAGTTCATCTCACAGCTATATATCTAACAAGATCATATTTTCATAAAATGAAAATGAGAACTTTGGTATTTAATGATACTTCAGTTGTCCAGATGTTATGCCTGCTGCATAAACTCATTTGTTCATATTGGTATACACAATTCTTCATCTCCTTTAGTTACTTGGTATTTCAGCCATGGTTATTCTTTTGCTCATAAATCCAATTCTTTAATATTGATGACCAAACCAACCAATCAACCAAATAAACCCAAATCTGAAAAACAAAAAAGCCTGTATTATGTTCCACAAAAAATTTAAAACCTCAGCATTTCTTACGATAGTGCCAACAAGAATGGCATGAAACAGATCCTTGTGTTATTATTAGTAATGTGTCAACATCTGGCTCTAAAAGATATAAAATATGATAGAGTTTCATGCTGGGGTCTTACACGATATCAAAATTCTTGAAAATAGATGTTTGAACTGAATCAATCAAAATCTGACTACAAGGCATAAAATCTTCAGGTTTCTATTAAAGTTTTAATAAAAATCTTAGTATAAAGATTTTCAATATTAAAACATAACGTAAAAGATACAGTACTCTGTCATTTGTGTTAGGAATACTTTGTTGTAAATACGGATTTTTGTGAAGAAATCACTGCTGATCATCTGTTCACTCAAAACAAGTTGAGGAATACAGATACTTTTAGGAAATAATACTCTTATAAGAGCATAGTTACTCTATTTAATGTACGAACAAAAGAAATATGGTCAATCCTTGTAATTCCTGGTAGTTATGTTCTATAAAATCACTACAGTGAATCAGCCAATACTGAACCATTGTTCCCAGGAGATTCGTGCGGTTAGGTTCCTGCAAGGTTCTGGCCACATTTTTGCCAACTCATTAATACATAATCTTGTTTTATGTGTATTTCTGTTTAAAGACACCTTGTTTAATATACACTTGTTTAATTTTATATACACTGTTGATTCATTATCATGAACTCACCAAACCTGATCAGAGCTCATCTGACACAGGTATTTTTTCTCTAAAGAACCATTGCAGCCTTCTTGCATTTAGGACGCTTTACAGCACTTCAGCAGTAAGCGTGGGGCCATTTAAAACAGTGAAATCATCAAAAAAAGGCACAAAAATGTAAAAAATGTGCCACTAAATAGATTACAAAAAGGACACTTGTTCACTATATGAGAGCTAAAACAAGAGAGCAGAGCACTGCCTTATTTGACCTTATGCAAGAACAGCACGTCAGAGACACAAATTTTCTGCAGGTCTATACATCTCGGAGAATGACTGTGAAAGTGCCAAGAGTATTGCTTTGGGGGATAAAAACATAAATTTTAGTGAGTAGAAGACTTCACAAATACAAAATCTGCAATTAAGGAAGGTCGACTGTAATTAATACAATTTAAAATGTCCAATGCCTTTTCCTCCAAATCTGAATTTATTTTTTTTAAAGTTTATCATGTTAGGAGGATTTATAAAATTCTAAGGACCTTCAGAATGAAACCAAAGATATTTTCTCTTGGTCTCCAAAGTTAGAAACAGTGCTTCATTATTTCTCAGCTGATGGAAATAAATTAAAATTTCATAATTATGTAGATTACAGAGGAGAAATTATTCTAACAAAAATTCCATACAAGATTTCAAAGTTGAAATTCTTCCTTCCAGAGAAGAGAAAAAATTATGGGGAAAAAAAATAACAAGGCAATTAGGATACTATATTTTTTTATTTTTCAGAATGATTGATAATTATAAACAAAGACTTAGATACTATTTAGTAAGTTTAAATTTACATTTTTATGGAGAATGAGTAATGCAAAAAAAAATAAATCTCAGAACTCCTTTTTAAATTGGATGAAGAATCTCTAAAACAATGGCCAAACATGCAAATGAATATTATGCAAGAATTTCTATTTTCCTGGAATTATGCAAATATGTCTTTCAATTTAATTAATTTTGATCATTTTCATATGGTAGTCAAGTAATGCTCCCTGTGTCTTAGAGCTATTACATTCTGTTTTTGTGTAAGGGCCAAATATTTATATTCAATTCTGTATTACTTGCACATGTATTCATGTACCTAAGTACGTGTATATGCAAATGTCTCACGTGGACAGAAGACTCAAAAGCCTTGGAACTACTGGTTATGGGATGGGTAACGTAACTGAACAGCTTTGAACACTCAGTGGCAGTGTGGATAAATATGTCACATTAGCTGAAAGAGACAGCTATTTTATTAATTTAATCTCATGCATAGGAATTTATTATTTTTGTTTATTATCTTATAATTCAAATTTAACTTTGTGTTCCTAAAGTCTTATGCTTCCATGGCACAGTAGCTAGGATAACATAAATGGAAATTAACATGACTTTAGGAGAATTTCAGCATTTTTCAAAAATAAACAGTCTTTGAAAAATATTTATCAATAAGAGTGAATAAAGCTTCTTTCTTAGCTAAAGCCCCGTTTATGGAGCAAACAGCCACTATCACCTCTAAATGATCTGTCTTACCTCTACCTGACAATATTTTAGGCATGTTGCATCCAGGTTATTATGCATATACAGTGCTTTTCCTTCCAAAAACGCTCTTTCAGTATTACATAGCTTGATTTTAATAGTCTTAAACCATAAAATTATTTTGATTCATGCTAACATGATTTCAGGAATAGGTCTTAAGCCAGAACCAGGATAAATATAAATGGTAGTTTACCATCTCATTAACATCATTTGTGAGATATCAATTAGACAATAGTAGATAAAAAAATATTCTAACTTGGTTTTGGAAAAATCTTTTATAGTGAACTCCTAGTTTCTTGTTAAAATTTTAAGATTGAGCACATATATTTAGTCACTTTTTCTTCCTATTAAAATGAGAGAAAAGAAATTTTGGAAAAGGGAAAAGTTAAGCCTAAAAGAGAGGGGAAAATAGGCTGGTGAGTGGACAAAACATTTCAATAGATTTCTGTAATATGAAAGTGGAAGGAGTAGTGGTTACTAACAGAGCCACGAAGAAGAAGCAGAAAGACAGTATGAAATAGTGCAGAAAGTTAAGCAGAAGCTTATGTACTTTGCAGAACCCTCAAAAGGCTTTTGGGGGTCCAAAACAGTGTGTAAATATGGAAATAACTGAGACTAAAATGAGAAACAAAAATCAAGGGATTTCTGGGTCACTATTTCCATCTTTACACAATAATGAAAAAGATTAGTCCCTTTACAATCTTTATGAAAATAATGAAATAATATGGGACGACAGAACATAAGCTATCCCTCAACACACATGCATCAAGTGTCTAGAATTATTAGACATATACTCTAACTCCTTTCCCTTACCCAGGTTGAATGAGGGAGGGTTTCCTGCAAAGAAATTGAACCCTAGAGAAAAGAATCCCCTTCTTTTCTAACATTTATAAGTGACCCAGCATAATGGCTATCAAACCAATCATCCCAAAGCAAGGACTACCAGCTCTATATAGGTCCATATACCTACAAATCAACATGTTATTGTCTCAAAGATCTAATATTCAGTCATTAAAGTGTGGCTGAAGCACAATGATTGCTTGGCTTATTTTTTGCTGATTTCATCCAGTGACTCTTTGACAAAAGTTAACAAGTTAATTTTAATCTTAATCTAATAAACGAAATAATAAACTCTACATATTACATATTTTTGAGAGTTTGCTTAGAGAAGGAACCAACTGAAGCTCTGTAACATATAAATATGGCAAAAAGATACATTTTTCTCCCAACTTTAACCTTTCCAGTCCACTTGGGACCCCCTCAAGGGCTACCAAGAAATCCTAAGGCAGTGTTTCTTAAACGCAGATTAAGAACGTCCAGTGAGCTAAAGAAAATCAAAACAAAACAAAACAAAAGCAATTAGATAATGCCAAAAGGGATGTTAGATGCTATTGTGAAAAAGCTCCTATTGGTCAAACCCAGGACAATTTGAGCATCAAAATAAAATAAGGACAGTAATACATTAAAATTCATCACATAAAAAAATAGGATCCATGAGTTTACACTGATGATCAATAAATACATAAATAAAAGAGAAAAGGTCTCCTTTACAGTAAAATGTCAACTAATAAAGATAAAAGGAATAATAGGTTAGAAGAATCATTTTATAATCGTCATGGGAAAAACAATTCTGGCAAAAATTATGAATGGATGCTGGATCTGGAATCTGATCAAGAATGGAATATTTACAGCATCTCCAAGTATCTTCTCACATATTACTCATTAATTACCAAAACTATGAAGATACTTTTTAACCAAATGATCAAATTTAATATTTATCAGTAAAAGACAAATGGACTACATGTGCCTCTGGCCATGATACCCTGAGAAGGGCACACCATCCATTATGCAGTATTCCAGCCAAACATGTATATGTAAGCTGAATCTAAACATGAGGCATATCAGAGGAATGAACCCAAATGGAGCCTGCAAAATGATAGAATTTTTAATCTTCAAAAATGCTGTGAAGCCAAAGAAAAGCTGAGGAATAGTTCAAGGACATTTCATAACTGAAAAACTAGTCATATGGGCTGAGGATTGGATAAAATATTGTATCAATGTTAAATTTCCTGAATTTGGTCACTGTACAGTGGCTGTATCACAGTATATTCTCGTTCTTAGGAAACACAGTGAAGTATTAAGGCATAATATATGCAATCTAGTCTCAAATGGTTCAGGGGAATAGTAATAGAGAGAGTGATAGAGCAATGTTGGAAAAATTTTCAAATTGATGAATATGGGTAAAAAGTATATACTAGTTATTTTCATTATTCTTACAACTTTCTGTAAACAAAAATTTGGTGTGGAATCCAGACATGTGAATTTGAAAAAGTTCTTTGTTAGATGTGCATGCAGTTTAAAAATTACCGCTCGAGGGTTTAGTGTAATACATACTGAAAATCATCACTAAGGAAATAAATGCCCAGCATTATGGCTTAAGAGAAGTAGGAGACTCTGTCAAAGAAAATATCAAAATAGCAATAATAATTATCTTTGCCATTTTTGATAGAAATTTTTAAAGGATGGATGACATTTTTTTAAATAAAGTTGGAAAAAATACCCCTTTTTACTCTTTTTGTTCATATTTAAGGCTTGGAATTCCTGGCTGTGTTCCCTCCTTCTGTACATAATATTATGTATATAAAATCTAATAAAAACATTAAACAATAATATTGTTTTTGTACTATAAACCACCATTAATACTTTCTCTGTGCTAAGCGCTCTGTTAAAGCTTTTATATATGATCTCATTTTAATCCTCACAACAATCCTAATAGGTAGAAATTATTATTCTAATTTTATACCTGAGGAAACTGTGACCCAGAGAGGTAAAGCAACTTTGCCTGAGATCTCCTAGCTGGCAAATGTAAAATTTAGGATTCAAACTTAGGTCTGAGTCCAAAGACTTTATTCTTAACCACCAAAGCTTATGCCCAGAACTGTTAGAGCCCACAGATGCCAAAGGCAATCTACCATCTGTTTCTTCATCACTGGCTCTCATCTCTTCTTTCTCTGTCACTGCTTATTACCTCCACTGTTGTTCCCAGCTGCAGCTTCACTTCTCATAGGCTTCGATGTGAAAAAAGATCTGGCTCAAACTCCAACACAGGATCTGATTCACCTATAGTCTGTGGTCTCCATTTTCCTCATCAGTAAAATAATGGATAATTCTTTTTTTAAAGATTTATTTATGGGGGAGGGGAGACAAAGGGAGAGAGAGAATCTCATGCCCAGCACAGAGTCCCATATGGGGCTGGATCTCACAACCCATGAGATCCCGACCTGAGCCAAAACCAAGAGTCGGACGCTTAACCGACTGAGCCACTCAGCTGTCCCAATAACGGATAATTCTTATTCCATGGGACTCAGAGGAGATAACATTTAGAGAACCTAGCCCACAGCAGGTAATTTACAATAACAGGTAGTTTTGTATTCATCTCTCAACCCTCTTTAAATGATAATCTTATGTTGCTCTTTCCATTTCAGAGTACACCCAATTATTTTGGGTTTAATTACCTGCGTCATTATAGTCTTGCTTCTAAATTTCATTAATTTAGGATCTGTGAAATTTGGAGAGATGTCATTTATCTTTGCTAGGAGAAAAAAGCTAGTAAATATATAAAGTAAGAAGCATCAACTAACCTGGCCTAGATTTACATACTATATATAAAAACAAAGTTTGGCAAGTAAGGTCAAATACTTAGTCATCAGTCAGTGATAAGAGAGATACTTTTTTGGCATTTAAGTACTACTATCATCTTTAATCACGATCAATGTTGCTAGAAATGAAAACTTTAAGACTTCACGGGTAGATTCAACATGTCAAAGTTCCTTTGGCAGTATCACAAAATAAATCTGTCAATTTATAAGAGGAAATTTCTACTATAGATCTTTAGAACACCAGTAATTTAAATTTTAAAGTGCTTTGTGAATAGCATGTTAATTTTTTAGATCTTTAAAGTCAATGTTACAATTGTTGAGATTCATATTTTAAGCATATTAATTACAGAATACTAATATTTACTCAAATATGTTCATTAAGACAATACTTTCGGAACTCACCTATCATATTGTGTTTTACGTTTGTTATTTCATTTATTAAAAGAAATACAAATTTTAAAAATGTATATACACATGGACCTTGTTTTATTGTGTTTTGCTTTACTATACTTCACAGACAGTGAGTTTAACAAATTGAAGGTTTGAGGCAACCTTGCATCAAGCAAGTGTATCAGTACCATTTTCCCAACAGTATTTGTTCACTTTGTGTCTGTGTCACATTTTAGTAATTCTCTCGATACAAACTTTTTCATTATCGTATTTGTGATGGTGGTCACTGATCATGACTCACCAAAAGCTCAGATGATGGTTAGCATCTTTTAGCAATAAAGTATTTTCTAATTAAGGTATGTACACTTTTTAGATATGATATTATTGCACACTTAATATATTACAGTATAGAAGTAAACAACTTTTATATGCATTGGGAAACCAAAAAATTCATTTGATTTGCTTTATTGTGATGTTCGGTTTATTGTGATGGTCTGGAACCAAACCCTCAATATCTCCTAGGTATGCCTATATAGAGGCAGTCCTTGCTTTGTATAGTATTGTGCTAACTATTAATATTAACCATGGGACCGTGCAAAGTGCGAGGCCACATCTCTAATATATTCATTTCAGTTAACATGGTACCATGCAAAGTAAGAACTGACTTTAAGTACTAAGACAAGGAATTGATTCCACACAATAGGGCTACATGGATAAATTCAGTACTTAGATCTATAAAGTCCTCAGTAAATGTTTGTTGAGTGAACAAATATATGAATGGTAAACAATGATAAAAATAAAAACTGATTTAGATGAACCTCGACCTAAACTTCACATATCTTTTAAAAATTAACTCAAACTGCATCATGAACTTAAATGTAAAGCATACAATTGTAAAACTTTTTCTAAAATTCATAGAAGGAAATCTTAAGGATCTAGGACTGGGCAAAGAATTCTCATACTTGACATGAAAAGCATGATCCATAAAAGTAAAAACTGACAAGGTGTACCTCTATAACCAAAAACTCACTCATCGAAAGACCATGTGAAGATTAAAACACAAGCTATGTACAGACTGATAGAAAATATTTGAAAACCTCATATCTGACAAAGGATTAGTATCCAGAATACATAAACAACTCTCAACAGTAAAGAAATCAAAAATTTCAATTAAAAAGGGGACAAAAGACATGAACAGATATTTCACCAAAGAAGATATAACAAATGGCACATAAGCATATGGTGACATGCTCACCATCATTACCCAGGAGGGAAGTGGGTATAATCATAAAAGGGTAGCATGAGGGATCCCTGTGGTATCTGAGCCGTTCAGTACCTTGACTGTGATGCCAGATATGTGAACCTGTGCAGAATTTCATACACCCATTTAAACGTGGGAGTAAAAATACAACTGGGGAATATGAATAAAAAGACGGACTGTATTAATGTCAATGTCTGAGTTGTGATAGTATATTACAGTTTTGCAAAATGTTACCATCCATGAAAATTAGGTAAAGAATACAAGAAATCTGTGTATTTCTTGAAACTGCATGTGCATCCACAATTACCTCAAAGAAGGGGGGACAAAACTGTACACTTAAAATGGGTGAATTTTATGATATGTGAATCATACCTCAATAAACTGCTTTAAAAAAAAGAATCAGCGGTGCCTGGGTGGCTTAGTTGGTTGAGCACTGATTCTCGATTTTGACTCAGGTCATGATCTCAGGGTCCTGAGAGCCATGTAGGGCTCTGTGGCTCAGCAGGGAATCTACTTGAAGTTCTCTCTCCCTGTCCCTCTGCCCCTCCGCTAGCTCGTGCTCTCTCTCTCAAATAAATAAATCTTTAAAAAAAATTTTAAAAATTAAAAAAATAAAACCCTAGGAATCCTCTCTGATTTCATGGAATTTACCATATAGGTCAAAAGAAGACTTGATCAAGGAACACAAATCCTTAAAGATACAAATACTATGTTTTAACTATTTACATAGGCTGTATCATAATTGGGCAAAGGTATAAATGCTAAAGGATTGCTATTTGTGTGCCTCCTCCTTGATCTAATAAAAATGTAAATGCAAAATACATTAAAGAAAAAATTGGTATAATTACCTCATTAAAAATCAAAGTACATAAACTAATGTAAATGTGGATTGCCTCAAATAATATTATTTCTAATGTATAGAAATGATTTTACTTATTAAAATATTTTAAAAATCAGAGTAAGTTCTGTTTAAATCTCCTAAATTCTTATATATCCTGGTTTCCATTAAAATAACAGCAACATTAATAATACTTGTATTGTGCATTGATGTAATAATTATTTGGAAGAGCCTATTTTTTAAAAAATAGGTATTCAGGCCTCTTTGACTTTTTGTTTGAAATTTATTTCTAGTTTTATTATGCTAAGATTAGAGAATGTAGGCTATATGATATCTGCTTGAGAAAAATGTATAAGTTTTCTTGTTTTCTACTCTTGGAGGGTGAATTTAAAGTTACAGCTCCAATTATGCCATATGGTGTGTGACCTTAGATATTTCAAACAAGGTTTGTGAGCTTCTGTTTCCTATAAAATGGAGGAAATCACTCCTGTCTATTTTACAGGATTGTTGTAAGTCTTAACTGAGATAACATATATAAAAAGCATCTTTTAATTGGTAAAGCAGTATATAGGTCCTGACTCACTTTTTTTTCTAATGCAAAAATCCAAGAAACAGTAATACTTTTCTGACATGATTTTAGAGGTAGTTTTCTCATTTTCAAAAAGTGAAATACAGTTTTAGACAAAATGAATCGGGTATAACATCGCACAATGACACTTCCATCTAGAGGCAGTGTAAATTAATCACCAACGACTATATTAGCCACCAATTTATTAAAAGTTTATAAGAACCGTAACACTTTTCTATCCAGCAGATGGCTATGTTTCTAAAATATTTTTGACTGTATTTGTAATGTCTTGTTACTTTTTGCCAGAGTATTTCCAAAAAAGCATGAGATAGGATTTATTAATAGCTGTTGGTATATCTAATATAAAGCTTATCTGCAAAATGTTAAGCAACTTTAATCGAAATGTGTCTAGGTAACAAATTAAACATCAAATAAAATACTATTCTATAAGAAAAGGGTAACTGCACTAGCGCTCTTAGTAATTCCATAGCAACAAGCATTCAAATAGCACATGCTGTGGAGATGACTCTATGTAATAAAGAATGCCTTACACATCATTTAAGTAGAAAATAAACGTGGAAGATGGGAAGAATAGAAATGAGTGTGGAGGATCAAAAAAGCAATTGTGTTTAAATACTTTTGTTTGAAGCAAACCAATTCCATAAGTCTCTTCCCGAGCAAACACTGTTAAATCACTGGTGTGGAAGGATTGACATACAAATAACCTAATTAAAATAACTAATTATCAAAAGTTAGTTTTATTCAGTAATTCTTAAACATCTGAACAGTGGAATTTAGAAATAAGACATTTGTTATCTCAGATAAAGATCTAAAATGTGTGCCAGAAGTGTCATCTCTAAAATGCTAATTTTATTAAGACTTAAAGATGAGGAAATTCACTTACTTTTATGTTTTTAGAGATTTTCAATATTTCTCAATTAGAAAGTAAGAACTAGATTTTGATTATTTTAGGTTTTAAAAATCTTTGTGATGTGATATTACTCTATGGCATAAGAACATGAGAAATGCTCTGATAAAATATTTTCTACGATACATTTAGAATCAAATGGGCAGCCCAGAATTTTTTTCTCTACTTCCAAAAGAACAGACCACCAAAGTAGTTTAGAGCACACTAGGTGGAGAAATTAAAAAAAAGCAAAAAAAAGAGAGAAGGAAAAAACATGATAACCAATCACACCCCTAAAACTGAATGGCAACCACTGTAGAGAAAGAAGGAAGGGTAAGCCCACAAGGTCTTTCTAAGGAGAAAAAGGGAAATAGCTAAGTACTAAGAGGTCACAAGGTACGTTAAACACATAAAAAAAACCCCACTCATTAAATTTAAAGATCTGGTTCTGCAAGAGCAGTTTGTGTTACTAAAAGGCATATCATTTGTAGGTATTTTTTTTAATTCAAAAAGATTTACAATATTACTTTCTGAAGATTTTTTCCAGTTCTGCAATTTGATTCTAAAATGAGTGTTACCAAATGGCATTTAAACAAATGCAAAAATTAAAATGTGTCATTTAAATATAACCCAAAAAGCTGAGAATTTTAGCCTTATCTAATTTTTTTCGCTTACTTAGCAAGAAATGCCGCACTGTTTTAATCTTTAAATAAATTTATCATACTTCTCACCTGTTTTAACTTTTAAAGTAAAAACAATTACACTTCTCACCAGCATTACTGGTTCTTACTTAACTGCACTATTTACTCAAACCCCTTGTAATCAGCAACTGCCACAGCAGCATATCCCAACCCACCTCCCTGGGGCACACCACACTCCATGCTCACTAACCAAAATGGCCATTCCTATGGGAGCTGAGGAATTAAAAAACAAAGCAAAACAAAAACTGTAATTCTTACCGAATAGCTTTTAGACAAATAAAACAAGATACTAAAATATTGAGGGCAGCCTGAATATAAGGAAAGTCAGAAATGAGATGAGAAAATATCTAGTAATGAAGAGACACAAAATCTAGATTTGATTCAGGGTCCTTCTCTTTACCAACTGTATTGGGAAAGTCTCAGTTTCCTCACCTGTAAAACAAGGGTTTTGAACCTGATGATCAATCCCTAAGGTCTCTTTTAGCTGTAAAATTCTATGATTCTATAAAAATTAAGTGAGAAAAAAAAATCCTAAAAATAAATAAATAAAATTTATTTTATTTATTTATTTTTAGGATTTTATTTATTTATTTATTTATTTATTTATTTATTTATTTATTTATTTATTTATTTATTTTTAGGGTGAATGTGTGTGTATAAGCCTCTGTTCTTTCCATCTCTTTTCTCCTATGTTCATGACTAAACCCAATGCCTAACCTTGAAACCACAGTTATCTCTTATCATCTCTATGTCACTAAAGTTATTTGTCCCAAATACAATGTAAAACTTATTCAAGTCAGGATGTTTTAGTTTTATTATAGAATATATATCAGTAAACTTGTCAGAAAAACAAAATGATAAGAAAAAAAGAAACAGGGAGCCTGATGATTCACAGACATGTAACCTGGGGCAAATAATACATTATATGTTAATAAAAAAAATTTAAAAAAAGAAAAGAAACAGGGAATACAAATTCCTAGAAGTGGATATATTTAATTAAAGTTGTTTTATTTTTATTTATTTATTTATTTATTTATTTATTTAAAAAGATTTTACCCATTTACTTGACAGAGAGAGAGATCACAAGTAGGCAGAGAGGCAGACAGAGAGAGAAGGGGAAGCAGGCTCCCCGCTGAGCAGAGAGCCCGATGCGAGGATGAGCAGAGAGCCCGATGCGAGGATGCGAGGCTTGATCCCAGGACCCTGAGATCATGACCTGAGCCGAAGGCAGAGGCTTTAACCCACTGAGCCACTCAGGCGCCCCTTAAAGTTGTTTTAAAATAGTAAAATAATTCAATGAGAAAGCAACATGAGTTAGATGTATATTTCATAGACAATGATGTTGATGCATTAATCACAGGCCAGCCAAAGGATTAGCCTCAGTTTCCAAATTTGAATCAAAATGTAGAATAGTTGCACATTGCACTTGGATAGTAGTAAACTGTAAAATCATTAGTTTGAATGACTAACTTCAGTGCACTGTGATCAAAGAAGATAATCTCTTGGTAAATCAATGGTTTTATATTGTGAAAAGAGGAAAATGACTCAATCTACACAAAAGCACAGTAAACACACAAACATTCCCTATTAAACTGATCATATAATAAATTATAATGCATGTCTTCACTTATTTAGCAGTTAGTATCATAAGGTATTTTGTGGCTGGAAGTGTCTCAACTGTGTTATTTTCTTAACCAAATGTTTAAAAGTTTGCAAAAATGTAAGGGCCCCAAATCACATTCATTAATTGGCTGTAACCTACTATAAATGAAATATGTAAACCTGACAGGGAATCTCAACTTAAAAGTCAAACTTAAACTTTGAGAATTGACACATTTAGGCTGGTGTTAAGCACTTAAGTTATAAAAGATAAACCACAATAATACTTTACTAACAGGTAAGGCTTTACAGCATCTTTCAAACCTGGAAGAAGCATATGCAGTTTTACCATAGATCACCCCCAAAACAGTGTCACAACAAGCCCTGAAAGCCTGTATGTACCTTTAATTTGTAAGAAGGTTATGTGATTCACTGACAAAAGCTGTGCTGGTGATGGACAGCCAGGTAATGCTGATAGAAGGTGGTACTTGCCACCTAACAATAATGCTGAAAACAGACATGAAAAACACACTTCTTTTCTAAGATACACCTCTCCCATCCTTATTTGATCTCACACCAACATAAAGACAGCCAATGACTTGCATTCTTTCTATACTAGAAAAGTATTATCTCTAGCTTTTCTAACCTCTTTCCTCCTTAAGAGGTATCTTTGCTCATGTTTATTTTGGTACAGTGTCAGCCATATAAAATGGCAATGAGTAAGGAATACACAATCTCCAGTTGTGATATGTTTTGCTCATGTAGGCCCTAAAAATACAAGCATTCCTCTCACGCACATCATCCCTCATGAGACATAATTTCCCAAGAAAAATAGTAAATGCTTCTTCGATAATTAGTAGGGGAAAAAAAGACAAAAAACAAAAACAACTTTTTTTCCAAGAGAGATGTTTGCACAAATTTATTTCTTTACAAGTTAACATTGCTCTTTGTCTGACTACATTTCTCTTGGATGCATTTTTGCTCAGTTATCCCTATCTAGTAATTCTTAAATGTTATCAGCCAGGCTGGGTTAAGCAGTCTAGAGGATAGCCCCCAAAAACTTCTGGTTGGATTTACTACTCACTTTTAATACAATGGCAGTAGTGGTGAGATACCACTTCTGAGATGAGGTCATAAGAGACTATGGACAGTCTTGGGTATTCTTTATTGCTTACCCTATGAGAAAGTAGCTACCACATTGTGTGAAGAGGCCATGTGGTGGAGAACCTAGGCCTACTAACAACCATGTGCATGCACTTGGATGCAGATCCTCCTACCCCTCAGTAAGCCTTCAGATGAGATCACAGTCCCCAACTGTAGCTAAACTACAAATTCATGAAAGACCTTGGGTCAGAGGCTCTTTACTAAGCTGTAACCAAATTTCTGACCCACAGAAACTGTGAGATAATAAACATTTGTTGCTTTAAGCTGCTAAATTTTGGAGTAATTTGTTACCCAGCAATAGATAACTAATACAGTATCTCAGACAAATTATCAAATTAACTAGCTAAAAATGGGAAGTTTCCTACTCAACTTGAAAAACAGAATAAAATTTTTCCTTCATTCTCAGATCTGCACAATTTTGTAAGCCATTGTCTTAGGGGGTAAAACCCTTCTAGCTCATAAATATGGTTACTATATTCCAAATATTAAAAAGAGAAGGAAAGCAGAAATGAAAAACATAAATTAGCTTCACTTTGCAGTAGCAAAGATCATGACATATTGATTTGGAGAGAAACATCTATGATCCTTGAAAATAAAAATTCAATTTGTTAAAAACAAGTAGCCTCAGTCATTAAACTACTAACTACATACAGAACCTAAAAATAAAAACAAAAAACTTCAACGAGGATTGGAATTTATGTAACTTCGCCCAATAATATTTAACTGGAACACCCGACATAGAAGAGAGTAGAGACCAGTTACAAAGAAACAAACAAGAGACAAATTAAGAATCTGCCAAATTTGTAACATAAGTTTGATGGCTGAAGCACCCAGCAAAGCCATCATGACCTTAAGTAAAAGTGTTTGCATTCATATAACTGAAAAAGTAAAGAACCGAAAACTGCCTATGCATCAAGCAAACACTCTACTCGAAAAGCAACACCTGGGCTAGAAAAGAGTAATCTTTGCCACTGTCGGCTTTATTTCATAATGAGGCCGGGACACCACCTTGGGTCCCAAGTTAACCTATACTCCAGTGGCCTAGAAACACAAGGAACACACCTACTCCCGCCTCCTGATACAAAGTCTACATTTTAACAAGCCATTACCGCTGTCACTCAAAATGCTCTGCACTGCCATTGGTCCCAAAGTCTTGCTGGTTGGCAAGTTTCTGCCAACTGGCAAACATCGGTTGTCTTTATTTCCAAGAAGAAAAGCAAGGGTGTGCAGAGAAAAGACGCAAGAGCTCTGAAATATCTTGTACCTGAGCGACCTGCGATCCCCACCGCCGCCGCGACGAATCGGCCTCTGGGCGGGGGCTTTTGGTCAATAAGAAAATGGCTCAGCCGGGAACTGGTGCCCAGGCCATGGAGAAGCCGGTTCAAACTTTGCTTGTTCACGCCGGTGGAGGTATCAGCAGTGAGAATACCAGAAGCACAGGATCCCTCTGAACTCAGCGCACCTCAAACTGCAGCAGCTAGAGCTGCCGACTGTCCGACTTTTGACGTTTCCTATTGTTGCCGGAAGTGACGCTAGGGTTCCGAGCTTTAGAGAAGAAGCATTTTTATTCCCAGTCTTTACGATTCGCTATAGATTCCCTGTTTCTCACATCGCACCCCAGGCCACTTTAAGCATCAACACTAGACAAACTTTTAATCTGCAACTTGGAATCGGACTGGCTGTTGAAAAGCCTCTCCGCAGAGTCAAGTCTCCTCAGCTGTCTGGACAAATGTGGTGTGGAATCTGCAGCGAAGAATCGTGAAGCACCGAGGAGCCGGCAGCTGTGAAGGTCTTCCCGCGGCGCGTGGCGGGCTTCGACCCACTGTTTAAATACAAACGGTCGATTCGAGGGGTGAGCCGAGGTGCAAGCGTCCGGCTGCAGCGACTCGCTGCTGGAGGCTGGGCTCCGGTGACTATCTCTGGTCGCATATGTTACCTCCCCCTCTCCTTGCTGTGAGGGGCCAGAGGCCTTCGGGGCCCTCTTCTTTGCTTGGCGGCTGCTGGGGAGGCTGGCGAGAGTGCGCCCCAGATTTAGCAGGGAAGAAGCCTCTCTGCCTACCGAAACCACCGGCGGGAGCAAATGACCAGGTCTGCCTTTTCATCCTTTTAAATCAAATGGAGGGAGGGGAGCCCTAAATATGCCTTGCCTATAAACCCAACTGGTATAGCCTTATGATAAACAGCAAAATAGGAAGAATCGTGGCAGCGAATTCTCTTAGTTTACGGTTAGGGTTGGGAAGCTACAGACTGATTCCTTCATTGGAACCTATGAGCTGAGGAAAGATCCTCCTCCTCCGAAACACTGACTAGAAGGAAGAGGTGAAAGAAGTGAGTTTTCCTTGCTTGCATTTCCCTGGGTTTCCATATTTCTCTACCTTCTAGACAACTTACAGTTTTTTTCCCCCTCCCTGCGAAAAAAATCCATCTTGGCATTTTGATTCCGAAATTATGGATACACAAGACTATTTTTCTAAAATTATCCACAAATGTTTGTATTTGTGAGCAGTTTTGTATGTGAACACAGCAGTCCTACTGAGCTATATTCTTGTCCCGTGCCCCCTTTGTTTTTCTCCCAATTTTCTGTTTTCTCTTTTCCAGACCTTTCTACCTATCTCTTAGAGCAGTATTTCCCCTAATACATTTTGAGAAAATTTCATAAACTTAATATTACCCCATATCTACTCTTTTTTTTTGATACACGGTTTTTAGATAATGTGTAGTGTTGTAAGATATGTTACAAACTCTTAGCCATGGACCATAATCATTAAAGTCCGTGTACTTGCTTCCTTCTGAAGAAAAATCACTCTGAGTTCAATGGCATTCCATTGGGAGGCATCATTTAAGACCTCTAATCACAATGAGATTGAGCTAAATTAAAAGTCATAAACTGCTATTGTATACCCTTTTCACTGTGTCTCCCCCAATAAGTTTAGTTGAGCAGGTCTGACTTGCAGAGAGAACTCTCTGGAGGATGATAGGAAGCAATATTGAGTCCATCTTAATGGCTGAAACTATGCTACAAGCGGAGTAATGGCTCCTTTCCCTTAATTTCTTTTGATAAGGGTTATAAATTGAAAATAATCCGTTTTTTAAAAAGTAAGTTATTTTTCATTTCTGAAAGTACTGTGCTAAAATGTGCATAACTTATAGGTTGTCTTAATATCTTAGTTTTAGTGTTTTTCATTTTCATAGTAGATTTAGCAAAATCTTTCATGAAAGTGTAGAAGAGTGGCTGTCATTTTTTTGTGTAATACTCACTTTTTTTATCCCTTTATTTTTTCTATCTTGTTTTATTACTTATCTCCTTCACCTACAGATCCAACCTGTACTTGTATCTAATTCTTCTTCAAAATGTTTATTCTGCTGGTACTGAAGAGGATGTGTTCCAAGGACATACTTTGTTGTCAGAAAGTCCATTATCAGAGGTAGAAATAATATGAGACCTTGATATATGTTCCAGGATTTCAGAGAAAGGGAAGATACCAGAAAGTGTTAAATGAAACAAAATTGTATGTACTAGAAAGATGGAATATATATTTGGAAGAATTAAAGTCTGTGGAGGGAGATACAATTTATATTAAAGTTACAGAATGTCTTAGGAAAAGGTACCCCTAGTAGAATCATATTAAGATAGGTGGGTCTGGGACCTAATACAATACTATATTGGCCAGTGGCAGTACCTAAAAATATATTTTTCTGCAGTTACAACCAGATTAGTTCCTACTTCATCTTTCCCAGGAAAGTAAAGACGGGTCTTGGGAAGCCCTTTCTTACTGCTTTCCTGTGTCCATCTATCCCCTAGTCATCCTGAAAGATGTTAAATAAGACTAATTTTCTTGGCCAATATTTTGTATAATGTGATTTCAGGATCACTTCTTTTTCTTGTTATCTCCCATTTGGCAGTACATGAAGTTCACTCTGCCTAAAAATGTAAATATTTAGTAGTAGTTGATTAACTGAAAAATACTGACTAAAATCCATGCATGAGTGTATAAATTATACTCGACCTGTTCTTTACTGTGTTGCTAAAGGAGAGGAGTCTTGGAACAGGAAGATGCTGTGTTCCTAAAGAGAGGAGGAAAGCAGAATTGGGTGGATAGGGGCTTAAAATAGAAAGCTACTAAATTTAGGACTTGCAAATTGCTGACCTTATTACCTCTTGTTATACATAAATACAGAGAAAGTGTGTAAGGAGATATTTTGTATCCTGGGCAACTGCTAGAATGTTGACTGGGGGAAAAGATTATACTAACTCTACCTGATTTATGAATTGTTCTATTTTATTTTTAATGTGAATGACTTCATTTTAAAGGAGCTTCATTCCCAGAGGATTCATTATTCAAGGTATTGTTATATTTTCCTTCTATGAAGTGTCCATGGACAGTTACAAATAGATCTTTTTAAGTGCGTTATTGGGCGATGCCTTACTGATTGATTAGATTTATAGTTTAGAAGCCTTTTAGCTCTTTCTAGCAAAGATTCTTAACCATTTATTTACCTATCAATATTTATTTATTATATGAACCTCTTTTGAGAATAATCTTCGAGAATCTAATGAAAGCCCTACACCATACAATGAGTCATTTAAAAATATAATTCCATGGTATTTTCTTTGGGATTTAAAAAACTATTTTATTTAAAATCTCAAATATTGTTCCCATCTTTTGGTGCATATATACATACCATACTCTGTTTCGTACATATATTCTCTGGAGTTGTATTCCTATTTTGTAGGCCCTTTATATGTCAGCTTTAGTAGATATCACCGTAAAGTTTTCTAAAGTAATTGTACTAATTTACCCTTCCAGAGCATTGTATGAGTTTCAGATCTTCAACAGTTTCACATTTTGTATTTAGTTTGGAATTTCTTTATGATAAATAAGATTGAATGTCTTTTCACACATTTGCTATTGTGAAGTTCTTGTTCAGGTCTCTTTCCCATTTTCTATTGTCTTTCCTTTTCTTATTGCTTTGAAGGAAATTCTTTACATATTCTAGATATGAATTTTTTTGTTGGTTTTATAGATCTATAGCAACATTTTCTCTCAGTGGTTTATCTTTCCACTCTTGAAGGTGTCTGTTGATGAACAGTGTTGCTAATTTTAATGTGGTTCATTTTAACAGTCATAAGATAAGAAATCTTTCTCTACCTGAAGATCAAAGATATTCTCCTCTATGATCTCCAGCAACCTGGTTGTCTTACATTTTATGTTTAGATCTTCAACAAACCTGGAATTAATTTGGTAAAAGATGTGAGGTACCATTTACATCAAGGGGTCAAGATTTATTTATTCTATCTGGGTATTAAGTTGACACAGTACCATTTATTGAAAAAGACCATCTTTTCTCCAGGGCTACTCAGTATCAACTTTGTCATAAATCTAGTGTCAATATAAGCATGGTCTTTTTCTGGACTCTTCTGTTCCATTGTTCTATTTGTACATATTTTCACTAATTCCATATGTAACTTTATAATGAGTTTTGATATCCAATGGTTAAGTCCTCCAATTTTGATTTTTATTAAGATGATGTTAGTTATCCTTTATGTTTTGCATTCTGGATACATTTTCCAATCAGCTTGTCAATTTCCATTAAAAAAAAAAAACCTTGAGAGGTTTTTTTTGAGGGGGTGGGGGAAATTCATTGAATCTGTGGATCGATTTTTTGAGTCTAACAATCCTTAAACAAATTGTATACTTTTTCTATTTAGGGCTTCTTTAATACATCTCAATAAAGTTTTACATTTTTTTTTTGTTTTGAGGTCTTATGCATCTTTTCTAGATTTATTCACATGTCTGTGATACTTTTGAGGCTACTTGATTTATACGTGGAAAATTTATTTTAAAAATTATATAATTACTTGAAGGATACAGAGAAATACAACTGGTTTTTATGTACTGGCCTTCTACCCAGCAATCTTGCTAAAGTCACTTATTTCTTTTGGACTCTTTTATATACAGTTATGTCATCTGAGGACAATTTTATTTCTTCCTTTTTTAGCATTTATTCCTTTTATTTCTTCTTCTTGCATTTTTGTACTGTCTATGACCTGTACAATGTTAAAGAGAAATGATGAGAGGGAACAAGATTCATTCCCAGTCTCAGGAAGAAAGTTACCTTTATTTCACCATGAAGCATGATGTTTGCAGTAGGTTTTATTTATTTTTTATTTTTTTTGTAGATATCCTTTATCAAATGCACATAGTTTCTTCTATTTTTAATGTCCTAAGAATTATATTATGAATGTTGAATTTTATGAAATGTATTGACAGGATAACATTTTCTCCTTTGTTTGTTAATGCGCTGACATTATAGTAATTCATTTTTTTGTTTTGCTTATACTTTGGATTATAATCCAATAGTATTAAATTAATTTTGTCATTCAGATAGTTTTACTTTCGACCATTGGGCACTGTTTCATTTGTCTCCTGTGTCCTGTTGACATATCTCCATCACTTTGGGATTGATTTGTTTTGTGTATACTTTCTCACTTTCTGGAACTATGTAATACTTCAGGCTCATCTTGTATATGTTCTGTCCCAGTCTTAGAATTAACCATTTCTACAGGGAGTCCTGGATCCTTTTATTGGAGAACAACATACACACTAAGATTTGAACGTGAGGTGTGTGCTCTTTACTGCTGGGGTGTTGCTTTTAATCACTTTCAGCTGGCAGAGAGGAAATATGTGCATACTAGCTGTCTTTATACACTTATTGAGAAATACTTCAGTATGTAACTATCTGTATCTATATTAAGCTGAACATGAGTTCATACTGGAATTTTCTAACTAATCCATTAGGCAGGCATGGCTCATTCTAGTCTCCTCTCTTTACTGATCTATAAATTCCTACTCTAGCAATAAGAAACTTGGCTTCTGTTCTACTATGTTTACTTAATTGTTCAATTCCAGTGTGTATGCATAGATGTATCAGAATTAATTCATAGGTACATGGGAAACAACTTTATAAGCTAGCGTACGGTGTTTATATGCAAGTGGTTTTGTTTTTAGAGTTTCATTCATTTCCAGAGTTACTTAGTTAACACCTTTTCCACCCATCCCCGTCTATGAGTTTGTTTCCCAGCTTCTAAGTGGTTTTTTAAAGGTTGCATACATTAGGGTTCTCTTTGTGCTATCCTGTTTTATAGGTTTTGACAAATGCATATTGTCATGTATCTACCACTGCAGTATCATACAGAATACTTTCACTAACCTAAAAAATTTCCCTACATTTACTTATTCAACCCTCTCTTCTCCTTCCCTCTGAGTCCTTGTTTAACCACTGATCTCTATTGTTTTCACTGTCACTACAGTTTTGCCTTTTCCAGAATGTCATATAGTTAAAATCGTACAGTATGTAGCCTTCTCAGACTGGTTTCTTTCCCTTAGGAAGATGCAGTATGG
Organism: Potos flavus; assembly: GCA_028534135.1. NCBI lineage: Eukaryota > Metazoa > Chordata > Mammalia > Carnivora > Procyonidae > Potos > Potos flavus. The sequence continues at coordinate 43,633,136 of CM052899.1, forward strand.
TCCATCCATGTCTTTTTGTCGCTGCTCATTTCCTTATTGCTGACTAAATATCCTGTTGTATGGATGTACCACGATTCGTTTCATCCATTCACTTATTGAAGGACATTTTGGTTGCTTTCACTTTTTGGCGATTATGAATAGAGCTGCTGTAAACATTTACATGCAGGATGTTATATGTACATACTTTTTCAGTTCGACTTGGTTAATACCTTGTTTGCATGATTGCTGATTGTATGGTAAGACTATTTAGCTTTGTATCTGCTAAACTGTCCTCTAAAATGACTATACCATTTACATTTCTTCCAGTGAGAGTTTCTGTTGTTTCATATCCCATATGCATTTGGTATCATCAGTTTTTTGATTCTACCCATTATAATAGGTCTGTAGTGGTATCTCTCTCTCTTTTTTAAATTTGCAGTCACCTAATGATATGTAAGACTGAGCATCTTATATGATTATTGTTATCTGTATGTCTTCTTTGGTGAGATGAATGTTCAGATATTTTGCATATTTTTTAATTGGCTGGGTTTTTTTTTTTTTTTTCTTGCTCTTATAAGAGTTCTTTGTATATTTTGGGAACAAGTCTTTTATTCAATATGTGTTTTTGTGAATATTCTCTCCCAGTCTGTGAACTATCTTTTCATTCTCTTAACAATGTCTTTTTAGAAAAGAAGTTTTAAATTTTAATGACATACAACTAATTTTTTAAAAATTTATTGATAATGCTCTGATATTGTCTAAAAATTCATTGGTAAACCCCGGGAAGCAGAGAGATAGTTGCCTCGCTGAACAAAATATGTGGGAGGGGGTGTGGAGGGAGAGAAAATAAAAATCTATGGTTTAGCAGCTCCTACATAGACTTTCAAATAATCATTCTTATTTCAACCCCCTTGGCCTTACCCCTTAGCCTTTCATAAGCATTAGGGGCCCTTCATTTCTGAACTTATCTTGCAGTTGTTTGTTTCTTCTTAAATGGGCAGATAGAATTAGCCTGTCTCTGCTTTGCTAGGTTGGTTTTCACTTAATCATCTGCTTTCCATCTTCCAAAATTTTGTTGATACTTTCTGTCATGTGGAATCCCCTCTAATTCATTTGCCCTGGTGAGTGTATATGGTTTTTAATCATTTACTTTCATTTTAGTGATGTTTAAACAAAAGAAATAAAGATAACATGCATTTAATCTGCTACATTTTACAAGCCAAATCCTAAATTTTTTTTAACTCATCTATTTTTATTTTTTAAGCAAAGCATCTTCTTGGCAACTATATGAGATCAAAGCCCTGGGAATAATGACTAAATCTGTAATAAATTCCTTTGTCTCCATTTTTTTACTGATTTTATTATGTAACCATTATAAGCATCTAAAATAGTCATTGATGGAGATAATTTCAGGTTGATGACTCTCCCCAAATGGTACTTTGTTCAAAATGAACTATTAGGTAGAGTATCTTGAGACACATTGTAAGAATATGAACATAAGGCAAACTTATTTTTTTGTAAGGGAAAAGTATTTGGGGGAAAAAGTGTTATATTTGGGAATATACTGTAGGTAGATGACAGCACTGGACCGGTAGGGAAGATAAGTTAGTGGAGAAATAGCTAAGATAAATATGGTAAGTGAGTATAAGAGATGTGAACAAAATAGAGAAGATTCAGAAATAGACTTAACCAGTGTTTTATGGATTTTTATTTTTAGGTGAAAAATTAGATTATTTCAAAAGCTGAAGCTGAATGTAATGTTAAATAATGGCAACAGGTGACTTAAAAAGAAGCTTACGGAACCTAGAACAAGTGCTTCGTTCCCTAAATTATCCTCAAGAGGTGGATTGTGTTGGGTGAGCTATGTATCAAACTTATTTGTGTTCTTTTTGATAATGATTTGAATTAAGATTGGACATTGCAGGTCTATCTAAGTAGAGACAGGTTTTACCTGGATTGTTTAAAAAAATTTCCTTGAAATGATTAAAATATTTTAGAAGGCAGGGAATTACAAGAGTTTTTTTTCTAAGTATGAGTCAGTGAAAAATTCTAACTCAAGAGGTTTAAAACACCTTTTAGAAGTAGAACCACAATATACATCTGTACAAGGTATGGTTTCTATACAACTTTTAAACTCATTAAAGTATAATGGATCTCATTAATTACATAATTTGCTATCCTCTCACATTCAGTTAGATGGTATTTTTGATTTGGAAGAGTCTAGTTAATGGGTTTCTTATGATAACTTACACCACGTGCAGACTGTTATTAAACTAACTCATTTAATAGACCCCACTTGAACCTTTCTCTGTAGTTTTCACTTTCCAAATATGACTTACTTGCTTTTGTAGTATGTAACTACATGTGTTTCTTCTATATTCATGCTAATCTGAATATGGTACCCTTATCATCTTCTATCCCTTAATATTTCTTTTTTCTTCTTACCTGGGATTATTGATTAAAAGTATTCCCCACTGGAATATAAACTGAAGACTGGGGCTTTTGTTTTGTTCACTGCAGTATCCCCACATCTAGAATTGTGCCTGGCACATATTAGTAGCTAACTAGACATTCAATGAGTAGGTGTCGAGGGACAAGTCCAGATTAGCTATATGTTCAAGTAGTAGAGTATAACTTGGTTAAAACAGTAACACAAGAAAATCTTAGAATAATGTGCTTTACACATAAGAGTGGATATTCTAGGGATGTGCTTCACGTATACGTGTGGATGGACCGTAGGGAGAGCTAACCCCAAGAGATGGCAAAATGAAAGGATAATGAGGACCGTGGAAGAAAGTTGAGCTCTAATGACTGATTCCAGGCCTTCTATGTGAGAATCAGAAGGTACTCCACGGCATGTACCAGTCAGATCCTGCTTCTTTAAAACAGGGACATCTCTACTTTCTTGTCTTGCTGGGCATAAACAGTTTGAATAGCCACATTTTCTTCTTCCTACTTGAAGCATCATTTTAAGACACATTCTGGATAGGAATATTTGGAAAATACACCAATTATTCCCCTGTCTTTTGAGTTTGGAATTTAAACGTTTGAGTTTCTAACTGACTCAGGAGTATCATTAAGAACAATAATTTTTAGACTGTTTCACGACATAGTACTCTGCAGGGTCTTTTGAAATAGGTCACACTACTTGCAGCTGCTTATTCAGGTTGCCCCCCTCACCCACATATACATTCCCCCACACATATTTTGACTCTTATATTTCATATCCACTTTTAACCTTTTTCTCAGCATCTCCTGTTTGTGTAAATGTGCCAGTTTATAATATCTGCTTATTACTATTTCTAATCAAAGTCCCTAGAAACTAGATAATCAAGATTTTTAAATTAAAACAAGAGGTATTAAATTTAGACCCCAGCCATCTTCTAGTCAGAATGTGCATAAAATGGACAGATTTTGCTGTTCAAAAGTATTGTTTTCATTTCCTGTTTTGAGCTAATGGACAAGGTTGCCAGAGTAGTTTTCTCATTGGGTAGAGTATTATAGCGTAAATATGAAAGACACAATTATATTTGTCCTGAAAAATAAAATGTTATTTTATCATTGTATACTTGTTCTCTGCCTTTTAAAAAAAATTAGGTGAGGATGGGGAAATTTATGTAGTCTTGAATTTTGTGGAAAGCAAATATATTCTGTAAGTGCATTTTTACTTCAGTTGAACACATATAACTGGCCAATTGAAGAAATACCTCCTTGCTTTGTTGTGGGAGAATCAGTGAAGGTACTTAACATTGAGAAAATAAGGTCCATATGTGTAGATAAGTAGAAAACAGTACAAGACAGAGCATGAGGCATCAGACACTGAATGCCCTGGGACTCATTCTGTGAGAGATCGGTGTGGATTGGAAAATTGAGGATGGCTTCCTGGAAGGCTTGAGATTTGCCAAATAATTCATAAGAGTGAGTAACAGGTAGAAAAGAATGGTTTACCTTTCTAGACTGGAGGAATTAGCATACTCTACTAAGGCATAGATTTCTACTGAGCTTGATACAAGTGGAGGATTGCAAACTAATCAGCCCAGTTACAGTAAATGCCTTTTCCAGCCCTGTTTCCCCTCTGTAATGTAGCATTCATAATATTTTACCTTTGCAGGTTTATTATAAAGAGCAAATGAGGTAATGTAACAAGTGTTTGCAAGTGTATTCAAGCACTATAAAGTGGTACATTTGTTTAATTAGAGAAAGTGGACTGATCAAGTAAGGCTAAGCTTTGGAAACTCAAATACTGTGGTAAATAGAGTGTACTATTACTAAAAAGCTAACTGTTTAAGTAAATAGACTTATTTCATAGTAATTTGGCTATACTCAGAGTAGGAGATAGAATCTAAAGGGTTTTGTGTATCTCCTAATTATTTGGCTGTAGTGTTAATTTACAAATTATTGACACCATATTTTATATTTCCTTTCTTATCTAACTTTGTGGTATTATGCTCATTCAATATCTTTTCCTTTTCTCCCGAACAGTTTGGTAAAGGGAGATACAGCAGCATCTTTGCCCATCATCAGCTATTCCCTTACCTCATATTCACCTTATGTAGCAGAACTTCTGATGGAATCCAATATAGAACTCATAGCGAAGAATGACTTGCGCTTTATAGACACTGTCTATAAGGTATTTTTGAATTTATGAAATAATTATTTCAGAAGTCATTGAATAATTTTTTAAGAGTAATGTTTAATAACCCCTTAAATATATGTGAACCACATATAGTTGACAGTATTTTCATATGCATTTCTCATTTAGATGCAGTCCCTATTATAATCAAGATAATTTAAGTTCCTTTTATGTTTTATAATCTAATAAGTGGCAGTTGGTAAAAATTTATCATTGGTTACCATTTGCTCTCTTTATATCAGAATTTTAGTAAAATTTGGCATATTGGCAGAATTTAGAAATGTGACTTTATTGAGTAAAGTTTGTGGGTTATAGAATTATGATTAATTTAATTAGTAAGAGGGAACTACAATTTTGAGATTTTATGTTCCTTGACGTCTGGGACCATGTCTTATATCTAGTCCAGTACCTACATTTGTACTGTATGTACACTGAAATTAATCTCATGATTAAAAAATACCTCCAGAATTATCATTAATTTTTACTCAAACACTGGTTTTCTCACTTCTGTTAAAGTAGTAAAACCCATGTATCAAATCTAATTTTGTTTTTTAAATAGCGAATTGCATTTGATTAAATGGGAGCGTTTATGTGTAGAGTCTCTGTTTAATCTTCCTTATCTTTGCCTCTAACCCCAGCAAGCTTCCATAGAAACCTAAGAGGCACTTCTAAGAAATCCTAGGGTTCTACGATGTAGGCTTTGAAAATGGCTGGTCTAGTTAGTCTATTTCTCTTACTTTACAAATGAGACATTGAAACACAGAGGCATACTGACCATGTCGTGGAGGAATTAAACAAATTATGATTTTTCTGACATCTGGTATGGTATTCTTTTTATCTAGTAAGTGAAGGAGTTTTTCTAGTACGATGACGATATTTGAACTTTTTGACTGGCTATATTTTTTCATCTCCCTAGACAGCCATCTATTCTTTGCTACTTCCTAGCTAGCTGTTTTCTACGTGGATACCTATCTCCTACCTATGACTCATACCACCCCTACGAATCTCTTTAATACCCTTAATCTAATGGCTTGGTCCTCCTTCTCCTCTCAAAGATGGTATTACATTTCTGACTGGGTGGCCATTTATGATTTTGGATTTTGGTCTATTCCCTCTTTACAGCTTCTTCGTGATCAATTTAATTATAAACCAATCTTGACAAAAAAGCAATTTCTCCAATGTGGATTTGCAGAATGGAAAATCCAAATTATTTGTGATATTTTGAATTGTGTGTTGAAAAAGCACAAGGAATTGAGTAGTCTTGAGAAGGTAATTTTATTAATTGATTTTAACTTACTCCGAGTGGCCCAGTATTTTAATGTATGAAGTCAATACCCTAGATAGCAAACTAACACAGAAGTACAATTACTGCATTGCTCATAGATTTCGGTAACCATACACCTAATGTTTGCTTTAAATACTGGTCACTTGTTTTTACACATTTGTGACTTTGAGCTACTAGTCCTAAGCTAACAGTTCCAACAACACATTTTCCTCACATCTTAGTTTTCAAAAGACATGTCTCATTAGATTCTTATCATTTGGCAGTTATATTTCATATATGAAAATTTAAATAATATAATTTAAATATGTGTCAGCTTTCACATAAAATAAGTCTTTAATACTTTATTTTTTTAAGATTCCATCACAACAAAGAAAGAAAGTCAGTTCTGTTAAGTCAGAACCCTCTTCAAGCACTGAGAAGACATCTACAGAACCTGTTGGCATTGACATCACTGGCAGCTTTATGACTTCAGGAAAGGTAGGAAAATAGAAAATGTGTCAGTGCTAAGAATTATCTACCTAATTAATCAATGTACAAGTTTCACTTTTCTGACTAGTAGCTAAGTAAAACATTTTAGTCAGAAATATAAGGATTTTTAACAACGTAAACCATATCATCTGGAGGACAGTCCTCACATTATAAGAGAATAGACATGTAAAATCGAACAGTGTTTCTCTTTATGTTTCTAATGCCTGCTTCTGCCTCATTTTCCAGATAGAATAGCAGTGATTTGGGAAGGTTATATTATGTGGTCTTGACATGTACTCTTAATTATGTATCTAGTCTTTTGAAAACATGGGAATGTATGAAGACCATACCATTAGTTATAGTGATAGGTTATGATGATTCATCTGCATATATTCATATTTTTATACCAGGAGTGTATATTTTCCAGTGATTGATAGTTCCTATACCTATAATCTGGTTTTGGGTTAAGTTTTTGAACATTTTCTCTTCGTTAATAAATATCTAAACTACCCTTGTCTCCTTCGAGCACTAGTGGCTGAATGAGTCCAATGCCAATGCCTTTAGATATAGCTCCAAGAGACACTGAGGCCAAAATATTACTTTATAACAATTAGTATATTAGTATATTTCACTTTGGGCAAACCATTTCTGAGATTGAAGGATAGAATATCAGATAAATGATCAAGGTGTAATTAGATGAAAGATATGAATAGTTTCTGGGTGAAATAAAATCTAGAGAATTATTTCTCCCCAGTCAAAACTGCATGAGTAATAGAATCTATTAAAAATAGAATCCATAAAAAAATGACATTTTACTGGAGGAAAAATGTTCTTACTTTTTTTTTAATATAACTATTTTGCAGCAGGTAATAAGAGCAATAAGAAAAAGAAAAGATACATCGTTTCTGAATAAGTGCCCATACTTCTTATAAACTTGAATCTCTAACTTATCTAATTCTTGTTAGTTTTATATGATTTTATTTTCTAATTTCTAAGTGGTTTATATATAGTATCCTTCCCCAACTGGAATTTATATGAACAGAAATTTTCTTATACAGCTTTTTTTGTAACCTTCCTGTACTTAGCACAGGCACTGTAAGCACTTACTAAATATGAGCTGGTATAACTAAATATATTTTTCAATCTTCTATTTCAGTTTTGGGGCTGAGTAATAATCTAAATTGTCCCAATAAGGTGCAAAATTTCAAGGCATTAAACTTTTTAGTTTTCTTAAAACAAAGTATTCTTTGTTATTAATCAAAATTTAATCCATGCCACCAGATCTTTGATTATCAGAAATTTGAGTGAATTTTAAAAGTATTCCAACTTAGAAAAGTTGGAAATAATCTTTCCAACTTAGAAAAGTTGGAATCAGTACTTTTTAGGTAGAGATTGAGTCAATACTAAAGCAAATGATTTCTTTTCCCAGTACCTTCTGTAGAGTGTGATTGGTGAATTCTATCTTACATTATATGACATCTTTATAGTGCATATGCAGTCTGTCTATAGGAAAGGAAGTAGGCAGAAGAATCTTGTGTGAATGCATAGTTTGACCTCATGCCTTACTCTTAGGACTTTCTCTTTGACATTATTAAGTTTGAATTATTAGCTTAAGATCTAATATTTCCTGGCTTGTTTATTAGAAAAAAAATTGTAATGGGTCCTCCTCACGGAGCAGTTCTTGATTATTTATATGTAAATTATGTGGCAACCTATTATGGAATGTTCCAAACATTCATAAAAGTACTGATTCCCAGGGTGCCTGGGTGGCTCAGTCGGTTAAGCATCTGCCTTGGGCTTGGGTCATGATCCTAGGTCCTGGGATCGAGCCCCACATCGGGCTTCCTGCTTAGCAGAGAGCCTGCTTCTCTCTCTCCCTCTGCTTGCTGCTCCCCTTGCTTGTGCTCTCTTTCCCTCTCTCTGTCAAATAAATAAATAATCTTTAAAAAAGTACCCATTCCCACTATTAGCAGTTTATCAACCCCTCCTTAATCTTGTTTCATCTTTATTGTAACCACTTTTCTAGCATCTTTCCCCCCAAATCTGAAACAATATGAGTCAAATCCCAGACATCACTGAATAGGTATTTCAGTTTTTCTGGTACATAAGAATGCTTTAAAAATCAGGCCCACAATTTCATCACACAAAATATTAGTAATAGTAATAACAGTTTAACTAATAGTGTTTGATATATGCCTTAATATGTTATTTAAATTTTGGTAAATCTTAAAGGGAAGATAGGTATTTCTTCTGAAAAGTTACTAGGTCTATGTTTAAAATAATCGTATGAGGAAACCACTGAAGCAGCTCTGACGTATTTTTCTCTATGCAGAAAAAAGCTGTGGTGATCCGTCACTTGTATAATGAAGATGGTGTTAACATTCCTGAAGATACGATAAGTACCGTCACAGATGTTAGTGAGACATTCGATGTGTGTAACCTAAAGACTACTGAAGTAAAGATTCCTGAAGTAAAGTTCCCTGAAATCAAGTCTGAACAACAAGTAAGAATTTTGGTCTTCTTTAACAGATGCCAGGATTTCTTACTTTGATATACATGATTACTTCAGCATCTAAACTTTGGAATGCCTCTAGCTTGTGAATTATTAATCATAATACAACAGCTTTGTTACTATTATATAAGAATAAATAAGTGTACTGTATAAGATTCAACGGATATTATCTGCTGCTTATGTTTAGGGTACTGGACCAGGTGTTATGGGTAAGAAAAAGATGCTTCAGGGAATTTACAGTCTGCGGAGAGACTGAGCTATATTACTTTGTACAGTGAGGGTTCTCTGTTTACCTATGCCCTTCATTCATGAATGGAAAAGCTGGTACACTAATGCCATTTCATTTTCCCTTTTGGGCCCTTGCCGTCCCTTTCTCACTCTTAGAATACCTTTCCTATTACTTTATTGCCACAGACCCTATTATAGCGTCTAATCTGTACTGCTCCTGCTTAACTTTTCTTTCTTCTCTTTCTTATAACTTCTCTACGTTACAGTATACAGTTGTCCCTTATAAAAACTATTACAGGGTCATGAAGCTTATTTCCTTTTTATGGCAAACCGAACAGTGTCAATGCACTGTCATTTCTTTGTCACTCCCTCTTAGCTTTGTGCTAGGGGCTATTACAAAAAAGTTCGTGACTGTTTTCTCATACCACCAGGTGTTGTTCTAAGCGCTTCATGCAAATTAATTTAATCCTCACAAGAACGGCATGAAGTAGGTACTAGGTTGTTTTTTGTTTGTTTGGTTGGTTTTTTAATATAGATAAGGAAATTGAGACACCAAGGTCATACACACTAGATGAGGTAGTTTCAGTGTCTAAGCATTCTGCCTCTACAGATTGCACTCAACTCTCACACTATACTACTGCCTGTTGTGACTACTGAAATAACACAGTGCAGTGAAAATGGGGATACGTTGAGTTTTAAAGGAATTTCAGTTTGTGTAATAAAATTTTTAACCTCTCTGTTCATTTTAGGATGTTAAAATTAATCCTGAGATTACTGCACTACAGACTATGCTTGCTCAATGCCAAGAAAAGCTTCAGAAACTGACTTTGGTAGAGAGTAGATTAAACTCTTTGGAAGAAAAAATGAAAGGAAAAGTGATGATAAATGAAAAAACGTGGACTAATCTTCTAAGTCGTGTCACTCTTCTTGAAACAGAAATGCTTTTGTCTAAAAAGGTATTTTCTTTCCTTCACATTTATAAGGATCTCAGATACAATCAAGTTGTCATTCATTGTTAAGTGTGTATTCTTTTATAAAAGCTAATTAAGGTAACAGTAAGGTAGTGGATACTTAGTTGAAATGAGGTCCTATTCAGATATAGCCTATTTTGTTGCTGTTGTGGTTATTGTTTTTCTCTTTATCAACTAAGATAACCTAGCAAAACTCTCTAGGTTCAGCTTTTAGAGCTGTTAATACTTGAACAGCTCTAAGCATTTAAAATAAGGTAAGATAATGTTTGATTTTTATGAGAAGCTTGAAATTATATTCTTTCATAGCCCAAATGGCCTATTTTTATAGAGAAAAGAAAAAATGGACAAGAAGAATTAAAATCATGACTTCCTGTTTTCACTCATTTACTCTGATCAAATTATAAATTTCATAGAACAATTAACCAAATTTGCCATGGTCTTGTCAAATCTAAGAAATTTGTTTTTTTTATTTACTTAGGATTTTAATTTCTGGTTCAGTTAAAAATGTTTAAACATTCATCATGTCATCTTTATGCTTAACAGTAAGAATATAAAATGAGTACATTTTTTCTTTTCATTTTATTCTAAATACTAATCTGTATTATTCCAGAATAATGAATATATAGACTTTAGTGAAATGAATGAAGACTATGAATCTAGTAATGACATGGATATTCTGAATCCTGGTAAGTTCTAATGTTATGGCAGTGGTATTGGTGGTATGGTAAGGAGTTTTCAGGAGGATGATTTATACAGGTGTTCAATAATTTTTATATTCCCAAGCCTTATTTTTTAGAAACTGCAGAACCCCTAGAACAAAGACAGTATTGAACTTACAGACTATTGAAGCCAAGGATTGCTAAAAAAGCCAGCTTACATATCTTACATGACATAGTGGTTCGGGCACTAAATTTATTAGACTACACATTTCAGATTTGGTGAAATGTTTCCTCTTTGCATTTGTCATTCATTTATTCAACAAATTCCAAAGCTTAATGGTGAGATCCTTGAGATCAAGATCTTACCTTGTGTTCTAGCAGACAGAAATTAGGCCCGTATTTCTATCTCCGATATCTATATATAATAGAACTCCATTATTTATATAGTGAAAGAATCCTGAATGCCCGCTGTTTGCAAAACCTTGCCTTTTCCTGGGATGGTGACTCAGTTGGTTAAGCGGCTGCCTTCGGCTCAGGTCATGATCCCAGGGTTCTGGGATCTAATCCTGTATGGGGCTCCTTGCTCAGCAGGGAGCCTGCTTCTCCCTCTACCCACTGCTCTTCCTGCTTGTGCTGTCTGACAAATAAATAAAATCTTAATAAGGGGCGCCTGGGTGGCTCAGTGGGTTAAAGCCTCTGCCTTCGGCTCAGGTCATGATCTCAGGGTCCTGGGATCGATCGAGCCCCGCATCAGGCTCTCTGCTCGGTGGGGAGCCTGCTTCCCCCTCTCTCTCTGCCTGCCTCCCTGCCCACTTGTGATCTCTCCGTCAAATAAATAAATAAAATCTTTAAAAAAAAAATAAAATAAAATCTTAAGAAAAAAAAAAACCTTGCCTTTTCCAACTTTGCTTTTGCATTTTCAGTTATAATTTTATTAACATTATTACAGAACATAGCTTTAGCCCATTTAGTTAACATATATACAAGTTTAAGCCACTGTGCTATGACTTAGACTGATGAGCAGACAGCCACCATCTGAAATGGGTTCTAGATTATGAACAAGGTAAATATCTGGTCTCAAAGTTTATAATCCAACTGTGATCAATTAAAAGAGTCAAGTTTAGGGGAGCCTGGGTGGCTCAGTGGGTTAAAGCCTCTGCCTTCGGCTCGGGTCATGGTCTCGGGGTCCTGGGATTGAGCCCTGCATTGGGCTCTCTGCTCAGCGGGGAAGCCTGCTTCCCCCTCTCCCTCTGCCTGCCTCTCTGCTTACTTGTGATCTTTCTCTCTCTGTCAAATAAATAAATAAAATCTTAAAAAAAAAAAAAGAGTCAAGTTTATATATAAATTCTTATACTTTGCACCTTACATATATGTGCTACATGGAAGCAGAGTTTGATCTTACTTGGAAGTTGAGAGCAATAATTTACCAACCTGATTTTAGGATAATATTAAGTTGGGAATGGTTTTTGTGAAGTTCCTGATTTGTTTCCCTTTTATCGGAAATAGTGTTTCCATGACTGTAAGGCATCTCTTTGTCTTGGTAAAAATCAGTGAGAAGAGGCTTTTATTATGGATCGGGCTTATGTGGGGTGATTTTGGAGACAGTTGAAAGACGAGAGGGTTCTTCTAGTTTGGGTGCTATCAGGAAGCAGGAACAGTTTGATGACTGATAATAAGAATGAAAAAAGAGCTGAAATTTTCAGTGGGAAAAAAGAAGCACTCATGTTAGTTGGGAGAGCACTATAGGTGGTCATTTGTGTGTTTGCTTACATTGTGTCCTTGTCTATATTCATACATGACAGCGGTCTTATTTTGTTTCATCACAGTAATGAAGTGACCTCATATGATGTTCATTTTCTTTTGTTTTTTTTTAAAGATTTTATTTATTTATTTGACACAGAGAGAGAGATCACAGGTAGGCAGAGAGGCAGACTGAGAGAGGGGGGAAGCAGGCTCCCTGCTGAGCAGAGAGCCCGATGCGGGCTCGATTCCAGGACCCTGAGATCATGACCTGAGCTGAAGGTAGAGGCTTTAACCCACTGAGCCACCCAGGCGCCCCTGTTGTTCATTTTCTATGAAATTTTTTATGTTCAGTAGGGGATGCAGTGATCTAGTTGTTAATTACTAGATAGGCCATGACATTGAGGCTCTTTCTGTTTTTGCTTTGGTTTTTTTTGTGTGCCTTTTTCCTCCCAAGAAAAATGTTGATAAAGTTATGGTATCACAAGAGTGTGGTTCCAGTATGACTAGAAGGAAGGGTACATGTGGACAAAGGAAGGAAATTGAAACAGAAGAGTAGAAAGACAAAATCATGTTTACATGGGGTCACTGATTTTTAGCAAAGCTAATAACAATCAGATTTGTTTCAGAGAGATCATCTTAAAAAAGAATAGTGATTCATTACAGGAAAGTTAATACTGGGAAGGACAGTAATTTGAAGGGTCTTTCAGTGATCTTTATTTCAGAATAATGGGGGTGTCTACCAAGGCTATGATAGAATATAAAGGAAGCAATTTATTTAGCTGTTAGAATTGATAGGCCTTGATTGCTGATAGCAGTAGAAGTGGTGAAGGAGAGGGAAAAAGTCAGGACTGATCACTTGTGTTTGACTTGTATGACTGGATACATAGTTGTTACTTTAATAAAATAGAGAATTAAGGAGAAGGTTTGGGGAAAAATAATGAGTTCACTTTTGAAAATATTAAATTATGTATGATATACTTAAGACAAAATATCCAGAAATCAGATGGACATAAATTTTTCCCTGATGAGGAAGTACTGGCTTACAAACTACAGGTTTCCCTGCTATCAGAAGAGCATTACTGTGAAACCTTTCGTAAGCCTAAATGGCGTAAAGCAAAGAAGCAATTACCACTAATTTATATAGAAACTTCTTTAAGCATTCCCAGTCCCAAAAAATAGCTTCTCTTAGACTTTTCTGATACCTAAGGACACATCTTGCTAACGGAAGCACAGTTAAATTGTGATAAAGCGCAGTTGCTCACAGAAGCAGTTCAAAGCTGTGGAGGCCTGGTGCTGAGCCACGGAGTGTAGCTCCCAGGAAAACCACTTGGCAGGGCCACTCCCGCCGCTCAGGGTGTGAGGCCTCTATAATGACTCGCTGCAAAGCATATGCTGAATACTATTTTCATTTTTCACCTTTATTCATAAAAGTCAACATCCTCCTTGATTTCTTTTGGTTTGCAAAAATGGGTACTAATGTGGGTCTTTTGTTAAAACCAAAATGCGTAATTTGAAAACTGACAAAGTGGGAGATACCTGTATAGTTAAAAGACAAAGGACCCAACTAGTTCTCTTAATGCAGTCAGGTCATGATTCTCCAAAGTTGGCAGTGAAAGATTAATGGTCATGTGGAGAGAGTTGGCTAGAAAATCTAGATCTTAGAGATCCCTTTTCTTCACAGAGATCTATTAGCTATGACTCTGAAACTCCAAAACATTGGCCTTCAGGGCCACTACTCTCCCCTTTCCTTTCCAGCCTGAGCTTAGTTACTGGTCTTTTCTCAAATCTCCCATAGCGCAGCTAAGAAACCATTCCTTTTAAACGAGGAAGACTCTACTAGAGGCTCAGGAAAGCAATAAGAAAAATCGTCACAGAAAGTAATACACACTTAACTGATCTGGCTGTCAAATATGGCTGGTGTTCGGTATATGCCCCATTCTGTAATCTCTGGAATGCCCTATATGGCTCTCTGAATAGTCCCCAGTCCCCTAGCCTGCCTAATACCGGGTTTCTCCCATGATGAGGTACACCCTTGAAGGCTAGATAGATACCTCCAAGTCTAGGCCCCAGAAAACAGAGCAGAGAGAGCCATTCCTTCACCTTCTATTCTGTCTTCCCACTCTTTATTTCCTCCTGTCCTAGGACTCAAAACCCACCTATTTTTGAACAGCTTAGTTCAGTACTTTCAAAGGACATTTCTTTCTATTCATAGAAAATAACCCAAGATTAGGGAATGGTAGGTACAGTTCCTACCTAGTTTCAAGTTATTCCTTGAAATTACCTATTGCCAACAACCCTTGCTAAAAGACCTGGGGGTAGCTAATCTACGATGTGATCTTGACTCAACTGGATCAAAAATAGACACCTAACCCAGGGAATACCAATCCAAAAGGTGTTGAGCCAGATCATTTTCTCTCCCTTGGGAATTTGGAATTAGGATACTAAGTCAGTCAAATGATTTGAGCCTGGGATGGGCTGGCCATTTTGTTCAAATTCATGTTGATAAGCAAGCAGAGGAATGCAGTAAATAGGTAAGAGAAGTAGACAAAAGAGCCTATCTCCATGTGAGGTGAAAGTAAAAGTCTAGTTGTTTCAGTCCTCAGGTGCTGATACTTCTTTCCTCATTGAGGTTGTCTGTATTGGCTTACCACAAAACTGTTCTATGTATACTGGTTTAAATGGGTCTTTTTTTTTTTTTTTTTGCCTTGATTTTGCAGCCACGTGTGTCTTGACTAAAACACAGGGCTTAAGGGATTGATTTAATAGCATGTCTTATCTATGATGTTTTATAATTGATTGAGTTGTAGGAAAACTTTGCCATCATTTGTTGAATTAATGGTATCAGCATACTGGAACTGGAAAGTTGTTCAATTCTTTAGAAAAAAAAAATCTGTAAACCCTGAATTTTAAGCATTGTTTTTTCCATATATAGAATGTTTCTTGGTTTTTAAAAAGTCAGTGTTGGTAATAGTTATCACCACTTTAAGAAAAGAATATACCTGAATCAGTAGCTTATACTTAAAAATTGGGAATTTGCCTATTTATTCAATTGATTGCTGTGATAAAGGTAATAGTACCTTTTGTCATTTTTATTGGCCTGTTTTGAACATCTAGATCTCTATGTCTAGGTCGTTATCTTAAAAGAATAATAGAAATTTATCTGGGCCTATACCAGTAGCCATTTCATATTAAAATGTCTGTTTCTCTTCAATTTATACGTAAAATTTTTAGATATGACTCCACTGTGAAAGGAAAAGATAACCTAAAAATGAATTTCTCCACAGACAGAAAAAGCAAAGAGGAGAGGCAAACAAGTATTCCTCTATCCTCTGGCTATAGTACAGTGTCATCAGATTCAACTCCCAGAACTTCAACTGGTAGTTACTGTGGTTTGAAAGAGAATTCAGAGGTAAGAAAAACTGGCAACTGCTTAGATGATTTCCTTTCTAAGGTCAGAACAAGCAAGCATTAGATTTAGCTGTAGATGCCACTGGCAAGAAAAATAGTGAAACTGTAAATCTTAATCTCTCATAAAAATTCTTTATGATAAGTAAATAGTACTTAATGCAGTGTTTTAGAGTGTGTTTTATATGTTCATGGTCCATCTTTGATGATGGTTTACTTTGAGAAATTGCCTAAATTTGTTGCTTTTTAAATTAAAGGAAACAACAATCCAGAAAATGGAAAGGATGAAAAAAATGTAAGTAACAGAAAGGGGCAACAGAAATTCATTTCTCTATAGGGAATTGTATTGGATTACAGTATATATAGAAAGTGCATATGTGTTTCAAACCTTAAAGGTCTCTCAATCAGGTGTGGAATTTCCTTCAGGACTCCAGTGGATAATAAATCCACCTACAGTTATGTGTTTGTGAGATGAGTCACTGTTTTGGTTTCCAACAAGTGATGTAAAACATTGTTAATGGAATTAATCGTGGGATTAAACAGTGCAGAGATATTTTTGGTTGAAAGTTAATCAAGAGTATTATCTACTTTTGATAACTAATTTAGCAAAATATTTAATATATGTCGGTGGTTGGTTTGGAGACATTTTAAGTATTATTAGAGTATTGCCAGTCTTTCAGACAGTTATTGGTAAAGCACTACTAAAAATGATACTTGTATCTTGTACAAATGCGAAACTACAAATGGTTATTAAAGAGAAATTAAAAGGAAATATGAAATGAACTTGTATAAGATTATTATGAAACCCACTACTTTAATGAACTATATTGTTTTGAAATTTGATAAGTATTAAAATAACTTACGCCTAAGACTTAAAGACTCATAATTGATTTTGTTGCTATTTCTCCTGTCTGGCCATAGTATATACTTAATTTATTATTTATATCTATAAATAAGAAAAATACTGAAATTTATTTTAGCCTAATTTCGGCCACTTAAACCTATGCCTCGTTATGAATTTCTTTTTACTTAATATTACTTATTTGTTGTATTGCAGGTTTGAAGAAACTGCAGAGTTACTGAAATGTCCAAATCACTAATAATATAATTTTCTGCGTCAACTTCTCTAGGACTTTGGCTACTGTACATGTTGTATATTTTAAGAATTCTCTATAAATTTTAATATGCTACAATATTTTTATGAAGAATTTGAATTCCATTTGGTATATGAGTTTTTTCAATATTGAATAAATACTTATTTTTATGCTATGATTGCACGTCTGTACTGTTTTACTTTTTTAGGAAAAACTTATGTGCCAGTACATTTCTTTTACAGAGTGAAGTCATTACAGCACTGTGTTTTTGTGTTGACATTTGTTGGCAGTGTGCTAAGTAATATGTTTTTTAAAGTACAGGCTTGTGGACCATGGTTTACATCCTGTTGGAAACATTCCAACTGGGATTTGCGTATTGTACCCAGGAGGCTCATGCATACCATCTTGCCATCTGTACTGACTAATATGTTGTAATGAAAAGTTAAAAATGCTCATTGAAAATTAAATAAAAATACAATTTTATGCTTAATCAAAAAAAGTAATACATTTTTAGTTAACACTGAGAAAGTGAGGGTATGATTCTCTTTTTGTATTTGGCAACAGGTCAGAAAGTTCACCATGAAAAACGTGTTGAGCATTTTAGTGCTCTATTCCGTCCGTAACACATTTTAAGACCAGCAGGACAGACACAGATGGTGGCCATCCAATATTACAAGATACACAGTATGGTTTTTGTTTTCTTTTAAGTAATGGGAAGTTATATATTTTTCTAGAGAGAGAAAAGGTCTTAGATGAAGTTAAATCAAGAGAAAAATGAAATTCACTTTAAATCACTGGATACATTACTAGACAAATGATCTTTTTTTTTAAATTTTATACATAAAAAATGTAATAATAGCCTTTTTTATTATTATTTAGATCATCTGATTGTATTTTACTTATTTATTATCTGTTCATATTCTATGTGCAATTTGATATTGTCACATGAGACTAACATTAAAAGTTAATATTACTAATATTAAATTCTCTGTAGAAATAAAGCATTTTTAGTATTCTAACGTGTTCAGTCATTAGACTTTAAAATTTATGAATTTTAAAAGTTAGCATACAACCTTAAATTTAGTAGAATTTCAGCAAATATTTCTAGAATTAATAAACCCACTTAGATTTTTCCATTATAAAAAATTATAAAAATCAAGATTATAGTTATAAAAGAAAAATCTATTAACTTCTAAAATATCAATACCAGCATGGAATTATAGCACCACCTTGTGGTTCACATACCACTATTTTACCTTTTATTAAGGTAAAATATGGTTTCCCATAAAACTATTTTCTGTTTTGAAAAACTCAATTTAAAAAAAGTGCAACACAGAAGAAAAAGTAAGTCTGATTTTCTCTTTGTCTTTTTCTTCCCTCCCTCTCTGTTGACCCTTGTACAACACAGGTGTGAATGGCCCAGAACTGCGCAGGTCCACTTGTACATGAATTTTTTTACAGCATGGTACTGTAAATATACTTTCTCTTCCTATGAGTCTTTTTTTTTCTTCTTTTTCTTTTTTTTTTTTTAAGATTTTATTTATTTGAGAGAGAGATAGAGCTCTAAGAGAGTGAGAGGGCGAAGCAGACTCCCTGCTGAGTGGGGAGCCCGAAGTGAGACTCCATCCCAGGACCCTGGGACCATGACCCGAGCCAAAGGCAGACGCTTAACCAACCGAACCACGCAGGTGCCCTCTTCCTTATGATTTTCTTAATAACGTTTTCTTTTCTCTACCTTACTTTATTGTAAGAGTACCATGTATGGGGTGCCTGGGTGGCTCAGTTTCCTTCAGCTCAGGTCATAATCCCAGGGTCCTGAGATGGAGGCCCACACGGGGCTCCCTGCTCAGTGGGGAATCTGCTTCCCCCTCTCCCTCTGCCTCCATCCCCCTGCTCGTGCTCTTTCTTTCTCTCTCTCTTTCAAATAAATAAAATCTTTAAAAAAATAAGAATACAATATGTGGTACATATAACAAAAACAATGTGTTACATCAACTTTATGTCATCAGAAAAGGTTCTGGTCAGCAGTAGGCTATTAGTAGTTAGGTTTTTGGGGAGTCCAAAGTTATATGCAGATTTGACTACACAGACAGTAGGCTCCCCAACACCTGTATTGTTAAAGGGTCAACTGTATATACAATTAAATGATTTGAAACTTCTTTAATCTGAATTTACATATATATAAGTATGCAAAATATAAGTAGCTACTGAATATAGTGAAAGATATCATATTATCAACTGGAAATTTGGAATCCAATTTTAAAAATATTTTTATGTAACAACTTGTAACAAAAACGAATAAATCAACTCATAATAACCCTATACATTTACACTTACAAAGAATCTCTGTATTACCCTGACAACATAATCTTTGCAGAAAACAAAGCTATTTAGACTTCGTCAAACTTATTGAAGAAAGAGCCAAATTATTTCTTAACTCTTTTAGAAATAGTAGAAAAGTTTTCTCTCAGATAATTTGGTAAGTAGCTCGTAACCTTAAATCCTTTTTAATTAACTTGAGGGTTTTGAGAAAGTAAGAGAAGAGAATCCTGGAGAGATCATTTGAAGCTACATTATTAAAGTCTTAATTAATTGGAATGTTCATTAACTCCATCCCCTTAATTCTTCTGTAACCTGGATAAAATGTATTTATTATACTACCAACAAAGGTATCTGCAGCTTGTGCTGCTCTATCTGTACTATACTTTGTGAATAGGTCTGGATAAAGCTTATATAGGAACACTATAAAGAATGTGTTAAGGTAAAATACTAGTTAGAATAGATTAAAGAAAAGTAACATCAACAATGTGAAAATCCTAGACAAAGATAAGGATTAATACATTGGAAAAAGTAGCTCTATATTTTTTTGTATTCTAGCATTTTTAACATAATGTACGTGGAATAAATATATTCACTAAAAAATAAAACTTAAAGACTTTGGAACAGCATTTTATACCATTCATTACACACAGCTGTATATAATTGACAGGCACTTGGGGAAGCATTAAAAATTAAAGGACCTTGTCAATTTTACAAACTACAACACTTTTGGAGCTCAAGTAACAACATTATAGATTTAATTTTTACTTCTTAACAATCCCCAGGTTCATCTGTCCTTTCTTTCAAGCTGAAAGTTGTAGAGAGGATGAAGAGGTGGAGTAGTGTAAAACTTTAAAGTACAAAATCAAAACTTTAATTGTTGTGTCACTTGAGTTTCAATGTTTCTAGTGAAAATGGCAGGTTTCTTAAACTATTCACAGAGAGGAAGAAGCTGGAAAACCAGTACTGACAACAGTAGCAACACTGAGAACATGCAAATTTATTTGGGGTGGTGGTGGTGGTAAAAGTTTATATTAATTTTATAATGATTTTTATTATAGCTAATAGTTGTAGGAATGGGGACTATATATTATATATGCCTTATTTTTCTTTCTGAAGCCAACTAAATCACTCATAGAAATTTGTACTTTGATTTTTGTAAAAAAGGGTTTTAAATGCAAAATGTTCAACTCAGCATTTCAAAATTAAGAACAGAAGCCTTAATTAAGTATCCCAAATGTATAAATTATTTGAATTTTATGTTATGGATAGGTGGTAAGAAAAAGCAGAGAGTCAGTATTAATTATCCAAGAAAGTTGAACAGTGGGACTTAGAGAGATGGGAAAGCTGAATGTCGTGGCATAAGTTCTAATTTGTAGGTCCAATCATTCAGTTCCCTGAAGTTGATATGGACTACTTGGACAGCAATCAATTTATGAAATCATTGGGTATAGCTCTTCAGTTTCTTTGGTGTTGAAATCCTGAAAGACACTAGTGGATATGCACTAGGATTATTCTATACCTGTTTTTTAAATGTGTTTTGATCATCCCTATGGATGGAACCGTAGGTCTCTCCGTCTACTACTGCTTTTCACTTTTGTGGTGTATCAGTAAAATTTACCCTGCCTAAGTTCCTTCTCTCTGGGTCCTCACTAAACAGTGTTTCTACTTCTTTAGTTATTTTGCTTGCCTCTGAAACTAACTTCTGAGATTCTTTAAGAATGTATCCCTGTTAGGATATTTATGAAAAAGTTTTAAAATAAAATATTGACTGGTTAGTGATTGTTATAAATGTGTAAAACTACTCATTCAAATTAAAATGGTGCCAGGATTGATCATTTTTAGGCACATTACTACTGATTCACTTTTCATTTCTCTCATCCCCCACTTTGAGGAAGAAATATGTGTTAGCTTCTCTGAATCCTAATTCAGGTGGTTTGTTTTTTGCTTGCTTTACAAAGTGACAGTTGCTATCAACACAATACAGAATCTCACTCAGCCAGAGATGACTACTTCTAATCCCACTGCAAATCCTACCCTTTATACCATTTTACCCATTAAACTCCTTTCCCATTGCCACTGCATTCCCACTTCTGTTCTTTGTTTGCACTGTTCACCAATCTCTCTGCTTATAATCTTGCCTTCTTTAACATAGCCACACTGCTAGGAAAGTGTGTTTTTTGAAATATTTCTTTGATTACGCTATGCCGCTCCTTAATATGTTCTTTAAATTTCTCTTATTCCTGCTGAGCGAAGCCCAAACTTCTTACCCTGGACAGTGAAGATCTTTTTCTTTAAAGTCTCATCTACATTTCCAGAGTCGTCCTCTACAAATCTACTGTCTGTATTCACAGGACTCTTCAGTCATGCTTTTGCACACTATTTCTTTTGCCGAGAATGATTTTCCCTCCATTTGGCTTATCTTCTAAGACACTGTACCTTCCTTAAAAAGGCTTTTATCAACTACAGAAGCCAAATTATATGCTTTTATCTCTTTGTTGCTTTAGTGCCATGTTTATACTTTTGATTTTTACACGAATTTCATAGTTATTATTTGTTTATGACTTTACTCTCCATTGGTTCTGTCAGTTTTCAGTCTTTTTTCCATGTGTATTTCCCCCTAGTGCTTAGCATTTGATTATTTGTTTGCTTGTTTATTCATTACAAACTAAGTGGTACTTAGTCATTATTTGTTGACTGAGTGAATATCAAATTATAATGAAATTATAATCAAGGTTTCCATATAAGTAAGATTTTATCAAGTTGAAAGTTGCAGCCTGGTCCCTCGTGTTATATCCTTTCAATGGAAGGAATGTATTGAGGGAGGAAAGATCTAATTAGCATATGTTCTAGAAAAGGATCATCTTTTCTTTGTTGATTTGTTAATTAATGATATAGACTCAAAGTTGATAGAAGTGTTTACTGGGTCTCAATCAGTGAGCCTAGGCACTGGCCCCAGGCAGAGAACAAGATAAACATGGTTCCTGTTCTCACGGAGCTAAAAACTCAGCCCGGAAAGACAGTTAAGGAAGTAATAACGTCTAGTAAGTACTTAAAAGAAAGTATGATGCAGCTGACTAATGCGGGGGGAGAGAAAGCTTCTAAGAAGTGCTGTTAATCTGTGCTGTTACTGTAAATCCTAATGGGTGAATGAGGGATACCAGGGAAAGTTTAAGCAAAAGGGCTAGCATAAACCAGGTCCTTGAGAGAAAAGTCATTTGAAGGAAATTCACTAGGACTAGCATGCATCCTGTGTAGGTGGGAGGAGGGGTGAGAGGTCCTCTCATACAGGCCCCAGGGGCAGTCTGAGTCTGAATTTAGTGGAAAAGGTAAGCAGCAAAATATCTAACCAGATTTGAGTTTTTGAAGCATTTATTCTAGTGCTATATTCTGGAGAATGAATAAGAGGTGACAAAGCTAGATGCAGAGAAACTGTTTAGGAAAAAAAAAAAGAAGGCCATTACAGTAATCTACCAAAGAGATAGTAAGGATGACTCAGTTTATGATGACAGTGGATAGGGAGGGAAATAATGCGATTGAGAAAGTGTAGTTCTTCTCATTTAAGACTCTTAAATTGGATTTAAATTGATCTGTTTAAGGACTATCTTCAATTAATATCTGCACGGGGGGTGATATTACATTAATAATTGGTCTACTATTTTGCTAATTGGTCCTGAACTGGAATCTTAATACACAAAATCTTCAGCCATTCACACCATCTATGAATCAGATTTGCACTGCACCAAGAACCCAAAGTAATTTGTAGGTACCTTAAATTTGAGGAGCACCATACCTCTTGCTTTATTATCATAATCAGCATTTGAATATAAGCTTTCAAATTCTGATTCTTTTGAATTGCTTTCATCTAAATGCAACTTTTTTTTTAATAAGATTTTTTATTTATTTATTCGTCAGAGAGAGAGCACAAGCAGGCAGAGTGGCAGGCAGAGGCAGAGGGAGAAGCAGGCTTCCTGCTGAGCAAGGAACCCGATGTGGGACTGGATCCCAGGACCCTGAGATCATGACCTGAGCTGAAGGCAGCCACTTAACCAACTGAGCCACCCAGGCGTCCCTAAATGCAACTTTTTATAACCCATGTTCAATACCTTGGGTTCTTTCCCTCTCAAATGGATAGTTTAGGGTTTTGAATGAATTTAATTTTTTTTTCTTTACTCAGTTGAATTATGTGTAAGAGTTAAAACCTTCTTTTTCCAAAATTAGGTGTAAACTGTACAAATTAATGTTTGGTGTCTCATTAGAAATGATTCTTCACTCAACATGCATAGGTCATACCAGTATTTTCTGTCTTTGAAATATCTGTGTGTCTGCTGAGAAATTTACCAGTTTTTTACCTTAATTATATTGCCCAAAGTGTAATGAGCAATCCTCCTCTGTGTACATATTAACTTTTCAATATTATGTCTCAGAGTCACCTTCTTGAATATATGGAAAGTGATTTTGGGAGTCTATATTTTACATTTAAATTAAAATTTAGTGATAAATGGTCTTACTAACTTTTCAAAAAAAATCTGTTATGTACAATCCAATTTGAGAAGTGTTAAAATGAGAGAGGAAAAAAATGCATCTTATATTTAAGAAAATATATTTAGGAAGCAGTATCGATAGATTGGATTTGAGTACTGAGGAAAAGAAGGCAGAAACCATTAAACATTCATCAACTTACCCAATCAGTATGTCATCTTCTCAGTAAGTGATTCTTACTAGCTTAGAATCACTCGTGTTTTCAACTTCTAATTGTTAATCTGTTAACATTCAAACTAGAAAACTAAAAACGCCACCACAGTTGAAGACTTAAATGAAGGTTAAGAAAAAAAATCAGGGGCGCCTGGGTGGCTGAGTGGTTAAGCCTCTGCCTTCGGCTCAGGTCATGATCTCAGGGTCCTGGGATCAAGCCCCACATCACATTGGGCTCTCTGCTCATCAGGGAGCCTGCTTCCCCCTCTCCCTCTGCCTGCCTCTCTGCCTACTTGTGATCTCTTTCTGTCTGCCAAATAAATAAATAAAATCTTAAAAAAAAAAAAGAAAAAAAATCAAAGGGTTAAAATTTAAAAGTATTTCAGTATTCCATTTATCTTTCTCTCAATTTTGCAACATTTTCTTGAATCATGTTCTGTTCCATTTTCCCTCACCCTTTGTGTCAGGATTAGTTTTTCACCCTTTATATACTCTGCTTTTTCAGTTTTTGAATGTGCTGGACTTTCCATGACCTTACACTGTTTCATCAACCTGAAATGATCCTTATTCCTCAGTCTTTGTTTCTTTTTCTTCCTTTCTTCCTTCCTTCCTTTTTTTTTTTTCTTTAAGATTTTATTTGAGAGAGAGAGGAAGGGAGGGAGAGCACAAGCAGGAGAGGGGGCCAGAGAGGCAGAGGGACAGGCACATTCCCTGCTGAGAAGGGAGCCTGAGGAGGGACTCAATCCCAGGACCCTGAGATCATGACCTGAGCTGAAGTCAGACGCTTAACTGACCAAGCCACCCAGGCATCGCAACCCACCCGTCTAGGGAACTTCTACTTACCCCATGGTTTCAGATTAAACATAACTTCCTCCAGGTAACATTCTCTAAGTCCTTAGCATGCTTTAAGCTTCCCAATACATACTATTAAAGAGCCCTGTGATTTTTCTTCATTTCAATTTGTACATTATTAAAGCCATTATTCACAATTGTTGCATAAGGTCTGTCCTCCCTGCTATACTCTAAGCTCTGTGTGAGAAATATCCTGAGTTTTGTTAACTGATGTACCTTCCACACTTAGCACATGCCTGCTTGGTAGGACATTCTCAGTTCATTTTGTGGTTTGATAAATGAACACTTAGACCCCCTCTAACCCCCATGTTACTGTATGATTCAAATTTTGTAGACAACTTTTACTGATTTCTAAATTCAACATCTTAAACTAATTTTAATTTAAAATCAGCTGTTTATTTAGCTATTATATTTCTGTATCTGGTAATGTATTTAAATGCGAGATATAGTATGTAGCATTAATTTCCAAGCTGGTAACTTTTAAAATCATTCTCTATATTTTAGGCATTGATATTTTTTATTTAGCCCTAGGAGGAGTTTCTCCCATTAAAAAAGGTGAGACAATTTTGCACAAAAGTACATAGGTCTCATTTAAAGCACTAAAAGCCAGTGAATTTGAGAAAATAAGATTTCTGCTTGTAGCAATATGGTAGACACGATATTTAAAAAGTTTTTAAAACTCCTGCAACAAGTCATCAAATATTCAACAGAAAATATAACAATAAATATCATAGGAAATGAGAAGAAATTCTACGGGACAAGAAAAAACAAATTTAGAGTCTGGAACTTGCTAAAACAGCACCCGCCTTGAGGTAATTTGCTAATAGTAGAATCCTAAGGCCTTGAGGGTTTTTTCCCTTTGTGTGTTTTCATCAGTCTTATTATGGAATAATTTAAATACAATCACATTTGCCAGCTTAGGCTTTGACAAATGTATACATTCTTGTAACCATCACCTTAATCAACATGCATCTTTGTAATTACTCCTCTCCCTCCGGCCTTGGTCCCTAGCAACCACTAATTTGCATTTTGTCATTTTAATTTTACCATTACTAGAATTTCATGTAAATGTAACCCTATAGTATTTGGCTTTTGAGAATCATCCATATTGAGTGTATTAGCAGCTTATTCCTTTAATATTGCTGAGTAATTATTTTACTATGTGGAAATACCCCAATTTCTATATTGTGCCATTAGTTGATGATTATTTCCAGTTTGGGGATATTATGAATAAGGCGATTTGAACATTTGAATACAAGTCTTTGAATACACATTTTCATTTCTCTTGGATAAATACCTAAGAATGATTCTGAGTTACATGACAAAGTTATGTTTAACTCTCTGAGAAACTGCCAAACTGTTTTCCGAAATGGCTCTACCATTTTACTTTCCTCACCAGCAATTTATGAGTTCCATTTCTCTGTATCCTCACCAACACTTGGTTTTATCAACCTTGTTAGTGGATGCATGCGATGAAAGACTGAATGTAAGGCTGTAATTATGTGCTGTCTTGACATCTGGTAAAATGGGGAGGGCCTCACATGGCCTCATCATTAGTTGCCCTCCCCACTCTGCCGCCCTGGATGAGATTCCCCAGCCAAAGCACCCTCCTTACCAACGGGACCAGGCACAGTTCCTGCTTATCCCTGTGTAGCAGGTTCCAGTTTCATGCCAGTTATTCAGAGAAGCCAGTCACATCCTTAGGCAGTAACCAGGGGGCACCTCATAACTCTATGAAGCTTACCTCCCACAGCCCCTAATTGCTTCACGTTTTCAAGAGTTAGTCGCGTGGGGTCCTGCCCGTGGCATGCGGTGTCCTCCTCCCACAGGCTGTGTGTACATGTAACTTAAACTATTGTTGACCTCATCTGTCCTATATTAGGTGTCACATGTTGGGCCATCTCCATTATGTTAGGGTGGTAGTCTTTCCCTCAACAGTGCAGTGAATGGGACCCAATTGAAGTTGTGCATAATGGTGTCTCGTGGTAAGTCTAGTTTACGTTTCTCTAAGATGTTGAGCATCATACACTTATTTGCTGTCTGTATATCTTCTTTGGTGAAGTTTGGTTCAAAACTGTTCCCTATATTTTATTTTATTTTTTTAAAGATTTATTTACTTTAGAGAGAGAGAGAACACAGCAGGAGGGGCCGTGGGCGTAGAGAGAGAATCTAAACCAGCTCTGTGCTGAGCACGGAGCCCCACATGAGGCTCGATCTCCAAACCCTGAGATCCCCCACATGAGCCCAAACCGAAAGCCGGATACTTAATCCACTGCACCACCCAGGCGCCCCATGTTCCCTATATTTTAATTAGGGTCGTCTTCCTAGTGAGCTGTTAGAGTCCTTTGTCAGGTACATGTTTTGTAAAGATTTCTCCCAATCTGTCTTCTCATTCATTTCCTTAACAGTGTATTTTGAAGAGCATAAGTTCTAAATTTTAGTAACATCCAGTTAATCTATGTATAAGTTTTTGAGAGAAGGGTGGTTGAAATCTCCAACTGTAATTGTAGTTGGAGGTTACAAAACATTTTTTAGTTCTCTCATGTACTGGGAATCTGTTATTAGATACATTAACATTTTGACTATTTCCTCATGACAAATTGACTATCATTATGAAATGGCCCTGCTTATCTAGTAATATCCTCTCTTCTGAAATCTACTTTGACATTAATATAGCCACTCCAGCCTTCTTTTAGAAAGTATTATTACAGTAATTGTTTCCCATCTTTTCAAGTATTTGGGGGTATATTTAAAGTGGACTTCCTGAAGGTAATATGCAATTTGGTCTTGCTCTTTCATCTAATCTGAAAATCTCTGGAGTGTTTGGGTCATTTACGTTTAATTTGATTATGGATATGGTTGGGTTTAAAATCTACCACCTTCTTATTTGTTTTCTGTTTACCATTTCCCATTTGGTCTTAGTTCCTTTTTTGTTGTTCTGGCTGCTTTTCCTGCACTTTTTGCACTAACTGAATTTTTTTATGTTTCTATTTTATCTCTCTCATTGGCTTATTATAAGTATACTTTGGGGGGGGGGGTTTGGTGGTTGCCCTAAGGTTTGCAGTATAAATCTTTGACTTGTTACAGGCTACCTCCAAATAATATTGCACTAATTCAAGTAGTACAACAAGAACATTTTAACATACTTCCATTCTCTCTCAAGCTTTTTGTTATATATTTTCCCTCTACATGTGGTATAAACTCCACAGAACATTGTCATTAATTTTGCTTTAATCATTCCTTCTTTTTTAAAGAGGTTTAGGGGCATCTGGGTGGCTCAGTCAGTTAAGTGTCTACCTTTGCCTCAGGTCATGATCTCAGGGTCCTGGGATGGAGCCCCAGGTCCTCAGGCTTCTTGCTCAGCAGGGAGCCTGCTTCTAACTCTCCCTCTGCTGCTTCCCCTGCTCGTGTGCTCTCTCTCAAATAAATAAATAAAATCTTTAAAAAAATAAATACAGAGGTTTAAATTTTTTTTTAAATCATGTATATCCCTGTATTTGCCATTGCTGGTATTCCTTTATGCAGAGCCGCATTTTCTCCTGGTATCATTTTCCTTCTGTCTGAAGGGGCTTCTTTAATTTCTCACTAGTTTGCTAGTGATGAATTCTGAAAAAGTCACTTTCATTTTCAAAAGATGTTAAAAAAAAGTTGTTTTTGCTGGGTATATAGTTTTAGGTGAACAGGTTTGTTATTCTTCCTTTCAGCAATTTAAAGATGCCTCTCTACTGTTGTTTGTTTTTGCATTATTTCTGATGAGAAGTCTGTCATTTTTATCTTTGTTCCTTTACGGAATCTTCTTACTCTGCTTTTTTACTTAAGATTTCTCTTATCGCTGATTTTTAGCAATGAGAAGGGCTATGTAGAAAAACCAAAATCAATTAGACAAATATTTAAAATTAATAGAATTTAGTGGATTTGGGGTATTAAATCTACATATGAAAATCACTTTTATTTCTATAGAGGAGCCATGAATGGAGATTTTCATATATATGTATATTTTTATATATGTACATATATATGAGAGGAATAGGTAATGAATGTACATAGGTACAAATGTAATAAAAAGATGTGTGAACTTCATGTAGAAAATTATAAAACTTATGTAAAATAAAAACAAAGAAAACCTAAATGAAGAGACCTACCATTTTTTTTTTTTAAAGATTTTATTTATTTATTTGACAGAGAGGAGAGAGATCACAAGTAGGCAGAGAGGCAGGCAGAGAGAGAGGGGGATGCAGGCTCCCCGCTAAGCAGAGAGCCCGATGTGGGGCTCGATCCCAGGACCCTGAGATCATGACCTGAGCTGAAGGCAGAGGCTTTAACCCACTGAGCCACCCAGGCGCCCGAGACCTACCATTTTCATGCTAGGAATATTCAATAAAGATTATCCATTCTCACCCAGTTTATAATTTCTCCACAATTAATTCCAACCAAAATCTTCAGTATTTTCCTCCAGGATTTAAGATCATAAAGTTTAGGAAAGAAAAAGTTCCCAAAGATAACTAAGGCAATTTTGAAAAAAAAAAAATGGAGTATGGCTTTTATAAAATTGTAGTAATTATAACAGTAATCAGAATTCTTAAACAATTGTGTGTAGGACAGTCAGGCTATTAGAGCAGAGAGCCCCCAAATAAACTGTATGTAGAATAAGATACAGAACAAATAAATATTACGTAACTGATTATTCAGTAAATAGTTGTAGGAATACATGGCTATCAATATAGAGGAAAATTCAGTTAAAGCCTCTTTTTACACCATTCACAATCATTTTCAGGTAGATCAAAGACATAAATATGAAAATAGGAAAGTACGACCTGTAAACATCAGTATCGACATCACCTTTGAGCTATATCTGCATTTTAAAAAATATGCCTATTAGAGTTGGAGAAGCACTGATATAAAAGATTATCTTTATGACATTGGGGTACGGAAATGGTTTTTGAAACACAAAAATGCACAAGCCAGAACAGACAGAAAATAAATTTGACATTAATACTAAATACTTGAATTACTGTCTGGAAAGATGGGGGCTTCCTGAAGGATCGGCCGTTCACACAGACGGTAGCCCTGCAAATATGTCAGACTGGAAGCTCCTTGACCATATTTTCAGCATCCTGCATCTATTGCACAAATAGCTTAACTTATACTGGCTTAACTATAAAAGGGAATTTATTAATTCATTGATCTGATGAGTAAAAGAAACCATAGATGTGCAGAAGCCCGGAAATCTCACCAAGGAAGGGAAAACAGCTAAGTTGTAGCCAAGTGGGAATTCCAATCCTGAAGACTCAGCGAACCGGGCACTGGAGCAAAGGCCAGTGTGGGCACCCATCATGCAGCTCCTGACTGCCCCCCCAACCCCCCCCCCCATCCAAAGTCCAGGTGTGTGTCCGAGGGACAACTCTCTGGACCTATCCTGAGAAAACACCGATGTTAAAAGGGTTTAACAGCTCTAAAACCAACACCCTTGTATCTCTCGGATAATTTAGATGTTCCTATGGACAAAACACAGGGTCAACAAGAGGCATGTGCTAGCAGTTATGGCTTGGCTGTCCAGCCTGACCAACTCCAGAGGGCTGATGAGCTGCTTCATAAGAACTGGGGAGGGTCTCCTTTTCCGCCTGCAACCTGGAAAGCCTTTCAGCCTCAGCTGGCAAAAGATTTCAAACTGCCAGTCAGGGAGAAGGGCCAGATCATTCCACACCCATGTTTTCTACACTGTCCTTATCCACCCTTTCTGCTCTGCCAGATGTGGTTTTCCCCAATAGAGTCATTTAGAAAGTGGTGCCAGTGCTCAGATTCCTTCTTTGATGTTATTCATATCCACAGTGAAGCCAATGAGACTGAGAAGGGGAGCTGGCAGCCTGGATGCCAAGGGTACAAGGTCAAGTGTGATGTCACACTGGCTGAAGCCCTCAATTTGCATACCTGTGGGGCCGAACTGTTGCAGTGGCCTTGTTGGAGGAGGACAAAGCCTGAGGTCAAGGCTACCATCTGAGCACGCAGCCCACTCCAGCATATTTCCCCACATTTTCCTTCCTGATGGTATTGGTTGAGGGTTCCTGAGGCAAGTAGTTCAACTTCTGAGCCTTGGTTTCTTCCCTCAGACAGAGAAATTTACCTTGGCCCTAGTTCTCAAATTGGGCACCATGGAACTTCGGGAGATTCCAGAAGTGACTGCAGGGATTTGGTAGAAAACGAAAAAGTTCCAAGAGGATCCCTAGGTGCTCTGAGCACTTATTCCCCATGACTCTCAGCAGATACTTATAGTATTCTCAGTAGCATTGCATGAAATTTTTTTTTTTAAGATCTTATTTATTTACTTGTGAGAGAGAGAGAGAGAGAGAACACAAACAGGGAGAGCAACAGGCAGAGGGAGAAGCAGACTCCCCGCAGAGCAAGGAGCCCGATGCAGGACTCGATCCCAAGACCCTGGGATCATGACCTGAACTGAAGGCAAGTGCTTAACCAACTGAGCCACCCAGGCATCCCGCATTGCATGAAATTATTTAAAAAAAAAAAATGGTAATAATCACTGGTGAGAAGTGAGACTGGAGAGGTAGAATTTGGTGAAACAACGGGAAGCCATGGGGATTAGAATTTCATTTTACAAAGATTCCCGGAAGTGGGGTGGGGGGTGAGTTTTAGAAGGGAAATTAGAAGATGACAAAGTAGAGGTACAAGGACTGTTTAGGGAGTAGTTACACTGTCCAGGAGAGACACGGGCTTACAGCAAAGAAATAGTATTGGAGACAAAAGGGAGACAGAAAAGAGAAATAGTGAGGAAATAGAATCAAAGAATGGTTGACTAGCGGGCTATGGAAAAGAAAGGATGTTTCTGTCTCGGATGGATGATAGTCACCAAAGAATGTTGATATTTGTCCTGTGGAAAGTCACTTTTAAAGAGCTATGTCTACAAATGGGTCCTATAGGATAAACAATCTCCCACCTGTAATTCCAGATAAATAAACATATTGATTTGTTGGTCTTGTTTATATAACTGATCTAAATTTAGTGCAATGTCTACCCCAAAGAGTGACTTAGTTCCTGCATAAATCATAATTTTCTGGCAGTGGTTTCATAAAGTTCTCCTAAGAGATGCAAATACAATGCATTTTCTTAGGACTACCTAAGACGGTCTCTGATACGCCATGGGACTATCCCTGTCTTCTCTGCTCTTCCAATCATAGGAAAACGCAGGCTTTGTGGGTTTATCCATCTGGGACTTGTTTTCAAGTCAAAAACATGTTACATTGTTCATTTTGGTCATAGAGTTAAAGACCATAGAATTAGGTTTGTTTTTTTTTTTTTGGTTGTTTTCTCTGAAAAGTGAGGAAGTATAACAATTATTAATATAAAATAATCTATGTAATTGTGACAGATACAGTAGACACTTATTTGTTGTGCATTCTCATACTTCTTTTCCTTTGGGGACTTCACCCACATTTCCTAATGGGCAACAATGCCTTCCCTTTCTGAGATGTGTTGTTTTAAGTGACATGAATTCAGGTGCGGGTCCACTCCCATTATAACTCATTCTACTTATTCTCAGATACTGATTGACAGATGAGCAGGTAACCCAACTGTGGACGAGGAATTTTATTTTTTTTGCTTGGTTTTGTTTTGTTTTAAGGAGTTAGGTCTTTTTAAGAAAGAGAAACCTCTTTCCTTTTCCACATTAGCTACCAGGAGAGACACTCTCTTATTCTATACAATGCGATATGAGGATTTGAGTCTGGAGCTGATAGTTGTTTGTGCCTGAGTGAAAAGCTGCCATGTGAACCCAAAGAAAAAGCCAGTATCTCAAAGGGCACAATGGTAAAAATAGTATTTGAATTGCTGGAGGATGCTTCTTCCAAAGCCTGACCTACCTGCGGACTTTGATTTTACGTGAACCAAAATGCCATCATTATTATTAGAGACTGAATGGGTATCATGATGTGTCCAGAAAACTGTGTGTAATTTTTAGGAAAAATCACCTTTCTTTTTTTTAAAAAAGATTTTATTTATTTATTTGAGAGAGAGTGAGAGAGAGCACAAGCAGGACAGAGGGCAGAGGGAGTGGGAGAAGCAGACTGCTAAGCAGGGAGCCCGAGTCGGGACTCGATCCCAGTACCCAGAGATTATGACCTGAGCTGAAGGCAGATGCTTAACTGACTGAGCCACCCAGGTGCCCCAGCACTTATTTCTTTCTTTTCTCATGGCAAAGAAGAACTATCCAATAACTATTATTTTTAACAATAACACTTTAAAACTGCAAAAGCTATTGTACTGTGTTATTATTATACAACTCAAGCAAGTTGAGTTTTACATAGACGGTTATCAATTGCTCTTGACTTCCTTGGACCAAAGTATCATTTAACAGCATAAATGAAAGTGGCTTTTTAAATCTGAAGTTACGTAGAAAAACTTATGACAAACACTATCATGTAAGACTGGAATGTAAAGAGTAATGGCGATTATATACTTTCTGATTTCATTAGGAAGGTGAATCAGGTTGAGTAAAAAAATACCCAGGAAAGCACTTTGCTCAAACACACAAAAATTACACATTTTAGCAAGAGTTAATCACAATAGTTTTTAAAAAAGTTGTTAGCCTTTCCCCTCATGGTACAGTTTTAGTTGGTTGTTTAAAAGCTAAAGTTGAAGGAGACCTGTTTTTTAATTGTTTTGGTATATCTTCAAAGTTTTGAAATGGTCAATGTTGAAATATATTTGGTGGTTTAACAATAACATTTTGCTTCCAGGATAATATTCTCACACTTTATAGCTTTGAGAATGTACTTTACTCATGGGAACTAAAAACGTTATGCTGTGAGAAACTGAAGGGAAAAAGTTCAAAAGGTATTTCATGAGGTTTTTTGTTGTTGTTTTTGGTTTTTGTTTTGTTTTGTTTTTAGGTTTAAAAAAGGGTAAGACTGGATTATGTTGTACTGATTTTATAAAAAAAAAGCTAATGAATATATGTTAACCTTCAGGTTATCAACATTCTTGCTTAAGATAGATTTATGGTAAAAATAGACTACTGAACTGTTTAAATTTTTAAAGATGAGTTTGGAGGAGTTACAAATAACATCCTCTACCCTTAGGTCAAAAAGAATATGTAAACTTGAATTTTTTAGATAAGAGTACTTATTTTAGCTTCAACTTTCATACTTTCTATAAAACGACTAAATAAGAATATATAATCTTTTCTGTTCTTATTCTAAATATATACCACATGTTCATTTTTCTTTTTTTTTTAAGATTTTATTTATTTATTTGACAGAGAGAGATCACAAGTAGGTAGAGAGGTAGGCAGAGAGAGAGGGGGAAGCAGGCTCTCCGCTGAGCAGAGAGCCGGATGCTGGGCTCGATCCCAGGACCCTGAGATCATGACCTGAGCCGAAGGCAGAGGCTTTAAACCAGTAAGCCACCCAGGTGCCCCAACATGTTCATTTTTCAACATGTTAAAAAGACCATTTTCATTTTGGCAATTTTTAAAAGTACAAAGAGCAAATCTGTACTAAATTCATAACAAAGAAATAACCTTTGTTAATGTTTTGGTGTACCTATTTTTAAAATTTTTTTCTATCTATGTGTATTTATGTGATTGCATGGGTTATTAAAAATAAATGTTATATTTTAGGTGTAATTTTTATTTTCATGAAACACAGGGCTTTTCCCACATCATTAAATATGTTTTCAACTACGCAATCTGGATTTTAATAGCTACAAAATATTCTCTTTCAAAAGTTGAACATTTGACCTTGACATGCCAGGCACAACACCATAATCTTCTAAATAATTTTCTCTTGGTATATTTTGCTGATTTATAAAGTTCCTAAAAACTGTAAGTGCCATGATAAACACTTCTACATGGAACTCTGATGATATGTATTATTTCCTTAGGAAGTGTTTTTAGGGTAACAGTGATTAAGGTAATTGGTATCTACTTCTGACTTTGTAAGTTATACTGGTTATAGGAGTTTCTGTTTTAAGTGAAAACTCACCATTCATTATGGAACTTTCCTTGGCCTTCCTCCTATGTTTAATCTTTATTTCTTGGATCCCATGTCTTTCTTTCCTTGCCCTCTCATGTTTTTGTAGAGTTCATTTACTAAGTCTAGAGGCTCTCCAGAATTCTGCCTGAAAAGCTGGCTCCCTTCACAGCTCCAGCTCTTCAAATAGGTATACTGCATCCTATGGCTTTTTTCTTCCTCCTGCACAGGTAACATTATTCATCTGATTTCCATTTGCCAGATATTTGTTAAAACCTCTGCTAATAACCCTTCACCCATTCTCTTCATGTGGGTTTGTAGCTTTAGTATTTCTTTATTGTCATGGTAAATGGGAGCTATGGAGGGTAGAAAAATACATGATTTCTTAAAATAGAAGACCTGCTTAATCTTAAATATTTGTGTCAACTTTAGGAAAAAAATATACAAAGTTGGTACAAGATAACTAGAGAAAAATCCAAACGTTACAGAAGTACCAAAATAGCCCATCCTTACTTTTCTCTCACTGCTTATTAGGTCTACACATAAGTGTTATGTGTATATATCCAGAATAGCAAAAGTGGCAAAAACATTGGCTACACAAGGTGGGAATTAAGACATAGCTTAACAATGAAAGCAGCAGAGAAGGAGCTGGGCAGGGAAAATCGGTTTGTTGTAGGATTGGTAGTCACCCAAGGTCAGAGTGCTGCAGGTAAGCGGGAGCGATGAGAAAATAAATGAAGTCCTTTGTATCTAAGATCGCTACCTCTGTGTTGATTACACATTCCTAACCTGAACCACGCCATTCATTTCAGCGGAGCAAGAGAAAGCTGTGGCTTTCTGTGGAAAGAAAGGAAGAAAATGGGACAGCATTTGCTTTCTCTTTGAACATGCAATGTTGGCAACACTTTCGATTCATTGCATTAATTCCATCAACCACATCTTATAAACAAATTCCATAGGCTGGCCATATCTGATAGGACTTGGCTCCTTTCATTGCATTATTGACACCTCAAATTGCTAATATATACTTTTCTCACATCATTTCAATCAAACAAAACTCACTTTTATTTTTATGACCATATTTAGGACAGAAAATATCTCCCCAAGTGATCTGGGTCTCAAAGTGACAGAGATTTTATGTGCTTCACATTTGAACGTCCAAAGATTGCAAGCAATGTATGCATTAATTGCAACTACTTACTATTCAGGTTCAGATGTTTGTTCAATACATAAGGCTAGAATCAGAGTGTGCCTTAGTTTAAAGAGAAAATTATTCAGGTTGAACATATCCATAAATTCTGGCTGAAGCAATCTATTTTTGGAGGAATAAATGCCATTTTGTTTCTAATTGGAGGGAAATAATGCTTAGGATTGAACCTATTGCCTTCTTGGAATTGAAGTCTAGAACACATGGAGACAGTCCTCTCTAAATAATGCATTTGCTAATAGAAACAATCCACCAGGATGTTGAGCCAACACTTCTTGTGGAGGATAGAGTTCTTTGGAATTTACTGAAAATGGAAAATTGATTACATTGGGCACAGAGGACATTTTTATTTATAGAAACACTTTAGATAAGACAAGACTTTTAAGAGCCAGAAAAGACATCCATTTACGAGTGTTTCAGAAAAACATTGTAATCTATTTTCTTATTTTTAATAGGAATAAAAAAAAGATTGTTATATTGATATTGACAGAAATTTGGTGGTTAATTGAAGATTTAACTTAAAAGGATGAATTGCTCTAACATTGGTTTAACATTGGAATTTTTCTTGGCGACGTACAGTTTAACTTTGTGGTCTGGCAAATGCCCAATAGCCATTTATCTAGTATGCATACCTTTCCACAGCTGGATTTTCAAATATGCTTAAAAGTTCATATGACAGAACTATCCTAAAAATAAATATGTCAGCAGGCTTTGCTTTATTGTATGCATTTCTTCTGGATGTAACATAACTAGATACAAACAGAAGACACTCTTAAGACATTCTGCCAGAGCTATTCAAGTATAGCATCGTTTGAGATTCTGGAAGGTGATTTAGAAACACCTGGGTTCAATATTTATATCTATGCCTTAAATCCTAAAAGCCTTGCAGTTTTATGGTCCTTTCGGGAAAAGACAGGAACTACATTAACACTTGTTAGTATAAGAGTTAATGCACTTGCTGCTGAGAAAGCCTTTGTAAAAATTTGAAAATTATGCAAAAAAAAAAAATAAGGAAGACTAAAAAGGATTAATGTTTGATCAGTATTTACAGTTTTTAAGAATATATTTAAGAAGTATTTTTTATACAGAAGTTTGGGCTTGGGGGCATGAAAAAATGCATTGGAATAAAATTCTAAATATTACATTCTGATGAGCATCATTGTTTGCGATAACATTTAATGGAATGCAGCTAAAAGTCCCAACTAATGTTGAAACAACAATCAAGATATTCTGCTCAAGCTTGTTCCATGTAGTCCTCTTGGAAACTGTCTTTTTAACCATATTAAATTCACGTTCTTCTTCCCCTGCTCCCTCCCATACATCTATTTGATTCAACTTGATGCCACATGAGACAAAAAGCTTAATTCGTTAGAAGAATATGAGCTGTTAGATCAGTAGGGAGAAGAACCATAAAGTTTCTACCTCTCTGCACCAACAATGTATTTACATGAAACAGCCATTATCTAGAAGCGAAGCGTCTCCACCTCTCTTGTCAGGAAGAGTCATTTTCAGCCTATATAGCTCATAGTGTATTTTTTCAAAATGGAAACTTAAAGGCTATCAGATAAAACAGTAGCCCCCCGTGAAGTGCCAGCCTTTTGAAAAAGCCTCCTCCCCCACAAACAATCTTTATCGAAAGTTACGATAGCACTAATCATTGCTAACCTGCTTGAGTACTTACTCTGACAGACTACATATCTCATTTAAATCTCAACAATCCAATTTGGTACATACTCGTGTTATCCCATCTCACTGACGAGATGTCTATATCAGTTATTCATTATAATTAACAAACTGCCTCCCAAGTTAATGGCTTCAAACCACAACCCTGAATTAATTAATTAATTAATTTTTAAGGTTTTATTTATTTATTTGACAGAGAGAGACAGCGAGAGAGGGAGCACAAGCAGAGAGAGTGGGAGAGGGAGAAGTAGGCTTCCCGCGGAGCAGGGAGCCCCATGTGGAGCTCAATCCAGGACCCTGGGATCATGACCTGAGCCGAATGCAGAAGCTCAACGACTGAGCCACCCAGGGGCCCCACAACCCTGAATTTAACTCATGATTTCTGTGGATAGCAATTTGGGTGGGGCTTTGCTAGCTGGTCCTAGTGAGTCAGAGCCTTACCGGTCTGTGAAGGCCTTAGCTTAGACACCAGAGCCTCTCTCCAATGTTTCTCACTCTCCAGCCTATAAGCTGGGACTTGTTCTCAGGGGTAGTCTCAGGGTTCCAAAAGGTCCAGAGTAGAAGCCGTATGATCTCTTGAGGCCCAGGCTTCGAACTAGCACCACCTCATTTCTAGTGTATTCTGTTGGTCAAAGCAAGTCACGAGTCCTACCAGGTTTCAAATGTGATGATGGGGGGAGATGGACTCCACTTCTTGGAAAGGATTGTGACAATTTTTGTGTTCTATCATTATTTCTGAGACAGAGTTGTCATTACGTGCCAGAGATCATGCTCATATGCTGCTGGCAGGTTTTCTATGGCCATCTTGGCAGACAGTTGACTTTTTTTTTTTTACTTACTTATCTTATTATTAAATTGTAAGAATTCTTTATATATTCTAGATACAAGTCTTTCATCTGGCATATTGTGTTGTGAATATTTCCTCCCAGTTCTTGGCTTGCCTTCCCATTTCTTAATAGCATTTTTTAAAGAGAAAATGTTTTTCATTTTAATGAAGTCCTATTTACCAATGGTTTTCTTTTATGTCTTGTGCTTTTGGTGTTCCGTTTAAGAATGAGCGAGTGAATGAAACGTGGCTAGAAGAGTCATAGTCATAGAGGTGGAAGGGTATAGAGCCTGAGGTGATCCAAGCGTTCTGTTTCAAAACAAATGTTGAATTCTATTTAATGAAATAACCTTACTTGCCTTAACAGAAAAATAATGCCTTACTTATGAGCGAGTCTATCTGACGCTCTGGGATAGAGGCCCATGTTCATTCCACAGCATAGGCCCGGACACCGTTCGAACACAGGAGCTCTAGGCTGTGAATCAGAGACCTCAGTGGTCCACTTGCCTCAGAACCACAAAGCGATAAGACTAACCAGAACTAAAAGCGATAAGACTGCAATGAAAAGAATTGCTAATGTAGTGTGTGTATGTGTGTGTGTATATATATATATATATATATATGATGAATTCTGCCTTAATCTTCTCTGACCATTATCTGCATTTTATTTTTCTATATAGATTCAACTAGTCAACTGCTTAAATATGTCCAAGCTACTAACAAGCCTTCCTGAATGAATAGCAGATGAACAACTGAATATAAATGAAAACAGATGCCTCAAAAGAGAGGATCCCGAATTGTCATCGACTCGTCACGATCACTACATGTGTTCTCTTAACAAGCTCATATGCCCACAGCACATTCCCAAAGTTTATTGACTTCTTCCAAAGTTTCCGTATGAAATTATGATGATGATCTCATAGAGTTCAGGGGTGCTGACTAAAGAGCACATCTCCCCAGGATATTTTTTTCAAAGAAGCTGGTGCCCCCAGTGGTGCTGGGGGAGGGAGGCATACAGATGCATTTGAGGACATCAGTAGCCTCAGTCCTGCTGTAGGATCTCAAAATCTTCCGAAGTTTGACTCCGTTCAAATCTGAAAATCTGGAGTCACTCCGTGATCCCGAGATACAAGGCAAGCAAAAAAAAGGATGCCCACTGACCCTGTAATTAGAATCCACATTCTCACGCCTTTTATATACATATATACATATATATGATATGTAAGATTTTAAAATATAAAAATACAGATATAATTTTATGTATTACCTAACAAAATATCAATATTCTTCCTATTATAAACACATACTTCTACAATAAATCTGTTCATGGTATATAGGATGGGTACTTACACAACATGAAACACATAAGATAAGATAAAACAATGGGTTCTGCTCTAGAGGTATCTGCTTTAGATTTCATATCTGTTTAAATGTATGTCTAAAATATGCTTAAGAGATGATAAAAAGTTAGATGGTAAATGACTGAATATGGCAGCTAGGACTAAAGTATGTTGCTGAGTTTTTAATCCTCGGACAAATCCTAGAACATGGAAAATTCACTTTATACCTTGTTCCTACACATAAACATCAGATGGATTTAACTAAAGTAATCTCATGGTTCTATTGCTCTGATCCCACTTATGTCTCTTTGTCCTTTGTCCTTTTTTAAACTGTTGACTTGCAAAGACAGCTTACGAGATGGAGATATATTCAGATTCATATGCAGGGAGCTGCTGGAACCCACGCAGATGGGGGCGTGACCAGCACTGGTAATATCTGTGCTCGGAAGCCTATGCAAGTGTTAGAATCTAGGCCCTATTATAACAAATGCTAAAATTATGGCTTGTTTTGATAGAAACATGTCCAGCTCAAAATCTCATTTCAGGCAACTCTTCACTGAGCAGAATCATAATAACAATCTTATCTGTGCTTTTGTATACTGATTATTTTCTGACTGTTCTAATTGATCAAGACGCAAGACTTCTTTGAAAAATCACCAGTGAATTTAAAAGCAGTAGTTTTAAAATTATGTATACTTGGAAATGCCCTTAATTCTGAAGGAATGTGCAGCTTTATATAAATGGCCAGCTTTTTCTTTAAAGATCGATATTTACCTTTTTTTCCTAGTTTAAAATATTAAAATATTATAAATAATGCCACTTACCAAAGACAGCTTCTAATACAAGTCCTCTTCCAGGCTTTTTTTTTTTTTTTTTGGATACATTTTTACATAACCATGACCATTGTCCATATAGTTTATATCCTGCACGTCAAACATTAATGTTTTTTCTATATTACCAAAATTTCATGCATATGACTTAAAAACCCATCCAGTGACTGTACCATAATTACTTTAATCTCATAATACTGCACACTTAAATTTGCCATTAAAAAATGTTCTAGCGAGCATCTTACTTAATTTCTGATTATTTCTTTTACTTAGAGAATCAGTCAGGGTTCAACCAGAGAAGCAGAACCGGTAGAAGATGTACATTTTGAAACTTACTCTAAGAAGCTGGCTCAGGTGATTGTGGAGGGCAGCTAGGCACGTGGGGAATCTGTGGGGCAGGCTGTCAGGAAGGGCAGGCTGGAACTCTCTGGAATGGGCTGAAACTGCCGCCAGACAAGAAAAATTTCACCTTCTGGGAAGCCTCAGCTGCTTCTGGGTCCCTTTAACTGAATAAGGCCCGCTCAGGTGATCTTATAATCTCCTTTTCTTACAGTCAGTTGATCAGGGGCTTTTTTTTTTTCCCCCAAATACTTTTATTTTATTTTTTCAGTGTTACAAGATTCATTGTTTATGTACCACACCCAGTGCTCCATGCAATACGTGCCCTCCTCAATACCCACCACCAGGCTCGCCCATCCCCCCACCCCCTCCCCTCCAAAACTCTCAATCCCTTGTTCTGAGTTCACAGTCTCTCATGGTTCTTCACCCCTCCGATTTCCTCCAATTCATCCCTCCCCTCCCTCTCACAGTGTCCTCCATGTTTTTCCTTATGCTCCACACGTAAGTGAGACCATATGATAAT
>CM052899.1:43675206-43697945 GCA_028534135.1 Potos flavus
AATGGGGAAAAGCTGACAGCCTTCCCTTTGAGATCAGGAACACGACAAGGATGCCCACTCTCGCCACTCTTGTTCAACATAGTACTAGAAGTCCTAGCGACAGCAATCAGACAACAAAAAGAAATAAAAGGCATTCAAATTGGCAAAGAAGAAGTCAAACTCTCTCTCTTTGCAGATGACATGATACTTTATACGGAAAACCCAAAAGACTCCACCCCCAAACTACTGGAACTCATACAGCAATTCAGTAATGTGGCAGGATACAAAATCAATGCACAGAAATCAGTTGCTTTCTTATACACTAACAATGAAAATATGGAAAGGGAAATTAGAGGATCAGGGGCTTTAATCACATCTAAAAAATACCTTCACAGCAACACCTAGATAAGTGATTCTGAGTAACTGGGAACCATAGCTCAGCCAAGCTGACTGACATCGAAAGACCATCGGATTCAGTTTTCAAAAGTAGAGTTACTGAGTAAAAGGGGATTAAAATTAAAAAAAAAAGAAGAAGAAGAAGACACATATAGTCATATTTTTTTTTCCTAAGGGGTCATCACGATTTTTCTATGCTTTCCAACTCTACCCTCTCCTTTTTTGGAGGCAGGTACCGGATAGCCGACCCTACTACCCGATGAATCAGTAACACACTTGGGGGTGCCCCTAAAATAAAAAAGTACTTGTGTCTCAAGATAAGCACATCATTTCCTGGCAGTAAGTAATGAAGGACCCTGCTTTCTCAGGACATTTTGTCTGCCTTCTCCATGTCAACATGCAGCCCCCTAGCACGGAGTGCATCTTCCTGAGTAACGGCCCAGATACATTTATAGGTGGGAATATAAATTACTAAATACCACTTACTCTTTACAGGAAATGTCTTAGGCATTTGGAGTGGGGGGAGATGGAAATATTAATCCTGTCCTCAAAAAGCCTAGAGACAGGGATGCCTGGGTGGCTCAGTCGGTTAAGCGCCTGCCTTCAGCTCAGGCCATGATCCCAGAGTCCTGGGATTGAGCCCCTCATCGGGCTCCTTACTCAGTGGGGAGTCTGCTTCTCCCTCTGCCCGCTGCTCCCCCTGCTTGTGCTCTCTCTCTCTCTCTCTGACAAATAAAATCTTAAAGAAAAATAAAACTTAAAGCCTAAAGACAGTGATTTTCAAACAAATACTTGATATTATATTCATAGTTTCATTTTTATATATTTCTTTGGGAAATGAGGTTAACCCATGTCTTTGAAATCTACATAACCATTAATAAAAAGCAGACTTCTGAGGCCCTCGCTGTTTCAGTAGATATGTGTGAAGGTCCACATTATTATATCTTTATAAAATAAAGGCAGAGGTTGAGTGGAGTGATTAATTGGAGGGATTTGGGGGATGAGAATTTATTTAGCTGAATTCTTAGTTCTACCATGCACTACTTTTTAAAGACTGGACAAATAATCTTCCTAAGGCTCAATTTTCTCCTTTATAAAAGGTAGATTATCTTGTCTCTCTTGTGTATGTGTGTGTATGAGTATCTCTCCCAACCACAACCCACCCCCATACTTTGCTATCTTTCTGTCCTCCACCCCTCATTCCAATGTCTCAAGCAGTTTAGGGGCAGGACAGAAATTGAAACTGGTTTGCAAATCATTCTGTCTTTCGGTGCTTCAAAGCCTCAAACTTTCAGAGAATTTACGTTTTGCAGGAAGCAGGAAAAGGGTGGAGTGTCATTTGAAGACAGAGATAGAGTGCCTTGAAAAAACCATAAAAGAACTCCTCCGAAGTACACAGAGGGTCCCCAAAGCTGAGGGAGGGGACCTGTCGACCCTGAGACCAGAGGGGTCTGCATCCTTCTTCATGCCAGTGCCTGGAAAGCTGGCAAGACTCCCCAAGAGGATGGGCACTATAGAGCTTCTGGCAGGGGGTAGAGGGACGAGCGTAAGCAGGCTCATGGTAAGTTTTTACGGTGTAAGAAGAGCTAAAGCTGCCAAAGCTGAAGGAGCCACATTGATAGGGTCAAGAGATAACTCTGGTAATCCCAAGTATGGTTGCAGATGACCAGAAGCCCTGATATCATTTCATGTGACCCCCAGAAGAAGAGCACAGTTCGGGGCTGGATGGGGACAGATTCTCAGAAGGACTAAGGTCCCAGTGTGATAGGACCGAGAAACTGAAATGAGGTTGATTTATAAAAAATAAAGAGATCAGGAGCGACTTAACTTTAAAGCCAGACTCACATCCAATACTTACTCAAAAAGTGTCAGTAATGACAACTATATAGTTATTCCTATTAGGGAACATAGTAGAAAAAGGAACATTCTTTGGCAGACATCTCTTAATAGTCCCTGCCTACTTTTGGGCTTTGCTGGATCAGTTATATGTAATTTCAAGAATTTTGAATGTTTTCTTTCCACTGGCATTTGCCTCTAGGTATGCTAAAATCCCTTTCCTACCCTCAAATGACTACCAACAATTTCTCTTGATCTGATCTTTCCACCAACTTCCTCTATCCTCCCTTTTCTTTGATGTCAGAGTTCTTAAGAGTGCAGTCACATTTGATGTGCCCATTTTCTTAACTCCTATACATTCCCCAACTGATCCTAGTTTGGCTTATCTTCTCTTCATTGAGGAAAACTATGTTTTTTTTCTGGAAGACAATGTCCTCTGACCAAATCCAAAGTTTTTTTGTCCTGTATCTTATAAGCTCTGAGTAGCATTTGACAATGTATGTCACTCCCATATGTCACAAAGTTTTGATTTTTTAAAGACTTTTTAAAAGTAGTTTTGGGTTTGCAACAAAACTAAGAGAAGAGTACAGAGATTTCCCACATATTCCCTGCCCACCCTCCCCTACCTCCCCACCCCCACCCCCCATGATGCACAGCTTCCTCCAATATCAGCATCACTCGCTGGAATGGTACATATTTACTAAGGATGAATCTACATTGACTCAT
Organism: Potos flavus; assembly: GCA_028534135.1. Classification (NCBI taxonomy): domain Eukaryota; kingdom Metazoa; phylum Chordata; class Mammalia; order Carnivora; family Procyonidae; genus Potos; species Potos flavus. The sequence goes on from CM052899.1 coordinate 43,678,144, forward strand.
CATAACCAGCCAAAGTCCATAGTTTACCTTAGGATTCATTCTTGGTGTTGTACATTCTATGGATCAGACAAAAGCATAATGACACATAATCATCATTTATAGTATCATTGAGTTTTCGCTGCACTAAAGAGGGTTTGTATTTTAATCCAGCACTGTATGGGGATGTTTTTAAAAGTATCCATAGAGTGATATCTTTAGAAATAGAAGTCATGCTATCCCTCCCTTTTTTTTTATTTAAGATTTTATTTATTTATTTGTCAGAGAGAGAGAGAGTACAAGCAGGCAGAGTGGCAGGCAGAGGCAGAGGGAGAAGCAGGCTCTCCGCTGAGCAAGGAGCCCAGTGTGGGACTCAATCCCAGGGCCCCGGGATCACGACCTGAGCCAAAGGCAGCTGCTTAACCAACTGAGCCACCCAGGCATCCCCTGCTATCCCTTCCCTTTGAGATCTGCTCCAGTGTTTTATAATGGATCCTTCATGATATCCCATCAAGTTCCTATTCTCCTGAGCGAAGACTTACTTTGCCATTCCTCATTTCTTTCTTTTTCTCAATTCTCAAATCCAAGAGGATGCCAAATCCTGTTCCTTCTACCTAAGGCTTATTTCTTAGCCGTTTTTCTTCCTTCCAGTTTCTACCAGGTAGAAAGCTCTCGCTTATCTCTCAATTAGATTATTTAATAATCCTTAGTTTATTTTCCTGCTACCAGACTTCCATACACTAGTGCTATCTCACACTATAAATCAAAGCCAATGATTTCCATGTCTTTCCCATAAAGTTCTCCATGGTTTCTCATTACTGCCTCTCAAGTGCCCTCAGGATGAAATCAGATTCTCTCCCTCTAGCCCACAGAGTGGTCCCTGGATCCACAGAATTAACCCACCAGGGAACTTGCTAGTAAGGCAATGTGTTTGGCCCCACCCCACACCTAGGGATGGCACAACCCTTTAGTCCAGTGACTGCGATGTAGCAAGCCCTCCTCCAGGTGATTCTGATTATGATCGCTGCCTCAGACGGCGAGAAGAACCTTTTTGTTCTAGTTACTACCAGGCTTTAAAGCCTGTCCTGAATTTATATTTCTCATGCACTCCGTGCTCTTCCCACATTGACCTTCTTGCTCATCCGGTAAATGCCAGACTTCAGGACTGTTCTTCGTGATTGGAATCCCACATTTACATTTTATTTCTCTCTTTCTTTCTTTCATCTTTCTTTCTTTCAGATTTAATTTTATTTATTTGAGAGAGAGAGCAAGTGAGAGCAAGAGCATGAGCATGGAGAGCGTGGAGGGAGAGAGAGAGAAGCAGACTTCCTACGGAGCTGGGAGCCCGATGCGGGGCTCGATCCCAGGACCCCAGGATCATGACCTGAGCCAAAGGCAGATGTTTAACTGGCTGAGCCACCCAAGTGCCCCCACAGCCCCCCAACTTACATTTTCTTTTTTTTCCCTGGGCAAATTGCTGTTATTTCTTCAATCTCCATCTCAAATACTGTGAGAACCTTGACTTCCCTCAGGAAACGTACTTGCCCTGTCCTCCATGAGCATTCTGTTCCCCTCTCTGTAATAGCATTTACCAGGCTCCATTTTAGTTGATCCATCCATCTCCCTCTCTATAATACCTTCCTCCAAAGACTGAATTCCTCACATATGCAGACTGAGTTCTGTACATCTTCGTACCCCTAGTGGCTTAGCTTGCTGTTTTCTGTTTTTCTCTTCTTCTGCAGCTTCCTCTTCCCACAGAGGATTTAAGACATTTGGAAAAAATATTTTTGAAATGAAATATTTATACTCAGCACCATAGAGGTAATTGAGAAGCTTGGCAACTGTTACAACTGTGTAAAGGTCTTCATCGTGTATCGGACTAACCGGTTGCCTCTTGCTCTTTTGTCCACCTGCGTGCATAAAATGACAGTAATTATTTGAGAGGTAGACTGATTCCTCCCACGCTCTTAACATATGTTATTTCTATTCCTACTTATCCATGGGTCCCAGTAGGCCTCTTTAAACAACTTCCTATGTGACCCCAAGATTCTGACAACAAGGCTATAATATTTCCCAGGTGATTTCTCTCCACCGTCCAAAATCCTATTGCTTTAGGCTCAGTAATTTCAGTTCCCTCTCCTGTTTGTTCGTAAAATCTGACCGCCCTTCTCAGGTAAAAGAGCACTGTGTTGGTGAAGAGAAGGAATTGAGCAAATGAGACCTCTGTGCTACCACCTCAGGGGCTGGACTTGGTGTGATGGCCTCTTTCACTAAAATACAGCCCTCTGGTCTCATATTTATTTTATGAAGATGGACATTTAAAAAAAAGAAAAAAAGGCAATGTTACTCCAGATGTGAAAATATATTAGTTTACTAAGAACGGGAGCTATTCGCTATTTGCAGACGAGTTTAGTTAGCTTCACCACTGCTATGGACCCACTAGGAGTGTCCTCATGTTCCCATAGCTTGACGATAAACTGTTTAGTAAATGACTGCATCAAAGCACCAAATTCAATTCAATAGTTTAAAAACCTACTGTGGTTTCGGCTGGTAATTGTGCTTTCGCAGAGAGAATCATGTGCCTTGTTTCTGAGAAATGAAATTAAAAAGTTAAGTCAGTAGACGATTTTAATTACCAATAAAGCAAGTTGGAACCTTTTTTGATAACTATCTAGCAAAACTAAATCAACTAGTAATTCTTAAGTAACCTTCTTATATCATCAGTGGGCATTCGACATTCCTTGATTACTTCTACAGATTCATTTTATACGAGACAGAGGAAACCACATCTTGCAAAGCCAGAAGCAGCGTGACTTCTTAAATGTAATTTTCATTGTCATTGAAAGTGACAGGTTTTTGACCAAACTCAGGGTTCTCTCTGAACTATTATAGCAGTTCATTTTCCAACAGCAAATAATTCCAACTCGACACAGTGCTTGATGTAGACGTTCGGTTCATGTGCTAAATCTCGTAAACCCCTAACTGTTCAATTTACTTCATGTGGGGAAAACTCAGGGTCAACCTGCAGCAGTTTCTTACAGAAAAGAAACAGAGCTGCACAATACTTTGAACTCCAGGTAAGCGAAAGATGTAAAATTGATGGGTTTCTGATGTTCCATTTCAAGATAATCACAATGGATCTATTTTTAAAGAAATACATAAAACGAAACTTTCTGAGTCAGAACGTCTATGAAGAGGCTACATTTGGAGACTAGTTGCTTGAGGGGCAATATGATGCCGCCCACGTGTCTCACTCTGCCATAACGGGGCACTTGAGGCCATATCATATGATGCTTTTCTTCCTGCAGGCTCTGAAGGATCGCTTCATTCCTGTGTCAAAGGCACAAGAGCCCCATTCTACAGCACATCGCTTCACTTGAACTCCTTAGCTTCTCCCAAGGACCAGAAGTCATCAACCAGTTACTACAGATTTGCCTTCACTGAGCATATCCAAATGTTTGTCCCAAATTTTGTCTATCATGTTGGTATATCTATTATGATTATTCAGGGGCAGGAGATTGATGAGCCTTTCCACACTTTATTTTTTTATTTTTATTTTTTTTTAAAGATTTTATTTATTTATTTGACAGAGAGAGATCACAAGTAGGCAGAGAGGCAGGCAGAGAGGCAGGGGGGAGCAGGCTCCCTGCTGAGCAGAGAGCCTGATGTGGGGCTCCATCCCAGGACCCTGAGACCATGACCTGAGCCGAAGGCAGAGGCCTTAACCCACTGAGCCACCCAGGTGCCCCAGCCTTTCCACACTTCAAAAAAAAATAGAGGTTAGGATTAGGCTGACTATAAAATTGTCTATGTGGAAGGAAAAAGTGTAACAGAGAAGTCCTAGAAAGGAGAATTTAGCCTTCTATCGTGTTGTCTTTTCCAGCATTGGAAAGAGGCAATCATACTCAATGATCCACAAATTCAACATCAGAATCTCATTCTGATTTGCTTCTTCCCAGTCGTCCTCTTCCAGGGGTTCCCTGAACACCAGGGGAAGTGCTGGCTGAGCCTCCTGGGAAGGAATTGATGTTTGCAGAGTGAGCTCTCCTTGTGTTGTGAGATGCTATGTGTGAAAGTTCTAACCAACAGACTTTCTGTTTTCATCACCTCTCTGCAACCCATAGATGTAGCTCAGGAGACTAGGTAGATAAGAGAGCTGCTTGCGTTCTTGTTTGTAGGGAATGACACAGTGCATCCGAATGGCCAAGGTGTTGCCAAGTGCCCTGTGGAATGAGGGAGGAAGTACCCTGCCTTCTCTGAAGGGACTTAATAATAACCACACTCTCCCTCATGAAACCAACTACTTTGGCTGAATATTAGGATAAATTACAGAGGGAAACTGAGGAACTTCCTTCAATTTAATAATTATTCATCCATTATTTCACAAATATTTTTGAAAAAACTATTAATTGTGCTAAAGATTAGAGCCTGGCAGAGGAAGATGTCTAAACCTATTAAGTGTACTAAAAAGTATAAATTCTGAAATAGAAGGTTTTAAGCCTACTTATGGGAAGGGAGGCATAAAAGACATAATAAAAGCCAAAAAATGTTCTAGTTAACTGTGGTATACTATTTCTAACATTCTCTTATTAAACACTCCACCTTTTTCCCTTCCCTTTTCCCAGCTAAAAAGAGAGAGAGAGAATATAAATAAAAGAAACAGTATAAGATACATCATGAGTGGTTAAATATTTATAGTTGTTATCTTAAACTCATTTTCTTTCTCTTTCTTTCTCTCCCTCTCTCTCTCCTTCTTCCCTCCTTCCTTCCTGCCTGCCTTCCTTTCTTCCTTCCTGCCTGCTTTCCTTTCTTCCTTCTTCCTTCCTTCCTTCCTTCCTTCCTTCTCTCTTTCTTTCTTTTTCTCTTTCTTTCTTTCTTTCTTTCTTTCTTTCTTCCTTCCTTCCTTCCTTCCTTCCTTCCTTCCTTCCTTCCTTCCTTCCTTCCTTTCTTCCTTCCTTTCTCTCTAATCCTATTCAACTAAATGGTTTTATTTGATTAACACCTCAGAAGGATAGGTGGAGGAAGGGGCCATAATATGCCTCTAGGCTCCTGATGGAAGGATCACAGTAGGTAGCCTTGGGGAAAGGAACTCCTCAGAAAGTCCCAAAAAGACAGTAAGGGGAAAATGGGATTTTCTGGCTTTTGTATGTAAAACTGCATTTCATAGCATTTTGCTAAAGGTTAATCCTGAGTGATGATGCTTCCAAATGATTTGCTCAAATGTTTATTCATCTTGTTTTAATTCTGTTCCTGGTAGTTTAAAGATACCAATAAAGCCACCTTTATTCTAAAATCTGTACAAGATGGTTTTATCCTATTACTCACAGAAGGGTAAAATTAGCTTAAGGAAATTTAAACATGCTTATTAAATACAGTGACTGGTTCTTAATCTTGGGGATAGAAGAGGAGAAGTTCACTAATTAGTGCTAGTCTTGAAAGAACTTATCGTCTTGCCAGGGAGAAAAGACTCCCAAGAAATACTACAAAATGGTATATAGTCAAGTTTCAAAATGCTTATTATAGATGTTCAGAGAACTGTGTTGATTGTTGGTTGTCATATAAAAAGCGTTGTGAAACATGTGAGTAGGAGCCACCAGAATTGAGTATTTTTATGGGCCTCCCCACTTACTCCAGAGTCATGTTAGGGAGGTTTCCTAGCATTTCTTAGAACCCTCATCTGTAAAGCAGGGAGAAAGATGCCTCACTTGTTTGTGAAAGAGATCAGGGTATCTTTGCTACCCCCAAATAAGCCATTGTGGCATATTGATTATTTTGAATTGAAGGCAATTGAGAAACAGGGAACGTAAGAAGAGCCCTCTGCCCTTCCTGAAAAGCAGGGCATAGATTTTCCCCTTTCCTGCGCCATGATGAGGAGAGCAAAGACAGAGAGCCACACCAAGATCAGACTATATACACAAACCTTACTAAGCCAGCAAAAGGGAAAAGGAGAGAAAAAAAGCCAGGAGAGAAACTTCTGGTAAGTAGTTAAAAATGGACCTAGGGGAGAGGACAGTATCGTAACTGATGTGTTTTTGTTCCCTACCTCTCCAGTCATCAATAAAATCACACATGCTCACAATGCTTTGGTTCGCCACAATAGAGGAGCTATTCTACACCCAGGTTGAGATGAGGCAGAACTTCGTCAGTGTGTGTGGAACAAGAACTCAAGAAGCAGAGGAAGTCATGAGGTAGTAAGCTGTTCCAGAAAGTAGCCAACAATCATGGCATGCCTTGGGACTTCTGCAGCAAATGGAAATATGGGCTTCAATCCAGTTTTATCTACACCACCAAGGGTCAGATGACTTCTAGTAAGGCACATGACTTACACCAATTTATAAAGACACAAGAAGGAGTTCACATTATTTCAAAGTTCACTCTATTAGCGGGCTGTTATTTTTAACCTGTAGTAAAATTCTTCAGTTCAGTCCTTCAGTTTAAACTAATAATATCCCAGATCTTCTTTGCTTATCTGTTCTCAGTCTTGACTTTTCCTAAATCAAATACATCTCTGTGCCTCTATACTCAATTACTCTCACCTACCAGAGATCATGATGATATGTTTCTTTCTTTAAATGGAGGTGCCTTATGAAACTATTTTTGAACCACTCTTCTCACACAGGTATTTTTAAAGTAGTTGAGTTCTTTGCAACTTTGACTACAAAGTCGAGTGTCATTTCTAAAAATTTTATTCGGAGAAAATTTTCTTCCCACATCCAGTGACATTATTTCCTTTATTTTGGCCACTTCCTCCTTTCTTCTCTGATATCCCCCAACTAAATTATGCTCCAGGTTCCTGATTCCTTCTTTGGTAGTCTCTGTAACTTGAACTGGAGGTGAGGGAGAGGCTCATATTCAGAGTAAATCCAGACCATGCCAGCTGCCATCATGTCAGCCTTATTGACGGAAGCAAATTTTACCTGTGTGTAGTCATGCGCTGACATTGCAGTGAAATGTCATACACCCTTCGAGTCACGTGAAGGTTCTACGCCACTCCCAGAAGATGCTTTAATGGAGACAGACAACATATCCTGGCTGACTAATCTCATATTAGATGGGTTTTGGACAGGGAAGAGTCATTTTAGAGCAAATATTTGAGCAGCTGCTGTTAAACACTCAAAGATCGCATCCTATAAAATGGATTCTTAGATGTTGGTGAGATTATACCACTGATTTCCTATCAGCACCAATTCTGTCCGAGGTTCTAGCTTAATATTTGTTGTGCCTCGTATCAAATCAGTAAAGTTTTGAATGTGGTATGAAGGAAAAGTCCATAAAAAGTTTTTCCATTTGGTAACATCAATGCAACATTCACAAATCGAGTTACAGATGGGAAAATAGTTTTGTGCTCATGTTCCTCAGGAATCTCTCCTCTTATATCCTAATATAAACTGTCAATCAATTTGGCAATTAGATCGAATAAGATGTGAGAGTGTTACTGGGAGTATATTTGTTCTTTGTTTAAAAATAAAAGTCTACCCAGGCGGAAATCAGAAGTTTGTCTCTCGAATTTATTTTACAGTTCAGTTTTGTTTTTATTTTGAGCTACATGTGGGCACCATAAACTTTTTATGGTAATAAATAAATAAAAGTCTACTTTACATTGTACATGCGACTCCCAAGATACATTAAAAAAAACAATCGTCAGACCTCCAAGAGTCCCTCAGTATCATTAATTTCTTCTTTTACAATGTGTTGGTCAAATAAAAGGTAGTTTATTTCAGCATCCTTCCGTGAACCAGGCACTAGGATGGTATTCTTAAATAGAGCAGAGTTTATTTTTTTTACTTTTATGATTTTATTTATTTATTTGAGAGAGAAAGAGAGAGTGAGAGAGAGCACGAGAGCGGTGTGAGGGGCAGAGGGAGAAGCAGGCGCTCTGCTGAGCAGGGAGCACGATGTGGGACTCGATCCTGGGACTCCAAGATCATGACCTGAGCCAAAGGCAGCTGCTTAACCGACTGAGCCACCCAGGCGCCCCTAGAGTAGATTTTATTCCAAAGCCAAAATAATGATTTAGCTTTTAAATTTTTCAGATCTGAAAGAATTATTTAAAATATACATTATTTTTATCAGAGAATTTATTTTGTACGTAAACCTTTTAAGGAAATTGTTTTATCTCATGATTTAGGCACCTTGCAAACCACGAGTAAATGTAAACTAATTACTGGAGACAGAATCTTCTTTCCTTTTATTGTAGGCACATTTCTATGTAACCGATTCTCACTCCAATTTTACAGAAATGTAATTTAGCCCTTCAGTTAATTCCATGTATTAATTTTAACAGTTTCTGTTGTATGATAAACATTCTAATTTTCTGTGGCTACAAATTCATAAACTGTGTGAAACTGTGTGAGTAACGTGAGTTTGCTAGCTCTTTCCTATTTCATTTCTATCCGCTCACCGTGGTGAGAATAATCCATTGTTATTGAACTCTGTTCTTTAGCACAATTAGAGCTCAAATTGCCTATTCAACTGAGTGTTTAAAAGGAGATATGTGTGGGTTAAGCTTAAATGGGGAAAGAAATGCACATACATTGTTTTCACCCTTACATCCTTACACCCTTACATCTTGAAGAATCCAACGTCTTCATGACAACGTCTTCTGTGCAACGTCTTCATGACAAATGACACGAGCAACATTGATTTTAACAGAGGCCTGGGCCCCTTTATGATAACGAAAGTCAGGAAAACGATCCTGTTGGTATATGGAGCAGAGAATAGCAAGCTATTCTTTCAGATAATGATAAACCAAATGTTTGATGAGGAAATCTCAGAAGACATTTCTGTATTCAGAAATGCTTATAGCCGATTAAGCATAAAATAGTAGAGATAGTTCATTATTACCAGTCACACTCTTTTTTCTTTTTCTCTAAGTAAAAATAAACGCATCTCTAGATAGCATGAGGTGGTGGTGTATACTGGAAACAATCTAGGGCTTAATTTTTGTTCAGATCTCTGTAACATATCAGCTTGACGTTGGATAAATTGCTTGCATTCCCAAGGCTTCCCTTTCTTATTAGTAAAAGAGGCATGAGATAGAGGCCTGTGTACATTGAATGTGAATGATAGGAGCCAAGGTCTGAGTACAGAAATGTAAGGTCATCTAGAAATTTCAGTGGATTTCTTCTTTCAATACATTTACAATAAAGTGATTATTATGAAAAAAAAAATAAAGTGGTTACTATGATTTTTTTTTTAAATTTCTAAAAAACATTTCTTTGAGTAATTCAGAAAAGGGACCAGCCTCAGCAGAGAGAGTGTGGGCAGCGTAGTTTTCCAGGAATTTTGAGTTCTGTCTGAAATTTGCTCACAGGCCAGGCTAAATCCCCTGGTGATGAAAGAAAACGTATTTCTTTCCTCCTTAATCTTTCTCCAAGCTTCTCTGGTAGAGGGAATTGTACAGAGGGTGTATTCAATGTAATATACTTATCAAATACTTGGTACATTGACCTTGGGCAGTTTGTTTAGTGTCTACCTCACAGGGCGGTTTAAGAGGATCGAATGAAACTCGGACAGTGGCCAGCATGTTGTAAATGCTCGGAACTAGTCACGATCAGCAATCAGCCTCGTGCCTTCTTACTCCCACTCCCTCTAAAAAGGTCAGACCCTGACCTCTAAGAGGAGACTTGCTGTAGCCTCCTAACTAGTCCTCCAGCCGCTGGCTTCGCCCTTCCCTAATTCAGACTGCACATCAGTATCGGGTTAATTTTCCCAAACAATACCCATAATTATGTCATTTTCCTATGAAAAGCCATCAATAACTTCCCCATTTTCAAAAGGATAAAGAAAATGTTAAGTCCTTCACCTTTGTCTAGGACTTCGTGGTTCCGTCTGGCTTGTCCAGCCTCAGCTAACTTTATGTTTGTTTGTCATCAGAATGTGATTATTCTACATCAAGCAAATTGGTTTATTAGGAGTGTCCCAGACATGTTTTATCCTTTACTTGAAACTTCTTGCTTGTTCCTCTTTTTGATTATCTAAATTTTACCTATTTCTCAATACAGAGTTTAAGTACTACATTCTCCTGAATCTTTTTAAAAATTAATTAATTATTTTAAATTCCACTGTAATTGTGACACCTGGGTGACCCAGTCCATTGAGCGTCTGCCTTCGGCTCAGGTCATGATCCCGGGGTCCTGGGACCGAGTCCCGCTTTGGGCTCCTTGCTAAGTGGGGAGCCTGCTTCTCCCTCTGCCTCCCGCTCCCCCTGCTTGTACTCTCTCTCTTTCTCTGACAAATAAATAGATAAAATCTTAAAAAAAAAAATTCCACTATAATTAACATGTAGTGCTAGTTTCAGGTGTACAATATAGTGATTCAACAATTCTGTTACTCAGTGTTTATCAGGATAAGTGTACTTGTAATCCCCTTCGTCCGCTGATTTCACCCATCCTTTCACCCACCTCTCCTAAATCTTCTCGACATTTGCCAATGTTCTTTGTTCTTTTTCTCTTCTTAAGACTTCTCATACTGTATTTCTCACTAACTGGAATTGACTCCACTTTTTACTTTATCATAGAGAAATGTGGTATTGTCCTTTACCCAGAGCAAAGGGTTAATGAGAGCTGAATTCTTTAGGCAATGTAACCTTTCCTTTTCCTTCAGGAAAGTACAACTATTTAATTTAGCAGATCAAGAATATAGGTTTATATATCGTTTGCCCGACATTTTAGTGCTGGCTATGAGTCGTAAGATTTGCCAGTGAAGTTTACTTTGTTCTGCTGGTTGCTGCTTGCATATAAGTGTATCTGTTTGGTTACCCATAATATATATTCCACTTTTTTTTTATTTCTTTGCATGCATACCATCATTTCTTGTGTTATCTGAGACAACGGCAATTCTGTTTCAAAGATTATTTAGAGCTTCCTAGAAAGCAAAATGGGACCCAAAGTTCCGCTATATATTTAATTTTACCGATTCAATTATATCTTTGTTAATTACATCTAGGTTGTGAAAGTTAAATAATATACGTGAGAATACTTTGATCCCTCTAAAGCTTTGTACAGGTACTATTATTTTATGAGTTATTTTAAAAATGCCAAAATGAACAATACCCCTTCATTTTCACAGGGTAACAGCACTCTTGGACTCAATTCCTACGTCCGCTCTCCCCGCTCTCCCTCCAGACTGGTTATGATTACACTTCCTCTGGTTTGTGAACCTTATTTACATGGGAGGAAAAAGAGAGACAGTTTGTCACTGGATAAAAGAAACATGTCTGAGTGTTTTGGCTCACTTCAGCAGATTTCGGAAGGGTTCTGAGTTTGCACTCCAGTGAGCAAGTTCTCCTTCCTGCTCCCATGCCAGAGATGGTTCAGCTTCAGCTAACCATTCAGCTCTTGGCGATGCTGTTAAGACTCTTTCTTTTGAAAAAACGTGGACAAAATCCTGAAAAGAAATATATATATATATTTCCCAGTTCTAAGATTTACTGTCTTCAAAATATTAAATATGCAACAAAGTAATACACAGGAAAAAGAGTACAATGTTATTATTATTTTTTTTAATGGTTAAGAGTAGGATGGAAAAAGTAATGAAGAGGAGACTTTGAGTTTTTTTTTCATTTTTTAAATTTAAATTCAATTAATTAACATATAATGGGTTGCTGGTTTCAGAGGTAGAGGTCAGTGATTCATCAGTCTCATAGAACACCCAGGGCTCGTTACATCACGTGCCCTCCTTAATATCCCTCACCCAGTTACCCCACCCTTCCATCCCCTCCCCTCCAGCATCCCGCGGTTTGTTTCCTATGATTAAGAGAGACTTTGAGTTTCAAGCATGAATAGGAACAGCTCTTTTTTTTTTTAATCTTAAACTTGCTATAGTATGTTTGTTTTGTTTTGTTTTTTCTTTCCTAGGAACTATTTCCTGTGCAGCCTTTGGCTTTCCTGTAACAGGTTCAGTTGGCCTCTCTGAGTCATCTTGCTTCTCTTCTTCTACCTGACAAAGGACGTATTTGCTGTCAGTGAAGTGGGCTGAATCAATGAGGTGTCACTCTTTATAAAGCCACAAACTGATGAGTGTACAGGAGGCAGCAGTGGTGTGGGGCCAGTGATTTGCTCACCCTAGGATGTTAATAGGGGACTCCAGGAAATCAGTAGACAAGTCGCCTACTCTACTTTGGTCTCAAAATAACGATTAAATAAATACTATCAATATTTACCAGTAAATATCAATAATTATCAATAAATTATGAATTAGATCATTATCTTCGTAAGAGATAAGCAACCGTGGTGCTTTAATGACCCATATGGAATTTTCTGTTGGTAATCAATTCTTATGTATGCTAATTAAGTTGATCAAACTGCTGTTCTTCTGCAGCAGATTCCTTAATCTGTGTTTCTTTCTCTTAGGATATCAGAGAAACTTAATTTTCTTGAGTGTGCTAAATGTTGGCCCTGTCTATTTATTTTTTATTTTTATTTTTTTTTAAGATTTTATTTATTTATTTGACAGAGAAGAGAGAGATCACAAGTAGGCAGAGAGGTAGGCAGAGAGAGAGGGGGAAGCAGGTGCCGAGCAGAGAGCCCGATGCGGGGCTCGATCCCAGGACCCTGAGATCATGACCTGAGCTGAAGGCAGAGGCTTAACCCACTGAGCCACCCAGGCACCCCTGGCCCTGTCTTTAAAAACTGGGTCAGTAGAGTTGTTCGTGTTGGAAATCTCCAGCACTCTAACTACATTGTGGCTTTATGGATATTGAACCTGGTTAGTCTCATAAGCCACGAGGAGCAGTAGCTTCCCTCCTTTTCTATTTTGTTTGCTCTAGTTTTGCCTGTAGACTAGAAGATGCGATCTAGCATAAGGACCACCTTTATTCTTTTTTAATCCTCGTAGCTAACATAATACTTTATATATACATTAGGGCTTCAGAAACATTTGATCTTATTGATCCTGGTAAAATATGACAAATAGTATTTTCCATTTTAGAAGGGTAATATTTGCTAAAGGACTTTATACTTTGTAACTGAGCACGGTGATCCATTCTCCTAATGCTTGAGCTCATTTGTTCCTCATAATAATCTTCTTTTACAGTGAGGAAATGGACTTGGGAACTTGCTTAAGATTTAGGATGAATATATTTTATGCTAAAAGATATGTTTGATTCAAGCTGTCTCTGGAATTATTAGATGTATTTTATCAGATTTGATTAATGATAGGTGGCATTTACCGAGTTCTTAATATATCAAGAGCTGTCCCAAGTAACTTTTTTACATCTATTAACAGCAACACAAGGAGATAGGTGGATTATTATTTATGTTTTGGAAATGCAAAATGCACACATTAAAAGTTTTTGTAGCTAGGGCCCCAAGGTCCTGTAGCTGATAAAAGGCCTAACTGGGATTTAAACCTTGGAAGTAATTTCAGAGACCCTGCTCTCTGCTGATTTGTTAAACAGCTTTTCATTCAAAATTAGGCTGTAACTGGGGCACCTGGGTGGCTCAGCTAGTTAAGTGTCTGCTTTCAGCTCAGGTCATGATCCCAGAGTCCTGGGATCGAGCCCCTCATCGGGCTCCCTGCTCAGCAAGAGGCTTGCTTCTCCATCTGCCTATTTGTGCACTCTCCTTTTCTGTCAAATAAATAAATGAAATATTAAAATGATAATAATAATAAAATAAAATTAGGCTGTAACTTAGTAGGTGATTATTACATAAGATTCCATTCCTCACTTGGAATAATTTTCTGTGTTTTCCTAGCTAAGTCATTCAATTTTATTGAGCTTTCCTTTTCATTTTTATAAAATTATCTCTTATTGATGTTTCTATATTAGCTTCATCAAAAGATTGTTGTTAAGATTCATCATGCAATGCGTTCAATATAAAGCAAGCTAAAAATCATATGTTATACACAAACACACGCAACTGACTTTTGACAAAGGTATGGAAATAATTCAATGGAATAACTTTCAACAGATGGTGTTGCAGCAATGGACATCCCAAAAAATGTACTTCAACCTAAACCTCATACTTTTTCAAAAATTAAAATAGAAGGGCACCTGGGTGGCTCAGTGGGTTAAAGCCTCTGCCTTCGGCTCAGGTCATGATCTCAGGGTCCTGGGATCAAGCCCCGCATCAGGCTCTCTGCTCAGCAGGGAGCCTGCTTCCCCCTCTCTCTCTGCCTGCCTCTCTGCCTACTTGTGATCTCTCTCTCTCTGTCAAATAAATAAATAAATAAAAATCTTTTAAAAAAAAGACTGTCAGTTAAAAAAAAAAACAAAAATAAAATAAAATAAAATGGTACAATGACCCTGAAAAAAGTTTGGCAGTCACTTCATGGGAACCTATACACTATTTTTACATATGAGTTTTGAATTATATCATAATAAGAGGTTAAAGAAATCACATGTGAAACATAGTCATATGGAAATGGGCTATTACTGTATTTATCTTTTAGTTCCAATGGTAAAAATAGCTTTATTGGTAATAATGTACATATAATAGAAATGTATGGTTTATTTTTAAAAGTGTTTGCTTTTAGTTGCTTCTGATTAAAATACGTAAAACATTCCAGCAATTTAAGGGGACAAATTCCTTTTAAAATGCTAATCATGGTTTGTTTCAGTAAAGAAATAATTTTATTTGACAAAATTCAGAGGGACCACTGGATGGCAGTAGAGGTTTGGAGTTTTGTTCATTTGGCGTTAGTTTTAGAGAAAGCTGAGAAAATTAAGGGCCAAATTTGGTTTGCCCTCAGCAAACAAAAATCTGTAATGATAGACATTATTGATGATTAGCAAGGTTTAAGATCCAAATCCATTCACTAAAGAAAATTAGCATTGGTGTAAGTTAAAACATCTAATAAGCAACACTGCAAGAGACTACACACAGAATAAAACTGTAAAATAAATCTTGGGCTAACCGTCTGGGATGAAAATGAACAATTTTAGAGAAAAAAAAAGTTTGGCATTGAGCTCTGGATGGCATTTACAATTTTCTGCTTCAAAATCTTAACAACTTTCAGAAATTTTAAGCAGCTCCTTTATTTTTGCCTCTTCCTACCAATAATTACACAAAATTCAACTGCACTTTATTTCTTATCTGGGAAAAAGTCTTCTTTTAGATTTATAGATAAAGCAATCCAATTTATGAGGCAGAGGAACAAAATTCTGCTGTTTTTATGATCTCATATTTCAAAATACTCCATATCTTTTATTTTGATAAAGCTGAGGGAAAAAGCCCTGTATCACTTGTAGGGTTTCCTGTAAAATTTACTTGCTGGGGCAAATCGAAACATTGACTTAATATCAAGTTTCAAGGGATCCTATGCTTTTCTTCATTAATGAGGTTAACTTATTCATACATCTCATTCTAAATATATATTGTCATCAAGGACATTTTTGGGGTATTTTTGAGATATTTATTTGAATAGGTTTTGTATCATTTTTGTATCATTTTAATGATTTTATAATCATTTTATATGATACAAAATATGATATGTACAATATGAAATGTATATGATACATTTTAATGATACAAAAAATGATGGATCTAGAACTATGTATGTAGGAGAGACACATTCAAAATCTTACTTGAGAGGCACCTGGGTGGCTCAGTCGGTTAAGCATCTGCCTTCTGCTCAGGTCATGATCCTAGAGTCCTGGGATCGAGCCCCACATCAGGCTCCCTGCTCAGCAGGAAGCCTGCTTCTCCCTCTCTCACTTCCCCTTGCTTGTGTTCCCTCTCTCGCTGTGTCTCTCTCTGTCAAATAAATAAATAAAATCTTTAAAAAAAATCTCACTTGAACATTCATGGTAGAATTAAAGCAAACACTTGAGTCAGGCATTGTAATGTTTTTTTTTTTTTAAAGATTTTATTTATTTATTTGTCAGAGAGAGAGAGAGAGCACAAGCAGAGGGAGAAGCAGACTTCTCCCTGAACAAGGAGCCTGACATGGGACTCCATTCCAGGACCCTGAGATCAGGAACTGAGCCGAAGGCAGACACCTAACGGACTGAGCCACCCAAGCATCCCATGGCATTGTAATGACTTTTACAACTAAATGGTTCAACTTTGAGTCCGCCTTCTACAATGCCATCCAAATGTTATGGATACTAGACAAGGAAAGAGAAGTGGAATGTCTACAATGAGACGTCCACAGTGAGATGGTAATACAGTGTAACATTGTTGTGGGGTTGAGTGTGATAGTGCTTTGGAAGAGTTTAGTATTGTGCCTGTCCTGGGGCAGATGCCCAATGAATCCCATTTGTCGTGAGTGCCTGGTTGGGATCAGTAATGGAAAGTCAGAGCATTCTCCTCCAAGTACACCCACAGAATTGATCTGATTGAGATCAGATCGTAAAGCATAATCTATGATACTAAGTCATAACAAACTTTTAGCATAGTAGAGTGTTTTAAAATAAAGAGCTAATATTGATGCCTTAGTAGAGGGGAGGATCTAATATTTTCTCCAATCAAGAGCATCCACTTTCTCAGGAGACACTTGCCCCAAGTTTTGCCCTTAAAATCCCTCACTTGCAGGGAGTTTGGGACTTTTGAGAATTAGCTCCCAACATTCTCCAGGGTGGTGCCATGCCAAAAAATTGCCTGTCTTCACTGCAAAGTCTCCATGTCATTTTTTATTGACTTGCTGCGCATTGGGTGGATGGACTCTGCTTTGGTTCGGTTATATATGTCACTAGAAGAATAAAATTGTTTATTTTCCCTGTAGTTCTGTGAGTTAATAATAGTTAACTCATGAATAATATGAGTAAGTAGCTACAATCGTTTGGTAATGAGAAAAAGGAATTAAAATGTCCTCACCTGTTCAATGTTTATCAATAAATCAATAAATATGATCTCGAATTTTGAAATTAAAAAGTTTTCTCGAGAAAATTCTCTGGGGTCACCAAGGCTAATGAAGAGAGGTAGTCGACCAATCCATAATGTTTCTTAAGAATCCACTGGGGCATATGCTTGGTTTTTTTTTTTTTTTTTTTTTTGGCATATACTTTTTTTCACATTTATTTTTCTTAAAAACTTGGCACGTGTTCAGGTACCCGATAATTTTGCATAAAATATATTTTTCACTCCTCTTTGTTCTACTGTCTCTAATCCCTACCCTTTCAACTCTCACATTTTTTGGTTTTTCTCTTCTCTTGTGACTTTTCCACTTAAAAATCTATCCTGGATTCAAGCGAATCTTTTGGAGGGTATATGTATTACAGGTGGCTGTAGACAGTCAGAGAATATAGGCCTGGGGCTCAGAATCTAGGTGTTACTTTCCGTGAAGATGAATATATAGTAAACCTTAGAGGGGAACATATCGTCATAATTTTAAAAAGCCTTTACCTTGCCCAGATGATCGGAAGTTGCATTTTGTTTTTTGCAGTTGGTCTCTAGAATTTTCTAGCAACAATATTCAAGTGACTTCCTTTTAATGCTTATGGGAAAAGCACCAGGGGAATAGATTAATGTTTTACTCTAAGAGTTAATTCGTTTCATGTGCTCAGCATCTGTACTCCAAAGCAGCACATTCCTGAGAAATTGCTTGAATCTTTTCATAAAAGAAATCATCCGCTGCATTACAAAGAAGAGGCCGTTTGGAACTAATCTCACTGCAAATTTCAATACTTTAAGCTTTAAAATAGTAATGGAGAAGTTAGAGCATTCTCCTGGAAGCATGTCCACAGAAGTGACCTGATGACCATGACTTAACTAGTTACATGGAACCTATTTTTGAGTGCTCAGATTGAGTCTTTAACAGCATCTGATTCATCCTCATCTCAGTTCTCTCCGCAAAGTAGCAAGAGGTAATTACTCCATTTTTATTAATGCCGACATTAAAACAGAGAGTTAGAATATGCTGGAGTAGATTGTTTCCAAACCCTTTTAGAGGAGTGTGGCTATACATACCAAATGAGTGCATTTCTTTTTGTGAGCCAACGAGCTGTGATACCAATTTCACAACTGAGTAGAATCAGGCAAGGGTGCAGGAAAAAAAAAAAAGATGCAAAATTGTTTTAGTAACTAGTATGTGACTGGCATTGTGCTAGGTGCTATAAAATGGTTTTATCATCAGATCTTCAGAACCCTATGATGAAATATTTCCTTTTACACTCGAGGAAACAGGAACTCAGCAAGGTGAGGTGACCTTGATCACACGGATTGGAGCAGGTTGAACGTATTTGTAAGCCCTGGTTTGTCTGTCTCAAGACCTAATCCTTTTTGGAACCCTTGTGCCCTGTTGACGGGAATGTAAATTAGTACAGCCACGTAGGGAACCCGTTTGAAGGATCCAACAAGATCTCTTCTGGATATACATGCAAAGGAAATTAGTATCTTGAAGAGACACCTGCTCTCCCATGTTCACTGGAGCATTATTCACAATAGTCACGATATGGAAACAACATATAAATCGTATATATATATAAATATATATAAATAACATATGTATATAGGTGGAGAATATCATATTATATATTATTTCTATTATTGTTATATACATTACTATATATTATATATTATTATAACATATAATATGTACATAATGTATACAGTAAGAGGAATTGAAATATAAATATAAATTGAAATGGCCTCTAGGTAGGAAAATCAGCATTTTGCTCCTTAAAAGTGTTTCCATGAGTTAATTTAGAGTGTGCTATAGGGATCATAGCTTTTCCCCTCTAGGCTGAACTTCTCTAATCAGAGTATCAATTATTCAAGGGGCAGAGCCATATCTTACTCATTCGTGTCCTCAGAACATAACAGAAAATGTTGGGGTCTATTACAGTTTGGTTAAATTAATGAGCAATCAAGATATTCTTTCTTGGTAACTTTCCTGGAATCCCAGCTTGGTCAAACACCCCCTTTTCCACACATCCGGGTTAGAGTGGATCCCTGGCCTCAGCAAATCAACCACAAGCTGACAGTGGTGGGAAAGTCTTGATGTAACTAGGAGTGGTGACTGGAAGAGGCAGATGTTGATAGCATAGAGACTTCCAGAAAATTTACCACCAACTTCGGCATCCTCCAGTTAAATACTTCCGCAGTAAATTTTGAAAATGAGGTAATGGCTTCAGTATCCTTCCTTTTAGATCATGAGATCTAAACACATGACCAAAATATCTCAAGCAAAAAAATTTTTTTAAAAAGGTGATTTATGGCAATGTCTGGAATTTCGAACCCTTTTGTCTGATGAGTATAACAGTTTTTTTTTTTTTAAAGAGATTTCTAGGGAAATTCAATATCTTGAAAAAAATGTATTTAACAAATGCTTATTGAACAATCAGGAAAATAAAATAATCTCTTGTCCATATTCAAACCATTTTCTGGAAGTTGCAGATATGTATATTTTAAAATATTATCACTGTTTTTGAAATATTTGTTGATATCTAGGGTTCTTATGGAGACACTCTCCTTAGCATATGAGTGTTTAATGAGTTTTAGTTATCATCATCATTATGACTGATATTAACATCTTTCATAACCTCCATTCCTCACCCCCTCCAATTCCCATTGTCATCCACTTCTTTCTTGATCTAACCCAATCTCCTCCAGCTTGACCCAAGTCTGGCTTGTGGATTCATACTATTTCTACTCCCCTAAGTCCAGCAAGAGTTTCTCGCCAGAAGTTGGAGTTTCTCGCCAGAAACCAAGTCTTAAATCTCCTGCACCTCTTCCTTGACTTGTTAGAAATCCAGAAGCTAAAATGAGCATCAAAACTGTCCCCACAGAATGTAAGCTGGTATAGCCACTCTGGAAAACAGTATGGAAGTTCCTCAAAAAGTTGAAAATAGAGTTACCGTTCCACCCAGCAATTGCACTACTGGGTATTTACCCTAAAGATACAAATGTAGTGATCCGAAGGGGCACGTGTACCCAAATGTT
>CM052899.1:43698445-43836046 GCA_028534135.1 Potos flavus
AAAAAAAAAAACAGAAAAAAAAAAAAACTGTCCCCACAGCCACTTCTGCACACACTTCACCACCAGCGGAGTTAATGGCAGCTATGTCTGCAGCACAGGAAAAGATTACTTAAATTCATAAGAGAAAATGGGGGAAAGACAAAGGGAGTATGAGAAGAAAGGAGTATGCACAGGTGTACCTCGGGGATATGGCAGGATTGGTAGCAGACCACCTCAGTAAAGTGAATAGCACAATAAAGAGAGTCACATGAAATTTTTGATTTCCCAGTGCATATAAAATTTATGTTTATGCTATACTGTAGTCTACTGAGTGTGCATTATGTCTAAAAAACAATGTACATAACTTAATTTAAAAAGTAGTTTATTACTAAAAATTTCTGACCATCATCTGAGCTTTCAAGGAGTCATAATCGTTTGCTAGTGGAGGGTCTTGCCTTAACACTGATGGTTGCTGACTGATTAGGGTGCTGGTTGCTGAAGGCTGGGTGGCTGTGGCAGTTTCTTAAAATAAGACAATAATGAAGTTGGCCTCATCGATAGACTCTACCTTTCAAGAATGATTTCTCCAGAGTGTGTGATGCTGACTGATAGCATTTTGCCCAGAGAGCTTCTTTCACAAATGGAGTCCATTTGCTCAAACCTGCCACTGCTTTATCAACTACATTTATGCAACATTCTAAATTGTTTGCTGTCATTTCAACGATCTTCATATTATCTTCACCAGGAGTAGATTTGATCTCAAGAAACCACTTTCTTTGCTCATCCATAAGAAAAAAAAACTCCTCATCCATTAAAGTTTTATCATGAAATTGCAGCAATTTAGCCCCATCTTCAGGCTCCACTTCTCATTCTAGTTCTCTTGCCGTTTCCACCACATCTCCAGTTACTGCTTCCACTGAAGTCTTGCACTGCTCAAAGTCATCCATGAGGGTTGGAATCGACTTCTTCCAAATTCCTGTTCATGTTGATATTTCGACCTCTTTCCATGAATCACAAATGTTCTTCATGGCATCTAGAGTGGTGAATTCTTCCCAGAAGGTTTTCAATTTACTTTGCCCGGATTCATCAGAGGAATCACTCTCTGTGGAAGCTGTGGCCTTACGAAATTTATTTCTTAAATAATAAGACCTCGAAGTCAAAATTACTCCTTGATCCATGGGCTACAGAGTGGATGTTTTGTTCGCAGGCATGGAAACAAACATCTTTTTCCAGTAGAAGGCTGTTTCATCTATACTGAAAATCTGTTGTGTAGTGTAGCCACCTTCATGAATTATCTGAGCTGGATCTTCTGAAAAGCTCGCTGCAGCTTCTCCATCAGCATTTGCTGCTTCACCTTACACTCTTCTGTTAGGGAGGTGGCTTCTTTCCTTAAACCTCATGAACCAAACTCTGCAACTTCAAACTTTCCTTCTGCAGCTTCCTCACCTCTCTCAACCTTCGTAGAACTGAAGAGATTTTGGGCCTTGCTCTGTATTAGGCTTTGGCTTATAGGAATGCTCTGCCTGCTTTGATCTTCTATCCAGACCCACCAACTTTCTCCATATCAGCAATAAGGCTGTTTCACCTTCTTAACATTCGTGTGTTCAGTGGAGTAGCGCTTTTAATTTCCTTCAAGAACCTTTCCTTTGCATTCACAACTTGGCCAACTATTTGATACAAGAGGCATATTTGAAAACTATTTGGCCTATCTTGGCTTTTGACATGCCTTCCTCACTAAGCTTAAATCATTTCTAGATTTTGATTTAAAGTGTGAGATGTAGGACTCTTCCTTTCACTTGAGCACTTAGGGTTTGTTAATTGGCCTAATTTCAAAATTGTGTGTCTTAAAGAATAGGGAAGTCCAAAGAGAGGGAGGTAGACAGGGATATAGCTGGTAAGCAGAGCAGTCAGAACACAGACCACGTCTATTGATTAAGTTCACTGAAACTCTTAAAAAATTTTAATATGTTTCAATTTATCTTTTCGCAGTACCATCAAGGCACTATTCTTCTCTTATTAAACCTAGCCCCTCTTTTCCATGACACCACAAGAAAATGATTCAAGAGGGGCAAATGAGCATCCATATGCACACACATACAGTTGCTGGCATTTCTTTTCTCAAGTGTCATATCCTTAAGGAGTGAGATAAGGATTGTACTATAGTTAGTGGTACTCATATTTCTCAACATTGATGAAATTATGCAGAACCTTGTGACTATGTTTCGTCAATGGTTGGGGGTAGAAAGGATGTGTAATGTTTGTTACTTTAGCATAACAGCCTCTCCCAACTAATACAGATTTGGCACAAGATACATCACAACACATTTTACTTTTTCAGGTATCAGCAATTTTATTTTCCTATTGTGAGAAAAATCTAGAAAGGCATATTGTGACAGTTAAGGGGTCCCAGTCCTGATTAAATTTCTAGCTTGAGAAGAAGAGGAGGATCCCATTTTTCTGGCTGGGGTAGTCTGTAATTTTTCAGATGACAGATGGATCAAAGTGATCATCCCATCTTATGAGGACTAGGTGACTAATTAGGTAGAATTTTCTAGTGCTAATGGATGCCTTTTCGCTTAGGGGACAAATAGGGATACGCAAGACATTAATCATCTTTGCATAATCTGAGCATATTTTTAACTTCCAATTCAAATGTTTGAATGCCTCGTGTTAAATGTTTAAACATTTGAATCCTATTAATCACACATTTTAAGTAAGAGAGTCAACACTGGTAGTCATTACAGTATCTCAAAAGAAAATGCACCTTAAAATCAATTAAGCTTACTATTTGAATATTCAACAAATGATAATACAAAATTTAAATATTCTCCCCAAAACCAATTTTTGACAATAATCAGAGAACTAAAATTACCTTTCAAGAAAGCAATCACCTAGAGAAGCAGTGTAAAAGAAAAACTGTCCATATCTCATATGGCCCCAGTACAACCAATACTCTTCTTTCCACCTGATAGTCTGAGATGGTAGCCTCTATAACATGCATTAAGTAGAGTTGGTCCAATTTTCCAACTTTATTGCTGCCAACAGTACATTTTGCAGTCTCCATCAGATTTCTCCTCCACTGCCTGAGGTCCCAATTAGAATCAAAGCAGCAAGTGAAGATCTCGTACTTGTAAGTATTCCAATGATGTTGTCACAACATAACTTTTGACTCTCCCCAAAACTTAGTTATGAGTAGCCTCCTGTTGACCAGAAGCCTTACCGATAACATAAACAGTTGATTAACACATATTTTATAGGTTTTCTGCATTCTTATAATAAAGTAAACTGAGAAAAGAAAACATTATTAAGAAAATCATAAAGAAGAGAAAATACATCTATTTATTGGGAAAAATCTGCATATAAGTGGACCTGTGCAGTTCAAACTTGTGTTGTTCCAGGTTGAATTGTATTATAAAGTTAAAGATTAAGGATGTCTGTGTCAGAACCAGAAATCTAATTCTGTGTATCCCTTGGGAACCGTAGCTAAAGAAAAGAACACTTTTGTGTTTTTGTTAACAAGATTTGTACATCAATCGAGATTTGTATATTTGAGCTGTCAAATTTGAAACCGTCTGCCATTTTGGATTTACTTTATAATATATGTAATGCTTCTGGGTTGAAACACTTCTGAAGATATGGAGGGACTTTCTCCTTTCCCTTGGTGATTTCCACCCCCCTCCTTCTCTCTACAAGTGTCAAGTCTTTTTTACGTGTCAAATACTAGGCGAGGTACTGGAGATGATAGTGAACAAAACCAAACATGTCTCAGGTCTCAGGCATGGTGCTTGCGATAATGATGGAGGCAGGGATTAAATGCACAATTATCTAAATAATATTTAATATAATCTCCTAAAGTATCTCTGTGATAAAGACAGTAAATTGGCCATGTATAGATTTATATCATCATGTAGCCTAGGGGTGTAATCTAGTATGGAGATTGACAGATTTTCCTTGAGGAAGTGATAATAGAGACGGAATCTGAGTAATAATACATTTTAAATACATTTTAGCAAATGAAATGGGAGAGGAAGAGTATTTCAGGCAGAGGCAACAGAAGGTATTAGGGGTTTGTGTTCAGAAGATACTCAGACATCGTGTTTTTTTTATCTCTAGTGGTTTAAGTCTTTTTTAAATATATTCTACGTCTCTACATGCTCAATGCTCCTTGAACATGTGGCATACAATTATACTGTCTATTTGACGTTCTTGTCTACTAAAATCTGTATAATTTCTGGGTCTGTTTCTGTTGATTGATTTTTCTCCTCATCATGAAGATATTTTTCTGCTTTTAGGATGTCTAGTCTTTTTTTATTATTTTTTTTAAAGATTTTTTATTTATTTGACAGAGAGAGAGAGCACAAGCAGGGGGAGCAGCAAGGAGTGGGAAGGGGAGCCCCATTGAGCAGAGAGCCCGATGGAGGTCTCGATCCCAGGACTCTGGGATCATGACCTAAACTGAAGGCAAATGTTTAACCGACTGAGTCACCCAGGTGCTCCTGGATGTCTGGTAAGTCTTAATTGTATGCAGAGAATGTAAATTTTACCTTGTTGGGTGCTAGATATTTTTGTATTTCTATCTATTCTTGAATTTCATTCTAGGAGCCTACTAAATTACTTGTAGAGAGTGTATAGCTTTACTTTCATTTTAAGTTTTGTTAGGTGGAATCAGAAAAGTCTT
Organism: Potos flavus; assembly: GCA_028534135.1. Taxonomy (NCBI): domain Eukaryota; kingdom Metazoa; phylum Chordata; class Mammalia; order Carnivora; family Procyonidae; genus Potos; species Potos flavus. The sequence goes on from CM052899.1 coordinate 43,703,103, forward strand.
TAGGACTAATTAGTAAGTCAGTAATCTTTTGAGTATTTGATCCAGTGGCCCTTGTATGATGAGATTTTCTGTTCTCCTTGATAAGTGGGCACTTGAGCTATTCCCAGCTTTGGGTGAATCCCAGTGCTTGTGTCCTCTGCGCCTTCCGACAGTTTCTTTCTCTAGTTACTGGTAGTTTCATCACATACAGGGGCTGATCAGTACTCAGCTGAGGATGCAAGGATGACCCTCTGTAGATCTCTGGAGCTCCGTCTCAGTGTAAGTCATTCCTCTCCAGTACTCTCTCCTGTGAGCCACAGCTGCCTTGGCAGCCTGGAGCCCTCAGCTTCATCCCTTCCATTGGGACAGTCAATAAACTTCTGGGCTCTTTCTCTTGTGCCGCATCCCGGAAAGTCTCCGGCAGTAAGCTAGGACAAATATAGGGCTTACCTTACTTATTTGCCTTCTTTCAGGGATGAGAAGTCCAGTGTTGGTGATTGTCCAATGTCTGTAAACCACTATTTCATATCTTGTCCATTTTTGTGCTTGTTTCAGGGGTGAGGGTAAATCTGGTCCGTGTCATTACTGTTATTTTTTTTAAAAAAATATTTATTTATTTATTTGTCAGAGAGATAGAGCATGAGCACAAGCAGGGGGAGCTGCAGGCAGAGGGAGAAGCAGGCTCCTCCTTGAGCAAGGAGCCCAATGCGGGACTCAGTCCCAAGACTCTGGGATCATAACCTGAGCCAAAAGCAGATGCTTAACTGATTGAGCCACTCAGGCACCCCTGGTCCATGTTATTCTTTATTCCATTTTGGCAGGCAGTGGAAATTCAAAAGGCCTTGACTAAATGTCCGTGTGGCCAGAATTACATGCTGTCAGATGATACCAGAGGAGTAGACTGGGAACAGGTCATGTATTGATCTGAAATATTGATACACCTTTCTCTTCTTGCCCTTTCATATACATACTGTATACATGTTGGGTTCAGGCACCCATCTACCAGGGGGTGGGACACAGAAACATCCATATGCTATGTTAAGAGTACAAGACAGTGCTAAGTGAGCTGGGGGGCTTGGAGAACCTAGCATGGAGTAAAAAGGATACAATGTATGGGGACCGAGTATGGTTGAGGCTACCAAAAAACCTAAGAGGTTGATGAGATCAGTAGCATTCATTTCCAATGCTGGGCACTGGGCGGCAGGGGTACAGGGGGGATGATTCCAGAAGAGCCACTTCATGGCCCAGACCAGCCAGGATCCTAAGAATGTCCTGAGAAATCTCCAAAGAAACTCTTGGGGAGTTTCAAATAACCTTTGCCCCCCACTACCTTCGACCCCCCAGTATATCATGGGTCACCTCTACTTCTTCATAAGCTTGATTGTTGCCTATGAGGAAGGTGAAGAGAGGAGATAAAACTTAGTTTTTTGTTTTGTTTTGTTTTGTTTTTTAAGATTTTATTTATTTATCTGATCTGAAATCTGATCTGAGAGAGAGAGAGAGAGCGCACAAGCTGGAGAGGGAGAAGCAGGCTCCCCACTGAACAAGGAGCCCAATGCGAGACTCAGTCCCAGAACCCTGAGATCATAACCTGATCTGAAGGCAGATGCTTAACCAACTGAGCCACCCAGGCCCCCTAGGTTTAGCATTTAGTCAACTCATCTAAACAATCTGAAACTGAGTAAATGGGCATGCACCAAAATTTCCCCTCATCTGACTTTTCAGATTCCTTTCCTTTAGCTACCCTTCAGGATGAGAGCTTTTGAGTAATGGCAGATCAGTTAATAGGAAACAAAGTGGCTTTTTCTTTTCTTTTTAAAAAACATATCTATATATAGTGTGAGTAAATCTGCAACCTCACTGCAAGGTTAAGAATCTCTGGCTTGGGGCGCCTAAGAAGTTTTTTAAAAAAGAAAGAAATTTTTTTTTAAAGTTAAAAGTTTTTTTGTTTTTTTTTTGTTTTTTGTTTTTTTAACTCTGGCTTAACAATGGGAAGCCAATTAAACCTTTTAAAAGCACACTTGGTGGGAGGGACAGTGTTTTGTGTTTTGTGTTTCAAAAATTTACTTCCACAAAGGTGAGTGACTGAAAGCTTAGAGGTCTTTCAGAGACTTTTATACAACTAACTGCAAAAATTAATTGAAAAAAAATCAGATTAAAGAAATGAAGATTTTAAGAATAATTCTAGTAGTATATTGATATCTAAAGATTTTACCATTATTCCAGGGTGCCTAGATGACTATACTAATAAAAAGTTAGAAGAAAGGCAAACCTCATTTTTCATTTTGACACCAAACCACCATTGAAAAAAAGTCTTCATCTTTTCTCAGTGAGAGAAAAATCTATTCCAAGAAATTGTAAGATTATCATAATAATTTTTTTTTATTTTTCAAGTGTTTATTTAAATTCCATTTAGTTAACATACAATGTAATACTAATTTCAGGTGGTAGAATTTAGTGAGTCATCACTTTAATAATAAACATTTTTAACACTTGTAACAGAGAACATTGTCTAAGGCCATATATTCTTAAGGAAGTAAAAATGGATCTACGCCAAGGGGCGCCTGGGTGGAGCGTCCAACTCTTGGTTTCCGCTCAGGTCATCATCTCAGGGTCGTGAGCTCGAGCCTTGCATTAGGCTTTGTGCTCAGTGCAGAGTCTGCTTGAGACTCCCTCTGCCCCTTCCCCTCCTGTGCTCTCTCTCTGAAACAAACAAATAAATCTTTTAAAAAATTAGCTACAAAGGGGCACCTGGGTGGCTCAGTCAGTTAAGCGTCTACCTTCGGCTCAGGTCATGATCCCAGGGTCCTGGGATAGAGCCCCATGTCTGGCTCCCTGCTCAGCAGAGAGCCTGCTTCTCCCTCTCCCTCTGCCTGCCTCTCTGCCAACTTGTTCTCTCTCTTTGTCAAATAAATAAATAAAATTAAAAAAAATAACTACATAAAAAAATCACTCATTTAAAAAAATAATAATTCCATACCAAGGGATAGGTCACCATTCTTTCTCAGGCCTGCGGCTCTAACCTTATCTCAGGCCTGCCCAAGTGTCCAATCCCATTGATAACAGCTAAAACAATTTGTGAAATTCTTTGGATTCACCTTTCTGGGATGGTTGATGACTTTCATTGATAAGGAGTTTTGGTCCTTGAATTAATTAGTAGCTCCTTGATATGATTAATTTCTCCTAGTCCTTCCTTTATTACTTGTGCAAATGGCTGACATAAAATGTTCCTGTAATTTTGCTTTTGGTTACCAGTCATCATTTTTTCACGTATTCAATGCAGACAGAAAATTGAGGTTTCACATTTTCGAAGTGTTTTTCTGTCTTTAAAAACCAAAATTTGGTTTCTGCTTAAATCTGTCATTTCACATTTTAATTTAAGTGGATGTATATCCAGTGGATTTCTTTCTTTTTTTTTTCTTTGTTTTGTTACATAGATAATATATAATTGTTATGACATGATTGAAAGACACAGATTAGGAAAAGTTCACAGAAAAGTCATTTGTAATTACAACAGCCTAGGGGTAATCACTGTTACCTTCATCTGCGGCGTATCTTTTGACTTCCTACTCTTTTTTTTTTTTTTTTTTTTGGTTTTTGCTTTCTTTTTGGTTCTCCTGCCCTTAGGATGGTATATATTTTTATTTTATTTTTATTTTTTATTTTTATTATTATTATTATTTTTATTAACATAATGTATTATTTGCCCCAGGGTACATGTCTGTGAATCATCAGGCTTACACATTTCACAGCACTTTCCTATTCTTGCTATTTTTAAATATAAAAAGGGATTACAAAAAAAAACAAAAAACAAAAAAGGGATTACAATACATATGTGTGTGCGTATATATAAATATATAATATATATTGCTTTGATATCGACTTCTTTCACTTAACGGTAGATTTCCATACTAGTCTATATTATTTTCAAACATAATCTTAAACGGATGCCTCATATTCCATTATATGAATGTGCCATACTCTTTTTCAAAGGTTGCAAACACAGCCACACTTTTGTACAAACATGGTCACAATCCCAGCTAAATTTTTGCACGTACTGGGAACGCTTTCCTGCGGATTAATTTGGACATTTGTAATAGATTCAGAGGGCTTCACAGAATTGGCTTATTGCCATTTTCCTGATCATGGAAAAGAGTAAGCTACACGAGTTACTTCCCCACCTCCAGCATAGAAACGCTATGATGTAATAACGCTCCGGCGAGACAGCCGCGAGAGCCAGGATGCGTTTGCAAACTCCCAGCTGTACTAATTAGATTTGCGTGGCCTGTTGCACCATGCAGTTCGGTTCAGAAAATATGACTGCTAGCGATCGAATGACTCACGGAAGCACAATACGTTTGAATCGGTTAGGGAAAAAAAAAAAAAAAAAAAAGAAACCTCCACTTCTATAACTTTATTGGAAGAAGAGATCATCATTTATAGGACATCTCATAGGAAAAATAACAGCTTGAATTCCCGTGTATGTTTCAGTGCTTTGTGATGAATTTTCCTGGCTAGGTCCTGACTAGAACAACCAGCAAGCATCCAGGAATCAGCCTGCTCCTAGAGACCTAACAGTAAAATATAAGGCAGATGAGCTAATGACTGCAATTGTGGGGTAGGACCTCGAGGAGACCGGGGTTACATGGTTCCTGTTAAGAGAGATAAGAGAAACATCGGAAGGGTTGGCTCAGAGCTGGAAATGTTCACGCAGAGAATTCCTGGTTATTTCATTTTTTAGAAGCCTGCGTCCTTGACTCCTTGAGGATCAGTCAGAGCAAACAATTTAGAAAGCAAGCTACTAAGCTACTAAGTAATGAGCTTTAGGCTCATCAGAGAGTATTACTGGTTTGGGAGTAATTATAAGTGCCCAGTGGAAAACTAAGACTCACGGGTGGAGGTTTGTCTCTGATTGTGAGTTTGAAAGATAGGAAAATGAGGGGCTTTTTATTTCCATATTCCACTGCTAGAAAGCTTCTCTGGTTTCAAAATGTAATAATACTTACAATAAATCAGAGTGTTGGCATTTTATTTGATTTATTTATTTATTTATTTGAATGTTGGCATTTTAAATTTTCACCTATTTAAAAAATAAATAATGAAAATAACATGTAAATATGTACTGTATTTTAGATATATCAACACATATAAGGTAGAGAAAATTAATAATATGAAATAAAATATAAGAACTGGTATAGAGCATGATACAATGAATACTCGTATCCAGATCGTCCAGCTTGGGAAACAATATCTTACCAATACTGCCAAATGGTTTGTGTTTCCTCCCCAGTTGCATTGTGACATATATAAGTATTGCTAAAAAGATGTAACAATTTTGGACATCTTTAAATGTTCTTTGAATGAAATTGTAGTGTATTTTCTCTGTAATGCGATATTGTGTTCGTAAGAATCAACCATCTTGATACGTGAAGGACTAGACCATTTGCTTTATTCTTGAATAGAGTCACATACACCAAAATAAAATATATTAATCCATTCCATTGTTAGACATTTAGCTTGTTTCCAGTTCCTTGCTATTGTATCTGCTGCTGGCGTAAGCTTTCCTCTCTATGGTTCCCTTGCACAGTTTTGAGCAGGCCTGTGGGAGATATTTCTAGGATGGAATTCCTGAGTTATAGGGTGCATACACTGCCAACCCAACAAGATTTTGACAAATTGGACTTAAAATGTTTTTCGCCAGGTGTACTTCAACCAGCAGTGGATAAGAGCTCCATAATTCCACATTTTTTATAACACTTCTCATTGTCGGGGTTTTCAACAATTGGCATTCTGATCAGTGTGAAATGATATAGTGGTTGCAACTTGTACCTTTATTTCTAGGTTGTGCATATACCAATATATATTTTTAAGACTGTTTCTTAGAGGGGTGCCTGGGTGACTCAGGCAGTTGAACAACTGACTGACTAGTGATTTCAGCTCAGGTCATGATGTCATAAATTGAGAGATCCAGCCCCGTGTGGGGCTCTGAGCTCAGCGGGGAGTCTTCTTGAGATTCTCTCCCTCTGCTTCTCCCCCTACGCACATGCATGTGCATCCTCTCTGTCTCTCTAAATAAATAAATCTTTAAAAAAAGACTATTTTTAAAGCAGTTTTAGGTTCCCCAGAATTTGTGCAGAAAGTACAGAGATTTCTTGTATGTCTCCCACCCACATCTTGTACGGACTCCCCCATTGTCAATATCATCTCCTAGAGGGGTACATTCATTATGACTGATGAACCTGCGCTGATGACACATCATAATCACCCAAAGTCCATAGTTTACATTAGAATATGCTTGTGATATAATACATTCTATGGGTTTAGACAAATGTCTAGTGACATGCAACCATCATTAGAGTATCATATGGAGTCTTTCCATTGCCCTAAAAAATCTGTTGCCTATTCAGACTCTCACTCCCAACCCCTAGCAACCACTGATCTTTTTAGACAGTCATATAGTTGGAATCACGTATTGGACAGCCTTTTCAGGTTGGCTTTTTTCACTTAGTAATACACCTTGAAGGTTCTTTCAAGTCATTTCATGGTTTGGCAGCTCGTGTCTTTATAGTGCTCAATAACATTCCATTGTCTGTGTGTACCACGGTTTATTTATTCATTCACCTACTGAAGGGCATCCTGATTGCTTCCAAATTTTAGCAACTATGAATAAATCTGTTATAAGCATCTGTGTGCAGGTTTTTGTGTGGGCACAAGTTTACAGCTCCTTTGGGTGAATTCCAAAAAGCCTGATTGTTAAATAGTACACTAAAAGTACGTTTAGTTGAATAATTTTTTTCATGTTTAATGATCAATTAGGCTTCAGGTTTCTAGTTTGTGAATTGCAGACAAAAATCTTTTGCATATTTTTCCATTAAATTATTTCTTTTTGCTTATTGATTTCTTTATATTTCAGCATACTAAACTTTCACTGTTCACAAATATCTTCCCCCAGGCTTTGGCTTTTCTTTTAATTTTGTAATGGGATAATTTTGGAAATGAATTGTTTTTTAATGTATCATTTTTTAATTGACTGTTTTCCTTGTTTAAGGAATTCTTGATGTGGAAGTTTCAAAGATAATCTATATTTTCTTCAAAAAGTCTCTAAGATTTGTTTTCTGTGTGAATATCATGTCTTTTTTATATGACATTTTATCCTCCCAAAGCATTTTGTCTTATTTGTTTGACACTATTACGACTATTTTAGCTTTTTTTTTTTTAGTTAGTACATTTTTTTCCCTATGTGTGTCATGTATACCTTTTTCTATGCTTTTGTTTTAGGTGTGCATCTTTTTCTATGCTTTACTTTTAATTTTTCTGATTCTTTTTGTTTACATGTATCTTTTAGAAACAGCATGTAGTTGGCTTTTAAAAAAAAGTTCCAGCCTGAAAATCTTTGTCCTTTATCTGGCAGATTTAGTCCATTGATTTTTATTATGATGATGCATGTATTTTGAATTTTCTTCTTTAAATGTGTACTTTAAAAATATGCCTTTTTTCTTCTTTCCTAAGCTTTTTAAATTTTCCTGAGCTTTTTAAATTTTTCCTAAGCTTTTTAAATTTTCCTGAGCTTTTTAAATTCAAATTCCCTGGTTAGAAGATACGCACTTTAATCTAGCTCTTTAGTGGTTACCTTTAAAATTTCAACTCAGATAGCTGACTGAACCCAAAGCTAATCCTTAAACAACACAAGAAATTTAGAACACTAAGGACCACCAGCCCAATTCACTTATAGTTTTAGTTTCCTTCTTCCTCCTTGTTTTTGGTTGCTGGTGATTTCTCTTCCTTTTTTCACAGTTTAGGTCTATATTTTAAAGAATGTTTGTGAACATTTTTTTTTTTTCTGCATTTCTAGGCATTTTTAACATTCATCTCCCCCTCTCCTCCTGCCCCCAGGTTAAGTGCAATATATCAGAGACAAAGTCAAGTTTGACTTTCAGGTCCCTATTGCCCAGCAATGGCCATCCTTTTCATAAGGGCTGACAGTTCTTTGTAGGGTGGGAGAAGAGCATGAAGCAGTCAGCTTCAGAGGAATAGGGTTGCCCAAAGGGACGAGAGAAGCCCAAAGCAGAGGCTGGGACAATACTGACAATATTTCTACTTCACAGTTCTACCTAAACCTGGCCTTGCCCACAGTTTTAATCGAGTGATATCTATTTCTCCTAAGGATTTACTGTGCCTTTGTCAGAAGCAACCTCACTACCGACTTAGAAAATAATGGGTTATTTTTTTCCTTTGAAGTTCAGAGTTTTCTCCAGGGAGAGTGAGAGAGGAAAAGTTTATCTTCTGTGACTGCTGGAAAGCTCTATGTTCCTTCAGAGCAAGGAAAAGTTTTATGATACTTCAAAAGTAAAGTCCTTGGGCCCCTGCTGGGGACCAGCACAGTAGTTGCTAGGAGAGCAAAATTACTATAGATGCCTTGCTCAGAAAATCTAGCAAGTTGAGTCTCCTGGAGCTAAGTCTTTACCCTTTGTATGTTTCAGCTCAGGGAATGATTGCAAGGGGAGCCTTATAGGTTTGCCTACCTTGAAATGAGTTGAATCTGCCAAACCCACCCCCTACTTGCATAAAGATGCAATTTCACGTAATAGTCGCTGGCTAGTGCTATTTCTTTATTTGGTGACTTACCACCTGCTCTGTGTTTTTTCCTCTTTGAGTGTTATCTTGGTGCTTAGGTAGATATGGGAAGTGTGTGCTAAGTAATTAGTTTAGAATTAGTCCTGGGTCGCCTGGGGTCTTTCCCAGCTGAGTCTTCCTTCTTAGGACATGGGTTTTGGGAATTCAGGAGGGATTCATAAGAAGTAGGAGACCCTGAGGAAAAGAATTCATAGAGCACTGGAGAAATCCTGAAGATATGGGGGTTAGGACTGGTGGGACCAGAGAAGGAGAGAAGAAATAGAGATACTTGGAGCAGTCAGCCACCTCAATTCACATTGGCATGACTGAAAGAAGGTGCAGCCCGCCTTCTACATAGATTTTGAGCAACTTAAAGAGTGGACTGATGCCTTATTCACGTCTGTATCTGCAGTAAGTGTAGCTGTCTGACCAAATAGGTGTTCAATCAGATCTGAATTGGAAGAAACGTTTATAGCTCACACTTCAGAAGGTCAAAGAATAAATAGAAATGAGAAATTAGATTTTACTTTTATTTTTTCCACTTGCGACAGCCACTTGTAAAAAAAAAATACATAAAATAGCAGTCTCTACTCTAACAGTCTCAGAATTTGTTGAGATTGCTATTTTGCATTCTATGTAAAAGTTTTTTACACTAAAACTATATCCACAAATGATTAACCCATTTGAGAACTTGTAAGTACTAATATGTTAACGTTAGCACTGCTAAATCTCCAATTACATTTTTCTCTCATCTCCCACACACTGCAAATGATTAGGATTCACTAAAGCAGTGATTTTTTGGGGAAGAACGGTTGGTTAGAGCCAGAAAATGCACCCCTAGGATGATTCTTTTTTTTTTTTTTTAAGATTTTTATTTATTTATTTATTTTGACAGCGAGGAGAGAGATCACAAGTAGGTAAAGAGGCAGGTAGAGAGAGAGGGGGAAGCAAGCTCCTTGCTGAGCAGAGAGCCCAATGCGGGGCTCGATTCCAGGACCCTGAGATCATGACCTGAGCCGAAGGCAGAGGCTTCAACCCACTGAGCCACCCAGACGCCCCCCTAGGATGACTCTTTAGAATGCTCCTGCTGAAAGAGCCAAAAGAGCCAGCTACATGTGTTTAATTGTCCCAGCACATCACCAAACCCCAAAGTTAGAATGGGATTTATCCACCAAATCTCAAACGTTCAGGCCTAGGGAGTCCCTTTCTGATTTTACTATCCGTTACCCCAGAAAATAAGCATCTGAGCCTCATCCAAGTGGTTATGCATACTCCAAACACAGAGGGGCTTAGAATGATTTGGAATTGCTGAAGCTCGACAAATTAGAGGTAGTTGGGTTATATCACAGAGAATAATTACCAAATATTTTACAAAATGTCCCTGTTTTTGTTTTTGTTTTAAAGACTTTATTTATTTATTTATTTGACAGAGAGGAGAGAGATCACGAGTAGGCAGAGAGGCAGGCAGAGAGAGAGGGGGGAAGCAGGCTCCTTGCTGAGCAGAGAGCCCGATGCGGGGCTCGATCCTAGGACCCTGAGATCATGACCTGAGCCGAAGGCAGAGGCTTTAACCCACTGAGCCTCCCAGGCGACCCCAAAACATCCCTGTTTTTGAATGCCTTTGGAGCTAGGAATTGGTTTTATATTTTAAAATGGTTAAAAAAAATCAAAAGAGGAAGAATATTTCATGACGTCTGAAAATTATTTAAAAGTCAAGTTTTGGGTTCATTAATAAAGTTTTATTGGAACACTGCTACACATTCATTCACTTAGTATCAATGGCTGCTTTCACACTACATCAACAGAGTTCAGTAGTTCTGATAGAGACAATATGGTCTGCAAAGCCTAGAATAGTTACTTTCTGGCCCTTTACAGAAAAAAATAGATGCTCCCTGCTTTATGCCATTGTCAGAGAGAATCCTGTGCCAGGGATCACCTTGAATCAGAAACAGGTGGGCTAATTTTTTTTTTCTTTTATTTGTGCATCAGTGCATATAAGGTAGTCTTTCCTCCGGTCTCTATAGAGCCAGGAGCATAGCTTGAGTACCATCCATAATATTTTCTGATTTTCTAAAAAGATTTTATTTATTTATTTGAGAGAGAGAGAGAGAACATGAAGGGGGTGGGGCAGAGGGAAAGAGAGAGAAAGCAGACTTTCTGTGAGCAGGAAGCCTGACTCGGGACTCAATCCCAGGACCCTGGAATCATGACCAGAGCAGAAGGCAGACGCTTAACGTACTGAGCCACTCAGGCGGCCTTTTTCTGATATTTTAGATAAGATTCACAGGAAGAGGGGCGCCTGGGTGGCTCAGTGGGTTAAAGCCTCTGCCTTCGGCTCAGGTCATGATCTCAGGGTCCTGGGATCGAGCCCCACATGGGGCTCTTCTTTCATTGGGGAGCCTGCTTCCTCCTCTTTCTCTGCCTGCCTCTCTGCCTGCTTGTGATCTCTCTCTCTCTGTCAAATAAATAAATAAAATCTTAAAAAAAAAAAGATTCACAGGAAGATCCCAAATGAAGTCCAGTTTGTATGTATATGAACACGTGGACATAGATGTAGTGAAGAACAAAGAAACCTGTTTCCTGCAGGGCCCAGCACAGTCATAAAATTCTAACTTGACTGTTTCTGTATACAGAATACTGGCTATTTGGTATCTCTCGCCCTTTCTGTCTCTCTCTCTCTCTTTTTTTTTTTTTTTTTTGTTGTTGTTGTTTTTACGTTTTTTTAAATAGCCAGGCCATATTTTGGATAGTTCGAAAGCTGTGTAGATAATAGTTTTGTTTTGTTTTGTTTTTTCCACAATCGAGGATGGAATTTGCATGCCTTTAAGATTATTTAAAGGGGTTTCATTGGGTTACGGGGACATTCGAAGTTAAATAAAACTGCTGGCCCCGTGACATATACTGTTCTCTGGAGTTACATGCCAGGGGACTGAAATTCTACCTTCCTATTCCCAGTGCTCTGTGAAACCGAGAACGCTCGCTTCTGCTTCACAGCTGCAGAGACGATGATTAATATTCTGTGATTAACATTCCGCTGGTCTGAGAGTAAGGGGGACAGAGTTCAGTCCCATTTCTGCCTGCAACTAATTTTGCAGCTTGAAGCTCCTCATTTAAATTTTATCGGCTTCAGTTTTTAAAAACTACAAACCAATGTAGTTTGACTAGATGACCTTGATGACTCCAAAGCATGATGCTCTTATTTTAACTTATTTTTTTAAAGATTTATTTATTTGTCAGAGAGAGAGAGAGGAGGAGAGAGAGAGAGCAGTAGGCAGAGGGAGAAGCAGGCTCCCCACCGAGCAAGGAGCCTGATGGCGGGTCTTGATCCCGGGACCCTGGGATCATGACCTGAGCCGAAGGCAGATGCTTAACTGATTGAGTCACCCAGGTGTCCCTTTTTAACTTAATGAGGATTACCTCTTCTCCTATTGAATTGATGCCAAATACCTTGATTTTTTTTCTCCAAGTAATGTATTTGCTGCCTATTTGAAATGGGGTGGAATTTGTTTTGTTTTTCACATAATTAAACTATTGCAATGAATGGCATGATTAACATATTATAATGAAATATTGTTCACTACATTTAAAAGAGAAGTCATCAGTCTAGGTGCCAGTTAATAATGCTATGGAACAGAAAAGCAATAATCATAAAATAAGCCATATAAAAAATAAATAAAATAAGCCATATAAGATAACTAGCTCTATATACATAAAGTAAGAACATCCTGATGGTGAAGATGTGGAGGAATGGGGAAAAAAATCTCAGAGGCATTTTATTAAAAACGAAACCCAAACCAATCTTCTTTCACCCAGCAAAACAACTTCTCAAACATCCATCTTCTTCCATGTCGCCATGTTTCAGGGTCAAAGTAGTAGTATTTGTTGACTATTAAAGGCACAACATTTGTCAGTTCAACGCTCTTCAGACTTTGAGAGTAATGAAAAAGAGAGAAGGGTGAAAAGAGAAGAGGCAAAAATAACCAAAAGAGAACAGAAGGGATCAAAGAAGATGAGAGAGAAAGAAAGAAAAATGTGTTTAAATTTCAAGTTTATGATAACATTCTAAGACCACAGCACATTTTTATTTTGTTTTTTTGAAAAAGAATCTTTGACCTCATGAAACACTTCGTGCAAGTATTTTGTTCTTCCTGACCCCATCGCAGAACACTGAGTTCAAGACTGACTCCAAATAACCCAAATAAGAAAGTTCTACTTGATATTTACTATGACAGGACACACTTCATCTCAAAGATATTTTTTTTGATGGTAAGTTTGGACAGTCCGTTGTCTTTTTATGTCTTTTCACTGATGAGCAGCCAGATAGTTGAAGATAATTTCTGCTTTTCTACAGCTTGAAGACTGAATCAGAAAAAGTCATGTAATAGTTTAATTTTGAAAGGAAACATGTTTTAAACCAAATCACCTGGAGGATGATTCATTATATCTAATCAAATTATATATATGTATATATATATATATATATATATATATATATATATTATATATATATATATATCTTTTTACTCCTTCATTATATAAATACTTAATCTAGGCAACTGGTACTTAGCCATTTCACATTCAGATTGCCTCTCCACCCAAACCCCCAGTTTGCTCCTTTTTGATGAAATGGTTGTGCTTTTATTAATATTCATTAGGTCACTTTGATAATTTGCTGTCAGGATATGAAATATTGTTAGTGTACCTCACTAGCCGATCAAGACAAGTGTGAATACATAGAATTAGCATTTTATTTTGGAAAGAAGATTGGTTCAAGATCTAATGCAGGACTCACCAACAATGAACAGAATAAGTCACCAATCCCTACCTTGGTATCCTCATCTAAATTGAGGGCAGTGGGGGCACCTGGGTGGCTCAGTGGGTTAAAGCTTCTGCCTTCGGCTCAGGCCCTGGTCTCAGGGTCCTGGGATCGAGCCCCACATCGGGCTCTCTGCTCAGCGGGGAGCCTGCTTCCCCCTCTCTCTCCACCTGCCTCTCTGCCTACTTGTGATCTCTCTCCTCTGTCAAATAAATAAATAAAATCTTAAAAAAAAATACAATTTAGCTTCTCCATCTCTACAATATTATGATTAGAGTAAAATCCAGAGAGAAGTGAGATAATGCTTGTGATGAAATATTACAATGAAATTCTCCTGTTCAGAATCTCAAGTATCACGAGGATGAAGCTCTCCATGACTATCAGCTGACTGATAGCACATTATTGCCATGCGAGGTAAGCAGAAGACCACCAACTTATTTCACTTCTTGGAACTAGCATTTGCAGTAATTGTCAAAGACAAAAAAACCAAAGAAATCATGGTCCTTGTCCCCAAGCAAGTGTGGAGATGTTTGCAGATGAATATGTAAACTGAATTCAAATAGCATGTAGGAGTCAATAAAAAGTAGGTATTCCAACAAAAGGATTCAGAGATTTAAACTATTTGCTGATGGTATTAGTTTCTTTCTTTTTTTATTTTTTTAAGATTTTATTTATTTATTTGACAGAGAGAGAGATCACAAGTAGGCAGAGAGGCAAGCAGAGAGAGAGGGGGAAGCAGGCTCCCTGCCGAGCAGAGAGCCCGATGCAGGGCTCAATCCCAGGACCCCGAGATCATGACCTGAGCCGAAGGCAGAGGCTTTAGCCCACTGAGCCACCCAGGCACCCCTGATGGTATTAGTTTCTTATTGCTGTTGTAACAAATTGCCACAAACACAGTGTTTTAAAACATCGCTGATTTATTATCTTAGCATTCCAAAGATTGGAGTCAAAATGGGTCTGTAAAATCAATGGGTTAGTAGGGCCGTGTTCCTTTCCTGAAGGCTTTAGGAGAGACTTCATTTTCTTGCCCTTTCCACCTGCATTCCTTGGCTCGTGGCCCTCTTCCTCCTTCAAAGCCAGCAATGGCCAGTGGAGTTCATCTTATATCATATTACTCTAACACTCATATTCCGACTCCCTCATCCACTCAAAAGAGCCATTATGATCACCTTGGGCCCACCCTGATAATGTGGAATAGTCTCCCATCCCTAAGACAACCTATTAGCAATCCTAATTCCATCTTTAAGTTTAATTACCCCTTGCCATGTAAATAATATATCACAGGATATAGATATCTTTGGATTAGTATATGGACATGATTCCACCTATCATACTGATAGAATGATAAGTGTTGGCTTTCTAATTGCTCTGATGAGCGATTCCAGTTAATCTTACTCATGCTACACTTAAGAACATGCATTCGGTCCCATAACTTTGAAGTTCTTCACAAGTCTGATATGAGTCTTTGAGAATTCATTCGGAACACAGAGGAGGACTGAGTTAGAACATCTCTGGCATTGTTCCTATGGGAACTGTGGACACGTACCCCTTTGCCCATGCTTAATCCTGGTTTATTCTGCTCATGTGTTGTTTCAGTTTGCATATCTCCAAGGAAATGATGTTTTATAAATCCCATCTGTTTCTTATAGACCATGAATCATCAATTGGCTAAGACCCCAAGGTCTTAGATACTTCAATACAAATTCATAGGTCTTTGATGGTATCATTACAAAAAACACTGAAATGTCTTTTTTTTAAACCAAGACAGAACTGCAGTTAAAACTCATTAACGATCTTCAATATTAAATATTATTCTTGCTTCCAAATATGATGATGCAGAGAAATGATGACAACTAATTATTCTGTATTGCTGTAGGAAGGTGACTTGACTCCTTATCACAAAATTTTCTTCCAGATTCTTATTTTCAAAATCAAACTCAGTATTTTAGAACTAATAGGAGCTGAGGTTAAAGAATACACTTATAGTAGGCACTGGGGGCCTTACCACGTCATCCTAAAGGAGAAAAATAAAATTGAATTGTTAGGGTGCTGGATATGAGATTACTCAGTTTTTTCAAATAAAAAAAGAACATGGTCTCCAGCTATTTCCTTTAGCCAGAGCAATGCTGCTACCAGAAGCCAAGAATATGCTGAATCCTTGATTCTTCCATAGCTTTAAGGTAGATCTGCAGAGCAGCTTCTATCCTAAAGCCTTATGGCTGAAGACACAAAGTAGAAACCCATTTAAATATTTCTATTGAAAATAACATTTCATATCTTTTTGGCTATAAAGGAAATACTTGTTAAATTGTAAACATATCAAAACGATTATAGAATTTAAAGCATTAAAATCATCCATAACTTCCTTGCCAACTTACGGTTACAGTTTTTGTTATATTTCTCTCTGTTTGGTAATGATCTCTTCTTGGATGTTATGAAAGGAATCAGCATTTCTTAGCAGCCTGTTATTTTGTTTCCATCCTTCATAATTCAACCAGCCCTATTTTACCAATTTACTCACAAATCTTATATGTAGTTCTGCAGAGTCTAAAAGAAAAATAAACCAAATAAACCAATAATACTAAAAAAAAACCCCACATAATAAATCAAATTTGCCCTTATGGAAGTTCAGAAATGGAATTTATTCAGGTATCATCTTGCCACTATTTCTACCTCTAGGGTTACTAAATGGCATTGCTAAGAAAGAAGAAAAACAAGGAAAGAAAGAAAGAAGGGAAAGAAGGAAGGAAGGAAGGAAGGAAAGAAAGGAAAGAAAGGAGGAAAGAAATAAAGAGAGAAGAGAAAGAAAAGAATGTTTGAATACTTTGTGCAAACTTTCTGTCAGCTCTGGGAAAACAAAGAGATATAGAACATGGGCACAAGTTCTTCAAAGAGCTTATAGGATAATTGGATAGAAAGACATATACTCCCAGAAATGATTTCGATACAAGGAAGCAAATCATTAAGGACCAAATGAGGGCTACACACAAAACCGCCAAATGAATTTAGACGAGCTCTTTTTGGTGTACAGTAAAGAGGTGCTTGGGGATGTTTTTGTGAAGGAGGTTAGATTTGAATTGTTCCTTCAGAGAAAATGAGGACGTTGGTCATTCACCTTCCCTCCTTCATTTAATAAATATTTATTGGTTACTTACTGGAAATATTGCAGAGCATGTAGGTTGGTCTATGTTTGAAGACTGGTGAGAATGACTAGCTAGACCTATTTTAGATTGGCTTTACTGCAAGTTGCTACCCTATCAGCAGACAAGCAGGGTAAATGTTGGCATGAGACCACATATAGAAGCGAGTGGTTGAGGCTTTCTCAGATCTTCTTAGTTCCTCCAGAGACAGGCCTCTCATTTTCAGCATTCAGGGAAGAAGAACTTCAAGGCAGATGAGCACTTTTTTTGCAATGTTGTGGGTCATATGGAGCCACAGAAGCATTCCAGGGTCTATCTCGTTACAGCTTGAGGAAATTAGTGTTATGACCCAGTTACATTTTTCCATGTGTTATTTCCTCCTGCTTTGGGCCCACACAAGGTTTCAAGGCAGAGGGTCTGGTCATTATCTAACACACTATTAATGCTTAGCACTGTGTAAGGGGGCACTAGACAGAGAAGGCCTCTGCCCTTAGAGACCATATATTCTGAAGGAGGTTAAATAAAATAGAAAGTGGGAAGGAACATGGAGAAGAAAGGTTGATGTATACAATGATGTGGGGGTGTAATCTGTTCATGAGATAAGGAGTATCCCATGAGTATCTTTGGAACAGAGAATAAACCTATAGGAATGATAGGGGATAGGTTGTTTCCAATGAGTAAGAGAAATAAAATGAAAAATCTTTTATTCTAGGGAAAGACATTTGAATGTTACACTAAAAATAATGAGAAGCTGTTAAAATCTATTGCAAAGATGGTGGTGATTTTTTTTGAGAAGATTGAACTAGCTATAGTGTGCAGTGGGTTTGGAGAATCAGAGACCAATGGGGGAAGTATGATTGTGGTAGTTATTTTATGTGTTAATTTGACTAGACCACAAGATGCCCAGACATTTGGTCAAACATTATTTTGGTGTGTCTGTGAGGATGTTTCTGGATGAGATTAACATTTGAATTGGCAGACAGAGAAGAAGATGCTTTCCCTAGTGTGGGTGGGCCTCATCCAATCAGTTGAAGGTCTGACTAGAAGAGAAAAAGGGAATTTCCTCCCTGATTGCTTTCAGCTGGGACATTGGTTTTTTCCTGCCTTTATATTCCAACCAAAATATCTATTATTCCTGGGCCTTGAGCCTGCTAGTGTTCAGATTGGAATATGTATAACAAACAGATTTATACATAATATAACAGAACCGACATATCCTATTGGTTCTGTTTCTCTGGAGAACTCTCACTGATTCAGCTAGTTAAGAGACTTTTTGTTGTATTCCAGGTGAAAGGTGATAAGGGCAGGGAGTAAAGGCAAGAGGAAGGGCAAAGGAAGGAAGGGCAAAGGAAGGCAAGAAATGAGAATGACATTTATAGGAAAGTAACTAGAACCTAATGAGTGAATAACTGACAGACTGGGTAGGGATGAGAAAGGGCCTGAAGCTTATTGGGTACCTGAATCAACCTGGTTTTCCTAGAAAGTAGAGGCATGAAGCAAAACTTCCTTGGTAATACTCTATTTGAGTATGAATTCTTAGAGATGGGAAAATGAGGGAAAATCGAAAGAGAGATAAGGAGGGAGGGAAAGCCACAGCTTTGTAAGACACACAGTCAGTCAGTCACATGTGACTTTTCTGGAAAGGCTGTATGGAATCCCTTTAACTTGCAACTATCTGAGGGGGGAAAGGAGAAATGAAGTCATTTTTATCTGCCAGCTACTTATTCTTTTTCATCTCTTATTGGTCCAAGTTCTTCTCACAAGGCATTAACCTTGCATTTGGACAACCTATGTGGAAGCCAAGATAGCCTAGGGCTCAGGGAGAGCCAGCCAGCCAGTGTTAGGGAGTTGTCTCCTTCCCTGCTTGCCTGCCTCAGGGCCTGGCTGGGCGACCCAGTGCAGGTCCTTCGTGCAGTCCCGAATCTTCTCGTGCTTGAACAGCAAGAAGAGAGTTCAGGTGGGAGGCCGGTAGTGGGCAAGAGGAGACATCAGACAAGGTATGTCAAGAGTACCTCTCAGGAGACCTGGTGAGTGGGAGTAACTGGTCCCAACAGAAGGTGCTCTAAGGACCGGCTTCTGCTGGGAAGGAAATATGGCTCAGTGAGTCACTTTCTAGGGAAGATCAGAGCCTCCATTATGGTTACAAATCATGCTGGTGCCAGGTACTAATCCTGAAGGGACATCACAAAACTATGGGCCAATGAATCTGGAGAAGAGCAGAACTGGGTCTGGAAGTGTGAGTTCCGGAGAGAATGATGGTACCACTGATCCGGACCAGACAATCCTAAGGAGAAATTGACATTTCCCAGAAAAGGAAGATGACTCATTTAGCTTTACACAGTTGACCGTGATCCTGAGGGGACGGCTTGCAGTGGGTATCAAAAATCATGAATCAATGAAAAGCTAATGTTTGACGGGACTTTAGAGGCCATGGTATTACCATTTCTTATTTGACAGAGAGTGGAAGACACGATTCAGAGAAGTTTAACGATTTTACAAGTGTTATAATGTGTTAGTTATAGAAGTGGGAAAGAAAATAAACTCCTTTTCCTCAGACTGTTACTTTTAACCAGTCACATGGGAGGCACTAGGAACCCTGAGCTCTCATCCCTGATTTTCTGGTGACAGTGGGTTTTGCCTTTTCACCTCTCAGATGGGGATGCCGGCTAAGGTAACTCCCAACATCCCTTCCGGCTCCGATATTCTAGTATTCTCTGAGCATGAAGGAGAGTAATGTGGGAAAAGACATAGATCTAAAACCTTTGATGACATTCAAGGTCCCTAAGATTAATACGTCCTCTCTATGTTTATAAGGACATGCAGATGCCAGGTAGTCATCCTAAAGAGACACCAGAAAACTCTAGGCTGGTGAATCTGGGAAAGTGCAAAACTGGGTTTGAAAGAGTCCGTTCCTGACAGAATGGCAGTGCCATTGAGAAGACTCACACACACACACACACACACACAAAATCCCAAGAAAAACCTTACGTAGAAGGAAAACTGACAGAGAACAGGAGGTTAGTGATTAAGCTTCATGGTATATCTTGATTTATGGTGTGGGAGGAAGAGGAAAAACCATGAAGGAAACCCACAGAGAAGAAGTGGGTAGTGAAGTAGCAGAACAGGAAAGTCCCCAGGGCTGAAGAAAGAGGAAGGGCTGAAAAGGACTGATTAGAAATGGTAAATGCCACAAACATCAAGATAAGGAACGATCACGAGGTGTGGCAATGGAATCTTTATATTGAAAGATTTAAAGTCCCATGGGCCGAAGCTTAAGGAGTTAATTTATAAGAAAATGGATACGAGAGGGGAGAACATATTGAGTGCAGGCTGTTCAAAGACATACTGGAGTAAGAAATAACATCTGTAGGATCGGGGCATAGAAGTACGTTTGTAGGTAGAGGAGAAGAGGAAGAACTTGAAGATTTGGAAAAGAGAGTTTATCTGAAGGAATGGGGTTCCAGAAGAGGTGGGAGAGGTGAAATGCCCCAGTGCAGACGGACGGAATGGTTTTGGCAAGGAGAAAGGCACCTCTTTTTTTGGAAAAGGAGTGGAGGAAGAGTAGGAACCTGAAAATACAGGGAAATTTGGAGGTGGAGGCTGATAGACATAGAGATGGTTTGAGGTGGAGGAAAAAGTAGAGGAGGGATTTTTGTGACGAAGGAGTTATCTTCCCAGTCACTCTGGAGGCAAGACCCAGATTGAGTGTGTGGACTGAGAGGCTGAGGACTGAGGAAGAAGATCCCAGAAGGTGTTGGAAAAAGAGTCAATTAAAGAATTGTGAGGAGTGCTGGGTGGCTTAGTCAGTGAAGTGTCAAATCATGACCTGATTTGGGCTCAGGTCATGATCTTGGGGTCCTGAGGTGGAGTCCTGCCCCTGGCTGTGTGTTCAGCACGGAGTCTGATGGGATTCTCACCCTCCCTTTCCCTCTGCCCCTTCCCCTGCTTGCACACTCTCTTTTTCCGTCTCTCTCTCAAAATAAATAAATGACATCTTTTTTTTTAAAAAAAGATGTCATTTATTTATTCTGAGAGAGCGAGAGAGAGAGAACATGAGAGGGGAGAGGGTCAGAGGGAGAAGCAGACTCCTTGCTGAGCTGGGAGCCTGATGCAGGTTTCGATCCTGGGACTCCAGGATCATGACCTGAGCCGAAGGCAGTCGCTTAACCAACTGAGCCACCCAGGTGCCCCTAAATAAATGACATCTTTAAAAAATAAAAATAAAAAAGAATTGTGAGCTGCTGTAAGGTACAGGTAAATAAAAATGCAAATGTTTCGATGGTTCTCACACACGCGATTTTATGCCTTTTATTTAAACGTTGGGGGACTAAGAATAGAATTGTACAAAGTAGATTTCCCAGGGCTGGAGACGGGAGGAACTGAAAGTTAAGGGACAGAAGGTGCCTGGGACTCTAGTTAAGGCAGCTTAAAGTTGCTGATCGGTGTTTCAGGCCGAATGGTTAAGGCAATGAAGTCATAAAGGTACCTACCGGGTGAACTAGATAGAGCAGAGGGATCATGGGACTGGCCAACTTGCTGGGGGGAAGAACAAGATCAGCAATATGAGAAAGTGGGAAATGCTAGGTCAGAAAGTCATGGTTAGAGAGGGAAATACTCAAGTGAAAAGGAGAAGCAGAGAGGACAGCATATGTGAATAACAGATCCCTGTGCTTGGAGAACTCAGGTACTCTCGGGGAGGCCATCCACAAGTCATAACCACAGTGAATTAGTAAATTCCTTGGTATCATCACAGAAGGGATGAGAGGGCGGCAGGGGAGATTGGGACTGCCAGGGGAGGGTAGGATAGGAGATAAGTTTTCACAGTAGGGTGAGAGTAGTTCTCATTGGGAAGGTGCGATTTGCATAAACATTGATGCAGGGGAGAGAGTGAGGCATGGAGAGATCCAGGGGTAGAATGTTCTGGGAAGAGGAGACTGCTAAAGCAAAAGCGGGAGCATGCAGTATATGGGGAATAGCAGGGAGGCTGTCCACCGCCTTTTGCTATATTGTGCGGCTGGATCTCTGTCTCTTCTGAGCAGTGGAGCTTTGAAGCTCAGTTTTTGTGTCATGGCCAGAGACAGGGAAGGCATACGCTCCGCTTCGAATTCCTTCCTTCTATGTAGTAGCAGTACCCACCTTGTCATTGTGCTGCCTTACTTTTAAGATGCAGGAATTTATTTTGTAGCATTAACTGTACACATTTCTGGCTATGGAAAAATTAATTCTGACCCAATCTGATCCTATGCTAGAGGAATGAGTTCGGAAATGGAGCTAATGAAACTTCACTTCAGGGCGCCTGGGTGACTCGGTTGGTTAAGCGGCTGCCTTCGGCTCAGGTCACGACCCCAAGGTCCTGGGATCGAGAGCCCCGCATTGGGCTCCCTGCTTGCTCAGTGGGGAGCCTACTTCTCCCTCTGCCTGCCACTCCCCTACTTGTGCTCTCTCTCTCTCTCTCTCTCCCTCCAAAAAATAAATGAACAAAATCTTTAAGAAAAACAAAAGAAACTTCACTTCATCACTTTGGGATTTAGATATTCAGGAAGATGAATTCCTATCTATATAAAACGTTTCACTAGAATTTTAAGTTCTTGTTGGCTGGTCAAAGTGGCATGTAGGGACCTATGATTAATAGAGTCATTCAAAAGAATTCAGTAACACAATATGTTCTTAGGACCTGATGTGAGAATTCTTCTAAGGCAGAAATCCAGATTTCTTGCTAACATAGCTAGCTGGATAAGCCCTTGAGAATTCATAGGTTTTAACTAGGACTTTTGGCTGTGAGGCTATGACATTGAGAGTTTGAGTCAAGACTGTTTATTTTTTCAGGAGTCAGGGTGACCCTTGCTTGAATCTTGGTTATACAGGAGTATGGTGGAGTTAAAGGCATAAAGGATATTGTTAACACTGGCTTCTTATTAGTTGTAAGATCGCACACATTCCACTAAGCATTGTGACATATTCAAACCTGGCGTGGAATTATTTCTAAAGCACAAAAACTCCTTGGTAATTCTTTCCTGGGTATTTATAATCATAGAACAAAAAAAAGACCTACAAAGATCACAACAAGTTTTTTTCATCAACAATTAATCCTAGGAACAAGTTGTAAAGTTGCATTCCTTACAGGAAAGCTCCATTTATTTTATCATTTGAACAACTAAATAATTTGAAATAGTTTGAGGAAATTTATAAGAGATAAGGACAAAGCTCAGACACCAGGGTTCGAGTGACAATGTCATCTGATAACTCTCCCTGATATTTCAGTGGTTGTTTACATCTTTGTTTATTAAAGCTCAACTGAGAATGTTGAATTTATCCAAACAAGGCTATCTTTCCAAGATGTTCTTTAAACAACATAAAGACCACACTGTCTTCGATGAGCTCCTGCTCAAACATAATTAGGAAGCGACACTTGAATTTTCCAAGCAGTAATGCTATTGAAGTTAGAGTCTGATAATTTCTACTAACTGGTGACTCCGCCAGGAGGTTATAGAGAATGGTCAGCACAATGAGGTAATAAAAGTGCTCTCAACTCCTGCAGGAAAGTCTATAATTCTCACTCATCAGCTATATCAGTTAGAATGACCGCTTAAAAGTATGATGTGTCTTTTGCCTCCCGATGAGATAGAGGAGAAGCAGAAGAGGAGGGGCCCCTGTGTGGCTCAGTAGGTTGGTTAAGCACCTGACTCTCGGTTTCAGCTTAGGTCATGATCTCAGGGTCCTGGGATCGAGCCCCCATGGGGCTCTGCCCTCAGCATGGAGTCTGCTTGAGATTCTTTCTCTCCCTTTCCCCTCCGCTCCTCCCCCTGCTCATGTACAAGCTCACATGCTCTCGCTCTCTCTTGTAAATAATAAATAAATAATAAATAAAATCTGTAAAGGAAGAAAAAGAAGAGAAGAAGAGGGGAGAAAAGGGGAAAAACAACCTCCTTAGAGGGCGAAAACAAAAACCAAACCAACTGCCACCTTGGATGGATGCCGGATATTCAGGAGAGAAAACTTTCCAGCAGACACAAAATAAATGGAAAAGAGACATCACCAGCCATTAAATTAGAGTAGAAGGAATTCGTTTATAATTTCACCTCTGTCTAGAAATTGGATGGTGGTGGTGCTGCTGAGCAGAGGGACAGTAGAGAGGGTGGCGGGGGGCACGGGGGGAGCATTCATCCATTCATGTATCTAGAGGATTTCAGGGGACAAGTGGGAAAGATTCCGTGTAAGTGAACTTAAACTTCCAAGGAGGCCCAAGGAGGATGTCTAGAGTGCTTTAATTAGAAGTGGGCTCTGATGTTGGGAATGAATTTCCTAGGGAAATACCATCTTTAAATGATCTGGTCAGTTAGTCATCTGTAGCTACACCCAAGCGACAGCTCTGGGCCACCACACTGGTAAAAGTGTTGTGCAATCCTAGGTTTGCCTTAAGTGACTATTGAAGACAAAGACAGTTAATCTTCCCAATTTTCAAGTGTTTTTACCCATTCTATAATTCTGGGTTATGAGAGTGACTTTAGTCACACCACATAGCCAGGAAGAAAATGTGCATCAGGAAAATACTTTTTTGGGGGAGTCACTGACCTCAACATTGTCTAAGTTAATTAGAAATTGGCCATTTGTATATTACATGACTAAAATGGTTAAGATGGTGGGTCCTGTAATAACAGGCAAGATTTTCTTTAGTATAGCTTTTTCTGTGCACAGGAATAGCTTTTGCTTTATTCTATTACATAAAGATATTGAAAAATGTGGTTGCAGCTGCCTAATATTGTAATGTGTGATATGAAAGCTGTAGGTGCCTATCCTCCCAGGCATCTTGTATGTCAGGACCTTTCTGTCATTCATCGTTTAGATGGCAGGCAGACACAGTGCATGGTACAAATAAAAACAACTTATTTGCTTTCTCTCTTTTTTCTGCTCCTTCTCTCCCCCCCCCCCCCCAAAGAGTAACTTTGACAATCACAGACCTTCTCAGGTCTTTTTCCCTTTCAATTCTTAAATGAATATTTGTGACAAGGGTAGCCCAAAAGACAATTGTTTGTCTATTGCAAGACAGTTTTTTTTCTGAGAGTCAGACATCATGTTCAGCCCCTGGGCTGCTGTGTTTTCGAGGTCTAGCTGGTCAGCCGGAGCAGGGTAGTCCCTCTGAGGCTTTACAGAAGAACTATAGCATCAACATTTTGACCCTAACTGAGAGAAAATGGAAAATAAGCAGCAATAAATTGTATCTTTGTGCCTAGATTTAAAAACAGAATTTTGGATTCTGGATCTCCAAGGAATGAGGAACCTTGGAGTGGAACTAACTACTCTAAAATTGACCTTGTCAAGTATTCAAAGATTTCCCGAAAGTTATACATTTCTTTTTATTTTAAGCTATATATCAAGATCCTTATCTTGTTTTAACCTGAGTTTTTTTCTATTCCAAATAATAAAAGATGAAATATTAGGTAATTATCTTTCTATTTTCATTGCTCCCAAATGGAGTAGTGCCCCAGTCTTTTATTTGGTGATTTTATTTCTACTGTTGCTTCCCTTTGTTTTTTATGTAGCAGAAAGAACTAGTTTTAAGTGTTTTAAAAGGTGTCATGTTATGCCACACTCCTGAGTAAATCTTTCAGTGGTTCTAGGTATCTGTTTTAAAATATTCAATTTTCCTTGAAAGAACTTTTCTCAATTAAGTATTATTATTTACTTGATCTACTTGTTTATTTGCTTACTATTTCTCCTATTAAACTATTTGCTTTATGAGGACTATATCAGTTTATCCATCCATTTTTTTATTCATACAGCATGAACGAGATGAAAATGTTTTCTGACAACATGGGGGTTACGTTTAATAGGTGGAAAAATCAAACGGGTTATAACTTTAAGTGTGATATTCAATTTTAGAGAAAATAACACCAGGGGAGTACATTGTAGGAATAATTAGACAGTCTGAGGGATGGGATTGGGTCAGAAAAATATGTCTCGTGTGAAGTGATATATAAGCTGAACCCTAAAAGAAGAACAGAAGCTAACCAGGCAATGAAGGGGGGAGGAAACTGGATTGCAGTGGGATAGAGGGAATGAGAATTAAAATAGGTAACATTTACAGGTGCTTAAAGAGGAAGAGATGTAGAGAGACACCTGAAAGTGTCTGTGCAGTTAGCGAATTTATTTTTAATATAGCAGATGTTCAAACATGCTACATACTTTTTTAAAACCAGCAGTAGAAAGTGAGTGATGGAAGCCAGCAAAGTAATTGAAGAAAATGTTCCAATCTTTGTATTCCAGAACTATATGCAACTTTCTAATATGTAGGTAAAATCAAATATTGAAAAATTGTATTAATTATACTACTAAAAATGGCAACAGGATTCTATTTCCATGCTATTTCCATTGGTCTGTCAAACATTATAAAAAATGTGTCAGGCATGGAGTTGACTTTGACTCATGATTTCCTTAATATAAACTTAATTTGGATTCTATTATTTACAAGATGTTTTAAGTGGAACTTTTGGGAGCATATCCATCCATTTGTTACGCAGTTCAAGTTAAAAGTCCTCAAACTTTCTGAGTAACAGTATTGAACATTATATTAAACAGCCACGGGGTACAAAGCAATGCAAATGTCTTGTTCAGTGTAAAGTAAGAAAGTTTGTTGTATAAACTAGTCAGATATGTTACACTAATGGGAACAAAATTAGTCTTGACACATTTCTGGCAAGTCTAGAAAAATATGAGATGTGTTCTCTACCACACACGAAGAGTTGCATCAGAGCAACAAAGGATATCATTGTTGAGCCTAGAAAAAGCCAGGAATATGCTGTACTTGGACAGACCCTGCTTCCCTCCCAGGGAGACCAGAGTAGAAACCTCAATGACTCTCCAGGTTGAACCAATTCAGAGATTTTGAAACTATCTAGAAGTTCAGACTGGAAAGTTAGGGGCCACCATTGAAGAACTCGAGAGCTGACAAATTCCACAAAGATGTGCATTTGGTGAAGGCTTCCCGTGTGAGTAAACACTGATCAGCTCCTCTAGAAGGTGAATGGAAACTGCAGAGAACTCATGGGGATTATTAGAAAGAAAAAAGAGTTGGATGTTGCCTTCATTTGATCCACACTGTTTTCCTTTCTATGGATACAGTTGTGGGAATCATTCCAGAAGATAACGTGGAAAATGCGCATGTTGGTTATTAGTCCAATAACAGAAACTGTTGGGATTTAAGTTTTTGGAAGATTTGAAATGGAAAGGGAGTTCAGTGCAGATAGAGTAAACTATAGCCCATGGGCCAAATCAAGTCACCACCTGTTTTTTGTTAGTAAAGTTTTATTATAACACAGCTTCACTCTTTTGTTTATGTCTCGTCGATGGCTGAGGCAGAGTTTAGTCATCGTGACAGACATTTTATGAACTGCAAAGTTGCAAAAATACTATTTGGTCCTTGAGGAAAAAGTTTGCCAGTCCCTTAGTCCAGTGAGTAAGTTTAATTTAAAACTTTTTTTTCTCTCCCTAGGCTTCTTGTTTTCATTCCACCTAAGAAAATAAGCTGATGCAAATAGCAAATGCAAATGATTTAATTTGTAAATTTGTATCTATGTGACTAAAGGCTTAATTACCTCTCAATCAGTCTTCTCTGAGTGGAAACTAATGGGAGGGAGTAGAAGAAAGGTCAGTGTGTAGAGGTAAACAGTGATGGTAAAACAGCTAAGGAAACCTCAATTTGTAAAGTCAAATGTGCCTCCAAAGAAAATATTTCCAGTTTTAATATCATTTCAGTATCTTGTCAGATAACACACAGACTCAGTTTTTCAAAGGCTAAAAAATAAAATAGTATGGATTTCATTCTTCTTTGTTTTCTTGTCCTTAAGGAGTGTTAATTTCTTCATAAGGAAGGAAACAAAAGAGAAAGAAAATGTGGTATCTATTGAAATGCCTTTTCTCTACTTGGTGGCAGTGAAATTAAGTCAAAGCTCTCCAAATAAAAACTAAAATGCTGTTCTTATAATTTGCTCTGTCAAACGGGGGCTTCATTTCTACACTTCTCAAAACCTTTTTCTGTGGTAGGTTATCATAGAATTTGATAAGTGAGGGATGCCTGGGTGGCTCAGTCAGTTAAGCGTCTGCCTTTGGCTCAGGTCATGATCTCAGGGTCCTCGGATCGAGTCCCGCATTGGGGTCCTTGCTCAGTGGGGAGTCTGCTTCTCCCTCTGTTGCTGCTTCCCCTGCTTGAATTCTTTCTTTCTCTCTGACAAATAAGTAAAAGCTTAAAAAAAAGAATTTGATAAGTGAAGTTTGAATAGTTTCTATTACCTGTTCTTGGGCAAAAATAGATATCAAATGCTTGAAAAATATATACCCTTTGACCAAGAAATTTCTTTACTTCAATATCATCCCAAATACATTAAGGATATGGCCAAATATTTAGTTATAGAATGTATAACACAAAATTCTTTATAATAAATATGACAAACCTCCGAATGACCAGTAATGCAGGATTTGGTTAAACAAATAATGGTATATACATTGAATGATCTACTTAAAATCATTGAATGATATCAGAGGAAAAATTTCTTAATGAAAAATGTTCATAATCTCATCTACATGAAGGAAACAAGGTACAACATGGTATGTGCATTTTAGTACAATTTTTGTTTAAAGCTATATCTTTATACTTATATCCCAGTTCTTAATCTTAAAGTTTATTAGTTTTATGTGGTTTAATTTAGAAATATACACATCAAGTTTTGAATTGTGATTATTTTAACAATGGAATTAGAGGTATTTTAAATGTTGAAAACTATACATTCTCATTTTTTTCTAAACAAATGAGTTTTCTTATTATATAACAATATTAATTTATATTTTGTTAAAGGCTCTTATCTAATAATTGAATGTAGAAATAAAGTACCAGTATAGTTTTTGTTCATTATTTAAATTTTCACTTAAAATATTTATGGAGTTACTCTGAAAAGTTTCTGAAGTGAAAGTGATACTGTATTTGAATTAGATTTACTTGAGTAAAAAGCTGAGAAATAAACTTCTCTTGATCTGAAGAGTCCTGACTGAGAAATGACCAATGCCATTGAACTAGATGAACTTTGAAGTATATTTCTAGTCTAATAATTTATTAAAAGTGCCCAAAGATGTGGACCTCAGGTCCTAATTTACTTCACATCAGAGATTCTGCTTTTAGAAATCTATAGATTGTGGTATGAGTGAAATATGGTGGTTAAAAAAAATTCAATCTTACAAATCAAGAATCAAGTTTAGAGGTGATCATTTGTCAAAAAATAGGTTAGATAACCTTTTTCTTTTTAAAAAAGATTTATTTACTTAGAAAGAGAGAGAGAATGAGCAGGAGGGGCAGAGGGAGAGGGAGAGAGAATCTCAAGTAGATTCCATGCTCATCAGAGTCCAATGTGAAGCTCAAACCCAGGATGCTGAGATCAAGACCTGAGTCAAAATCAAGAGTCGGGCTTAACTGTGCCACCCAGGCTCCCCTAGATTAGCTTAATAAAGGCTGTCCTCTGGTTCTTTAGTTCACAGTGTTACAGTAAAGTAGATGAGGTTAAACATCACGCCATAGTCAGGGTCATGGTGATGAATCCAGGGCTTCCCTTTGAAAGGATCAAATCCATGTTTATGTAATTAGGAGTTTTCTATTATATCTAATCATTATTTGTTAGGAGAAATAGCCAAGATTTAAATTTTAATGTGTTTGTAATGAACAACTTGTAAAGCAACTTGAATTTGTTTTCTCTTTTTTTTTTTTTAATTTTATTTGTTTATTTGACAAAGAGACACAGTGAACAGCAAGAGAGGGAACATAAGCAGGGGGAGTGGGAGAGGGTTCTAGAAGCAGGCCTCCCGCTGAGCAAGGAGCCCGATGCGGGGCTCGATCCCAGGACCCTGGGATCATGACCTGAGCCAAAGCAGCCGCTTAATGGCTGAGCAACCCACGTGCCCCTTGAATTTGTTTTCTGATCAGACAGTCTAATTAGGTAGTCCTTCTGATTGATTGGACATTGGGTAAGAGGGATGTGGGCTTTACTATTTTTGGTGCACATTAGGGATATAGTACTTGTAAAATGTGGAGGGGAACAGATCTCAATCTTATCCTTTCCACTGAAACCTAAACTTAAAATTGTTTTATTTGCCTTAGCATCACATACAGCAATTTACTCTGGAAATTTCTGTAAAGAAATATTTTAGTTATTCTGGGAATATAATTACTTGCAATGAGTATTTGCGTTTTTTAAG
Source organism: Potos flavus (assembly GCA_028534135.1). Lineage (NCBI taxonomy): Eukaryota > Metazoa > Chordata > Mammalia > Carnivora > Procyonidae > Potos > Potos flavus. The sequence goes on from CM052899.1 coordinate 43,732,887, forward strand.
AAATTTGCCAAAGGACAGTGGGTATCGTGAGCCACCATCTGAGTCTTCTGTGCTTTGGAACATGTTTTAATGCTACTATTTCTGATGGAGCTGATCTGACTCAGAATACGTTGTCAATGAAAAGAACATTGGCTTAGAAGGGGTTTAATTTTACATGTTCTTATATACGGAATGCACTTTATTTTTTTAACAAAATTAAGTCAAATGTCTGACATGCTAGATACATTTGAAGAACTTGGGAAGAAGAAATAAAAAAGGAAAATTGTAATGTAGAAGAAAGCATGAAGCAAAAACTGATAGCACTGAAATAAAATTAGACAAATCTGCAATTACAGTTGGAGACTACTGTGTCCCAGTAACTGATAGAGCAGGTAGAAAGAAAATCAGAAAAGATATAGAAATCTTGAAAAACATAATCAACCAACATAACCTGACATTTATAGACAATTTGCCCACACACAGCAGAATACACCATCTTCTCCTGTACATGAAATGATCACCAACATCCACTATATTCTGGGCCATAATATAAACCCTAACAAATTTAGAAAAATTGAAATCATGCAGTTATATTCTCTGATCATAATGAAATAAAAAACAGAAAGCTATCTGGATTCAATCCCAAACTTGAACAATTTGAAACTATTCCATGGTTCAAACAGAAAGTCTCAAGGAATGGAGTGAAATACAAGCACAGTAGGTGGGATCCAGCTATAGTAACACCTAAAGGGAACTTTTAGGATTAAAGAGTATCTTAGAAAAGAGAAAATTTCTTTTTTTTTTTGAAAAGAGAAAATTTCTTAAATCAGTGATCTTTATTTTACCCTAAGAAGGTAGGAAAAGAAGAACTAATTAAATTTAATTTATGCCTAAAGCTAATATAACATTGTATATTAATCATACTGGAATTAATTTTTAAAAATTAAATAAAAAAAACCCATAAAACAAATGCTCTAAAAAAACAAAAGAACGAATTAAACTCAAAGCAAGCAGAAGAAAGGAAATAATAAAGATGAAAGTAGAAGAAATCAATGACACTAAAAGTAGAAAAACAACTGAAAATAAGTGAACCCCAAAACTGGTTCTTTGCAAAGATCAATGCAACTGAGAAATCTCTAACCAGACTGACTAAGAAAAGAGAGAGGCCAACATTACCAATATCAGGAATGACACAGAAGACTTCATGACAGACACTATATGTATTTAAAAAAATGAAAAGACAATGCTCAGTCAAAAAGGAATGGATAACTTAAGTTGTCCTTTTTCTATTAAAGAAATAAAATTTGAGATTAAAACCTTTCAACAAAGAAAATTCAAGGCTCAGCTGGTAAATTCACCGGTAAATTCTGCTCAAAATTTAAGAAAGAAATAATAGTAATTCAATCCAAGCTTTTATAGTAAATAGAAAAAGAAGACTCTGTATAACTCATTTGATCAGGCTAGTATTACCTCAATACCCAAACCAGAAAAAATCATTACAAGAAAAGAAAACTGCATTTCAAAGTCTTAAATGAACATAGACACTACTATCCTCCAACAAATATCAGCAGATTGAATCCATTAATATATGAAAAAAGATAAGGTATTGTGACTAAATGCAGTTTATTCCAGGAATACAAGTTTGGTTTAAAATTTGAAAATGAGGGGCGCCTGGGTGGCTCAGTGGGTTAAAGCCTCTGCCTTTGGCTCAGTTCATGATCTCAGGGTCCTGGGATCGAGCCCCGCATCAGGCTCTCTGCTCAGTGGGGAGCCTGCTTCCCCCTCTCTCTCTGCCTATCTCTCTGCCTACTTGTGATCTCTCTCTCTCTCTGTCAAATAAATAAATAAAATTAAAAAAATTAAAAAATAAATTTTGAAAATGAATTGATGCAACTCATATTAAATACTGAAAACAAACCCATATGAATATCTCAATAGAGGCAGCAAAAGCATTTGACAAAATTACATATGCATTCACGATATGAGCTCTCAATTAACTAAGAATAGGCAAGAACTTCCTCACCCTGATTAAGGACATCTTTGAACAACATTCTGTTACCATTACACTTAATGGTAAAAGACTGTTCCCTTAAGATTAGAGCCAAGGTGAAGATGTTTGCTACCTCCTCTTCTATTCATCATTGTTCTAGTCAGTGCGGTAAGGAAGGAAAATGAAATAAAAAGCATCCAGACCTGAAATGAACTTTCTTCATAAATTATATAATGGCTTATGTAGAAAATTCCAAAACAGTCTATTAAAAACAGTGACTAAAATGAAGCAAGTTAACAGGTTTACAGAATATGAGGCTAAGGTACAAAAATCAACTGTATTTTTATATATCAGCAATGAACAATTAGAAATTGAAATAAAATATGTGAGTAATCTGTATGTAAAAAACAAAATCCCACTGAAGAAACATATCAAAGAAGACCTAAATAAATGGAGAAATACGTTGTTTTCTTATATTAGAATATTTGATATTAAGAGGTCAATTCTCCGTAAACTGATTTACAGATTCTATGTGATTCCAGTAAAAATTCCAGCAGATTTTTTTAGTAGAAATTTACAAAGTGAATTCAAAATTTACATGGAAAGGCAAAAGAGCTAGAATTGCCAAAGTAATTTTGAAATAAACCCTCCAAACTTAGAGAACTCACACTACCTGATTTTAGCACTTTAATAATCAAATCAAAGTCATTTTTTTTTAGATTTTTATTTATTTATTTGACAGAGAGAAAGAGATCACAAGTAGGCAGAGAGGCAGGCAGAGGGAGGGAGGAAGCAGGCACCCCGCTGAGCAGAAAGCCTGATGTGGGGCTCGATCCCAGGATCCTGGGATCATGACCTGAGCTGAAGGAAGAGGCTTAACCCACTGAGCCACCCAGGAGCCCCAAGCCAAAGTCATTTTGACAAAATGATAAACATATAGATCAATGGCATAGAATAGAGATTCCAGAAATATACCCACCCCTATACGGTCAATTAATTTCTTATGGCCAATTAATTAATCTATTTATTTATTTTAAATATTTTATTTATTTATTTGACAGAGAGAGAGAGAGAGACAGCAAGAGAGGGAACACCAGCAAGGGAAGCATGTGAGGAAGAAGTAGGCTTCCTGCAGAGCAGGGAGCCTGATGTGGGGCTTAATCCCAGCACCCCGGGATCATGACCTGAGCCAAAGGCTCAGGTTAATGACTGAGCCACCCAGGTGCCCCATGGCCAATTAATTTTTGATAAAGATACAAACCTAATTGAAGAAAGGAGAACTATCCTTTTATAACCAATACTGGAAAAATTGGATAACCTTACGAAATAAGAACATTGCTTCATACTTCACACCATACAGAAAAAATGATGCATCAACCTCAATGTAAAATTTAAAAATATGCAATTTTTAGAAGTTAAGCAAAGATTTCTTGGCTATAGAAGCAAAACTATGGTGCCTGAGATAAAATAAAAGACCAATTGGCCTTTATCAAAATGGCAAACTTTTACTCAAGTTCAATAAAATTAAAAGAAAAATATTTTCAAAATATATATATCATAAAAGATTTTTATTCAGAATATAAGTACTCTTTAAAACTCTAAAACAAGAAAGCAATCAATCCAATTAAAACATAGGCAAAATATTCAAATAGATATTTCACTAAAGAAAATATATGGATGGCAAATAAACCTATGAAAAGATACTCAACATTAGTTGTCATTAGGGAAATTTAAATTAAAGCTGCAATGACAGATCATTATGTACCTATTGAAATGACTACATTATGAAACATGAAACAAACAAGAACCTGGGGATACCAAGTGCTGGTGGGGATGTAGGGCAACCGAAACTCTCATTTGTTGCTGGCGAAATACAGGATGGTAGAGATGCTTTGCAAAATAGTTTGGCAGTTTCTTAAAGAATTAAACATGTGCTTACCATATGCCCCAGTAATCCCACTCTTAGGGACTTATCCAATCGAAATGAAAATCTGTGCTCACAGAAACATCTTTATGAGTGGTTACAGGGCTTGTATTTTATAATAGGTAAAAACTGGAAATAGCTCCAACTGGAGAATAGAGAAGATGAGATAAATCCATGCTATGAAATACTACTCAGCAACAAAAAGGAACAGACCCCTGATACATGCTACAGAATGGGTTAATCCCAAATTAATTATGCTAGGTGGAAGAGGCCAATCTCAAAAGGCTGCATATTTTGTGATTCCATTTGTATGGCATTCTGAAGAAGCAAAACTGTAAGGACAAAAAATAGATCATGGGTTGCCAGGTTTGGTGGGATCAAGAGTGGTTGATTACACAGTGGATGAAGGACAATTTTGGGGGTCATAGAACTGTTCTGTCTATCCCTTGATTGTAGGGGTGGTTTACACAACTTTATGTGTTTGTCAAAACACCTGGAACTTTGCGCCAAAAAAAAATGCGAATATTATTGTATATAAGTAAGCTCTGTTGCAATTTAAAAATATAGAAAAATCAATAGAAGTGAGAAAATGCTTGAAGGAATAAAAAAATAGTTTCTTCAGATTAAAAGAAAGATATAAGACCTGAGATCAAAAGAGTTCATAAATTGTAGCACAAACTAAATCAGAAGAAGAAAATGAAGAACAAAAACCCCCACACATTGACACATAATAGTGAAATTTAAGAATATCAAAGAAAAGGAGAAAATTCTAACATCTTAGGAGAGAAAGAGATGATAATTTACAATGGAACAATAATGAAATTGGTATCACAGAGCAAATTCAGATGAAAAAAAAAAAGAAAAAAGTGATATTTTCCATGGTTGAGGAAAAAGAACTTCAAATCCAATTCCCTATAGCCAAATAAACTAGCAATTACTTGTGAAATTGATACAAAGATATTCCCCAGCATAATACTGGGTTTAAAAAATATTTTTCATATTTTTCAAGAAATTACTGAAGCAAGAAGAGAAACAAAATCTATTAGTAAACCAATGCATACCCATACATGTAAGGGTGAGTGAATAACTTAGTAAAGTTCACTGTTTTTACAAAAGAAACAGAACCAAAACAATCTGTGATAACCAGAACTAAAATGCTAGATACATCAATAGGGCATGTGGGGTAGGGGTGAGACGTGTATAATAGGAGAATCGGAAGGAGGCGAGAGCCTGTTATATTTCTTATTTGGGGAGTGCATATAGATAATGAGAAATGTCAAGCATTTGTGTGGAAAAATAAACAAAAAATATGGGTCTTATTTTTTTTTAAGATTTTATTTATTTATTTGAGAGAGAGAAAGAGAGAAATCGAGCAGGGGGGAGCGGCAGGCAGAGGCAGAGGTAGAAGGAGGCTCCCTGTGGAGCAGGGAGCTGGATGTGGGACTCAATTCCAGGACCCCGGGATCATGACCTGAGCTTTTTTTTTTCTTTTTAATTTTTTTTATTATTAACATATAATGTATTATTTGCCCCAGGGTACATGTGTGTGAATCATCAGGTTTACACATTTCACAGCACTTACCATAGCACTTACCCTCCCCAATGTCCATAACCCAGCCACCCTATCCCTATCCCCCCTACCCCCCGGCCACCCTCAGTTTGTTTCGTGAGTTTAGAAGTCTCTTATGGTTTGTCTCCTTCCTGATCCCATCTTGTTTCATTTTCCTCCTCCACCCCTCACGTCCCCCCGCCCTGCCTCTCGAATCATGACCTGAGCTTTAAGGCAGATGCTTAATGACTGAGCCACTCAGGCGTCCCCAAAAATATGGGTCTTAAGAAATTAAAAGTAATAACTGGAGAATAGAAATAGAATGCTTTCCTTTCAAACTAGCAGAAAAAGAGGTTTGGTTTATTTAATGAAAAACATAGGAAGGGCAAAAAGAATGTCTAAAATGGTTGTATGTTAAGTAGAAAATATAAAATCAGAGAGTATACACAAATCCCAAATGAATATACAAATGGGTTAAACCACTCAAAAACAGACAAGGTAAAATTTGAGATCAAGTACATGTTGGGAGCAAAAGGGGATGCTATCTATTAGTAGTAAGAATAAATCAAAAAGGTGAGGGCGCCTGGGAGGCTCAATTGGTCAAGTGACTGCCTTCGGCTCAGGTCATGATCCTGGGGTCCCAGGATCAAGTTCCGCATCGGGATCCCTGTTTAGCGGGGAGTCTGCTTCTCCCTCTGACCCTTGCCCTTCTCGTGCTCTCTCTCTCATTCTCTCTCTCTCCCTCAAATAAATAAATAAAATTTTTTAAAAAAAAGAAAGTGAAATATCACAAATCTTATGAATGCACTTGCAGACATTCCAAAAAATATATAAAGCAGTAACTGACAAGATTATTGGAAAATGCATTTTTTTGTAATTATATTTGAATATCCCACATAACAGAATGAACAGGATACTCTTTTTTAAGACATGCTCTATAAGAAGTTTTATTTATTTGTTTGTTTGTTTATTATGTTATGTTAGTCACCATACAGTACATCATTAGTTTTTGATGTAGTGTTCCATGATTCATTGTTTGTATATAACACCCAGTGCTCAATGCAATATGTGCCCTCCTTTTTTTTTTTTTTAAGATTTTATTTATTTGTCAGAGAGAGAGAGAGAGAGAGCGCGCAAGCAGGCAGAGTGGCAGGCAGAGGCAGAGGGAGAAGCAGGCTCCCTGCCGAGCAAGGAGGCGGATGTGGGACTCGATCCCAGGACCCTGGGATCATGACCTGAGCCGAAGGCAGATGCTTAATGACTGAGCCACCCAGGCACCCAATATGTGCCCTCCTTAATACACATCACCCGGCTCACCCATCCTCCCACCCCCCTCCCCTCTAAAACCCTCTGTTTGTTTCCCGGAGTCCACAGTCTCTCATGGTTTGCCGATATTCTTAATGGAGGTTTCCTTTTCAGATCAGGAAAAAAGACAAAGCTGCCTGTTATTACTACTATTTGACATATTACTGAATATTTTGCCTAGTGCAAAGAGACCAGAAAAAGAAACAAGTCTTGTAAAAAGAAGAAAAGAAGAGGCAGATAATGGCGATGCCATGATGATTACACAGTAAATCTGAAAAATCAGCTACGGGAAACCAAAGCTGCAGTGAAGTTACATATCCTGGAATGAGTTGCTGACAGAGAATATGTTGGACATGTACTGAAAGTTAGACGAGTGCGGATGTGATCTTAAATTTTATTATTGAGAAGAGTTCTGTACGTCAAAATAAGAACGAAAACAAAGACGTGAACATATGAAGTGAAGAAATTTTGCAAAAATTTCGAAAAACAAAAACTGGTAAAATATTTGACAAGACACTGTTAGGTTGTAATTAATTCATTCTTTACCAAGATATTGTTATTTTTAAATTACTGCACTCTGAAGACTAAGATTTCATTAACTTATTTCTGTTATTTTCATGCCGATTTCAAAGGCACGAAAACAGTCCACAAACTTTCACCACTAGTGTTATTTTTCTTCTATTAAGAGTTGTGATGAGCACTGGGTGCTATCGGTAAGGGACGAATCACTAATTCTACACCTGAAACCTATTTTACCATCCATGTTAACCAACTAGAATTTAAACAAAAAATTGAAATAAAAAAAGACTTGCTAACTAATAACAAAATAAAAAGTTGATTTGCAAATTTTCTGTACACTCAGCCAAATTTGAGTAAATGTATTTAGGCATGATAAAATATCATAAAAGAAGGTAACGAGAGTGAGAAAAAAGCTAAATTATATCATAAATCACAAACTGTATATTCTATAGATCTGAGAAAACAAGAGGCTACAGATTTTGGGTAAGAAAATTTACCATATTGTCATTGTCCTGATGGGGATCACAGAGTTACTTAAAAACATGTAAAAATCTCTAACACTCATTGTTTTATCAGTCATGACCTTTCTGCCAAAAATCTGTGAATTAATTGAATTAATCAAAATATTGTTTTTGCTTAGAGAAGACAAAATGGCCAAATTCTGACATGTCGTGTTTAAACAGAGCCTATCTTTCTTTCTTTTTCTTCTAAACATATCAATGTCCAGTTATATATTTTAAAATCTCACTTTTTCAAGAATCTTTACTCCGTTTACATATTGTAAACATCTGTCTTTTATGAAGTACTATTCTCTGCCTTCTCTCTCCGATTCTTTTCTCCTTTTTTCTGCCCTGGACAGTGTTGCTCTTGGTAGAGTGTACAGATTAAATATTACCTTTTTTTGAGTCCAATTCCTTCTTTAAGGGAGAAAAACTAGATTAGTAATTGTACACTATATTCTTATAACCTTATAATATATTCAATATGTTAAGTTTGTAAACAATATTTACCTTACTTTATGACTTTAGATTTATTGGGGAACCAAGATATCTTAATGATTACCAAAATTTTAAATATATGATTCAGGGCACCTGGGTAGCTCAATCTGTTAAGTGTCTATCTCTTGATTTCACCTCAGGATGGTGAAATCAAGTCCTGCATGGGGCTCTGTGCTGAGTGTGGAGACTGCTTAAGATTTTCTCTCTCCCTCTCCCTCTGCCCGCCCCCCACCGCAACCCCCCCACTCTCGTGCTCTCTCTCTCTAAAATAAATAAATAAATCTTTAAATAAATAAATCTATGATTCTGCTCTCCCTTTTATTTTTTTATTTTTATTTTATTTTTAAAGTTTTATTTTAAGTAATCTCTACACCCAGTGTGAGGCTCGGACTTACAACCCCAAGATCAAGAGTGGCATGCTCCACTGACTTGAGTCAGTGGGCCCCCCTCAGCTCTCCTTTTTAAATTCCAAATCTACATTTCCCTATTTCTACTTAATTTTGTAATTGTATGTCTTAGTGGCATGGCTACTTATTATCTTTCTTTCCGCATGTTGGTCCTTTATACTCTTTTTCTCAATCTGGTTAACGGAATCACCATCAGTGTTAAAATAATCGGAGAGCAATTCAGTTGACCCAAACAAATATTATTTCACACTTCACAAAGTAGACAGTCTCTACTCTCAAGAGTCCAGAGAACTACAAAGTAAGGGAAAAGCGCTACAAGCTGGTATAGAAAAAAATGCAAGTAGGAAACAAGGAAGAAACACTCCACTTTAAGTGGACTGGCTGGGATTATATATCCGATCTTCTGTAGAATGATCAAGGAACAAGAAAGTAAGTGTAGAGCCAGAGTTATCTGGGTTTTTGGAGATTGCCTGGGGAGAGCATGTTTCTGGTCAAGCGAAGAATTTATAGGAGTAAGAATTATCTAGGTTTCGGTTTGCTGGCGGAGTACCCTGATCAGGAACAGTTCCATCTTAGACCTAGAAATGTATTCAATACCAAGATGCTCAAATTAGAAAAGCACGCATCATTTCAGAAACTAGTTTAACACAGCCTGATGGAGGGCAAGTGTAGCACACTTAGGTGTGAGACAGGCATGGGCAGAATCGTTATCATGCAACTTGCTAGATGTGTGTCTTAACCTATTTCACAAATCTGAAAATCACAGGACTAAAGCCTATTTTATGAATTTGTTGTGAGATTTATATGAGCTAAGGTGTGTAGAATGGTTTATAAACAGCAGTAATTTTCAAAATTATTTTTCACCTCTCCTTTGGCAACAGCATATTCTTGGTTACAATATTTGTACTTTCTTACGCTCTCTCAAGTCTTTGTCTTTGTCTCTTCTTCCTGACACTTCCTTGATTAATCATCTAGGTCACATCACTCATCACCCCGTCTCCCAGACTACAGCTGCCCCACACCTTTGTATGTGGATCCATCCCCCACACTGAGCGAAGAGTGATCGTAATGGAGGGCCATCCCGATTTTATTGCCTGGCTCTTTTTTTTTTTTTTTTTAAGATATTTATTTATTTGTTTGAGAGAGAGAGAGAAAGGGCTAGTAAGTGAGAGAGAGAGAGCACGAGCAGGGGGGAGAGGGAGAAGCAGACTTCCCACAGAGCAGGGAGCTTGACACAGGACTTGATCCCAGGACCCTGAGATCATGACCTGAGCTGAAAGCCGATGCTTAACTGACTGAGCCGCCTGGGTGCCCCTGCCTGGCTCTTTAAAATCCCTCAACTATTTCCAGAGATAAAAGAGAACACCCGTGTTAGCAGGCATGCCAGCAAATAGCATCTCATAGTTACTAATGGTAATGAAAATTGGTATTTTTCCAGAAAGCAATTTGCCTTGTGTACCAAACACCTTTTAATAGTCCATTTTGTTCCAGCAGTGCCACTTACATTTGCTTGTTCTGAACTTGAACAAGAAAACAGGCTCTGGATTTCCAGTAAAACTTCTTTTATGACCAAACTTCTACAAACTTCTACAACCCTCGACTGATCAATGTGTTCGAAGAGAAACAAGAATAGGAAATATTAATAATGAAAAAGAAAACTATATTTATTTGTGTCCAGAGTAGAACAATATATCACAAAACCAAAGAGATGTGTGCCAAATCCAGGAGAATTTAGTCAACTGGAAGGAATCAAGACTGACGGAAGAATTCCCGGTTGTAGAAAATTAAGTGGAGAAAATTCGAGTGAGAAGTGGGACATATGGTTGATTTCAGCAGAATTGCGGACAGTATTTATGGCCCAATGCCTCCAGTCAGTAGCATTGCAAACCTATTAGAAGCAGGACTGTGGCATAAAACTTGTGGTTAAGCCACAGGATTATTTGCTGATAGGATTTAAAGTAGATTTAATTTTCTTCTTTATGTTTTCCCCATTTAAAAATTTCCATTGATGAATAGGAATTAATTTATTTTTTATTTTTTTAAAGATTTCATTTATTTATTTGTCAGAGAGAGAGAGAGAGAGATCTATCATGAGCAGTGGGGAGGGGTAGAGGGAGAAGCAGACTCCTCGCTAGGTGGGGAGCCCGATGCAGGACTCGATCCCAAGCCCCCAAGGTTGTGACCTGAGCCAAAGGCAGATGCTTAACTGACCGAGCCACTCAGGTGTCTCATGATGAATAAGAATTAATTTAATTAACAGCAACAACAGAAGTCAATAGAAATCTTTCAGTGGCTTCTGAATACCTTTACTACAATGAGCAAAACATTGTCTTTCCCCTGTTTTCTCATGTAGATCTGCTGCAATATTTAGTTTTCTAAAATATGATGTGGTCTTTTTCTCTTCAACATCTTTGCAACTGCTTCCCCCTGTCATTGTCCGGGGAGTTCCTTGTAATCATTCATCACTCAGGTCAAATTTACTTCCTTCGTGGAATATTTGGTGACATTTCTAGGCATTATGTGTATTTCCACTTGTGGGATCCCATTGCACTCTGTCGCCATCTCAGTTGTGGTACATACACACTGGTGTATTGTGTACATCTCTCCCTCCCATACCCTAAGAGCTCTAGGGGTGTACACCTTGTGTCACTTTAAATTTTATGTGAAACTGAATACATATTTGTTAACACAAGAAGTGGGGCATTAATATTTCACGTTTTGTAGTCTCTTCATTGAGCTGAGTAGGCAAATTTCTTACCATATTGCCTGGAGGACATTTTTGAGGAAAGAAGGATTTTTCTCCATATTGTTTTTTTAAAAAATGTATCATTCTATATTCATTTCAAAATAGTAGGTATCTACCTGCGTTTTCATTCATTCTATGTTTATTTATCTTACATTTGTTCTTCCAGAATAGGGAGATCAGGTTTCTTGGGTTTGACCTGCTTCACATACACGGTAAATTGTATGCTCAGGGATTCACTTATATTATTTCACAATACGATGGCCCTATTTTCATTCCATCACAATGAAAAGTTATTACAATTACTAAGTGTATTTATTTCTCAGATGTGAATGTTAAAGGCTTTGCAATTCACGGGGCAGAGGTGGCCTACTCACAGAGGCCTAAGAAAACAAACTGATTTGCTTTCAGTTTTCTCTGTACTCACCTGCCAAGAAACATTCTGAACTGAATTTTAGACTTCAGTAGATTAGATTTATGGAAATTAGAAATATGTTCCTATGCAGAATGTTTTGTTAAAAGATTTTATGCTCATATTTAGTGAATTTTAAGCTTCTTTAAAGTAAATCACTAAGTTCTTTGGGGAACCTCAACTAAACCCAATCTTTGGAGAAAGAAGTAAGCAAAACAAATGTTTAATTTTAAGAAAAAGGTTAATTTCGGGATGCCTGGGTGGCTCAGTTGGCTAAGCGGCTGCCTTCAGCTCAGGTCATGATCCCAGGGTCCTGGGATCGAGTCCCACATCGGGCTCCTTGCTCGGCAGGGAGCCTGCTTCTCCCTCTGCCTCTGCCTGCCACTCTGCCTGCTTGTACTCTCTCTCTCTCTGACAAATAAATAAATAAAATCTTAAAAAAAAAAGAGGTTAATTTCAAAAATAAATGATTAAGGATTTTGACTTTATTATGACGATTATTATTTTTTAACAAAACCATTAAATCGGTCCTTTGCATAATTTAGACAAACGCGTTTCCTGGTCCTCCATCTTTTTGACAAACTGGAAAGGTCTAGATTTTTATAAAGTCACAAGCCCTGTCAAAACACTTCTAGGTTTGCATATTTTTCCAGATAAGAGTAACAATACCCATAAATCATACTTAAGTTCAGATTCTTATCTGAAATTGCCTTGAAATAAGTGGAAATATGGCAGAAGTTTTTCTTAAGGTATGCAACATCTTACTCTCAAAGTTTGGCTGAAATCTGAAAACAGTATGAGCATTGACAGAAATGAAAGAGGAGAAGGGAGAGGAGAGGAGATAAGAAGAGAGGAAAGGAGGAGGATGAAGAAGAAAATGTACATTAAATGGAGACCAAAAGCACTTTGCTAAAATGTGATTTTGGATTTTATTAAATCATATTTTATGAAAACCCACTTTCATAGTTTCCACTGTGATTCCTGGTGTTATCTGTGAATCACTGGAATAACCACATGAACACATAATGAGGATTACGACACAAATAATACAAATTGCATTTCCAGCTTTCAGACTGACTAGGTTGGCAGTTTGCCAGCTTTTTTTCAGGCTAAGAGTGAGGGGAAAACAAATTTCTACAGAAGTATTGTTTCTTCCAAAAACATGATCCAGACTTGCATAGAACCATTGCATTTGCCGTTCACACAACTTAAGAAATGCAACTTTATTATATAAAATTGTGCATTGGTGCTAAAATGATCTGTGTGTAGAGAGTGTATTTTTCTTTATGCTTGCCTGAAGCAATGGGTTAAATACTATGATACACTATAGGCATGTCACAAGCTGACTCAATGACTCATATGTTGGCAGCAGCCAAGTAAATAGTGCTACTGCATCTGAAGGTAATGGGTAGCTCGCAACCTTCTTGACACTTTAACACAAATATTAACTTTAAAGAGTTTCAAAACAAAGAATATTTGTGAAGATTTGATTTCTGGATCTTTGAATCTTATCATAAGATTTTTCATTAAAATAGAATAAAAACCTAAATTTCAAAGACAAGATATGCAGTAGAAGGGGGTTTATTCACCTTCCCCAATCCATCCTTTTAATTGTTCCAAGTTAATTACTTTGATCTATTTATGGATTTTCTATATTGTAGATTCCTCCAGGATACTGAAAGTATATTAAAAAATTTTTTTCTCAGAGTGTCTGAGTGACTCAGTCAGTTTAAGGGTCTGACTCTTGATTTTGACTCAGGTCATGATCTTAGGGCTGTGAAATCAAGACCCACATCAGGCTCTGCACTGAGCATGGCTTTTGCTTGAGATTCTTTCTCTCCCTCTTCCTATGCCCCACCCCATACCTCTCAAACAAATAAATGAATTTTTTCAGCAGGGGACCATCTTATTGCTAGAATATATTCCAACATAAGATAATGGAGCTGCATATTAAGCAGACTATCTTCACTATTCCAAGAATTCAGTGTAGGAAAATTTATTTACCAATTGATGATTATGAATAATTTCTCTTGAAGAATTTGGAAAAATAAAAGTCATCGAAGTTGCTAATTGTACTAGAAATCCCAGGTGCTACCTTGGGCATACTAGGAAGTATACTGGCTTTTCTAAAGTCACACAGTATAAAATCAATGTACAAAAATATTTCTGTACATCAATAATGAAGCAGCAGAAAAAGAAATCAAGGAATCAGTCCCATGTATATTTGCACCAAATACCATAAGATACTGGGCACTTGGGTGGCTTAGTGGATTAGGCATCTGACTCTTGATTTCAGCAGGTCTTGATCTCAGGATTGTGAGTTCAAGCCCCAGGTTGGGCTCCACACTGGGCATGGAACCCACTTAAAAAAAATAAACTAAACAACAACAACAATATAAGAAACCTAGGAATAAACCTAACCAAAGAGGTAAAAGATCCGTACTCTGGAAACTATAAAACATTCATGAAAAAAATTGAAGATGACACAAAGAAATATATATATATATATATATATTAAAGATATATACATATATATACATATATATGTATTTTTAAAGACTTATTTATTTATTTTACAGAGAAAGAGAGAGAGAGAGGGAGAGCTGGGGGATAGGGGCCGAGGGAGAGGGAGAGTCTCAAGCAGACTCCCCACTGACCGGCGAGCCCAACATGGGGCTCGATCTCACAACCCTGAGATCATGACCTGAGCTGATATGGAGAGTCAGATGCTTAACTGACTGAGCCACCCAGGCGCCCCTGGGAGAACAAATATTGATAAAATGTCTTTACTACCCAAAGCAATCTATACATTTAATGTAATTCCTATCAAAATACCATCAGCATTTTTCACAGAGCTAGAACAAACAATCCCCAAATTTGTATAGAACCAGAAAAGATCCCAAATAGACAAAGCAATCTTGAAAAAGAAAAGCAAAGTTGGAGGCATCACAATTCTGGACTTCGAGTTATAGTACAAAGTTATAGTCATCAAGACAGTATGGTAGTGGCACAAAAACCAAAACAGACATCAATCAAACAGAACAGAAAACACAGAAATGAACCCACGACTCTATGGTCAAATAATCTTTGATAAAGCAGGAAAGAATATCCAATGGAAAAAAGATAGTCTCTTCAACAAATGATGTTGGGAAAACTGGACAGCCACATGCAGAAGGTGATCTCCCATATATTCTTTACCTAGACTCACTAATTGTTAATGTTTTTATTCTAGTTGCTTCATCATTTCTTTTCATAAGCATATTTTTATCTTTTGAAAGTAGTTACAAACATCATACCTCCTTAACCCCCCTAAATATTTGAGTGTGTATTTCTTTCTTTTTTTCCTTTTTTTTTTTTTTTTTAAGATTTTATTTATTTATTTGACAGAGAGCGACAGAGAGAGGGGGAACACATGCAGGGGGAAGAGGGAGTGGAAGAGGGAGAGGCAGGCTCCTCGTTGAGCAGAGAGCCCTTGAGTGTGTATTTCTTAAGAACAAAAACACTCTCCTTGCATAGCCAGTGTAATGAACAAAGTCAGAAAATATAACACTGATAGAATAGTACTATTTTGTCCAGAGCCCATGTTAGAATTTTGTCCATTACCCCAATAATGCCCTATATAACAAACTGTTATTTTCCTGGCCCAAGATTTCCAAGATTATGAATTATACTTAGTCGTCATGTACCTTCAGTGTTCTTTAATGTGGAATGATGCTTCAGTCTTTTTTTTTTTCCTTCCATAATGTGTGCAGTTTTGAATAACTATTATCTTGTAGAATGTCCCTCAATTTGAGCTTATCCTGTGTCTCTTAGGATTAGATCTGGGTTATGTATGTCAGTTAGGAGAGCAGATGTAGTCTTGTGTTCTCAGCACATCACAACAGAAGGCACATGGTGTTGGCTTGTCCCATTATTGGTGATGTTACCTGTAATCCCGTGGCTACCATGATTCTGCTAGGGTTCTCTACTGTAAAGTCATTATTTTCCCCTTGGTCATTAATAAGTAATTTGTGGAGAGATATTTTGAGGCTGTGTAAAGACTCTATTCTTCAAACGTTCCCCTCCTCCAAGCATTTGTTGATAGTTTTTACTTGAATCAATTTTTATTATAATGGTTGCAAGTGGTGATTTTCTAACTCTACCATATGTGTTAGCTGACATTCCACTACAAGGTGATAACATTTCCTCTCCTGTACCTTCATTTATTTAGTTTTTATTTATTTACTTATATTTGTATGACTCCATGTATTCTTAGTGTGGTCACAAATTCTTCTTGAATTCAAAGTATTTATTAAATCTTACTATCGTGATTATCATGATTCTTTTTTCAGTATTTCCACACTTAAGATAAACTTTCTTTTTCTAAGGGGGGAGCAGTTTATCTCAATCTCTTTTATCTTTTTTGTGCATTTTTCCAGAACCACTTTGCCCTCTGTGAATGATTGCAGAAAGTCTTCAAAAATTGGCTGTGCTCGGGCACCTAGGTGGCTCAGTCGTTAAGCGTCTGCCTTTGGCTCAGGTCATGATCCCACAGTCCCGGAATCAAGCCCTGCATTGGGCTTGCTGCTCAGTGGGGTCTGCCTCCCTTCTTTTGTGAAGCCAGGTAAATAAATTTTTCTGTCATTCCAAATCATAAGTTAACATATGACATATACAAATACTGTGGGCAGGCAGATTGTAGGGCTATTCAAAGGAAAGATGTTGTCTTTTGTGTCTTAGGGGACATGTAAATAGTAATAGGGACTCTGATGCTGATGACTTCAGCAGTCGAGGGGGACAGGATGGCAGAGCCACAGTAACCATGAAGATATTACCAGGAAATTC
This sequence comes from Potos flavus, assembly GCA_028534135.1. Lineage (NCBI taxonomy): Eukaryota > Metazoa > Chordata > Mammalia > Carnivora > Procyonidae > Potos > Potos flavus. The sequence goes on from CM052899.1 coordinate 43,749,537, forward strand.
TCAGAAATCTTGGAGAGAGCAGTTGATTTCTCATAGAACATGGGACGGTGTGCTTGAATCAATAGCTTTTGACTTTCAAAGGTTGGGATGTGCTCAGTCAATATATTTATCACAGTAATAGTGTTAACAGTTTTCTACCACTTGAACAGATAAACAAAATTCATACTATTTAAGTTTTAGCGTATAAGCATAATTTTGGTCTTATCATTCATCAAAAATATTTGTACTCATCCATGTGAATATTTTGGTGTATTAAATTTGTATTCCCTAAGATAGTTCAATTATGTAGTAAGTACTTGAATCCTACTGCTCTCACAAGAGCTCAGAAAAAAATAATTAGGTAGAAGCTAGAAAGGGGGCTGAGTCAGCAATAGGCATGTGTGAGGAAGTGAAGTTCTGTTAGGAAGAGGACACGAGGACATGCATAAGTGTAGGTCACAGATTAGCCAGTTGTGTTAATGCTATACTCATTTTGTTTTAATGACCCCGCTGATGATAATCCAACTCAGAACAGAAAAAAACAGGGACTGGCAAGGAGTGATCTGGTCCAGGAGTCATTTACCCATAGTCAGTCTACCACAGAGAGCGTGCCTTAGGACAGTCAAGAGAGAAGAATAAAAAGGATGGGTGATTGGTTCTAGTTCTATCTTTTCTATTATTTTACATCTATAGTACCCGATCATTGGTTCTCTTTTCATTTGCTGGATATGAAGGATTCATAGTACATAGAGAGATTTATTTTATTTTTTAAAGATTTTATTTGTTTATTTGAGAGAGTGAGAGAGAGCATGAGTTGGGGGAGAGGCAGATGGAGAAGGAGAGGCAGCCTGCCCACTGAGCAGGGAGCCTGATGTGGGGCTCCATCCCAGAACCCCAGGATCATGACCTGAGCCGAAGGCAGATGCTTAACCGACTGAGCCACCTAGGTGCTTCTTCCTAGAGAGATTTTAAATAAGACATGTGCAAATTGGTCAGAAGATATCCTTCAATAGGCAAAGAATATTTCTAAGGAAACACATTCCTATAGTGTGGCAACCATGAAAACCATCATTTACTCATTAGAATTAGCCAAATGCATAAATGGCTTATGTGGTGTGGCGTTTGTTAAAGGTGATAACAGCCCACTGAGAGGTGTCATGAGCCACCTTTGCTAACCTCCTCTCCTACCATGCTCGTAGCTTAGTTTCATGGAAATAATGCAGTTAAGTTCCAGCCTTCCATTAATTTTTTATAAACTTGATAAAGCTTTGCAGTTTCCTCATCTATAAAATGATGAAGTGGGTAAAGTACATAATATCAGTGATGGCCTCCTGCCTCAGGTCAGGATTGTGAGCCCCTTCACTCAACTGGATTACAACAGCAAGACCTCCCTCTAAGGAGAACCATACTGGTGTTGTTTAGGAGATTCAAACAGAAAAAATGATATCCCAGCTTTTCTACTCGTTAGCTGTGCGAACTCAGACAAATCACTTAACCTCTCTACATCTTAGTTTCCTTATCCGTAAAATGGTAAGAAGGCCAGATAACGGTGTATTCTTAAGGGGTTGGTGAGAGGATAAGATGAGGTAAAGCCTGTAAAGGGTCTACGGGCAATATTTGAGACGTAAGTTGTTATTCAATGATTCTTTTCTTCTTTACTTCAAGTATGTTCTCATGATTCAAGGAGGAGCTCTAATCATCAGGTCTGCAAATCAAGTAGGATGTCAGTGGGTACCCCACTTATTTTATTTTTACAAATTTCATAATCATTTAAACAAACACTTCTACTCTCGTCCCTGCTGACTATTTTGCGAACCCCGATTTCGCACGTGGTAAGTATGCACATTCTGTTTCTGCCAGTCCGATTGCTACCAACCGACCTCTGCCACTCTGAGATTATTCCCTCTCGGTTGAAATAATGGCTTTAATTTCCATTGTAAGCTCTTCCATCAGCATCTCTGGCATTTGTAAATCAGACACAAAGAGCCCCTTTCTTCAAAAAATAGCGGTGTTGGGGCACCTGGGTGGCTCAGTGGGTTAAAGCCTCTGCCTTCGGCTCGGGTCATGATCTCGGGGTCCTGGGATCGAGCCCCGCATCGGGCTCTCTGCTCAGCGGGGAGCCTGCTTCCCCCTCTCTCTCTGCCTGCCTCCCTGCTTACTCGTGATCTCTCTCGCTCTGTCAAATAAATAAATAAAATCTTTAAAAAAAAAAAAATAGCGGTGTTCCACTCACCGATGTTTGCCTGGAGCCCTTTGGGGAACGGAGTGTCTTTTTAGTTTTCTTGGAAATAATAGGTAGGTAGATGGGGAATAGACATCCTAAATCTTCCCCAGAATTTTATTTCACCAAGTCTTTCACTACGTTCCTTTAATTTGTAGCAAAAAATTTATAGTGTCACAACTTGGTGTATATGGGTTTAATTTTTCCAGCCACACCAACCATTAGAGCCACTCTCACGTGCTTGAACTAGCACATCGAATCCAGAGTCTTTGTGAAGGTGCACATACATGGATGCATTTAAATCCACATTTAAATTCCTCCTTTGGTCAACATTCTCAGAATCAGCTTTTTCACCAACTTCCAATATTTATGAAAACATAACTAAACAAAGTTCCACGATATTTTTGGTGTATAATCCTTCCCTTGCAGGTTTGTTTCTCTAGTTGACATTCTGGAATACACCTTTACATATTCCACACATATCTATGATGGGTTAACCCCACGCCAGGTACTATTCTATTCTCAGAACTGGAAAGATGATAAGGAACAGAGCAGAATACAAATCGCTGTCCTCAGGGAACTTTCACTGTAGTGGAGGAGACATAAAACAAACGAGATAAATAAAATATATATCACGTTATATTTGATGGCTCTAAAAGCTAAGGAGAGAAATAATGCATGGAAGAAATATGTGAGGAATTTATGCATGACATTTTAAATAGGATGGCTACCAGGAAAGCTCATATTGACAGAATGTAAATTTTGAGTAACAAAAAGGAGGATGTGAGGTAGTTAGCTATACATAGATCTGAGAAGGAATGTCAAGTGCAAGAGGCCTGGGGTGGGAGGGGGACACTAAATAAGCCAATAGGCTTTAAGCAGAAAGAATGAGAGGGAAGTATTAGAACATGAAATCAGAAAGGTAATGGGGACTAGGTCATGCAGGGCCTGTGAGTACTAGCAAGGGCTTTGGCTTACAGCTAAAGAGATGGGAGGGGTTTGCAATTCAGCATATAGAAGGTATTTAAAGGCAGGGAACTGGATAGGATCACTTAGGCAGTGGAGGTAAGACATAGTGTTGAACAAGAAGAGGCAGAACTGAAAGAAACAAAAGCATTTATATAAGGTCTTATAACTGCAATTTGGGGAGCACAGATCTGTGTAGAGCCAAATTATGACCCCCTAGGGAAAAAAAGTCAGGGGTTTTTAAAGACAAAAGGGAATGCTTGTATACATCGTTTACAAAGAATTTTGATTGGTATCTGTGGCAGAAAACTAATCTTGGCTAAGCATAATTGGTTGCTAAGGCTACACTAAGCCAAAGTCAGCTATGGTAGGAAGTTGCGAATGCTTGTGCAGAGTCCTTAGAATATTTGCTGTTTGGTGCAGTTAAAAACTTCATGGTACTAGCTGCTGAGGACATGCACCTCTTAATGGCCTCCTAGCTCTGTTTTAAAACCCCTTGACATGACTGAGTCCACTTTATTTCACCTTTCACTACAGAAAAGGGAAAAGAACTAAACAGAACCGTGACACGCTCTAATATTTAAAGGTTGAAGAGATGAGAAGGAACCAAAATGGTATGGTAGGCTGAAAGTCAAGAGAAATTTGCCTGGGCTGACTTTAGTTGCACAATTTAGTGGGGACAAAGTGGGATTCATCATGAGAACTGGCTTTTTCTCCCAGGGTGACTCCTTCAGATTAAGATGCAGGAATGTTTGCATGTCAGGGAAGAACATCTTTATAACACGAGGGTCTAAAGTCTGATTCCATAGTCAAGGCAGTTTCATTGAGTGTTTGGAGTTTCAGGGTACACACCGAATTCCAGATCCTCCCGTATATCTCCATTTCAATTTTCTAGCACTCATTTAATTTTGATCAATATAGTGTTTGTTTATTATGTACAGCTAAGAATACAGGTTGTAGAATCAGAGAGATTGTTTTAATCTTGGTTCCACTACTACCAGCAATTTGGCCTATGGTGATTTATTTAAGCTCTCTGTGCCTTGGTTTCCTAATCTGTGAAATAGAGAAGACAATAATACTTACTTAAAAGGAGCCTTCTGAACATTAAATATCCTACAAATATAGCATTTAGTGCCTTGAGCATAGCACTTTCTAAGTGTTAGCTATGAGAGCTATCATTATGAGACCTGATAAGGCTGAGAATTCAACTGATACTACAATTTGACAACAGAAGAAATCTCTGGCCACTTCAGGCCTGCAGTGGCCTGAGCTAAAGAATCATTTTAAGTGGTTTTAGACAGTCCTTGGGTTTCTAAATGTATTTGAGGTGAGCCAATAATCTGGGTTTTTAAACTTTTTAATGAGTTAGCTTTCTTCCTATTTAAATTCTATTTCGTGATGAAATAAGGTCATGAATTTTTTATCAAGCAGGTAATATAATTTATTGTAAAAAAAAAAAAAGTCGCCACCACAGATACATATGAGTAAGGAAGTTAACATAAAATGAAAGCTCCTTACTCTGACGTAACGTGAACATTTTGGTGCATATTCTTTTATGCATCTCCATATACAGCCATAGATTTCTGTGAGCCTACCTCTCTCCAGGAGCCCCAAGAACTCTATGCTCCAGGGTTCTCAGCCTCAGGTCTCAAAATTTCCTCTAGCATAAGAGGAGCTAAGTCATATGCTCATTTTCTCCATCTAGATCTTCAAAGAACAGAGGCTATGTTTGTAATCTGTGGCTCCTGAATCTGCTCTGCCTAGATAAGGAAAATTGCAGTTGACTTGGATTTAAGAGAGATAGGTTGCATACTCTTTCAGAATCCCTATTATCTTTCATAAAGTACCTAGTGAAAGTAGATTAACACTTCTTACACCCCTGTCTTTGTATTCTTCATGTCTTCATGCATTCCATGGGCTGGGCAATATGACTCCCCCAGGCCTTATTCCAGAAGGTATTTTATTCTAGGAGACCATCAGCAATGGTCTACAAATTTTTCAGTTCATAACTTTGGGTCATACCAGCTCTTGAAAAATTTACCTCTTGTGAATGACTTCTTTTTTAGCATAATAATATCCCCCCCCCCCACATACTAAAGATATATACTGTAAGAAGTGATGTTTCTACATTATATTTTCAGGCAAAGATACTCATCGATAGACTTGACACAGAATTTTACAGTCTGAGAATGTTATATAGAACAATGTCTGGATGAATTCAAAATTATTCTTTGTGTACACTTGTCAAGTGAAAGGGAATGACTTGTCTGTTTTGTACATGCACCATTTTTGTATTTTAAAGTACTCTCCTGTGCAAAATTTTTTTTGTTCTAAACATGATTTCTAATGTTGTAGCATTATATGTTAAGTGTAGTTTGAGGTTGAAAATTGGTGAATAAAAATGGTACCAAAAAAACAGTATACCTTCCAAAGAATGCCCTGCCCTTTTCCTCCACTAACTGCCACTTGCATTTTAATCTCTTCTTCCTTTTTTGGTGAGGACATAAAATCTTCACTGCACTAAATTTTATCAGTTGTTTATTTTCAATTGTTGTTATTAATTACATAAACTTGTTTTCATTGTTCAGTTGATGTTTTTCATTGTTCAATTGGGCATCTTGGTTTAGAATGACATAAATCATAATTTGTTGCATTAAAATTAATGGAATTAAAATAACATTGTAATGGCTTTTCATCTATATCAAGGTTTTCAGGGATGAATTAAAATTACCAAGAAAGATAAATGTATTTATTTAGTTGTTTCACTGCTGTAGCCCCATGGGCTGCCAGATTTCCATCATGAATATTAAGGAGACTACCTATCCAGAGTGTCTTCTAAACTAGGTAATAAATCCTAGATTCCCCATATTTTCATGTATTGCAAACTTCTTCCTATTATTATCTGTATGAGTCAGGAATTTTGCTCACAAGAAGGGAAATCAACTCCTGTGGTCATAGCAAAATTGTGATTTTCTGTACTAATATAAGAGGTTCAGAGAATTGACTAGAACCCAGAAGCAGGAATCAAAGCTGCAGAGTCAATCTGTCCTGGAATACAGCCCAAAGTTCCTGGGCACAACTGCCACCACTTGATCATTGACAGCATCATTAATCCTAATCACCCCTTAATCATTGTCTCATTTAGTCCAAATTAAAAGTAGTGGGGAAGGGGTGCCTGGGTGGTTCAGTCAGTTAAGTGTCCGACTCTTGATTTCCGCTCATGTCATGATCTTGGGTTGTGAGATCGAGGGCCCTGCACTGGGTGTGGAACCTGCTTGGGATTCTTTCTCTTCCTCTCCTTCTGCCCCTTCCCCCCTCTTTCCTTGTCTTAAAAACAAACAAACAAACTTAGTGGGTTAGAGTCCAGTTGGCTGAACTTGGATCTCGTGCCTGTGTCCTGACTACCAGTGTTTGAAGAGAAGTGTTTCCTTCCTTTGGATTTCATGGTGGGAGGTTGGGCACTGCATTTCTTCAGTATTGTGCCCATGGGAGAGTCTTCTGAAAGAGAAAGGGAAAATTCATGTTGGAAATCCAAAAGAAAACACATAGCCTCTATAGTTGTCTTTATCTTAGAAGTCACGATGAACGTAGTTAAGGAAGTGAAACTCAGGGGAGATTATTTTCAGTTGGAAAAGAGAAATGTAAAGTAGCACCCTATTAATAAATGAAAGGAGGCAGCTTCATAAGAGATGTTTTATGCAGGGATATCTGGTAAGCTTCTTTAGCAGGGATCCTACTGCATAAACAGTAATTTTAATTGTCAAAATCTGGTAAGAAAACAAAAGAAGGGATTTAATATTCAAATAGTGAAGTCATCATGCCATGTGAAAGCCAAATGACAGGACGATTCCCCATGTGAATAAAGGAATATCAGTATAATATTCATATAGTCCGTGGTCATTTTCCTTCAGGAAAATGATGGCATCTACCAAACTAAATCAATTAAGTAATTTAAGTTATTAATTAATGTTAATACAATTTTAATTTTAATACAACTTTTAATTAATACTAAATTAATGTTGTTTATGAATTGTTTTTTGTATTTTGTTTTGTTTATAAGTTTTTTTTGGTGTCACAGTTATATGAGAGCCATAAGAATATAGGTTTTATATCTGTTTTTGTGTTTGTGCATATCTAAGTCTAAGGGGCAATACATTACCCATTTTAGAGAAACACTACTCTCTCCCAGCTTTGATTAATATACACTCACGCTTATCTTTACTCCAAATGCCATTAACTGAGCCGCTGGAATACTTTCTTGATATCCTCTTATCTTTATTATCATGGAAATAGAAAAAAAAAAAAAAACCCTGTCATTTTGTATTGCTACTTTTGAGAAACTCCCATGTGGAAGGCAGTTCAGTTAAATGGTTAAGAATTCAAGTTTTGGATTCAGACGACTTTATGATCTTGGAAAGAAACTGGGCCTTCGGTTTCATCATTTAGAATCTGGGGCTAGTAAATAATACATCACTGCATTGCATAGCAACTCGACAAATAAAACCTAGTATGTAATAGGTATTTGATCAATCAGATATTACTGTGAACTTTGGAATTATATATTGAGAAAGCTTCAGTATTGTTTGAGGAGATATTTTCTGGGACACTTGTACTTATTTAATATTTATTAGGAGAAAATAGTGTTTAAATTCTCAGAAATTAGAATAGCCTTTCAAAGAAAGCAGCTGATCATTCAGGGGAGATTATTAAAGGAAAGGACATGAAAGTGACAAGCTCTCATGTTCAGTCAAAATCGCTTTAGAGTCACGTAATGATCTATAGCCGGGGAAACCTGGTTCATGAATATTTATCTCCTGCACCAGCTTGTTTCTCTTCCATTTCTGTCTCATTTTATTTTTTTTCCCTCTCTCCCTCTCTTAAACACCATGAGCACTGTTATCAGACCAAAGTGGGTTTGCTCCTTGGTGAGTTACAGAAAGAGACTACGCCAAGGGGAGTTGCCTCACAAGGTCATCTGTATTTGTACAAGTAAGGAGATCACTGGGAATAATTTCCAAAGGTGTGCCTTCCCAAACAAGAGAAAGCAGGCTCCTTTTATAAGGCTTGGAATGAATATTCAGACAGGGATTTGAACATTATAATGAGACTGAGGCACTTTCTGATTCCTCTGTGCATGTATCTTCCTCATATGTTTCTTGTTCTCTTCTAGCAGTTTGCTAGTTTCTAAAAAGGTGAGATTGATAGGCAGAAGCTTCTAGGGATTCTCTGAGTTCCAGAGGTCAGCTCTGAGGTCAGAGGGTCAGTCCCGAGTTCAGGAAATCAGGTGGGTGACAGCCCCCTCTCTACATACTTCTGTTTCTTCTGTTTCCTTCTCAAGTTTCATATCACTATTTTTAATAATGAATTTAATTAAATCTGTTAAAATTCAGGGTGCCTGGGTGGTTCAGTCAGTTAAAGGTCTGCTTTTGGCTCAGGTCATGATCCCAGGGTTCTGGGATCGAGCCCCGCATTGGGCTCCCTGCTCAGCACGGAGTCTGCTTTTCCCTCTCCTCCTCCCCCTGCTCATGCTCTTTCTCCCTCTCAAATAAATAAATAAAATCTTAAAATAAAATAAAATAAAATTATTTTGCCAGACCAAAGTCGTCTTTGCCATTTGCCCTTACTGCCCACACACATACCTGATACATTTTGCTTTGGCTGCTGAATGTGGGAAAAGAGACTCAAAAGCCTTTAAGCACATGGAGTCACAATTCAGCCCTCTACCAGGGAGCACAGAGTCTACATCCTTTGAACTCTACGACGGGTGCACTCTGGGTCAGCCCTCAAAATCCTATCAAATATGAGCTCATGACCTGAGCTGCACATGAGAATAAGCTGAGAGGAAAAAAAAAAGAAAAGGAAAGAAGGAAGGAAAGAAGGAAGGAAGAACTAAAACCTGGCTTTTAATCTGCTGAGATTCTGATTTAATTTGTTTGGAGTGGAACTAGGCTCCTATCTTTTTAAAGTTCCTCCAGGTGTTTTTAAAGTTCAGCTTTGGGGGCGCCTGGGTGGCTCAGTCCTTAAGCATCTGCCTTCAGCTCAGGTCATGATCCCGGAGTCCTGGGATCGAGCCCCGCATTAGGCTCCCTGCTCAGCGGGAAGCCGGCTTCTCCCTCTCCCACTCCCCCTGCTTGTGTCCCCTCTCTCGCTGTCTCTTTCTGTCAAATAAATAAATAAAATCTAAAAAAAAAATAAATAAATAAAGCTCAGCTTTGGAAACTTCTGCCCAATTGTCTATTGCCCAATACACCATGTAATTAAGGCATCGCAGAACACTTCTAGCCGAGAGCTGAGTATCTCACTGCACATGCATGGTCCTTGATAGCCAATGATCCCTCACTTGGCGTTAGACATACAGCCAGGAAAGAGCAGGAACAACTAGGAGGGCAATGGTGCTATACCTAAAGCAATACCTCACTGACTGAGGAGAAAAAGGAAAATAGAGTTATCGGACAGTAATGTGACATGGATGATTCCCGGAGTAGGGCGGTGAGGTCCAAACGAGTCCTCTATGATCCTGTGATTCTAAGTGTCCGGGGCCTGAACGAACAGCAGTGGGGTTAGGAGAAGGACTCAAACCACAGGAAGAGAAAATTTTGAAAGGAGAGCATGGGTTCTGATTTCTCTCTCGTGTTTCACTGGGGGCCTTTGGCAAGTATCAGAATTGATTTCTCCTGCAATTTTCTCTTCCCTTTCCTGGCAGACAAACCCTAGGTGAAAATATCTAAAGGGATTTTCCCCATTCCCCTTAACTTATTCAGATTCCTACTAAGACTGTAGTCTGCTAACAGATCTCAATGGGTTCAACTTTTCCAAATACTATTTGCCGTAAGGAAGGGGTGGCATCTACTTACTTGTCTCTGGTCATTGTGGAGAAAAGTGGGAAAGGGAAGCTAGTAGGCTTCTGCCTCTGGCACGTAAATCAAGAGGTTTAGCCTCTTTTTTACCTAAATATCTCCTTCCCTGACTTACAGCATTTGGATATTTTCTTAATTCCAATTCATATTTGCAACTTTTTTTTTTCCAGCTTCTTTCTGCCCATCTCCATCTGGAAGCCCTACAGTAGAAACCTTGCCCATTAGGCCCCCTTTTCATTTTCTCTACTTTCCCAGGACCTAAAGCCAGAAAGCTATGTGGTGTCTACATTTTTTTTTGTTTTAAACCATTGACATCTAATCCATCACCTGTATACCTCCTAAGTATCCTAGGATCTGTACAAGTCCCACTTCTCTCTACCTCTACGTGGAGGCCTTTATAGACGCCACCACTGTCTCTCTGAATTACTGGGATAGCTTCCTTACTGATCTCCTTGCCCTTAGCTTGCCTCTCTGCATTGTTCATGGAGACATTTTTCAGGCTGAGGTCAGAGTATTTAAAAATGCAAATCTGATAATACCGCTACTCTCGTGCTAACCTTTCAATATTTCCCCATTTTTCTGGATAGAATTAAACTTCTTTACCAAGGACCTTGACACCCTTCTTAATTTGTCCCCTGATATTTCTCTGCAGCTGCATTTCTAGTCAGCATCCCTTCTCACATTCTGCATCTCAGCCAGATTGAACTGATTTTACTTCTCCAACTATTCAGTCTCCATTCCGAGTCTTTGTACGCACACCATTGTCTCGATTTTAAACATCCTCTTCCTTTGCCTAATGTCTATCATCTTTCCGTCTTAGTTGGCGCTTCCTCCCAGAAGGCACCAGTCCTAGCATTTTTTCATCAGGTAACTGCCTCTTTGTCAGCATTTCCCATGTGACTGGAAATTGCTTGAAAGTGTGGTTCGTTTATTGCTTGTCCAGCACTATATTCTCTGTATCCAGCAGCGTGTATCACACAGTACTGCTTGTCTTTGTCACATGAGTGAGTAAAACTTTTAGTAAAAGTGCTTGCAGGCTCAGTTGGAAGAGCATGTGACTCTTGATCCCGGGGTTGTGAATTTGAGCCCCACAGTGGGCATAGAGTTTACTTAAACACAAAACAAAACAGGACTCTGGAGAAATAAATTAGAGTAGTAATAAGTTCCAGTTCCTTCTTTCTCTGCATCAAATGTATTTACCTCAATCATGAAACTTGTAAGGAAAGGAAACCTTAAATGGATATATTGTATTAAAATCGTTTCGCAAATATTTTCCCGTTGTCTTTCTTCAGCTCATACACTGATATTCAAATTTGAAAGATATATGGTATTTCCCAGTATAACGTCTTTTGATCCAAGAGACCCACAATACAAAGTAAAAACAGTATCTATTACTATATTTACTAGCATGAAGTCAGTCTTATCATTTAAATAATTATATGTTTTCAATTAACTTTATCAGAAATTGAAATTTAAGGGATGAAAAACTACTTTTACAAGCTGACACATTTAATTACCATTTTAGATAAACCTATTTTGAAATACATGATATTTTTTTCTTAGGGGAGAGGGGCAGAAGAAAAGAGAATCTTAAGCAGGCTCCACGCCCAGTGTAGAACCCGATATGGGGCTTGATCTCATGACCCTGAGCTGAAATCAAGAGCCAGATGCATAACCAACTGAGCCACCCAGGCGCCCCTGAGTCTGTGATATTCTCGAATTTATTTACTAGTATGACCAAGACTCAGTGTGTTTACTGGCAGCACAGTCAAGGGATTATATTAACACATTGAAATAATAATACTACTGCAAATTTAATGTTCTTCATTACACATTTCCATCAGCATTTCTTTGGTATCAAGTACGCACCAGACGCTAGAAATAGAAAAATCTCTGTGGGACATTAGGTATGCAAAATAAGTAACATTGCTTTGGGACAAATACAGCAGAGTGTGGTCTGCTTTTTAATGAGGTAAATCTAGAGTCGGGTAACATGACACTGGGCCACCTTGTTGGGTGTCAGTAAAAATCATGCAAATTCCACTCCTCCAGGCAGCTACACTAGCATGGGACTTTGGTGGCCACTTTGGTGGGGAGATGGTGTGAATATAAAGCAGAACCACCAGCAATAGCTATGATGAGGCAGTTGACAAGCTTTAGAGAGTTCTCCATAAAGGGCTGGTGCCAAAGGAGGAGGAGAAAGGTAGGTGTCACACAGCAGCTGACATGACTCTCATATGAAGACATGCGGGACACAACATGAGACTTTAAGTAATAACCAGTGTAATGTCCTACTCATTTTTCCAGTGAACATTAGAATCAAGCAGAACATATCTGTACCAGAGTTGTTACTTCACACTTATTTCTAGGTTGTAATTCTCTGGAAAATACAAATTATTATTATTCTGATTTCCTGGGAGATTTTTCCCTGAAGTTAAATGCTTTTGATATTATATGCTGTAGATAATATCTCAGGTATTCTTGCCATAGTCTGAAGTGGTTGGAGTTGGCCAGAAATACTTGTTTTTACTTCACAGATGGAGAGATTGATGCAGTCTTTATGTACAGTCATATAATACCCTACCAGTCACCAGTGTGGAATAAAGCCAGACTTCTCCAACTTCTGACCATACTATCTCTTGACTATGACTTTGCAGTCTGGGGACGAGGCTGGTAGACAGTCAGATCAATTGAGATCCAAAATCTTGATTGTTTGTGGTTGTTGAAATTCCCAGTAGCTAGTACAAACATACAGGACCATGAGTTAGCAAGAAAGTTCAATTTCCACTCATGGCCCTGCTACTCTGTTGTGTGACCTTTGTCCCACAGCTACCCTGGGTTCCATTTCTTCCTTTGTGGCTAAGGTGTTTGGGCCAAATCAGAGACGGATGACCTGATGTCTGTGGCTCCCTGCTCTCCACACCCCCACAGTCGTATCCCCCATGAATAGGTTTCAGGGAGTTGACAAAGGTAAACTGCTATGCAACATCTGGAAAACCTGCAGTTTTCTAAGCAGAAAAGCAGAGATCAGATCAGATTTTCAGAAAGGCTGTGATCAAAAATCACTGACAACAAATTCACAAAATAAGAATATATAATTTCAAAGGCCCTAATTGACTGAAATACCTATGATTCCATGTACTATAGGGCTAAATGTGATAATGTAATAAGGAAAGCCCTTTCACAGTGCAACTTCTAAGTACTAATGGTTATAGAATGTCAAAACAAATAACCCAAAGCCAATTTTCAGAGGGATGTGAATAAATATGAGAGGACAGTCCATGACATTATCACAAGTGCATGTGTCTGGAATTCTAGTACTTTTCAGTCTCTTCATTTGCTCTTATTTCAGGTTATGTGTCTACATTTCCTTTGTGAGAACGCCTGAGGAATCGTTGAATCATCAGCAGACATGTGGGTGCTCTAAGTTCTCACAATATGTTAATGTTTTAAATTTTTTTTTTAAATGTTTCTAAGAAGACAGATTTGGTTGAGATCCCAATATGTAAAGTTCATGTTTTTGGTGGCAAACTCAATAATGTGCATCATGTTGAAATCATGAAATTATTCCAGAAGCTGTATATGGCTTTGGGGGAAAAGTATTTTGGCAGCAAATAAGGGAGTTTCCTCAAAATTTCTGAATGCTTATATTATTCTCAGTGGGAGATTGCTAACAGGGCACTTGGAACTTATCCTGTCTTTGGAAAGCTAGGGAAATCTTACCATTATGCACATGGGAAAAATATAACGTTTTGTTATTCGGAGAATACAGGGACATTAATGGTAGTCCATCTGGTGGTCAGGGACAGCTTGCATGATTCCCGAGTTAATTTTTTTCTTTTCAGCCCTAGAATGTCTTACATGCACATTCCAGTGCAAATACCTTCAAACCTCTCTTTCTAGGCAACAACAACAATACCCATGATTATACGGGTGCCAAGACTGAAGCCATCGCTCTAAGTCATGATATTCTAGCTGTCAATGGCAACCCTATCTCCTTTATTGCTATTCTTACTATCTGCCCCATCACTATGTTCAACTCATTCTTCGAGCACATGTTTTCTGGATTTCTCTTTTTCTTTTCATTCCCACAACCTAGTGTCTTTATTCCATTTCATCTCTATTATGGTTAGCTCTCTAAATGCCCTACCGTTTCTTTCCATAATCCTTTCTCCTGGGACTTAACTTAAACTGAGTGGTAAGAATTCTCTTTCTCATCCATTCTTGATCTGAATAGACATATTATCATTATAACATATAATATTTTGTGTGTAGATTTACTTATTCATTTCAGGATCCTTTGGTACTTATAAGTAAATACAATCTATAAGCAAATATTTTATTTTTTCTCACCCTATATGTAATCCTCTTTTGCACAGTAAATTTGTCCATCATATATATTCTATAAGGTGCTTGACATTAAAAAGAGAAAGATGATAAAAAAGAGCCCTTGACATCAAAGGGAATCACAACTTTGTAGATTAAGCAAATGTGTGGATAATTATACTTTTTTTCTTAGCATTTGCCGAAATGATAATTGATTTATTGTTTAATTCTACCTCCCTCACCAGGGAATAGACCATGGCTGCCAGTTTAATGTTACTCCCAACACCTAACTCACTTTTGGCACACAGTAGGGGCAGAATGCATATTTGTTGAATTAATTACTGAGTTACAGTTAAGACGATAATATTCTAATAGTGACACATCCAAGCTTCAGTGGAGGCAACCAGGATCTATTTACTTTTGCATAGAAAAGTTTCACAAAAAGTTTCACAAAAAAGACCACTTCTGAGCTGAGACTCTTAAGAATCAGTAGGAGTTGAGGAAAACAGGGTTAAGTTGGATACTGCTGTAAAAAAGGTTAAACACTGGAGGTGTTAGGAGATAGAGCTGGAGAGAACTGTTTTCCGTAAGCCAGCATTTCCAAAAGTGTCTTCTGAGGACACTTGTCCTGCTTGCTGTTCAGAGAAAATCATTCTCCATGGGCAGTCGTGTGCTGGTGAATGTTTAACAACTGGATTTCCTGAAAAAATTTTTAAAAAGTCCTGATTTGTAACACTTGTTGGGAAGAGATGAGGAGCAGTACACCCTTCTGCAGTGTTTCTACTCTACAGATACAACAGATGGAAATAACTTCAAGAACATAGATGGGAGTAGCATGTAGTAATTGTAGGGAGGAAAAATAATTTTGCCCTCTACCTTCTTAGTAATAAAACAGAAATAATAGCATTTACTGTTTTCTATTACTTTCCTTTATTCTTTATTCCTTATACTTATTTAAAAGGCAGAGAGAGAAAGAGAGAGAGAGAAAGAGAGAGAGAGAGCACATGCACAAGTGGGGGGAGGGGCAGAGGGAAAGAGAGAAGCAGGCTCCCGGCTGAGCAGGGAGCCTGACATGGGGCTCAATCCCAGGACTCTGGGATCATGATCTGAGCTGAAGGCAGACACTTAACCGACTGAGCCACCCAGGCACCCCGTCTTTATTCCTTATAAAACTAGCATATCCCCCAGGGAATGCCTACTCCAAATCATATTCTACCTTTTCCGATTTCTGCTTGAGCCATACGTTTTTCCAAGGAGTTTTTTTGTTTATTTTCAGATAAATGTCAACTATCTGTAGTTGTGCATATTACCCCATTTTCTATTTTAGTCTTCCCTATTTCTTACTCTCTAATTTCTCATTTATTTGGGTTTTTTTCCCATCACGCCATTTCTATTGAAGAACTGTAGTTGTAAACGCAATGTAGTTTAACATAGATTTGTGTCCATGCTTTTCTCACCTCTGCTATAGATTACAGTTTCATGGAGTAGACTCTGTGCCTTCCATATTTTTATACTTCTAATAATGCCTGAACAGAATTCCATAAAGAGTGTTTGCCCATGAAAATACTACATTTCTAGTCTAAGAAACAGGTAATTATAGAGAAGAGGTACTAAAGTACACACGCTGGGATGCCTGGGTGGCTCAGTCGGTTGAGCATCTGCCTTTGGCTCAGGTCATGATCCCAGGGTGCTGGGATCGAGTCCTGCTTGGGGCTCCCAGGGAGCCTGCTTCTCCCTCTGCCTGCTCTGCCTGCCACTCCCCCTGCTGTGCTCTCTCTCCACACCACCCCCCCACACCCCCATCTCTAGCAAATAAATAAATAAATAATCTTTAAGAAATAAAGAAAATAAATAAAGGTACACACACCTTTACAATGCTCAGTTGTCATTTCCAGCTCACACGCTTGTTAACCAGAGCTAGAAGCCAATACCATGGAATATTTCGACAATTTCTTGGAAATAATTCTGAATCTATATCAAGGTTAGCTAGAGCAGAGGGCTGGCTGTTACCTAATTTATCATCTGAACCTAGGACTCTCGGGAAGTGTGCCAAAAGAACAAATAAAGAAACTTTACCCTCCTATTTACTCTTTAATCTCCTCCTCCCCTCCCTTACCTTTTCTCCTCCTCCTTCCCTTTTTTCTCTTCCTCTTCTCTTCTTCTCCTTCCCACCTCTACTCCCCCCTTCCCCTCCTCTTTCTCTTCACCAATTTCAGTGTTGTGCTAAATAATTTTGTAATTCTTTTTTTTAAATAATTTTGTAATTCTAATCATACTCTAGGAATTACAGAAATGAAATCATCAATTTTAGAAATGCAAAATGGAAAAGATTACAAAGTAAAACTGAATTACCATATTGTTTGCCGAGGCCACTGAATTTCTTACCATCGGACTTCTTGATTTATTTCCTTAGAAATTTGAGAAACATGGTTGATAGCTCTACAGCTCATATTCTTACCTAACCTCTTGGAAGAACGGGAGATCTATAATGCTGCTGCGCTTAATAGAGCAACAATCCAGCCTGATCATATTCATATGCTTTCATGTTGAATTATGTCTATTATATGTAGAATACTTTAAGATATTTTTCTCCTGATATTATAGTATAAAATTAGAATATTCATTTTACTATTGGGTAAATTTATACTAGCTCTAGAAGAAATTAGAGAAACCATGTTGTTTAGCTGCATCTACAATATGACAAAGAAGAAAACCTTAAATGTACATAACTAGCTTGCTGGAGGTAAGAGGTAAAAAGCATTACATTCTCTCCTGAGAGCTATGATATCTTTTGGTGACATAATTAATGCTTTTGGGGTGCCTGGGTAGCTCAGTAGGTTAAGCATCTGCCTGAGCTCAGGTCATGATCCCAGGGTCCTGGGATCAAGCCCCGCATTGAGGGAGCCTGCTTCTCCCTCTCCCTCTGCCTGCTGCTGCCCCTGCTTGTGCTCTCTCTCTCTGTTAAAGAAATAAATAAATAAATAAATAAATAAATAAATAAATAAATAAACTTAAAAAAAAAATAATACAGTGCTTTTAAGAAATATTCATTCTGTAGTCCCCAAGAGATTCCTGTGATTTCTTTGCTTGACTTTCAGAGCCCTATTTCCTCACTTCACTCTCTTTCTTTAAAAAAAAAAAAAAATTCCCCAAAGGAGAAGAACAGCAACCCTCACCTCCACCCCTAACCCCCCAACCCCCGCCCCAGCCCTGCATGGCTTACTGCAAAATGAGAGGTTGAGATGACCTCAGGGGTGGGTGGGGAAGGACAGGAAGCTGGCATGTTCCACAGAGAAAAAACTCCTGAGGAAATCACTTCAGAGTAAGATGTCTTCTCAGTCCTGCCCTCCGTTTTCTGTCATCTTTTCCTTCATGCCTAGTGGTCTTAAAGCCATTTGGCAGACTTCTCCCATGAAGAAGGGTTAAGGAATGTATCACTACTCCCAGAGAATCAACCATTCTAGAAGGTGGCGCCTTGATGTCCCATTCCACCAGTGTCACACAAGAGCAGGAGACTGGTCAAGAATAAGCACTGAAATTCCCATTGCTCTTTCAAAATTTCATTGAACACTTGATGGTTAAGAAAGAATACTGAGTCCCATTCAAAATTCCTTTTTTTTTTTTTTCTTTTTAAGGCAATCTGTTAATACAGGAGGCCCAGAGAACAATTGTAGCTAGATGATAGATTCTTGCAACAGAGGAAATGAACATGGCAGCAAAGCTGGTCAAGAAGATCTCACGTGATAGAAAGAGCACATCCAAAAGACATCCCAAGTTAAAGGAATTCTGATTGCCCTCATTGAGTGATTGGCCTTGATTTTGCCCTTCAGCTGGCCAAATTTATTAAACAACTTTTGGCACATTGGAAATAGGCAGCACAGGACACCAATCTTTGAGAAAGAGAGCAAATAAGGTGAGTCCTGCAATCATTTTTATCTTTTTGCCTTTCTGGATTGCTTCAGCAGAAAAGGAATCCAAGCAGAGGCAGTAATTTCAGATTCCACGAGAGACAGACATAGCATTCACATAGGGTGAGGGGTTCAATTTGTGTGTGCAAAGTGCTAGTGAAGAAGCAGAGAAAGGGCTACAGAATCTCGTGTGCCAGTCCCCTTGAGTCTGTTGGTGAATCCTAAGCTGTGCATAAATAGGGTGAAACTCCAAGAGGTCAGGCAAAGGACTATCAGGGAGCTGATACATTTCTACAACTGACAGAGTAGAGTAGAGTAGAAAGAGTAAAGTAGAATAGAAAGACTTCATTAAGAAGATCAATAGAAAAAAAAAAAGATCAATAGAGAGAAGGCACAAACTGCTAATATCAAGAATAAAAGAGAAGTTATCACTCTAAATCTTATTAACATTTTATTTATTTATTTATTTATTTATTTATTTATTTATTTATTTATTTATTTATTTGAGAGAGAGAGAGCGCAAGCACTTGGGGGTAGGAGCAGAGGGAGAGGGAGAGAGAGAGAGTTTTAAGCAAGCTATAGGCCCAGTGTGGAGCCCAATGTGGGGCTTGATCTCACAACTCTGAGATCATGACCTGAGTCAAAATCAAGAGTCAGACGCTCAACCAGCTGAGTGATGCAGACACCCTTAAATTCAATGAACAATGTGATGCCAATACATTTGGTAACTTTAATTCAATGGACAAATTCCTTGAGTGGCACAAACGACCATCAACCAAGAAAGGAGGTAAAGCGGAAAAAGAATAAGGACTTTTATTTGTGGTCTCAGAATAATAATTCAGGAAGCACAAATCCTAGCAGAAATCAGAAAATGTTTTGCCTGTGGGGTGAAAGCAAGGGATTTTTATGAGAAAGAGGGAGGGGGGCAATTATATAACCTGGATAAAAAAGAAAAGTAATTGTCAATTGGTACTAAGAGGCTGAACTGCTTTTTGTCACACATTGATTGACTATTCTATTGGTGTTAACAAATGAAACTGTTCCTGGTAAGCGTTAGTTAACTCTTCTGTCTTCAGGAAGTCCACAACCAACAGTCTTATGTAAATTAGGATGCCTGCTTTCCTGTTGACTTTTTACAAATAATTGCTTATAAAACAGTTGTCACTTCAGGCCCAGCCAAGGGATCTTTTTGCCCAGTTCAAGTTCATTAGTCATTTGCTTTAGAAAGGAAAGTGGAGCTTTTCTCAAAATAGAGTCTCTCAGGTCTACAGGTTTTATACAATTCCACATGACTAAAACTGACACAAGATGAAGTAGAAAATCTGAATAGCTGTGAAGCTACCCCATCTTGAGATGGCACTTTAGGCTTCCTATTCTTCCCGGTTTGGGATGTTTTGACCTAAGGTAGGGTGGCTCTCCTTAACAAAGCTCAGTGTAAAGACTGAATAAACAATTTATTCAGAAGTATATAAAACAGAGTGTCTAGACATGAAGACACCAAGGTAGAGAATGCAGAGAGATACTAATGCAAACAAAATCCCCTCAGAAATCTGTCGGTGAAGAGTCAAAATGGTAAAGCTTGTGGGGGAAACTGAGAAATAACATTCAGCAAGACTAAAACTGGGGCAGTGTCATAGCTTGGAATCAAGCCACAGGGAGGAATTTGCTTGAAATTCAGGAGATGTTTCATCAAATAAAAATGGAGAAGAGTCAAGTGAAAATGAGATTCTCAGGATAGGTAAAATGGTTAGTTTTGAAAATAAGAGCAGGGTATTCCTTTGTGACAACAGTGAAGTGGATAGGAGAAAATAAGGTAAATTCATCAGATAAGAAAATAAGGAAGTCAATAAAATTTACTGTTAATGGCTTAAATCTTTTCAGTGAAATAGCCTCTGGGTTTGAGTGTAAGGTGTAGGATTCCACTTGAAGAATGTGGAAATTAATCTAGCTTCTAGGGTAAATAGAAGAAAAAGGTTGCTAATTAGTTCAAACCTAGTTGGATTTACTTAGCATGCCCTTTGAATGAGAACAATCAGCAGTAGGGGGTATGAGAATAATGGAAACCACAGCATTAACCCAGGATAAGGCACTTCTCTTGCCTGTATCACAAAATATTAGGTGAACAAAGGATTCTAAGTTGATCTATGGACATTACTGAAATGACTTACCATAAAGTCTAGGCTGGGACAATAGGAATGGCACTGAAATACAAAAGAACATAAGAGCTTAGAGAAGAAGTTCTTTGAGATATAGTACCTTCTCTCCATGAGGGAAGATGTTCTGGTTTATCTTCTTGTGCTGTCACTTAACGTATGCTCCAACCACATACTCTTGTTGTTTTTAACTAAAAATTAACATTTGTTACTTTAGAATATTCTGTTGCCAGACAAAAATATTTAATCATGCTTAGTACCTTCAAGAAAGTTAGCCAATCAGAATAATTAGGATCCCTCACTCTCAGAAAGATACTCCTTATTGTAAATGTAAATTGTAAAGGTACTTTATCTTAAGGACTGAGCCTAAGTTTTTCTTTAATGCTCTCAATGGACAGTTTGTGTAGAAAAGACCAGTATTTCTCCCTCAATGCATGTAGGACTTACTGTGATAAAAAGTAGAGAAACATGTAATATAATAAAAAGACCTACCAGTTGTTCAATCACTATTCAGCTTTCTCTTTGCCAAGATTAGTTATGTGGCTATAGCCATGTAATATTTTTAATACTCCCCTAACAATCTATTAAGTTGAATCATACGAAACTGCCATATTTTTTTTTGTTGTTGTTGTTATAGACAGGAAAATTTACTTGATTGACCAAAACTATATAGGCATTTTATAAAGTACTCAAAAAATAACCCTTATAAAAATAAGGGGAAAATTTTAGGTGAGATCATCAACAAAAATCATCTCATTCTTTGGCAAAGAGTTCTTCCAAAATGTCATGTCCACAAGAAGTGATGTTTGTCAAGACTGTGTTTAGGCTGACTGAAACTGCCATTTTTATAGATCATAAATGGTTATGCATTCACAGTTTCATCTGCTTCAACCTAGTACTGCAAATTTTATTTCTTTAACTTTGAAAATACTAGAAACCAATAGAGTCTGGATATTAGTGAGTGAAGAATTACAGTTTGCATATGCCATAAACTACTTTTAATATTAAACTTTTTTCAATATTAAAATTTTAATAATATTATAATACTAGCATTACTGACTTTATATTTATTTATTTGTTTCTTTGTTTGTTTATTTATTTATTTAACAGAGAGATAGAGAGAGCCAGAAAGCACAAGCAGGGGGAATGGCAGAGGGAGAAAGAGAAGCAGACTCCCCGCTCAGTAGGGAGCCTGATGCAGGGCTCCATGCCAGGACCCTGGGATCATGACCTGAGCCGAAGGCAGACGCTTAACTGACTGAGCCCCCCAGGTGCCCCTGTGCATCAACTTTTAGATCAACTTTTCAAATCCTTCAAAAAATAATTAGTATTTTTTTCCTTTTTTATCATGTACCATGTTTCTCTAATATCTTTCACAATAAGTCTGAGGTGCATTACAAAAGAAATATTCTTTTCTATACAAACTATCTCTTTTATTTTGACTTTGTAGTTGTAACTCGTGCTCTCAGGCATCACTAATGCCAATGAAGTCAAAGACCATTTGGATTTCTTTTTGCTTATTTCTTATCTAAAGTTAGCTTATGAATATGCAGTTATATTTCCCTATTTCTGTTGTTAATTTTTCTACCTGTTTTTTTCAGACCAAATTTTTTTATGTTGAATAAAAATGCCAGGTTGAGCTCAGCTAAGTTTTACTGATAACCTTCTGAGTGCTTAGTAACTTTCCCTTTCTATAATAAAGATGCCAGTTGAAAACATAAATTATAAAATTAATAAGGTTTCTCGGTTTAACATTTTATATTACTTGTTTTTGCATAGATGGATAAAACAGAAAAGACGTTAATTTTCCACTTTTTTTCCACTTTTTTTTGTAACAAAGGGATGAGTTTCTAATTTTTTATTTAGAATTTCCCATCATTAGATACTTTTAAGAATTTGATTTGTACAACTGATATTTGTCACTTTGATTTGCCATGTATATAATTCAATCATCTGGATATTGTGCAAACATCTCCAAAACTTGGCAAGAAAGCACTACTTTCCATATCCAATATGTTAGCCAAGTCCTTGAATTAGCATTGTTTAGAAATATCTGTCTTCCCAAGACAACTCTGACTAAAATGAAACGTTTTCTGGTGAACAATTTTCCAAGCTTTAAGGCATCTGTGCACCCTGTTCGGTTCATCAAAATCAGTGACTCCAAGGATTTGGCGTTAGGGAAATGATTGTAAAACATCTAAACCATGCACTAAAACTTTTTTTTTTTTTAAAGCAGCCACAGAAATGGCAGTATCTCTGCTGTGAGTGAACTCAGTGAGTGAACACTGAGTTTATTCCACCTGCCAAAGATATAAACATTTATCTCTTTGAAAATGGAAGAATGTGTAGGTTAAATAAATTTAAAAATATTCTTTATCTTGTAAGATCACTCGCATAGCCCTGGGGAGAGTCTTCTCTTAAAGATGTTCTTGGGTTGTCTCTCACTATTTCCCTTGCTAGGTGACGAATTTCTCTCTGGTGTTTCCTGGATTTTCATCCTTCTGTGCCTCTATCTGGGTGTTTATATCATGTCTCAGTCTTAGGGATGTGGGATATATGTGTGTGTTGGGGGGTGGGGGTGGTAAAAATTCCAGCAGCAATCTTGTTTTGCAAATTGTATGCAATTATCAATTGTATTCGGCTAAATATCTCTGAAACACATGATGACGAGTTACAGTTTCCTAAGAAACAAATTGATTTTATTCCACTAATTTTCTTAGGGAGCAATTAAATCTCTATTGCTCAAGTTTCATATTATCATTCCATGGAAAATTTGGCTTCTATTTTCTGGTTGAAAATAAGAAATATATGCTCCACTTAATTAAATCAGGTAATAATGGGAGAAGTGGAGATGTCCACCCCCAGCAAGGAATGGGGTGACCAGAAGTTGAGCAGATAGAGAGCTAAAATGACTTTTCCAGCTTTCTGACTCAGGTCTCTATGGCCTACTTTTATTACTTTGTCTGAAATGCAAATTCTCAGAATGCCAGACACACCCATATTCCAACGAAAGTACAAAAACAAAATTACGAGCCAACCACAGTTGAGTTTTTCATTGTCTGTCACTTTGATTGGTCTTATTCCTTCCGCCTTCCTTTCCACCCCAACCAACCTGAATAATCAAAAGTTTTTGCTGTTTAGTAGGAAAAATGCCTGTTTCAAGAGGGTAATTCACACAAAGAAATTTCTTC
This sequence comes from Potos flavus, assembly GCA_028534135.1. Lineage (NCBI taxonomy): Eukaryota > Metazoa > Chordata > Mammalia > Carnivora > Procyonidae > Potos > Potos flavus. The sequence continues at coordinate 43,773,138 of CM052899.1, forward strand.
TGTAAATAGATACTCAATTGACCATAAGTGAGCCCCTTCCTCTGGCCGATGGCTCTGAATACTACCAGATATTATTGATGCGCTGTTGCTTGGTGGTACCGCTGACCTTTCCTGGGGAAAGTAATACAGAGAAGGACTTTCATATCCAGCCCCTATTGCTGTTGGGCCTGTTTTCTCTTCTCACACAAGATTAAAGGGTAGGCTTACTTGAAAGTCTATGTTCTGGCAAGCCTTGTTGCTGAACTTGGCAGGAGCATTAAAATATCTTTATTAGAAACCATGAATCAAGTTCCATCACAGAATTCATAACCTTCAAGATTTGGCTGCCTTCTTTTGTCAAACCTCACCGAAAGGTGTGGCTTAAAGTAAAGTTTATTTTAGGGTGCAGAGATCCAATGATAATGGTAAATTTTCCTCCATAGCATATACAGGAAGTCTTCACTTAAAGTAAAACACATCAACTTGTGATTTAAAAATGTGCCACAGCGTTTCCAAATACAATCCAGAGAATTTTGCCAATAAAAAGGTCGGCTATAAAGACTATGATGCGTTTTGAAAAGCACAAGTATTTTCTTTGAGTCTGATGAAAATCCATTGGCTTTGGTGCTTTAAAGATGCATATTGAAATCGTTTGTAATAGGAAATTCCGTTAGTACTTTCTTAAAGCAAAGGTATGAAATTGCTCTCATAAAATTGCTCCCAAGTTCTAGAAGTCCAGTTTGAAGAAGTCTAAACTCTCAGAAATCTACAAGACCTAACCTGCCAGTCAGGCATGGGCCCAGTTATCAAGAAAAGTTATACACAATGAGAAGAGTTTTAAAATATTGGTGAGAGAAGAAAGGTTAGCATGCGTATAGGCTCTCATAAATCTGAGTCTTTTTTTTCCGGTATGAACTGCAGCCTGGGGGTCCCTCACCAGTGACAGGAGACATACAATAGACAAATCTGCAGAATGGGCCACAGGCAATCCCAAACACATCTTCAATCCAAGAAATGGTGGTGGGGGAAGGGCAGAGAAGAGCCAGTCTCTTTATTAAGGAGGGAAAAGTTAGAACATCAGTCTACAGAGATTAATAAAGGTAAGATGGCATCTTTAAGAATTGCTTTGGTGTGCCTTGAACTAACAATACACTATATGTTAACTAACTTAAATTTTAATTAAAAAAAATAGAATTGCTTTGGTGTGTACTATCGTTCTGTACAAGTGACAGGGAATAGGCTAGAATAAAAAATTTTTTAAAGGTTTATTTATTTGAGAAAGAAACAGCATGAGTGGGAGGGGAAGAGGGAGAGGGGGGAGAATCTCACTCCATGTGAGCATGGAGCCCAACACAGGGTTCTATCCCACCACCTGAGCTGAAACCAAGAGTTGGATGCTTAACCAACTGAGCCACCCATGCGCCCCTAGAATAAAAATTCTGAGTCAACTGTGTGAATAATAGAATTGTCCTGATAAATAGGGCTTACTGGCAGTTTAGGACTATTAAGTAGCCAAATCATTGTCTATGTATGCTATGGGTGTGGATGTGAATGCTTTCTCGACCTAGTGCTTTGGTTATAGTAAAACTATGCTGTTTTATAATTTTTGAAAATGTTGGTGAGTTGGAAGGCATTAGCTTTGTATCAAAAATGCTGTTTTTTTTTAAAATGTTGTATGTAATGATTTCATAGAGAATAATTCTGTGTTAGAATAGAGAAGAAAAGGCACTTCCTGTTGTAGCTCCTATTACTAGTTCTTTGATACTTTCATAATTGAGCTGTGGATTTAGTGGACTAAACAATTAATGTATATTATGTCCCTATAAGTCTCAGATTACCCAAGAATGCATTTTTTTTTCAACTGTGTAATAGCAGCTGACTGAAGCTGGTTAGATCCTATTGTCTTCCCAGTGTCTATCCTACTGCTCTTAATTGTTCAGAAGCACTGTACCAGGGTGGGACTCTGTTATTCTGAGAGGTTAAATTAGGAAATGGAACACCTTAGTTCTACATGAGTGCACTTTACCTGCTCCCTGGCCCATCTCACAGCCACTGTATGCTGTAAATACTCCTTGTTTGTGAAGCCTTACAGTACAAACTTGATTGAATGGCTTTGGAAAGAACACACCACTGTTATCCCCCTCAGTTGCCATCTGTGAAGAACATCTTGGCTCGGAAGCTTATGCTTCACTTCCTACGTATCTGGAGGCTCTGTCAAAAATTAAATGGAGTTTGAGCAAATTTTCAAAGATCTGAGAGGTGTTTGATGAAACTCTGGGTATTTATTTTTGTTATTTATTTATTTTTTTTAAGTAATCTCCATGCCTTCCTCCCTGGTACAGGCTGTCCTTCACAGAACTCCCCATAAATTAAACTTCTTTCCATGAAGTGGAGACATGAGGAAAGAATGCCTCTGTTTTAGTTTCCTCCATAGAATAATGCATATTTGCTTTATATCAGGAGAAGCTGACAGGTTTAGAATCTGCTTCCAGATGTCCAGATGGTTTAATAAAGAAAAGAATAATAATACATGACATATTTTCTTTTTCTGATCCAGAAAGAAACAGCTTCATGTCAAGTTAACTTGGAAGTTTTAAGTTGAAGGAAACTGCTATGTAAATAAAGAAGACTGATAAAACAGAAGAAAACAGGGCAAGTAAAGACACCCTGCCCAGGAAAAACCAAGAAGGCATATAATAAAAATTACTTTTTTAAACAAAGACTGAAATGTTTATCTGATTTATCCCAGTCTGAATTACATGTAGCTCTAGCTCCTGAGGTAATCTTAAGTCTGATATATTTGCAAACAACCATGTCCTAGAGTCTTTACTGTACAATACAATAAAACCATGTTTCAAGTTAAAACTAAAATAAAAAAGAAACTATGAATAAGCAAGTTGAGACTATGAAAGCTTCCCTTAAGGCAGACATTCATCAATATCCAGACATGTGACTATTTGGAATATACTTGATTTATATGTATAAATATAAAGCTCTACAACCCTTAAAAATTAAAACTTTTCTTTCCTATATGAAGTTTAGTATTTTTAAAGCCTCTTGACTTTGTCTTTTCACAGAAGTATGGATATGTAGTTTGTAGACTTGCTTTTTTGTTTTATAGTATTTACTTTAAACAAGGTAGATTGAAAGAATTCTTAGTTAAAGATTTTGCAATTTCATCTTGGCTGTATCAACAACTTAAAAATAACAAACCAGTATTTTGAGAGAAAAAAATGGAATGGAAAAATGTTAAAGATATGGATTGTGGAAGGAGGACTAAAAAGTTTAGTATCATACACTGTACCTGTATGTGAAACCATATTTAGAACTGAAATACTGAAAGGAAATCCATTTAACCCTTGGGAAAATGTCTCTTTCCTTTTATGATCATCTTCTGAGTGCAGTAATTTAAACACATTCATTATATATTATTACTGAACATTCTTAATACTTGACAATTTAATACATGAAGCTGTATTCCACATTTTTCATTGAATGTATATACATATATATTACATACACATATTATATATATATGCATACAATACATATATCCATACATATGAATATATACATATATATTCACATAATTTTTAAACATCAGGGAATATTCTGAAAATTCAATTGGAAAATTCATAAATGAGTTTTACAAAGTTTATATATATTGAGATTAAGGAATGACCAGGCTATTCGAATATTTTCAGCTTTGAGTAAATGTACTAAGATGATCAAAGTAATTCTGCTAAATTTTCCTAATCATTTTTTGGGAAGGCTGGGATGGAGGTGAGACTAAAGGTCTAGACAGGTGGTCTAGCAACATCAGATGTGTTGGGATAATCGCTAATAGAGTACAGATAAAAATAAAATGCTACAAACTGAAAAATAAGAATAGAGTATTTACAAAACACACACATTGTTCTATGTGCAATACAAATATAGTTATGCATAAGATATTGTGTATATATATTATATATAATTAGTATATATAATATATGTAATATATTATACACATGTATAAGGTCTCTTTACAAAAGCAATCTTGTGAGATAGTTGCTATTTTATTGTCCCAATTTATTAATTTATTAATTTATTGCCCCCAGTAATGTACTTATTGTACCTGGAAATCCATCTATTCATTGTTATCCAGATCTGGCTTCCTGACTGAGATTTTGATAAAGTTCTCTCACGTGCCAGGCTCAAAGGCCATGTAGGCAAATGACTGGACCTAAATTTAAACTCAAAGGCAGCAGCTCGGACAGTTCCTTCCTTAGGTAATAATTGTGCTGGGAAAAGCAAGGAGCTGATTTTAAAAATCAAAATTAGCTCTATCACAAAGCAACAGAGCTCACACCCAGAGGAAAAGTAACTTTAATTGGTATGACCTTCTGCTGTTATTCAGAGACCTTTGGGCTCTGTTATTTAGGTGGGTACCTCATGAATTGGCCAATATATAATCTAGTGGAATGAACTTTAGACATATATGTGGAAGGCTTAGGTTCTAGTCTGAGCTCTACCAATGAGTCAAGTGGTTTTAAGTATGTCAAGGGAACACTGGGTAATGTATTAACAATAAAAACAAAAGCAATATGCCCAAATGCTTGAAAAGAAAGACATTTTAAATTCAAGATATTATTATTTTTACTACAATAAGAAAATAAAACCTATCACTATAGTCCTAAGATATTTCTCCTAGAGCTTAATTTTTCTGATGTTCAATGAATGTTTTGGTCCCTTTCCCTGAAAATGTGTGGGAGAGGAAGAGGAGAAACAGAAAGAGGTAGGTCCATGGGTCATTGAAGAGCTGCTCTGATGCAAAGCAGGAAAAGGAAAGACCATGTGTCTACTTCATTTCTCTTATACCTTATATTCAAAACCTAAAGCTTGAGGTCATGCTATGTATATTATTTATAAAAGTTATTTAATTTTAGAAGTTGTTTACTGGTGTCTGGGTAGCTAGAAAGATACAAATAAGAAACTATGATGGATCCTTTAATGTCGAAAATTTTGACATTAAAAATATAAGTATATTCAGTATTTTTTTCTGTATAGAATCTTGTGGTTTCTGTTACTTTGTTTTGTTTTGTTTTTCCTCTTGGAAATATTCCAGGATACTGAAGGTTAGGAGCCATACTTAGGAATCTACTTTAAGATTTTAGGAAACACCATATTCTAATGCCATCATTTAGATAACCACAGCTGTCTTTGAGGTAGAGATTTTCAGAGGGAGATAAAAATAAGATTCTTTCCGATAACTATTTCACACATTTTCTAGACAGTGGATTCAAATTCTTTGGTTATAAGAATGAAGTATAATTATCAACTGGTCGCGGGGGCCATTGTGGGAATGATGAGCAAGTAAACTTTCTTAATTTTCATTTTTTGGCATCATACTCACAGATGTTTTATTAGAGACTTATAAACAAATTTAAATTGATCTTTCTTCTGAGTCTAGGATTCTTGGCTATACTCTATTCAATCTATTCAAGTCAGTAACTCCCATGTTTCTTTCTGGATTCTATTACTAATTTCTAGGGTGGGACTGGGTGTGTGGGATGCAGAGTAATGAGAAAAATTAAGACTTTGTAGATCCTGTGGCTTGATAAACTTTAATATTCTACCAGCCTTCTGCCAGAACCCCTATGGAGGAGGACAAGCTGCGGGCAAATGAGCCGATGTGAAATGTAGAAGCCTAAACAGTATAATTTTAAATATTTCCTGATTAAACAAAATAAAAGGTCAGAATCTCAAAAATAGCAGAATTTGACATTAATCTACCCATAAATCGGTACCAGGGGTCAAATGAGACTCGAATGGTACTTTTTTTTCCTGAAAGCAAATCATAAACTAGACATATAGAACAGAATTTTTCACTTCAAAAAAATTGTACAGAGCATTGGTTTTTCTTAACATTTTGATTTTACACCCCAAAGAGTTTTCTTAATAATTTCTTATAAAATATTAGCTCACTACCAAGTGGTCAAGTGGTAGTTTTACATCTTAATACCTCTCTCTCTTTCTCCCTCCATTAGAAAGAAATCAAAACATATTTTAAGGTCTTTTTTCTATAGGAAGAACAAAATATTTTTTTTCCAAAGTGATTTTATAAAGACTTTCTTTCAAGCTCTTCCATAAATATTTAGAAACCGCCCTCAAAACGAACAATCTTATATTTAATGTGCTAGGGGGAAACATGGCAGTTAAAGATACAGTTGATAGCAGAATGGGAGGAAGAAGGACCCCATATCTTTTGGAAAATCAGAGCATATGAACTAAGAGCTGAACCAGCTTCAGTAGTGTGTGGATGCAGTTCTAGGAGTTAATCATTGCTTTTTTCCAGTGAGACAAGTAGAAGTTTTTCACAAAATTGGTTCCTTTCCAGGTTGGATGGAAAGTGGAGCGAAGTCATGCAAATATCTTAGAAGCACAGATTGCCAGGAAAATCACTGATTGACAGGATCAGGGAGAGCGAAGGAGCCTGGGGAAGGGAGTGTAAGGGCAAATTGTGAAGTCTGAAATGTGGCATCCATTCAGTTTGTTTATTGCAGGCTTCTGGCTTGAACCACTTCTAGTTCTAGAACATGTTCTTACAACTTTGCCAATTGTTGGTGTCAGGGTTCATACTCATATAAATAAGTAGTCCAAACATTAAGATATAATTTATCAGAATTCTCTACATAGACTGGCTCTGGAGGAAATTAAAGTGAGGTTAGTTTTTAGAATAATATATGTCACATTACTGCTCTTTCCTTACCCCACCTGTCCTTCGTCTGTAGGCAGAACTCTCTTCTTTCATGCCTTTCCTCTGCCTAATAAAATGTGTATTCTATATCCTGAGAGTTTTTATTTCTGCTGGAGCAAATCTGATAAACTAATGCCTGATGAGTTGTTTAATGAAAAAGGATTGCTCCTATCTTTCCCATCTAAGATTATGATTTTGAATATTAAGATCTTTCAAAGGCTTCTCTTGTAAGAATGACCAATTTAGGGTATTTTCTATAATTAGTAGAGAAAATTTTTAGACCAAGAAAACTCCAGATGGCTCACTTCCCTTTTTGGGCATATTTTTCTAATAGGACTGAATCAACTATATGTGTGTGTGTGTGTGTATGTGTGTGTGTGTGTGTGTATGTATATATATATAAAACCATATATATATATATGGTTACATACATATACATATATGTATATATACATGTATACAATTAAAAGAGTACTTGGTCTTGATTAACTTTCAATTTTTTCCATCTGATATTCTTGAGTCCATGAAATGCCACAGTGAATAAGAATAAATAGTGATGAATTTAACCTTCATTATATCCTACTATTGATTTTCTGGATAAATCCACCTTCCCAGATGCTTTATACATTAGTTGAGATGTTTTTGGTTATGAGTAACAGAACCCCAACTCAAATTAGCATAAATGATAAACCAGATTTATTGGTTCACATATCTGAAAAGTCCAGGCATGTTTTGATTAATGCAGTCTCTCAGTTTTCTATGATTCTTTTGGCTGCGCCCTTCTCTGTATTCTGGCTCCATCCTCAGATTGGCTTCCATCATAGCCACAAAATGGCTGCCAATAGCAACCAGGGCAACATGTTATTTGATTCATATCCAAGGGGAGAGAGACGGTCACATTTTATAATCGTTTAACAAAAGTCTTGAGATTCACTCTGATCGAGCCAATCATTGGGCCCAGGAAGAAACCAAATGCTGGTTTATCTGGGCTTTGGTGACAGCCTCTGCTGAAACGATCTTTGTTTTAAGGGGATAAAATAATATAGCTTGAAGCTGGATGGAGTCAATCCATCCAGAGTTCATGGCTCTAGCACAATGAGGGAAGGACATTTCCAAAGAAAAATCTGAGTGCAGTTAGTAAAGGTGGAATAAATTCTAAGTATGTAACTAAATATCATCCACCAAGCTCCTTTAAGTGGAATCTATGCTTTCAACCTTTGAAAAGTGTACAGAAAGACAGAGGAATGGACTTCACTGCCAAACACAAAAATTGTGTGTGACTCATATCTAGCTTGGCAGTTTCTTTTTACGCTAGAGTAACCAGAACTTTACTCATTTCTTAGAACTGGATATATACACTTAGCCGTGTGAGAGATTCTAAGCACTGTATGATTAAATAGCACTTGTAGCCCCCAGCCACTTAAGGAAGTTCTGAGATGACACATATAACTAACTTAAGAGGAAAAGACCAAGATGATACCTAGCCAAAGTGATGAACTTCATGTGGTTTGGTGTAAGGTTTACAGAGCTCACCTTGAGACTGAGGAGAAGGCATGTATGAATATCCAATTTAAAGAAATAGAATTCTGAGAGAACCCATTCAGTACTTGAAGAATTATCTAGGGATTGGTTTCCTATAGTTTCATCTCTATTCTTGATTCTGTTGCTACTATGTCTTCCAATAATCAGTAATTAAGAGTTTTATTCTGATGTTCTTGTGTAGCTGCTGCTTCATTACAGTGGTTTTCTTTAGGCGTTGTCCATTTTTTTCACTTTCGGATCATTACATTCAAATACTTGGAGACACCCCAAGTGGCAGAAAGCAGCAAATACCTATTTTTCTGCTTGTTTTTTTTTTTTTTTTTTAAGATTTTATTTATTTGACAGAGTGGAGAGAGATCACAAGTAGGCAGAGAGGCAGGCAGAGAGAGAAGCGGAAGCAGGCTCCCTGCTGAGCAGAGAGCCCGGTGCGGGGCTCGATCCCGGGACCTAGAGATCATGACCTGAGCCAAAGGCAGAGGCTTTAACCCACTGAGCCACCCAGGCACCCCTTTCTGCTAGATTTTGACGTATGGGCCTATAATAGCCATGCTCCAACCTCCAACTTGATTGCTATCAGAGTCGCTATATCCAAAAATATTTCTTTACCTTCCTCTGGTGCCTAGAATTCTTATCTATAGGATTATATCCTCTTTGCATTCAGACATGGTCCCCGAAAGTTACTTTTTAGAATGCTTGAAATGGCTTACATATAAGAACATGCTGCTAATATGCAAATTAAATCATTGTGCGAAGTTTAGAATGTGTAATAGTTGGCCCTTGCCTTTCTGGCCCTGGCTGTGTGTCTTTTTTCACCTACATGTTGCAAAATTCCAGTTTTGAAAAAGGAGAAAGGATGTGAAGCTCTACTTGCTGCCTCGAAAGGGCAGGCCCGGGTGAGACGTTGTGAAGGTGTGGACATGAGAGTATAAGAGCGGCCCTTGAGGGGAAGTCTGGCAGGTAAGGAACTGGGAAGAGTGCTACTATGAAATCTTTCCTTTTTAAAGCTGAGCATGCAAATTTTTTTGTTCATCAACTTAAAGCAGTATACATGTAATATCACAAGTCTTAATGCCTATGCACTGGAAATGGAGGGGATTGTCTGCCTAGCACCTCTCATTCTCATGGGTGCTTTAGGACCTTCACTATAATCCCTCTCTCGTAAGACTGTCCAGTCTAGAGACAGACACCGTATCTGAACTGGACCAATTGGAATCTTTCTAGGAGTTTTAGATATGGAAACCAAGAAATGGAAGTCACTATCTTTTAGTATGCCATATATAAAGCTGGAAGTGTGAAAACAATTAGTAGTCATGTGTTCTATTCTGTGGATAGAAGCCAGGGTACACTCACTAGCGTGATATTTGAGTTAAACGAAGTTATGAAAAATATGAAAGCTCCAATAGATGCTATTTAAATCTAAAAGGAAACATTAAAAAAGGATACAAAATCTAATTAAGTGGTAAAAAAAAAAAAAAAAAGGAAAAGTAAGCTGAAGTCCCAGGTGGCAGAATTCCATTTATTCAACTCAGATGGAAATATTCGATAAAAGAATGTTTTGAACCCTGTTGTCAGTGGCAGGATTGATGTCAGTCTGTATGTCTACTGTTCCAGGTCTTTCATTCTGTCCCCAAAGACAGGTCAATAGCAATTTTAACACTGCAATGGTGATACCAATTCTTCTTTGAAGAATAAAATTGTCTCCTTGAGGAGGTTTAAAATTAAATACAGAGAATGTTCAGTACATTGAATTAATATTTTAGTATTAGTATAAGACTGATAGGTTCATATTTGGTGTTAAGTAGTGATAATATTTAATATATATATATTAATTATCTGTTGATGCTATGATGATTGATTTATGTGTCAACTTGGCTGGGCCATCGTGCCCAGTTTGGTCAAATACCAGTCCAGTTATTGCTGTAAAGGTAAGTTTTAGATGTGATTACTATTTACTGGTAGATTTTGAGTAAAGCAGACTACCTTCTATAAAGTGGATGGCCCTCATCCAAGCAGTTGAAAACCTTAAGAGAAAAGACAGGTTCCCCAAAGAGGAGCGAGTTCCGCCATTCTCCCTACCCCTCCCCTCCCCCACGCCCACAGATTGCCTTTGGACTCAAGGTTGCAACAGCAACTCTTGCTGGAATTGACGGCCTGTCAGCCTACTCAGCAGATTTTGGACTTGCCAGCTCCCCATTCTCTCTCTTTCTGTACACGCACAACCACACCCCTACACCCACACACATTGGTTTGTTTTTCCGGAGAATCCTGACTATACATACTTATGACAAAGACTCCAAAAATTATTGACTTAAGGCAACAAACATTTATTATCTCAGTCTCTGTAGATCAGGAATCAAGGTGCAGCTTTGCTGAATGCTTCTGCCTTAATGTTGCTTCAAGGCTGTAATCAAGGTGTTAGTTGGAGATGCAGTCTCATCTTAAGGCCCAGGTGCGGGGGGGCGGGGGGGTGGATCTCCTTCTACATTCACTCACCTGTTGGTTGGCAGGATTCATTTCCTCATGGCTTGTTGAATTGAATGCCCCAGTTCCTCATTGGCTGTTTCCTAAAGGCTTCCCTCATTTCCTTGCCACATGGGTCCTTCATAGGAAAACTCACGATGTGGAAGCTGGCTACATTAGCGCAAGCAACCAAGGGAGGAAGAGAGATCACGGAAGACAGAAGTCAGGTTTTTTATAACCTAATCTTGGAAATAAGGGAGTGTCATTTCTCATGGAAATTCACTGGAAGTCACAAAACACCAACCCTCCAAGGGGAAGGTACTACATACGAGTGCTACTACCAGGGGCACTTGGGTGGCTCAATCGGTTAACCATCTGCCTTCCGCTCAGGTCATGATCCCAGGGTCCTGGGACTGAGTCTCGCATCAGGCTTCCTGCTCCTCGGGGAGCCTGCTTTTCCCTGGGCCCTCTACCCTCCACCTTTTGTGTGCACTCCTGTGGGCGTGCTCTCTCTCTTGCTCTCTCTCTACTAAATAAAATCTTAAAAAAACGTATAATTGAATAATTGATTTGAACTTGTAATTTAGTTGAAAATCAGAAGATAATTTTTCTAAGTTTGTAAACACTGCTAAAAAGCATGAGAGAACTGCATATTTAGCATATTTATGAATTTAATTTTTGAGATTTACTAGAGCAATTTAAATAGCTGAGAAAGTACCTGAGAAAATTTTGCTTCTCACATCAGGTCAGATCAGGCAACAAATATGTTAATTACAAATGCAGTCTAAAATGTTAAAGGCAATTAAATTAACTAATTTGTAAGAAGCCTGATTATTCAGTGAGTTCCACAACCTAAGTTATTCAGACAGCTGCGACCAATCTGAAAGTAATAGTTAAATTTTACTAATTTGAAAATAGAATTACGTGATATGTATAAAATAAAGTTAAAAGCTTATGGGAAACTGAATTCTAGAATTTTTTCACTTTACTAAACTGAATATTAATTTCTAAAAATCCCAGTGACTAAGATTTGTCCTCTCTATGCAAAAAAAAAAAAAAAAGACCTGAGAAAAAATAAAATCTTACATTGACAAAAGCCAGTCTGTGGAGAAGGAAAGAGAAAATTCAAATAGGTAAGAAAAAAAGGGTAATGGTGATACTTTGGAGCTCTTTCCAGCTGTTCCTGCATCCCTGTCCTTCAGTTCTTGATGTGCTTAGAATTACTTTTACTTGAAACTAAGAGTGTTAACTCGAATATGTTTTTTCCTAGAATCTCTTCAACAGAAATGTCATTTGTGAAATACAAACTGGACACAGTATCTTCTCCAGTAATAGTAACTTTCTGAGAGCCAGAAATGCTCTCCAGCGTGGGAACTCTGAGACCCAGAGTTGGGTCCTGAGCTGCCATCATTTCTTTCCAGATCAATTTCCTGTTTATTAAAATAATGCGAATTTAATATTTGACCGCTGCCTCATATGACTATGGAGAAAATAAATAACAAACTTCGACACATGTTGAAAAGAATATTCAAGTTCCATGTCCGCGGTCTCCCCAAGGTAGTTTAAATTTCATGTATTTTGTAGTATTGGGATAATAATGGCATCTGTCTTAGAAGATTGTTACAAGATTGGAAGTGAAGAACTTGACATGGTGTCTGGAACAGCATAAGCCCTCAATAAATGTCACTGATGATGTTGATGCTGCTTTTTTAAACTTTGCACATGGCACACAGAAAATCTGTCAGTGGTCCCGGGGGTCTCCCTCCTTTCCATTGCTCATTCTCCATACAGCGCGGCCGATTCTGATCTGTGATTGTGCTCCTGTCTGTGCTTACCTCTTCATCTCCATTATTATTACATTTATTAAGACCTCGTCATCTCTCCTGTAGGATTTTGCAATCTTTTCCCATTTAGTTATCTGGACATCCGGGACAGCTTTTGTCTATGCCATTCTGAACACATCCCAAAATATCTTTTCAAACACAACCCTTTTCATACTTCTCCTTATTAACATCCATGAAAGGTTCTTTATTGCCAACACAAAGCACAAATCTCTTAGAATAACACACGGATGCTTTACACTAGCTTCCAATCCTCAATTTTATGCTAAACTCATGGAGAACTGATTGCAGTTTGCTAAACTAATTATGCAGTACGCCTCTCCCTAGAACATCTTCCATACAAACTCTTAAAAGTCTTTCGAGGCTGGGCTCAAAATTTTCCTTTTTTATGAAGCTTCCTCTTCCCTGACTCACTCGAACAAAGTTTCCATTATAATTTTCCCATCAGCCTTCGACATAAAGCCATTACAATCTTTATGTTTGTTTCCCAAACACAAATGAAGGCAGGCATGTGACTCACTTACTCATCCTTGGCTCTTTGATGTCTAGTACTGTTCTCGAACCAAGGGGATTATTCAGTAAATGTATGTAAAATGGAAAGGTAGATCTATTCATATTCTTGGAATGTATAATATTAAATGTAATTTAAATTGAAAATTAAATTCAAAAATTCACTCAGTAAATATCCTACTTAAGAGATCTAAGGAAATAGTTTTTTATTTTTATTTATTATTTTTTTATTTAGTGATTCCTCACTTAACATATAACACCCAGTGCTCATCACAAGACCTCTCCTTAATGCCTATCACCCATCTAGCCCCTCTCCTGCCCACTTCCCTCCATCACCCCTCAGTTTGTTCTCTATAATTAAGAATCTTCTATGGTTTGCTTCCCTCTCTCTCTGTCTCTCTTTTTTCTTCCCATAGGTTCATCTGTTTTGTTTCTTAACAAAAACATGGGTGAGATAAGAAAATTATTTAACTTTCCCTCCTATTGGGGAAAGGACTGCTTTAGACTACAATACAGAACTAAATTAGTAAAGCAAGTTTGTGGGACACCTGGGTGGCTCAGTAGATTAAGCATCTGCCTTGGGCTCAGGTCATGATCATGTGTCATGGTCCTGGAATTGATCTCCTTGCTCAGCGGGGAGCCTGCTTCTCCTTCTACCTGCTGCTCTCCTTGATTGTGCTCTCTTTCTCTTGACAAATAAATAAATAAAATCTTTTTAAAAAATGAAGTAAATCAGGTTTGTCTCTTTAGGTAGTGGAAGCAGGAAGAACAGAAAAGTGTTTCATTCCTTGTTTTTGCATGCAGGTTAAGACATAGTTCGAGTAAGATTTGTCACAAACTGCAATACAAGAGTTGATGGTCTATATTTAAGTGAAACAAGAGGGAGCTTTAAGAAGGGCTTACTGTTTAGTTGCTTTTTGTTTCCATGTTAAGGGGGTGAACAGCAAAACAAATGGATTCAGGGAAGCTTGTGACTGAGAATTAGTATGGGGATTCAGCCTCTTCTCTCTACTCTAAAATGCTTAAGAAGCCAAGAAGAGATAAATGAAAAAAGACATTGCCTTAGAAACCTTTAAAAATGAGTAGCTTTTTAAAAGAGAAAGTTTTATTGGAGATTGCCATTTCTATCCTTTCTGGCTTTCTAGTCATCAAGTTGTGTTGTGTTTTATGTGTGTTGTGTGGTGTGTGTGTGTGTGTAAGAAGATCTCCAAAAAGTCTTATTCTGCTGATTTATTTATTTATGTATTTTTAAGTTTCGAATGTTTTATAGCAATGACAGGAAACAGGATTGTTTGGAGTTCAGCAATTCCTCATTACGTACTCGCCATAATTTGTAATAAGATGAACAAAGATAATGGGAAGCAGAGATCAATCCCTGCTCCCTTGTATTGTGTGTGAAGCCATACTGAGAGGCGGCAACCCAGCAACCCTGGGGACTGACTGGTGATGTGTTAGAATACATGAAAAAAGAGTTGTCCGGGATCCAGTCCTGTGATGGACGAGACGGTTTGGGATCCTGGCTGATACCCGCCCTGCCTCCTGCCAACCCACTAAACAGTTCAAGTCAACTAGCCAGTAACTAGCACCAGTGGGGTTTGGGGAGCCATGGAAAGGCCCGCTTTTCTGTCTTAGGTGCTACGATTATAATATGAAAAGCTTATTTATTGTTCAATTGAATCTGAATCAACACTGATTACGAACATCTGTATGCAGGCAATTAAATTCAGAAATCTATTCCTTATGTTTTTATACCAGGCTAAATCTGAAACACATATTTCTCTAAAGTTTATCTAAATCTCTTTCTAGTATCTTTAGCCTAAAATTCCCTTCACCCCCATCACCCACTCCCTCAATTTTAATTCTCTTCCATTTGCAGGAATCCTATCCTAACCATCCCCCCTTGCACATACTCCTATGCCCTGCCCTATGGGACAGATTCAGAGAGGATAAAAGAGAAACAGAATAAGCGAAAGCCAGAGGTGGGGTTTGGGGAAGCCTGTAATTTGATAAAGATTAGCTCAGATAAGGCAGGATTGGCAAATTGTGGTGTGATTGTGAAAGGTCTGGAATGTCTGGCTGGAGCTCCGGATTTCATGCCTCTGGAAATAGGAGGCAGGAAGTTTTGAGCTGGGGAGTGACCTGATTAGATTATACAAACACAATATTTAGGATTAATTGACCAGGACAGACACGGGAGGCTTGAGAGTAATTACGAGAAAAATAAAAGTATATTAGCACATGTAAGATATTATGAGAATCTGATCGTAGGGAGTAGAAGTGGGTCAGAGAAAAAAGGATAGGAAAAACAAAAAGACCCCAGCCTAGAAAGATCGAATTTTCTGTCTCAATTTTATAATGGCAGCATGTTCACCATCATGACACCCTAGGTGTCCGCTTGTGTGATTCCCATAAATATATAACACCCCTTAACTGATAAGATATGGGAAGAGGATACAACAAAAAAAGAGATCAATTTTATCGTATCACCTTAGCAACCATCAGATAAGGGTGATAAAATTTATTTAAGAAAACTGATGCTGGAAACATCCTCCTTGCCAAAGAAACCTCCCACCCTCACTGCCACCCCCACCCCCATGGGCAGGAAGAATGAAGCAGACTGTTAATCAAGTAACATTTTGTGAGCCCTTTACAACAATTCTCAATAAAATAAGCATTGATTTCTCCAAAATTAGATGGCCACTGTGATTCATTTAAAAAGGTCCTTGCCAGAGCCTGCAGGTAGGCTAGGAAGTAAGGAAGGCTAGGAAGTTCTGGGAAGTCTCCTACCAAATGCTTAGCTATTAAATAGATATGAGAAACCAGACATTAAGGAAAGATAGAAAGGAAGCAAAATAATACTTGAATACCACAGTGACCCTTATGATTAAGAAAAGTGTGACCAAAAAAAAAAAAAGAAAAAGTGTGACCATAAATGGTATTTACTTTGTATAAACTTAACTGCAAAGACCGTTATGTAGTACTATAGAATAGTCCTGAAGTTCAAAGTGATTTAAAGCTCTTTTGGCCAACTTCTCACTTGCGCAGAGACGCTGTGTACGGGATCCCCAGCAGGTG
Source organism: Potos flavus (assembly GCA_028534135.1). Classification (NCBI taxonomy): domain Eukaryota; kingdom Metazoa; phylum Chordata; class Mammalia; order Carnivora; family Procyonidae; genus Potos; species Potos flavus. The sequence continues at coordinate 43,789,284 of CM052899.1, forward strand.
CTTAGTATTAGCCTTCGCCCATGTCAATGATCAACGCATTTTCTGCTTTCGGGGCAAATGTATTTCATTTGGAGTATCCTCATTCTGATGGTACCTTATACCACATCCCTTACACCTCTACTTAGTCACAGTCCTGTTTCCTGGAGAAAACTGTCTATTCTACCTTCCTTAAAACAACTCCAAGTATGTGAAGCTTTGTGTATTTCTCCCTTTGCACTTAAGATAAAAATCCAAACTCCAGATTTCCAAAGTCCTCTTAAAATGTGGTACTTTGACTCCAATCCAGTATCCTAGAAGTCATCCGATCAATACAAAGAAGAGTGGAAATGCTAACTTCTGGTGTTTGGGAAACTTATATTTTTAAAGGCAGTCTAGAATGCTTTAGCCGGTTAACAGACATTTCATTCCTCGATTCAATAATCTCTATTTGACGCACATCATGTTCCATGTACTGGGTTTTTTTGGTTTTTGGTTTTTTTAAAGATTTTATTTATTTATTCAGAGAGAGAGAGAGAGAGAGAGAGAGAGAGCATGAGTGGGAGGGGCAAAAGGAGAGGGAGAGAGAGAATCTGAAGCAGAGTCCTCACTAAACACAGAGCCTGATGCGGAGCTCTATCTCACGACCCCGAGATCATGACCTGAGCCGAAGTCAAGAGTCAGATACTGAAATGACTCAGGGCACTCAGGTGCCCCCCCATGCACTCTTCTATATGCTGGGATTAGATGGAGAACAGAAACCGATAAAGTTCTTATTTCTATAGAGGTGGTATTAGAGCAGAAAAACCATCGTGAAGCAAAAAATAAATGACCAAGACAAGTTCATCGACAATCAATGCTGTGAAGGTAAAAACTAAAACAAATGTGATGTGATGGTTTAGGGTAGGAGAGCTGAATGGTTAAGTTAGAGCAGTGGCCATAACTGGGGCTGACTCTTACTGTTTTATTCCCCACACGTGATGCTGGTGAAAACACTGTTTAGTTTTCCAGTCTCCTAGCAGCCACTTCGTATTAGCCTGTCCACCTCTCAAACCAAGCTGCTTATGGGTTGTCAAATGGCATGTGCTGAAACTGGCTCCCAGCTTTGGGCTTTCCTTTCTGTACTTCCTTTTTCTCTATAATTCTGCTCTCTCAGATCCTTGCTACTTAGTTGTCCTAAGCTCCAATATTTCTCCTCCAGCCATGTACCATTTTTTTAAATACTCTTTTTTTAAAGATGTATTTATTTACTTTAGAGAGAGAGAGAGCGACTAAGTGAGAGAGGAGGAGGAGGAGCAGAGGGAGAGGGGGAGAGAATCTCAAGCAGACTCCCCACTGAGCATGGATCCTGATGTGGGGCTCAATCTCATGACCCTGAGATCGTGACCTGAGCCGAAATCACAAGTTGAACAGATATCTTTGCTTAATTGGCTAAGCTACCCAGCCACCCCTGTGTAACATTTTACTTCTGTTCTAGTTTGTTTCTCTGCATCTTAGTAGCCATTAGCTGTGATCTACTGTTTTTCAGCACTCTTGAGGATTTAAAAATTGTCCAAGGTCTCCAAGGAGAAGTAGTAAAAACACCACACTCATTTCAGTGAGTTTCTCTTCTTTCCAGCATCTTGGGCCCTCAAAATTCTGACCACTTGGATAGCTTTCCTTTGCCATCAATCAGGTGTATTTTATTATTATTATTTAATGAAGCTTTTTAGTTTTCTTTTTTTTTAAAGATTTTATTTATTTGAGAGAGAGACAGAGAAAGAGAGAGAGAGAGAGAGCATGAGATGGGGGAGGGTTGGAGGAAGAAGCTGACTTACCACTGAGTGGGCAGCCCCATGTGGGACCCGATCCTAGGACTCTGGCATCATGCCCTGAGCCGAAGGCAGACACGTAACCAATTGAGTCACCCAGGCGCCCCATTAGTTTTCTCTTTCTTTATCTCTCCCTTTCTTTCTTCCTTCTCTTCTCTCCTCTCTCCTTCCCTTCTCTTTTCTTTCTCTTTCTTTGTCTCTCCTTCCCTTCCTCTCTTCCTTCCTTCCTTCCATTCTTTCTTCCTTGAAGCCCATCAAGACCAGAGGCTACTTGGTAATTTTTGTTAATTGAGCATATTGTATTTTAAACATTTTTTTTCTGTTTTTAGATTTTCGCATATTTTTCTATACCATCTTTGTTTTCAGAGCCTTCTTATTATACCAGTTAGTATTTGCCACATAACAAAGAACTCATACATTAGTGGATTAAAACAACAATTTATTTATCTCACAATTCTGTGGGTTGGCAATTTGGGCTGGGCTCAGCCGAGTGGTTCTGCTGCATGAGTTAGGGTTGGCTAATCTTGGATGGCTAACTCATAATCTGCTGCAAGCTACCGAAGTGGTTGGGACTGGCCAGTTAGCATGGGTTGGTTCTCCTCCATGTGGTTTCTCATCCATCAACAGGTTAATATCAGGCTTGCTCATGAGGAGGCGGGATTCCATGCACAAAAGTAGAAGCAAGCAAAACCCTCCTCAGATATCACACAATATTGATTCTCCTGCACTGTTTTGACAAAGGAGGTCACAAGATCAGCCCATATTGGGGTGCAGAAACAGACTCCAGCTGTTGTTGAGAGAAATTGCAAAGGATTGTGGCTGTTTTTTTTTTACAGCCTACACGCTTGATAAATCATTAATTCTAATAATTTAAGTTTCTTGGACTTTTGCATTTTGATAGTCACATTCACAGAAAATAATGATAGTTTTATTTTTTCCTTTCCAATTTTTATACTGCTCTTGCATTGCCTGATTGTACTGGATAGATCATTCAATTTCGGATGAAAGCTGAGACAGTGAACATTTCTGATTTGTTTCCAATTACAGAGGGAAAGACTTTTTAAAACATTTCACTGTAATATCCTTTACTTTTTTGGTGGCTACATTTCATGAGACTAAGAAACCACTCTTCTATTATTAGTTTTTTATACACATTTGTTGTCATAATTAAGAATAGATGTTGAGTTTCATCAAATATTTTTTCCGCATCTATTAAGATAATCATATGATTTTCCTTTTTATTTTGTTAATATGATCATTTTCACTGAATATATTTGAAAGTTGGACCAAATTCAATTACTATAACAACCCAACTTGTTTTCTGTTATTTTTCGATGTGGAAGAATTTTTTTGTGTTTTAACTTTTAGAATTTTTATACTTATAATCATTATGGGAAAAGTGTGATTGGTCTATTTCTTTTTTTAATAATGTCTTTGGCAGGTCTTGAAAACAAGGTTATAAGCTGTGAATTGGCCTCTTTTTCTGTACTCTGGGGGAGTGGATATAAAGTTGGAATCGCTTCTTCAAATATTTGGGAGGATTAATCAGTGAAGAAATCCAGACAAAAAATTTTTCTTCTTGGTCTATTGTCCTCATTTTGTGGGGGAGGGGATTGATGGTACCAAATCTCCCGGGAAGTTATGTCATTTTTACACATTCTGTCCTGTCAATCCAAGTTTCATAACCCAAGGTTTATTTTAAGTCTTAAACACTTAAAGGCTTTTTCAGTCTGGTTTGTAATTTCTTTAGCTGAGCAATTCTCTAAAAAATTAGTAGACTTTTGATCTATTTACCCTAGTCAATTTTGTTTGCCTGAAAAAATCTCAGATATCTTTAATTGTCATAGTAGTCATAATTCTCAAGCCTCATGTGTTTCTCTGCACCTCCTCCCCTCATTCTTCTCTTCTTTCAACATCGTGGCAGCTACGTTGAGATAAACAGGCTTGGATGGAACTCTACACTTGCAACTTGTGACAGACTTACAATTTTTTTTGTTTTATTTTAATTCCAGTTAGTATAATCTTAGTAATATTAGTTTCAGGTGTGCAATATAGTGTTTCAAGAGTTACACACAACATCCGGTGCTCATCACAGCAAGTGCCTCCTTAATCTCCATCTCCTATTTCACCCATCCCCCCACCCACCTCCCTGCTGGTGACCATCAGTGTGTGTTCTCTATAGGTAGGAGTCTGTTTCTTGGTTTGCCTCTCTCTCTTTTTTTCTCTTTGCTCATTCGTTTTGTTTCTTAAATTCTGCATATGAATGAAATCATATGGTATTTCTCTGACTGACTGACTTTGCTTAGCATAATACTCTTTAGTTCCATCAACGTAGTTGCAAATGGCAAGATTTCATTCTTTTTATGGCTGAGCAATATCCTTTCGTGTATATACACCACATCTTTATTCACTCGTCAGTCGATGGACACTTGGGCTGTTTCCAAAATTTGGCTATTATAGATAATGCTGCTATAAACATTGGGGATGGACCTATACTTTAATGCATTTTTAATGCCTCTTTAATGCAGAAAACACTTCTTAGTCTTACCTTTTTGTATTTGGAGTCTAAAGCCAGTTAAATTTTCCAACCCAAAAGGCTCCAAATTTCTGGATTCTTTATTCTCCTCCCCCCTTCCCCATTTTTGTTGCAATCTAGCCAGTTCCAGCCTGAGCTCACCTCTGGTTCCTATACCTTGCTAAATGTAATCAGAAAATACTAAAACACACCGCTAGCATTCTGTCTTCCAACGTTTTCGCCTAGAAATCAGTCTCAGTAAGCACAGAAGCAATATCATTATCAAATGTTTCATTTTTGCTTAATACGGTCCTCCATTTTTCTAGTCTCACCACCCAGTACCCACCTACTAAGCCAATGCCACATGGGTTGGGTTTGGCTGTTGTTTGGCAGCATTCCACTCCTGTATCAACTGTATTAGCTAAGGTAATGTTTAGTGCTGTAGGAGATAAATCCCCAAATTGCAGGAACTTAACCAAATAGCATTATACCTGTCAGACACAAGAATTCAATGTAGGTGTAGAGTGGGCAGCATTCCAAGAGGGCGAGTTAAGGATTCAGGCTCCTTCCATCTTGTAGCTGCACCGTCATTCAGAGCCCCAGAGTCTACTTGGAGAGTAGACAAGGAAATTCCTCACTTTCAGGAGAGAGACCTCACAATGCTTACTTGTAGGATTGTTATCACTGCTCTTGACCAGTGATCCTAGTCTCCCCTTTTCCAAGTGATATTTTACTGTAGATTTTCTCCTTCTGGTCACTATTACACAGAGTTTGTGTGCACAAGTTAGATAAATTGTCTTTTGAGTTCATAGGTCACTAGCTCATGAGAAGCCACATGTCCTAATGGAGAGGACTGTGTATCTACTGGAAATCTGGATTTGAGTTGCATGCAGTAACTGCATGGGATTTTAGGATGTTTCCCTTGAGCGGGAGTGTGTATATTCAGTTTGAGGAACAAGGGCTTTATAGAGATTGCTAGGTATGGCAAAAACACAAAAAATGCATTTGCTCATCAAAAATTTGTGCTCCTTTTCTATTGTGTAGAGTTTTTTTGGGAAGCTTGTGTCCACAGATTCTACATTTCCCAGCATTGCTTGCATTTGGATAGGGTCATGGGACTAGATCTCACCAGTGGGCTATGAGGAAAAATAATTTATGTCACTTGCAGGCTGAAATGTTTAAGAAGCAGATATACCTTCTCCACTTTTCTTCCCCAGTCTACTGTTGAAAGCAAATTACCCCAAAGCCCTAACAGCAGAGCTATAAGGCAGAAGGATCCCGAACCACTTCTGGAAAGCTGCTCACCAAATACCAGCATTGGATTCCTGTGTGAGCCAAGAAAAAATTTTGATTATGTTAAGCCATGAATTTCCAGGTTTATCTGAATCTTCTGCTACTCTTACTCAATGACTGCAAAGTATACATAGTTCTAAAAATTCATTTATGATCACAGGAGCAAAACATTTGGAAGCCACAGATCTATTCTAGTTCTTCCATTCTATCATCTATCTATCTATCTATCTATCTATCTGTCATCTATCTATCAATCTTCTACTTATCTATTTACTTATATCATTTATCTCTTCATGTGTATGTAATTTATGTATACCTATGCACATATATGAATTTAAGGGCAGATAAATAAAAATTTATTTACACTTATACATTTAGGTTTTAGATAATGGTGTCTGATTAGCATGGAATTGCTTTAGGGCAACCTACATCTGGGAATTTACCAACTCATTCTCTTACAATTTAAACTTAACCAGTTGAGCCCAAACATGATAAGATTTACTACGATGATCAACATGTTTTAGTATCACTGAATCCTTTTTTAGCTCTATGCAGTGACGGTGAGATAGTATTTCTTTTTATACTTTTGCAACAGTATTTCTTAAGTACATAGCTAAAGTCACAGCATAAAACAAATAAGACAAATGATCTTAAGGATGAGTGACAGGAATTAGTAATAAATCTGTATATCTCTATGCACAAGTGCATCGGCTGTTGCTTATCTGCAAGATGTCTGCAGGGTCATTAGCTATTGTGCAACTAGACCCCAGACCACTGCACCTTTTTATTCTTAGGCAGTTAGAATGCTATCTTTACTCATGCCTCTTAAAAATAAGCTTTAGTGGGTGCTAAGCACCAAGCCCAAATCTATGATTGTAGCAGGATAAGTATCAATTGTATGTTATGTCTGTTACTTGTCTGTTTATTCTCAAATCCATTCCTTTCCATTAGACTGCTCAGCCCTGTATCACAAGCGGCAGATCCTGCAAACTCCATATTCCTTACTCAAGAACAGAACACTGAAGGGCCGGCAGATAGGAGATTTCAGGATCATTTCCTCCCTCTCCCCTCTCTTAAGGTGGCATGTCTGGCAGTGGCTGCCTCCTCCAGCGTCCCAGCTTCCACCAGGCAGCACCAGCCCTGTGGTCCTAGTTTTCCTTGGCAGCCTCCCCAGTTGCTTCTGGGTTCTGGTAATATCCTGAGTCCAGCAGTTTGGAGGCGGTAGTGCCTTCCTGCTCGTTGCTTTATCATCCCATCCTTTTTCTTTGGCTCTTCAGTTCCTCTAATACCTTTGAAACTATTTCCCCATATTAGATTCCTTAGACTTGAATGCTCTTTGCCAGATCAGACCTTAATCAATGCATTAATGTCTGCACTAATATCCACATAGAACATAATTTATTGAAATATGTACATATAAATGTGTCAACAAAATAACTGTTTGGGAATTATTTGTTGAATGAAAGAATTTATGTGTGAAAGTGTCACTTGAAATCTGGGTGAAAGAAGATATTTTAATGATTTAAAATTAAACATAAAAATTTCTGTTAAAGAGGTGCCTGGGTGGCTCAGTTGGTGGAGGATCTGACTTTGGCTCAGGTCATGATCTCAGAGTCCTGGATCCAGCCCTGCATCTGGCTCTGTACTCAGCAGGGAATCTGCTTCTCCCTCTCCCTCTGCCCCTCCCCCTGCTTATGCTCCCTCTCTATCTCTAAAAAAAAAAATCTGTTAAAATTCAGTGTAACTATATGTTGATGATGAAATTTTAATAAGAATTAGAAGTTGTGCTAAAACATTTGAATAGAACCATAAGATCAAAATGGTAGTAGAGCAGAAATGCAAAAATAGTTAGAGGCAATGCTTGCAGCCAATGTTAAAACAAGTAGCTTTTGAACCTTTTTGAAACTTACTGTGATTCACAATAATAAAGATCTTAGATTGAGAATGAGTACATTACATATGCATGAGATAACCGCTATATTTTCTATTCATTTTCTTCCCTTCTCTTTCACCGTATCCTATTCAATGTGACCCACAGAGTTTTGAAAACATGGTTCTAGGTATGTTATAGGAACCATAATAGTCTTCACAGATTTATCCAAGAGATTCAGATATTACTAATCCTTATTCACTCTGTCTTCCTCTATTACTTTTGTTAGCTCAGCATGTTTATCCACATTCTGGTGATGGCAGCATAATTTTCCTCTTGGAATTATTCCTGCTCACCTCTCCTGTCCCCCACCACTCTTTTTTCACTACCTCTGGGAGAGGCATGTCATCTGGTTCTGATCAAGCAGAATGATCTTTGCCCACAAGGACTATCTCAGTACTCAGTACATAACCTACACAAGGCCAGTGAGATCTGCTGTCAGAAACAAGTTCTTCTCCCAGACTGGAAGCTGGTGAAAATCCGCCTATCAATCCTAAAGCCATCGTATGGACAGAACTGCTAGGAGGGAAGCTAACAACAGGAAAGAGATGGAAGACTGGGGTCAGCATTTGTGACCCTGTAGCCAGTCACCTTTTCCCCCATGCATGAGTAAATTTGCCTTTAGAAATTCAAATGTAAGAAAGAAGTTCCCCTTCAAAAGATATTTAGTATGTGAAATGACTGAATTTTATTAAAAATTTACATTCTCAGACCTCTTCAGTATTCTAAACTTATGAACAGATAGAACAAAATAGAAATCATCACATAATCACATATTTTAAATGGCACAGTAAGTATCTGAAATTATTTGGATACAAAAATTAAGTTTGTTGGACATTTCAATGCCATTATCAAGTCTTAATCTTATTTCAGTGTCCACATACTTTTAGTTAGGCTGTTCTGGGAGGGCCCCCACCCCCATTTATTAAGAAAAGCACATTTGAAAAAAATACATATTATTTACATTAGGATTTTCACTGAAAAAATACAATTAAAGAAATTAAAGTTTCCCCTCCCCCAAATTTAATGTTTATTTTTTCCCAACCTGTATACAGAGATATCGTGTAACAGTATATATTTATTTAAAGCTATTTATAGCAGATACACTTTAATGTAAAATAAACTTTTACATCATAACTCCCTTTTTTTCAGTTTTACTCAGTATTTGATTTTAAATGTCTGCAGAGTTCACTGGTTTGAAACAAATTCCATTCAAAGCACAGAGTATACTGAAGGCTGCCCGTACAAAAAATTATCCATGAGAAGTTTTAGCGACAGCATTGAACATTACAGTAGGAAAATATGTAAGGTAAGTGACATTTCCGCATGCCTGTGTTATTCCCTGACTAGTTACCGCCACAATATGCGAACAAGCTCGTACACGATTACAACTCCTCTCTATCAGACATTCACAGATGCTCATTGCTTGTTGTTTTTCAAATACATTTTGTGAAACTCTGGACAAGAATTATTCCTATTAAAATTACTCCTTAAAAGTGAAGGCAATAGTTCCCTATGGCAGAATTAAAACAGAGCAAGATATGATAACACTCCGGTGTCTCCAGAAAATCCTCATCAATCTCTCACATGGACGGCATTTGTTCAGAGCTGGGAGCTTTGGACTTAGCAGGCAGAGTGAATCGCTTATACAATATTCTATGAAAAAATGATTGCTTTGGAAACCTTGTGCTTTCCTATTAGTGGCATTAATTATTGCTTGCAAATAATGTTATCCAAAGCAGTTGCATTTACTGATCCTATCTGAAAATACTTGACAGGGAAAACAGCAAAACATCACAGGCTATCTTTACCTCTTGTTGTTATGACTTCGAGCACACAAAAACATTTACAACTGAAGCTGTGACAAAATTGGTTTCTTCTCCTAAATAGCTATGCATAGAATGCTAATTAAATTCTGGAGATCAGAGAAAGAAAAGAGTTCTATTAAAAATTAGGCACTATGGAAATTGGTACAAATGAAGTAACCTGAAAAATGTGACATTTGTATTTTTTTCCTTAATGAGGTGATCTTAAATATAATATCTTAGGAGCTCTAACTATCATTTTTGCTATAACTATTACATATTTCATTCCTGAGATTTCTGGAGGAAAATAAATTTCTTAAAGTAAGAAAACAGGAAAGAAATGGTTTTCTTAGGTGGGAGGCTGAACTGTGGATCAATATCTCAGCCAGTTACTTTGTCATTTTCCCATACATCAGATTTTTCATTTGGGATATATTCACACTGTAGTTTATTCTTTAACTACTGGCCCCAAAATCTGCCACATCTTTAAAGAGCTGAAATGTTCAGCTGAAAGATGGCATATAGTAAAAGTTATTGTTACTAAAAATTTGCCATTGTAGGTAGCTTCTCTTTTTTCAAGTGAGAACATAAAAACAAAATGAGATTTTTACATCTGGTTTGATTTAAATAACAATTCAAGTATCTCCTTTAAAATGATATTCTGAAAAACATTAACATTTATGTACCACAAATTTAAATACATTTTCTGAAAGGCAGAATATTCCTTGGATATTCTTTGTTTTAATCATCACATAGACTATAAAGATCAAAAGTTAGCTTTGGTTCACATCCTTATTTTTGATAGTTCCTGATTGCTTTTATCCAATTACCTAACTAATCATTTAGAAATAAAGTTAATATCAAATGCATAGAGGAAAGCTTCAGACAATAACACAATTACATTTCATTTAAAAAGCTATATTCTAACGAAGATATGGTCTAATAGAAGGCATTTGTTCTTATTTTCAGTTATGGCTGATATATAAGATGTTCACTGAGTTTTTGCATGAAATGGAGCTGTTTCATAGTCTTGAAAATGAATTCCCTTAGAAGTTGTGATCTTCATAATAGCGCCGTTCAAAGCGTCATCTTCAATGAGTGTTATCAATCCACTTGCAATCATTGATGGGCTAAAAATAAAGGAAACATTGCTTTTTTAAAATTCAATATGAGGCATAATTATCACTACGCTTTGAATTGTTTTTGGAAAATCTACTACCTTTAAGATGTAATAGGGAAAAGCATATCATGAAGTATGGCTACCTCTGTATTTTATTCAGTTAGATATCAACTAAATCAGATGATAAATTGAGTGGAAGATTTCCATGCCAAATCTTCTGTCATTCTGACAGGAAGAATTTATGAATTTGTATTTATTGTTCAGAAAATGATTATTTTCTTATCTTTATCTTATAGTAGATCTTAGACTTACCAGATAAAAATGGTATTAAAGTAGAAATGTGAGGAATTATAGATAACATTTACTGAACATCTATTACCTACTTGTTGCTCTTTTAAAAACTTTCCACGTATCAGTGTATTCATGGACTTTCCAAAAACGCTATTTTAGCATTATTTCTATTTTACAGGTGAGAAAATTGAGGTATCCAACGGTTGACAGATAAGTTTATGGTCAGGGGTGGAGGCGGGATTTGATCCCAGGTGGTTTGATTCCTTTGTCATGACAGTTATGACTCCGTGTTGTGAAACCAACTGCTTGTACTCAGACACTGTTCACCAAACATGTGTTAAGCAACCATTTCTTAGGAAAACGGTCGAAGCTAGGGGGCCATATGAAATTTCACAAAAGGTAAATGTGAATATTGCTTGGAATTTAGTCAAATTAGGTATCATAACTTCCACAGGCAACTAAACACCATGCTTTTTAAAAAAAAATCTGATTATGGCCAAAGGCATTATGATATGATGCTCTGTTTCTCAGAATTCATAATGTGTAAGCATTCTAGTCAGACACCCAAAAAATAATTTTTGTAGTGTGTCTGCCAAACTAGCACTTTGGAGCACCCTTACTTCCTCAAATTTAAAGGGTTATTTTTTTCCCATTTTATTGCTTATGTCTAGATAGTACTCTGCTCCATCATATAAAGGAAGATTGGTATAGTTTTACTTACTCCAAAATTCCATAGAACTTCATCATATCCTTAATATGATCTTTATATTCTATATATTGTCCCATGTTTTCTTCTTTCTCAATGGATTCGAGGATGGGTGTATTAACAAAGCCTGGGCAAATGGCATTCAGTCTAACACCACTGTTCATGAGATTAGCTGCCATCTGTGGATCAGAAGTAGAAGGTTGCAGGTTTCAGTTGCTTTGTAAATGTATACCATGGGACACACTGATAATTAAAACCGTATCAAAGACTCTGATGTGAAAAATACTAGTCAGATATCCTTCTAGTGATCTAACAAAGACAATGTTAAGGTTGACTGGTAGCAGAAAATAAAAGAATACATACCTAAAGTGTTAAATTAATTCCTGAAAGCCTCAGCTAATTAATTCTTTAAAAATCAATATTACCGGGGAAACTCCTGAAAATACTTGATTATCTTAGCTGCTCTTATCTATTGAACTCTGCAGGAAGCGAAACGCAAAAAGCCGAGTCTCAGAATTAATATCTCAGGTTTGCCTTTAAAGATTGTATAACAAGAGAATATTTCTTTAAAAAATACTGTTAGGGGAAAGTTTGGGACTCTGATTGATTCTAAAGATACTCTTGATACTATACACCATGTGGAAGGCAATTTAAGTATCTTCAGACTAGCATTCCTTGGCTCAATTTCAACCTATTGATTTTACTTGAACTATTTGTAAAACAAAATGTAGTCAATTATTTTTGGACTCCATTTACTTACTTGCCAAAGTTTATTTGTAACCCCTAAAATCAACAGTCCTGGAGCTCTTGGGGTCATTTATGGACAAGCAGAGAACAAATGTTCCAACTACCATCGAAAAGATGCTCTTGTTTCAGCTCTTATACTATAAACAAATGGCTTCTTTGTGATATATTTAGTCTATGTTTTTCCCATTTTTGTGCCTTTTGTTGGTGACTTCGCTATTTAAAACGCCTCCCAAGCATAGTGGTGAAGTGCAATTCAGTGTTTCCGAGTGAGGGAAGGTTGTGATGTGCCTTACAGAGAAAATTCATGTGTTAGATAAGGTTCCTTCAGGCATGAGGGGTAACTACTGTTGCTCATGTTAATATATTACATAGTGAACACGATACATATGAAATAACATGTCTTTACATAGAAATATACACAAGACTAGGCTATGTATGGATTGATTGGTCAAAATGCTGTGACCAGAGGCTTGAAGGAATTAAAGCCCATATTTCCCTGAGGAACAACAGTTCCGTATTCTCTAATGCAGTGCTTGTAAGTGATTTTATAGAGCTAACTACCACAAATAATGAGAACTGACTATACAGATTTACATTCTTGTCCTTGTAAATAGGAAATTTCAGGTATTTAAAAATTGTTTATTTTTTTCATTTAAAATCAATTAGCCAACATACATCATTAGTTTTTGGTGTAGTGTTCAGTGATACACTAGTTGCACTAGTTACACTAGTTGCATATAACACCCAGGGGTCATCAGAATTATTTTGTTTTGTAATAGCTTTATGTGTTCATTAAAAGTTGAATTAAAGATTAAATCTCTTCAAAGTAAATAAAAATTTCCAATCAATTTGAATTAAGAGCATGACAGCTGCTTATCTTCCCTTTTCACTGAACATTTACCGTTCATGCATCTAGTTTCTCTATCCCCATCTCTTCTCTATCTCTGCCTGGCCCTTCTCTTTGTCTCACCTAGATTAATCACGGCGGAGATTCCCCCAACTGTACTATCCTCTTCTACATCTGTTCTAATACATTCTCTAAATAATAGCCACAACGGTCTTCTGAAAATGGAAACCTGATCTTGTCACTCCTTTGCATAAAAGACTTGCCGATGGCTGCAGTTAGAATTCATCTAAGTTCATTCCTGTGGCCCATAAGCTGCTTTTTGTCTAGCTCCTGCTTCTGACTCTCCCCTTGCTCCTCAGGTTCCATTCAAAATGCCCCTTTTCAGTTAATAAAAAGGCAAGCATTCTTACTTCATGCCACCAATGCATGTAGTAAATTAGGCCTAAGATATTTTCCTTAGTTCTGTACATCTGTCACCCTAGGCCCCATGGAGATGTCATCCTTGACTACACTCTCTGGTAAATTCCCGTCCCATCCCTCTGTGCTAGTTTTTTTATCTTATCTCCAGCGATAAGTAATATCTAGAGCACACTACATATTCTACTCAAGGAGGCCTAAAGCTAATCATTTTTAAATTTAGAGTCGATTTTAAAAATAAAGAGTGTCTTCCCATTTTTTTTTTTTTGTACCCTGAGGAAATTTTTCAATAACACATCTGTGTTTAGGACCGACTTCATTTTTAAAAGATCTCTTCTTCATTTGCTCCTTGATGGGATCTGAAAACCATCTTTTACAATAATGACTAAAGGATAATTTATTTTTCTCTCTTTAAACAGGATGTACTGAATTCCGAATTTATTCCCCTCTGCTTTCTAGAACTCATGTTTCACATATGCACAGAAAGAGAACAAGAGATATTGTGGTTGTTAGATCCTCACCGCTGCTGAGCGTGTGAATCCAATTATGCCATGCTTTGAAGCACAATAAACAGGCTGTTGTGCCACAGGCATGAGCCCTGAAACAAACAAAACATTTAAAGAATTTCACTAAAAAATAAGCAGACAAAAATCCAGTAATTGCTACGCAATTGAGTAATTTGTGCCTGTTCCATTTGAAGCTTATTCTACAAAATACGCGAAAATAATTACCAATTTTCCTTCCATGATCTCTACTATACTGGCCGGAATGGTATGTAATGATGGTATGTAAGTTATAGCCTAGGAATGAAGCCAAGAGTGCTATGTAAGTCCTTCTATCTCCCTGACCCTCTGTCCCTCTGTCAAGACAAGTAAACGTTATCCGAAACATAAACAGAATCACCTTTAAACCCAGTAAGTTACCACCAATTTTCAGTTTTTAAGCCTTGATTTTTAAAAAGTATCTATTCTACATTTGTAAGGCTTCCAGATGGCTGAAGTATAAATTTCTGAAGCAAGACTTGGAGATGACTTGTCTTTGCTATAAATCAGTAGGCATTTCCCCATCGCCGATTGTGCTGAATGATGCCTCTAAAGTATTTAAGAAAAGTCAAAGTAACTGCTTTTGATTCTGATCTGTAATAGACGCCTAGTTCTTCTTGCCCATGACTCAGGTAAAGAAAGCCAGAAATTAAAAAAAGGAAAGAAAACCAGAAATAAAAACGTATGATGCTATTTTATTTCATTTCATAATTACGTACTCTGACAGAATTCAGGTAATTTCAGAATTGGTTTAATTTTCCACATATATGCATATTCATTTGTATGATTAAATTCATGGCCTGCAGAAACAGTAGTATTGTAGCACACGTAGCATCTTTTCTCCCCTATCTCCTGGCCCAACCCCCAAAAGAAACAAAACAACAGGAAAAACCTTTTACTGAACTGTTACAATCGAGTTTATTTCTCATCATTGTCAATTCTCTGATCAACAGCCATGCTTTAAACTAGAGCCATTTGTATATTTCAGTTTTTAACAAATTTCCCCCATTAACTCATTTTAACATTTTTCCAATTGGTGATTTCTGAGTCAAGAAACAGTGATCTGTGATTACTATAATGTTATTAATATCAAATGTCACGCTAATAAGACTAAATTATTCTGCTGAGACATGTTCATCTCCACCCAGCTAACCAGTCCCGGAGCACCACCAATCACTTGTTGAGCGTGTTATGCCAAAGTTCAGCAATAAATGCAGACCTTAACCACTCCCTGGGTGCCTGCCAGGTCTCAATTTATAAAGTATGTTTGCTCAAGAGCACTTTAAATCCCTGAGGACGGTAGATCACACATAGTGCATCCACCCAGTGATCTCAAAGGATTGTACCGTGTGGCTCTCTTGTTGTTTCTTAGGTTAAGTAAAATGTGTGAGTTAATTAAGTTCATCGATGTCAGTCAGCAAGAATTTATGATGCCTCCACAGGGTACACAAGTGTGTTAGGGGTTGGGGACAAAGGGAGTAAGTAGGTGCAGCCAGGCATTGGGGCTGCGTGCTCTTCTAGAGTCGCTGTTTTGCCTCTCCATAAAGCTTTACGAGACACAGGCAGTTGGATGGAGAATGGTGTTCACAGACTGCAGGAAGTGCAGAATGAACCTTCATCAGAGATAAGCTGACGCAGCCACAGAAACAAAAAGCACAAGGACGCCGTTCATAAATGTTGTCAAAGATGAATTCGGGATACATTTTTGTTACTTGTGTGAAGGTACTGAACTTCTGAACCCAAGCTAATTCAAAGTGTCACAGAAGTGAAATAAATCAAATAAGGTGGTTCCATTTAAGAAGCAAGCACAAAACATAGACGTTCCCTCAATAAGGGACAACTGGAGAGGCGACCAGAATGTGAAAAATTTGTTTGTCTTTTTAAAGTGGTCCTTGCCTTTATGAATCTTGTTAACATTATAATGATATATTCACTGCTATCCTGCAAAATGTCTACTTGTGCATTGCTTTCTCTTTCTGATATTAGATCAAAGGCTGTATAAATCAATATCAGACATTCAGAAATCGTGTCCTTTTTAATTTTTTTACAGCTTTACTGAGGTATAACGGACACACAATAAACTCCATATATTTAAAGCGTTCAGTTTGATAAATTTTGACATATGTATACACCCATGAAACCATGACCACAATCAAGATAATGAACATATCCATCACCTAAAGTCTCCTCTTGCCCCTTTGTCATCTCTTCCTTCTGCTTTTCCCCTCCCTGTAGGCAAACACTGATCTGCTTTGTGTCACTGTAGTTTGCCTTTTCTAGAAGTTTATACAAATGTAATCATATATTATAAACTCTTTTGGTCTGACTTCTTTCACTTGGGATAATTATTATGAGCTTTATCCATGCTGTAGTGTATATCAATAGCTCATTTTTCCTTTTTTTTTTCTGAATAGTATTCCACTGTAAAGATATACCCATCAATTGCATATACACTCACCTGTTGATAGATATCTGGATTGTTTCTACTTTTAGGGTATTATAAATTAAAAGAATCCTTTTTTCCAATTACTTAAGCAAGTCGTAGTTAACTTAGTTAAATAGAGATTTTTTTTCTTTATCTTCCCATACATACAGATTTTAATTGTTGCTTCTTATGTTTCAAACAGGTAGGATAGGTTAGTGATCTGTAGTGCTTTCCCCCCAGCTTGCCAATGGACAGTTCGAGTGGAAATTTGCCATCTATACCTCAGTTTGCTATTGTGAAAAAAAGACCAAATGGATAGAGAAAGGCTTTTTTTTTTTTAAGGTTTTTGTTTTTCTTTTTAACGATGATTTTGTTCTGAATATTTCAGAAATCCAACATTTTCTATTAGACCTCAAGAGCCACTTTTCTTTTACATACAATGTTATTGCTATTGTAGTTTAGCTTCAGTATTGGTTAACCGTACTTCTGGTTCTTAACCTTAGCCCTACAATACTAATATACGTTGTTTCTATGTGCTTCAAATAAAAATATATTCTGAGGCTGGGAATCAGGGTCAGCACATAGAATTGTGCAGGATGTCTATGTTATGACTCTGGAAACACCATTAGCTTGGTAGTGTAAATTGTGCCCTCCCCTAACCCCACCCACCAAATTCCTGCAGTTTACAACCTACACAACTAAACATGGCAGCCATCTCTGGTAGAGGAGGATGACCAAACAAAAGAGACTGCGAAGAAAGAACCAGTGGAGGTAGGAAGAAAACAAGCTAAGCACCGTGTCATAGAAATTAAAGATAGTATTCCAAGAAGCCTACAGTGGTCACTGTTATCAAGGGCAGAATCAAATGAGAGTCATGCCCCTTGAGATATGTACAGCTGAAGATCACTTATCTATAAGTAACACCGTTGGTCTCACATTTTCCTCCAGCTACAATTCCATATCTCTTGACAACACAAAGTACTGAAAAGAATTTCTCTACTCATTGTCTCTACTCTCCTTGCTTCCCATTTGCTGCCCAACTCACTCATTTCACTGCTCCAATCAAACAGATCTCATGATCGACACTTTCTTATACTATTTAACCACTCAAAAATCTCCTTTTAATCAAAGTCCTCAAGAGGGACTACAGCACAGTGGTTTGGATTTTGGGTGCTAGGCTGGCAGAGTTAAGAAAAAAAAAATTTTTTTTTTAAGATTTAAAAATAAATTTTTTTTTTAAGATTTAAAAAAAAAAATTATTTGAGAGAAAGAATGCGTGCGAGCACAAGCAGAGGGAGCAGCAGAGGGAGAGGGAGAAGCAGATTCGCTGCTGAGCAGGGAGTCCGATGCGGGACTCGATCCCAGGACCCTGGCATCGTGACCTGAGCCAAAGGCAGATGCTTAACTGACTGAGCCACTCAGGTGTCCCCAAGTTCAAATTTTGAATCCACCACAATGAGCTATGTGACCTTTCAAGAAGTGCGGGCTACCAAGGTGTTTTTCTTTTGTGAACTAGAGCCATTATACTAGCTGCTGAGTCTCAAATGAGCTAATTTACATAAAATACTTTAAGCAGCACCTGGCACATAATAAGCACTACTATTCGCTACTATTTTATATAAATATTTTTCCTTAGGATGAAACATCTCCAAAGCTTGTTTTATAGACTTATGTATCTACATTATATCTTTTTGTCAGAATGTACATTTGGAACTAAAATGCCACAAATCTGGCCCAGTGTCCTAACTCGTTTTGGTTTCTGAACCCTGGCAAACTGTGGGCTGTTGTTAATCCTAATTCAAGAGGATTTACAGAAGTACATTCATTTAAGATCTGTGTGTTTAGTACCTTTCAAGTACAAGGTATAGTGAAGTAGTCTTTAAAATATACTCTATTGAGGGGCAACTGAGTGGCTCAGTCAGTTGAGCGTCTGCCTTCAGCTCAGGTCATGATCTTGGGGTTCCTGGAATCAAGTCCCGCCTCAGGCTCCCTGCTCAGTGGGGAGTTTGCTTCTCCCTCTGCCTCTGCTCCTGCTCCTATGTTCTCTTTCTCACTCTCTCTCTCTCTCTCTTTCAAATAAATAAAAAAATTAAATACTCTATTGAAATGTGTCAGATTAATGGGAAGACCCCTGGTGCAGGTGGAGAGTAGAACTTAATTGGCTGAGCAGCTAGATCAGTGCCCGTCATCTGACTTCAAGGGACTTTTGCTAGTATTAGGACTCCAGGACCAGCTGCTGGAATTAATTTGGGTTTTTAACAGCTTGAAAATGAATACCTATAGACACAGGCTCTTCATGTTAAAGGACTTAAGAACAACAACAAAACAAAGGATTGTGAAAACGAGATGGCAGTCTTCAAAGAAATGACATTTTTTTAAATATTGTGAGACATTTTTGTGTTTAAAAATGGCTACCTTATATTTAAAAGGTCAAGAATAGAGTTTTTCTCTCTAAAATTCTCTCTCTAAACTCTCTAAAACTTTTATCTCTAAAACTCTAGACCTAAACTCTAAAACTCTAAAACTTAGCATGGTGCAAAGTTCACTTACGGAATCCCAAAATGACTCTCACCAAAATATAACACGTCTAATTAGTTACAGGATTGTTTATCATAACAATAGGTTTAGAAAAAAAAAATCAAAAGACGGAGAAATTCTACCCACAAAATAGAGAAATCGTTTCTACAACCACTCAGGATAATAACACCAAATAGCCACTGACTGATGAGATAATTACAAAGAAAAATTTAAAGACCTGAAAATTACATATGCAATTACAGAACATACAAGGAAGTCATTTAGAAAAATATAATTTCCATTTCCACATTAGTTCTTCTATCTTTAATATTCTTTCTGCCCATATTTGCAACAGATAGCTTTAATCTCTATGTCCCATAGAAGGTAAAAACTCAAAAAGATCTTGTGTAAAAAACTGAAATCGACTCAGACAGGGCAATTGTACTGGATCCCCAAACAGGTTTTCTTTTAAATGGACAGAAGCCATGTGAAATAGATTACACAGAAGTGCTAAAAAAAAAAAAAAAAAAAAATTCAGCTTAGGGAAATAAATTGAGCGTCTAAGGATACCAATCTTTGCATGATAAATTGTAGCTCAGCAGCTATGCCAAAAGTAGGAATCTGAACCCCTCGTGTTTTCTTTACAATCCAAAAGGAAACCATGTACCCACCTTTCTGTTTTTAACTATCACTTCTCTAAGATGAGGGAAAAAGGAGAAGTGGTGAGAATCTATTTATCTATGTTCGTGCAGAAAGCTGACCAAAGTAATGGGGGCACTTCCTCATTATGTGAGGTTCCACATAACAGCACACCTTATCTGATGCTTCAGATAAGATGCGTATCTGAAGATTCCTTCAGTATCATGTTTGCCATTAACAAATCATGTTTTATTTTTTGAGAGAGAGAGAGAGAGAGCATGAGCAAGCAAGGGAAAGGGCAGAGGGGGAGGGAGCAGGAGGGGAAAGAATCCCAAGCATACTTCCAGCTGAGTGCAGAGCCCTCCAAGGGGCTCAATCTCAGGACTTGGAGATCATGACTTGAGCTGAAATCAGGAGTTGGATGCCTAACTGACTGAAACACCCAGGCGCCCCAAAATCATGTTTTAAAGTGTGACATGACATAAAAAGTGGTCTAAGACTATTCATTGCTTAATCTGGCTAGGAAACCCTAAATCTTTTTATCCATTCCTCAAAAGACCAATTCATAAATATTTCATCTCTCTTTTTGATTCCTTCTGGTCTCTGCCTTCTTAATCATTTTAAGCCATAAGACCACAAAATGGACACCAAGAAGAACGTTGACAGTACTAAACAAGAAAGGTGGCTCTCATATTCTTAAGAGTTGGCATCTGACCAATAAAGATCCAGATAATGTAGGATCACCTACTCTATGACATACACTTATAATAATGGCAAAATAAAAATTGCTGTTATTACTACTGCTAATTCTTACCACATTTTCCAAGTTTTACATAGTTGTTTGACTATAAGTTGGAGGGACTTGGTAAAAGGTGAATGTGACATCATATAGCCAATAGTTTATCACAATGCCCGTGACTTGGCATTTGCTAAATATGTTAGGCCCCTTCCTTGTATCAGGAATACTTGCAGAGGGTGGTACCCGTGATTCTTTTTACTTTCGGCCTGGAGGTGAAAGGAGGTGATGAGTATTTTAGCTCACCTGAAATTTCTGCTCTGTTGTGACATTCCAGTCCAACCACTGCTCTTCAGGCCATGGGAGACCCAGGGCCTTGAAATTCAGTATCTTGTTTCTGTTTAAAAAGTCTATGCCTCGGGACGCCTGGGTGGCTCAGTGGGTTAAAGCCTCTGCCTTCGGATCAGGTCATGATCTCAGGGTCCTGGGATCAAGCCCCGCATCGGGCTCTCTGCTCAGCAGGGAGCCTGCTTCCCCCTCTTTCTCTGCCTGCCTCTCTGCCTACTTGTGATCTCTCTCTCTCTGTCAAATAAATAAATAAAATCTTAAAAATAATTAAAATAAAAAAATAAAAAGTCTATGCTACGCTATCCATTTGGTTCTGCCATGCTGATAAGAGATACTGCTATACAGCTCTTCAGGTAGAAAATTTACCTACTTTCAAACCCCCCTTTTCCTTTCTGTACACACTCAATGTATGTTTAAGTCGAAGCTGCTACTTAGAGTGGGATCTTTAGCACATTCCCCTCAACACAAACTTCAAGCTAATTATATCAGTTTAGATGAAACGTATAGCTCAAGGAAGTATGATACCAGGTTGGTATTTAAAAAAATCTATGATTTTTCAAGTATTTTCTTGAGACTCTAAACGTTTTCAGAAAATAATTTTTCTTACTTACTGTTTTCCATCTCAGTAAATAAGACCCTAATGGGCTCTCTCACAAAATGCCCTTGAGTGGCTGTCTCAGACACACAGAGGATGCCCCCAGGGAACACTGGGACCTCAGCAGCTGAGTACATAGACAGGTGGCAGAAGGATCAGCAGGCAGATTGCTTTTCCTGTGACAACTACTTCGTCCTTCCCACTGTCTGAAGCAACGAACTATATAAGGAGCACACTTGCCTCTCGCGGGATGTCTTATGCTCAGAGCACAGCTGTTGAATGACCCGCAGCAAACCCGACTTTGCACTGATCTGTTGATCCTCTCAACTTTTTGGTTTTTTTTTAATAGTTAAGGATGAATATGTCAGCATGAGTGCAGCTTTATATACTGTGTTTATAGACAGAAACTCACAGAGAAGAGTCTAGGTGGTTAACAGTGCTCAGAACATCTTCTGGAGCTCTCGGCTGGTGCACACCCTTCCCTCAATACATGGAGGAATCACTCTCCACTTGACTCCTGTTTGTTAAACTTATTAATTGCATTTGATACTTGGTCTGCGTCAGTGGTCATTACTCATTAACTTCTCTGCCCAAACCAGTGTTTCAACTTAAGATTTTACTGACGGTGAAGGACTCCAGTGAATCTATGTTAGAGATCGTGAGGAAAGACTGGGGGAGTTCAACAGCACGCACAGCTATTCCATCAGTGGGGGGGAAATAGGAACAAATCTGAGGAAAGAAAGTTGAGAAAACAGTTTTGGAAAACACAGAGGAAGCAAGCATTAGAAATATCTTTCCTAAATTTTGTCATTTATACCTCAATAAAGCTGAGGGAAAAAAAATACTTTGACTCTGGTAACTCCTCAAAGACTTTTTGGGTCATCTGGCCTCTCCCAACAGGCTATGACTTCAAGGGCATAAAACTGTTGGTAACATTTCTGAGGAAAACGTGAAGCCAGAGAGGTTCTCACTGATCTTTTTCTACTACTACGAAATCCTCAGTGTTTATCGAACTAATCTTATTGTGGGAAGAAGAGATGCTCTTGGTGATTGGATAGACTACAAGGCAATGCATCTTCATCCTCTTTGTGAGATGAAAGGACCTTACTGCCAAAGCCCAGGGTGGGAAGAAAGGTGGCAAAGCCTGTCCAGGTTGGCCAGTGACAAAAAAGAAAGAGTATAAAGGCATCAGGTATGGAGGTCAGGCATTATGGAGGGAAGGTACGTCCCTACATAAGGATGAAGGCGCCAAATTAAACAGAATGGACAAAGATAAGCTACGCAACCATTATAAGCAGAGTTACCCTGCTGGCTGGGAGGAACATTAGGTGGAGAAGGAGTCTGGAATGCTATGATATTCATTAAATTGTAAGAGTGCCAGAAAGGTAATTTGAAACCAAAATGATCTTATCGCTGAATTTGTATTTATTCACTGTTTCATCTGCATGATTAGAGAAAGATCCACACATGGTTCCAAATGTTGACTCTGAAACAGGTAAGAAGCGAATGAATACCCAGGAGTAGGTAGTGTGATAAAGCAAGCCCTTAGCCAAGAAAGCGAAGTGGACGTCTAATTGTAATCCTTAAATTGCGCTTCTCAATGACGTGTTTTGACTTGTGCCTTTGGTAAGCTCCTCAGATGTTTTCAGGGCTTTACTCTGTGTGTCAAATGGGGCAAAAGCTTGAGATATCACCGAGGTTTAGTCATGTGGTCTTGAGATTAAAGCAGTGCCCAGACGGCCTGAAGATAACTAACACATTTCACTGGTTTAATCGAGTTATAGGAATTCAGTTTCTTTTACCTCACAGTTGGGCTAAACTTGTCACGGATGGAGAGCCATATTAACAATCTCACGGACAGACGAGTTAGATAACCCAGTGGTTAAGACTGAAGAAGTCCTGGATCAGGTTGCTCCCAGGGAATTCCAGCTTTACTGCTTCCTGGCTGTGTAAGCCTGTGCAAGATACTCAAATTCTCCTACCTTGATTTCCTTCTCTGTGAAATGGAGATTACAGAATCTACTTCATGGGGTGGTTGTATTAAATGAGGTAATGCACACACGGTGTTGAAAATAGTAGCGTGTAAACAGTAAGTGCTCAATGAATGTTAAGTGTGATGACACCTTTAAATATTTTTATTGGCTAAAAGGCAGTACTACACTGCATACCTTTATTCATGCTCTGAGGCAAATAAGCTTTTTTCTTTCTTTTTTTTTTTAAGCCTCCTCTTATGGTACAGAATGTTGCAAACAGAGTCCTAAATTGATGCAACCCTGAGGCTTCCTGACTTCCTGGGAATGAAAGAAGTGCTTCCGGTGACAGAGAGCAAGCGGCTCCCTGGACAGGGTTCATGCTTCTCCAATCCTGTTTGGCCTTTAGCTTCACGATACAACCCATGGGATTATCTCTTGATTCCACCCCAGGTTTTTCTATGTTTCTATTTTTATTAAGATATCAAATACTTCTTATTATTCTCTAATCATTTATGTATTTTTTTCTTTATAATTTCATTTCAAAAAGGTGCAGATATAGCCATGGCAATCTGGCTCTAGGGTTTCAGACTCCCAGAATCTACAATGTGGCTCTCTCTTAGGCCAAATATCTAAGTCTTGCCCATGCTGCTCTCACCTTTTTTTTTTTTTTTAAGATTTTATTTATTTATTTGACAGAGAGAGAGAGATCACAAGCAGGCAGAGAGGCAGGCAGAGAAAGAGGGGGAAGCAGGCTCCCTGCTGAGCAGAGAGCCCGATGCGGGGCTTTATCCCAGGACCCTGAGATCATGACCTGAGCCGAAGGCAGAGGCTTCAACCCACTGAGCCACCCAGGCGCCCCATCTGCTCTCACCTTTTGCCACATCCTCAGAATTGAAATCTTATCACTTATAAGTAGATATTACATTAGGAAAAATAACCAAGTTACCCTGAAAAACTTGTAGAATTGGTTCTATTCTAACTTTAAGGATGTCATTTTGTCTTTAAGCAACCCAGAAACGGAAATGCTCGTTTGTGTTTTGAGAACTTCTCAAGAAGGAGATTTCTAAGCCTCCCCTGGTGGCAGTTTAAAGAGGCTTAAGGACCATCTGACAATGACGCCCAGAGGAAGGAGAAAGAACAATGCTGAGAAGCAGATCCCTGGTGTGGTCACACCTGGCCCCTGAAATACAACTGGGGCAGAGAGGGAGAGGCTGGGAACACCTGTTCCAAACACCTGTTTTGAAATTACCACGTGACTGAAACCACATAATGTAAGGAAGTCTCCCTACTTTTGGGACAAGCTGAGTTAGACCACTCGCTGTCTATACTGGTCAGACTTCTAAATCTTCATAATTTCATTCGAACTACTGAAAAAGCATTGGTGATTTTTTTTCCCCCTAGAATTCTAGAAGTCAAGTCATCTGGTTGAGTTGCTCCAAAGTTCCTGCCAAAGACTTAAGAGCCACTATTGAGTAATAGGATATCAGGTAGTACTGAATCCTACTGCCCTGACTAAAACAGAGTTTGGATGGCACGTTGTGGCAAAGATGGTTAGCTGTCCGCCGGAATCCATTCCTTTCTTAGGCACAGAGCTAGACTACGTTCTCAGACCCTCTTGTAGTTAGGTGGGCCATGAGATCAAATTTTGTTCTGGAACCTCAACAGGAGTGAGGTTTGCCATTACTGGGCTGGGGGTAGAAGGGTTTTTAGAAAAGGAGCTTTACCCCCCTCCCCCCAGCGCTCTCTATTGCTGTTGAAGAGAAAGGAGTCCCCTACCCCACCGTACCCCACCCCCGCCAGCATAACTACGGGAGTCAAAGATCTCAGCCGGCCAGTCTCCCCAATGACTGCCTACAGAAGAGGCTCCTGGTAACAAGGATCTTGCCTGGGACTGATATATGAGTGAGAAATAAGCTTATACTATATTTAAGCCATTACATATTTGGGTCTATGTATTACAGCAGTTTAGCATTGAAGGATGGCAGAATAAGTCACCCTGAAATGTGCCACTTTGGCATAAGGATTATTTGGAACTAAAGGCACTTGAAAAACAGCAGGTGCGAGAAGGGCACTCTGACCTCTCCTCTTCCTCCTGCAAGCAGGTGATAAAACTCCCATGTAAAATATGTCCTTCCTATACCAGCAGGAAAGAAACATTCTTATCACCAGAGATGGGGAGTTGAGGTGAACGGAAATCTGTACAGACCTTGTTAAAATAACTCTCATCTTCCTTTAGGTCCCCTATATATTTTAGTGACTTTCCCACAATTACCTCTTTGTTCAACCTTGTTTATAAACGCTTAGGCCTAGTCATTCTTGGGTCTCGGTTTTCCTATGGGGACTCTCACGTACACGTAAAAATCCAAACACTTTTTTCCTGTTCATCTGTCTTATGTCAATTTAATTCTCAGGCCCAGCCAGAGACCCTAAGAAACTACAGGTAAAGTCTGGCCTCCCTTACAACAGATCCCAACCACTATACATGCCCTATTTTTAAATTATATTTTCTAAAGTCACATAGGAGTAGAGATACCTTACTGCGTTTTAGCACTTTTTTACTTTGTCAAAGATGCTTTCATATGCATTACTGCTCAGTGTCACAGTAAGGGAGCTTAAAAAGTCACAATTTAAAGTAATAGAAGTAAACCTATACTTCGACTCCTGATATTATGCAATAGAAAAGTCCACAGAGCCAGGAAAAAACAAAACAAAGTAATTAAGTGAGTTTTCAATTCCTAAGCTGAGTTGATAATAAATATACTTTGAATATTTACTTTTGTGAACCAAATTACCAGTAGGAAATTATTATTAATGAAGATTCATTGTTGTGGTCCAAATGACCAATAGGAAATTGTTATGACACTTGTCCTTACCTGCTAAAGAGGACATATTGATAATGATGCCACCTTCACCTCCGTTTTGCTTACTCATGTAATCCAAGCCCAGGTACGTTCCGCTGATAACAGAAACCTAATCCAGAGATACAAACGGGGAAAGCAACATAGCCATTGTACTTTATTATATATCACAGACTGAAGTTTTTATGGTGATTGCGGACACCCAGGGAAATTTCTGCAAATACTATCTCTGAAAGGTTTTCAAGTGGCTGCTTGCTTTTTTTTTTTAAAGCGAGTCATTGCGTAGCTTTTCTTTTGTTTGCCTACAGTTGCGAGCTTCTCACATCTCTGCAAAAGTTCACTTAGTTGCCCAATCTGAGACGTTATGAAAAAAAATTGTATTCCCATAGCGCTTTGTCACTTGACCTCAAATCTCAGCACCTCGAGAACTGTATATGCAGTATTCTTTTCCTTCTCTAAATATTGGGCACGAAATTTATTTACCCTACTTAGCATATGGTTCTCAGATCTAGGTCTTTCACACACATCCATCTGTTCTGTTTAATCCTTTTGGATTGTAGGATATATAATAGTGGAAACCCTTGATTTCCTATACCGTTTTCATGTCTTTTTTTTTTTAATTTCTAATAAAAAGTCTATTTTGCATTTGTATCTACTTCTTCCCCACCTAACACAGAGGAAGGTGATCTCCCCAGGTTTAGTGTGGACACTGATTAATTTCGTTCAGTTGCAGAAATCCCATTCTCTTTGTTAATGACTGGTTTAGGAGCCCACATGTGACCCATTTCTAGCCAGTGAAACCTGAGGAGCAGTCAGCTGGAGGTGGTCCAGGTCAGGGAAGGGCAGTGGGAGAGAATGTGGCTGAAAAGACTGTTGCTTTTAAGAAAACCAGAAAGAAATGATTACATTAGTCCTTTTCCATCCCTCTGTATGGGTGTGATGGCTGGAATACACAGTTACATTGTTAATACCTTTAAGATGAAAGCTCTGTGAAGGGAAGCAGACTGGAGAGATGAAAAGAAACTGGGTTCTTGGATCACTGTGTTGCAATATTAAGCACTCCCTACCTCTGTGTTGTGTGAGATCACCTAACTCTTTTACTCAGTTCCAAGACCCCGACTTCTCAGTCACCTGGACACAGGGGTCTTCTATAATGTCTGTCACTTAATCTTGTTCATCACTCTTGCACCGTCTTTTGAGAGTTTACTCTGATTGGTTATTCACCTTCCCATGTAGGCAACCTTTCTGTTGTATTCTTTTTTTTTTTTTTTTAAGATTTTGTTTATTTATTTATCAGAGAGAGAGAATGCATGCGCACAAGAAAGGGAAGCAGCAGGTAGAGGGAGAAGCTGAGCAGGGAGCCTGATGCGGGACTCCCATCCCAGGACGCTGTGATCATGACCTGAGCCTAAGCCAGCCACTTAACTGACGGAGCTCTCCAGGCATCCCTGTTGTATTCTAACATTGGAGAATTTACCACTACTAAAAACAACTTGTGGTACAAAACTTCTGTTTGAAGCCTTATTTTCCCTTTTAGATTTAAGAACTTTTCCTTCCAACTCAGACTTTGAGAAGGTGAACATTTTCCTTTGACATCTTAATTTCTACTTTTTGCATTCTTTACAGTACTGCAAAGAAAATGACATGACAGTAATGTGTCTGAAACAGAGGGCATATAGTGGTGGTTACCTTCTTTTTATTTTAAAAAGTCCATTTGGAGAGGCGCCTGGGTGGCTCAGTGGGTTGATCCTCTGCCTTCAGCTCAGGTCATGATCTCAGGATCCTGGGATCAAGCCCCGCATTGGGCTCTCTGCTCAGCGGGGAGCCTGCTTCCCCCTCTCTCTCTGCCTGCCTCTCTGCCTACTTGTGATCTCTCTCTCTCTGTCAAATAAATAAAAATAAAATCTTTCAAAAAAAAAAAAAAGAGTCCATTTGGAGTTTTCCTGACACACATTCAATGTTGCCACTCTACCTAATACTAGATCTAGAACAAAAAAGTCAATTGAAGATTCTATTCACTTAAGCCATGTGTCAGTATGATATTAAGTCGGTTTAGGGAGAATGAGTAAAATCTCCACATGATTCCCTTTACAAAGAAAAAATACAAAACATTAAATGGTTTATATAAGAAGGAAAAAATGTACCTGGCTGAAATAACTGAAGTCAGTTAGATTCTGGTAGTTTCTGCCTAAGTCTCTAGCATGTCCGGACAGAATTTCTGTTTATGCATATTGGCGCTATGCTTTTATTCTCAGGTATTTATGGCTTTGCTGACACCCTGCTTTTGTGTTTTCAAGATCTACTATATGCAGCCAGATAGAAAGTCTGGGAATATTTCAGCTTTAATTTTTAAAAAAAGGAAGATTTATTTCCAGGTCTTTGGTGGAGCAGGATAAAGGATTAATTTCCTATCCATTATCAAGTTAAGAACTGAGTAACTTTTCAAATGAAAGTGTTCTCTGAATAAATCTACAAAACAGGGTTTAATGCTTTGGCTGGGGCATATGTGATATTTTCACCTCTCCTACAACAATCTCTTCCTTATCCCAGGCAATAAAGTCAGGGAAATGTTAAGTAACCACAGAATAAAATGTTTTTGTTAATATTCTAAATATATTTCTTATCCCTTGGCAATATTTATATATCACATAGATTGGGTCATTAAAATATCAAGCATCTAGGGGAAAAAAAGAAAATGATAATTATAGACATGTTCTAGCTACAAACACAAAATAGTGGGGATCTATAGTATCACTTTAGTCTATCATAAAGGTACTCTCAATTTTGTATTTGACCCTCAAAAAATTTTGTATTCCACTCTCAAAAAAAGAAAAAGAAAATCCTATGGCTAATTTCACATAGTGTGAATAAAAATTCACTTAC
Source organism: Potos flavus (assembly GCA_028534135.1). Taxonomy (NCBI): domain Eukaryota; kingdom Metazoa; phylum Chordata; class Mammalia; order Carnivora; family Procyonidae; genus Potos; species Potos flavus. The sequence continues at coordinate 43,818,258 of CM052899.1, forward strand.
TGACCAAATGATCTAATTAATACATGCTTACTCAATAGTTTTGATTATGAATAATTTCTAAATGTAATACCAAAATTATAATTGTGCTGTATTCCAAATCCTAAATTAGTTTTTTCCACAGATTAAAGTACCCTATAAGTTAAAACCACTCATAAATTCCCCTGTACTGGGAATAATTCTTAAGTAACAAAGATAAATGGATAAATGGTAATAGCATATTTGTTTAACTCTTATCAGACATCATGTCCTCTTAACATATATATATAATATATTGTTATATATAATATATAATGTTATGTATTATATATATTTCCATAACCTATACACAAAAAGCACACGTGCACGTATTCACTACTGAAATTTCCTAATCTATCATTTTCTTTATCTTATCTTCCTCCTTTCTGAGGTTCCTTTTAGTTTATTTCTGGTTCTTGTGCTACACTCTAACTCTGATTTTAAAAATTCTGTCATCTAAATCATGAAACATTGCCTTTAAGGTTTCTTGTCTTTTCTCCAGCCCAATTCTCGAGGAGTACTAATATAGATGACCGTTTTTTTTTTTTTCTGAAATCCTTCTTCAGCTTTTGTTTCTGTTTAGTCTTTTTCCATTTTTTTATATGATAAATATTATTGTATTCCCCCTTGCAGAGCTACTTAAAATTTAGCAAGTTCTGCCTAACCATAATAGTTCTACTAGATCTTTAAACATTATGGAGTAGGAGTAACAAAATAGAGAGAAATTACTAATTTAATTTGTAATCAACATCCTTGGGAGCCAAGAAAAAGGAGTACATTTGACAACATTTGTACCCATCTCCTCAACTCTTCCTTAGAGGTAGAGTAGAACAGAGAAATCCACTTCATATATAAATGAGATTGTGAGAATGAAGAAAATATAAGTTTTGACGCTCTGCAGGAGAAATATAATTTATTGAGTGACACTATGTACTAGCACTTGCTGGATACTTCATGCAAATTAGGGTTTATTTAAGCTTAACCATCCTTCTGGGTAAGGAAATTATCTTCATCCTTTTATAACTGGGAAATTGAAGACCAGAGACATGAAATAAAAGTTCATGAATTCTAAATTCAGGACTGTCATCTAGTTTTGACAGAATCCAAATGTATACCCTTACTAGTACAAATCTTTTGTCAACCCTTGTATTTCTGAAAAAAAAAAAAAAAAAACAACCACCATAAGCCCTCTATTTTGTTTAGTTTTTATTCGAGCACACTAAGTGATTCAACATATGTTAGTTACATATCCAAATTAGATTATAAATCCCACCTGAGTGGGAATGAATTATTTAGGCTTATTAAAGATCAGAAAGAAAAGAAGTTTATTACAGAATGGCCTTATCAATATTCAAAGTTAAGTTTACCTCCACCTACCCAATTGCCAGAGTAACCTTTGATAGTTATTCAAAGATTCAGTCTTTCCTGAACATTCCTAATGAGCTCTGGGTAGCTATAAATAAAGCTACTGCCTTTGGCTTCAGACTAAGGAGGAAGCACAGACTAGCCTAATGGAAACAAAAGAATGGGAAGAGGTTTAATGTATCTCTTGTGTGGGAAGAGTGGTGAGATCTGCTGAGTTAAGGATAAGGAAGTAGTAAATTTGGTAAGGAGTAAAAGTAGACGGACAGATGATACAGCTTGGCAACACTGATGTATTGGAAAATAATCCAAACAGCTATTAAAATACAAAAATGAATATCCATGTATGTAAAATATAGAATGGCAGTTTATATATCCAATAAATATAAATTGAACATCTACTCTGTATACAAAACAAAAATTTTAAGCCTTGAAAGAGCTTATAGCATTCTGGCATAAATTGCACAGGTATAAAAATAATTCTAATAAAATTTTAAAATTTGTAAGCCCCATAAGAATTCTATCCTTAGCGTGTACAAGATTCCAGAAGAGGAAGAGATATATGGTGAGGTCCTTTAACTAAGTGGTTACTCTGATGGGGACAGGAACATGGAAGAATGTGCAAAATAACACACATGGTCTCATAAAAGGAGGCAAATTACATCGAGTCTAAAAAATATATAAACCAAACACAAATACTTGCATTATACTAACAAGATAATCAAGTTGGAAAGATAATGATCGGTCAGACTCTAATCTACGCTTGAACTGGGTGTTGCAGGTAGGAGGGCAAGTAACATGTTTTCAACTTATATATAGGTAACAAAGGTTATATCTTGCTCTCTAGATGTAAAATTAAATAAATGGCATTAGTTCCTGGAGTTAAACTAAGGAGTGGCCTATGTCAGCAGAGTCCAAAGAAAAATAAAGGCCAGATAATTTCAATGAGGAAGGATCCAAGAGACTGAGTTGTAACCAAAGGAGCCAAATAAAATTCTCCTGGTCTTCTAGAATTTTCTATTTGCAGGTAATGTAAGAATTTCTAGCCTACGGCAAGTGTTTATTCACCCAGGCCATGTTAGAGCAAACATGCCCTCTCAGCCAGATGAAGATTGATAATTCTAATCCTATTACCTTTGTGATAATCTCTTCACATTTTCATGTTCTTTGTATTAACTCAAATCATTGCAGCTTTCTGAGAGCTGATTTCTGTCTTTTTTTTTTTTTAAGATTTTATTTGTTTATTTCAGAAAGAGAGAGAGACAGCATGAGTTGGGAGAGGAGCAGTGGGAGAGGGAGAAGCAGATTCCCTGCTGAGCAGGGAGCCTAATGCGGGACTCCATCCCAGGACCCTGGGATCAGGACCTAAGCCTAAGGCAGATGCTTAATCTCTTAACTGACTGAGCCACATAGGTGCCCTGACAGCTGATTTCTTAGAGAAAAGACATAGTAGGTGTCCATTATGAATGCAATGAATATAGGAACTTTATAACCTAGTGATCTTTGGCTATGAAATATCTGTAGATATTAGGGATGAAACTATTAAAAATAGCAGTAGTGAGAAAATTGCTGTGTGATTTGTGTTTTACTAGCAGAGCTTGATGCAAAGAAATTCTTGTCCCTTTATATGGCTGTGGAAAGTGCCATTAGTTTATAAAAATATATTCTTAAATCTTCCTGAAGTTTTCAGGAAGTTATACATTCTTTTTTTTTTTCCATCTGGCAACCAAAGGATGCAATGATTAGCCAGGGACAACCACCAAAGATTAATAAAATGTATAATTTTCAGGGCACTTAGGTGGCTCAATAAGTTAAGTGTCTGCCTTTGGCTCGGGTCATGATTCCAGAGTCCTGGGATCTAGCCCTGAGTCAGGCTCCCTGCTTAGTGGGGAATCTGCTTCTCCTTCTCCGTCTGCCCCTCCCCCCCCCAACTCGTGTGCATGCTCTTTCTCTCTCAAATAAATAAATAAAATCTTAATAAATAAATAAATAAATAAATAAATAAAATGTTCAATTTTCTTACCAGCAGAAAAGAATTAAAGGTATCCAGTAGAATTTAAGAAAGAAATGGGAAAAGATCAAAAGCCAAAAAAAAAGAGAACTTAGCAAATTCAAAATTTGAACTAAAGGGGTGCCTGGGTGGCTCAGTTGGTTAAGCATTTGACTTAGGTCATGAATGCTTAGGACCTAAGCATTCAGCTCAGGTCATGATCTCACAGGTCTTGAGATTGAGCCCTATGTCAGGCTCTGCACTCAGCAGGGAGTCTGTTTCTCTTTCTCTCTCCCTCTTCCCCTGCCCCTCCCCCTACTCATTTTCTTTCTCTCTAAAATAAATCTTTAAGAGATTAATTAAAAAATTAAATATGAACAAAAGTATAAGACATAAATCCCAATAAAGGGTAATGATAAATATAAGTGGCTTAAATCCACAAATATAAAATGCAGATATGCTCAGATGTGACTTAAAAAAAATAAGAGCTCACGCTATACTGTCCACAAGAGACAAATTTAACATAAATGTTGACAGGTCAGGTCTCTAAACACACACACATATCCCAGAAAGACTTTGGGGGAAACTCGACACATAAATTTTAAAGTTATTTTGAAAACTGATGATATCTAGGAACACTGGAGACAAATTTTAAAAAGAACTGGAAGGAGTACCTTTCCTTCTTGATTAAATAGAACTTCAGGCATCTGTCAAGTTTGGGGAGAAACTCTGTACCTTTATCAAAGTGGTTCGGTTCTTTTGTGAAGTAGTGTAATTCTCATTACTCCCATCGAGTTATTAGAGTTAAGAAATTATTCATGGGAATGTAGATTCAAGTCAAACATTTATTGACTAAGCACTATCTTCAAGATACTGTGTTGATTACTGAGAAAGAAAGAAAAAAAATAACACATCCTGTTTTTAAGCAGTTTATCACGAAGCAGGGGGCCACTCCCTGTATGTTTATACACACACAGTGGTCCTTCTGTACTTGATCCATGCCTGCTTTACAAGACTAGTAGAATGATCTTAGCAAGGGCAGGGTGACCCCACGCACAGCCTAGCTCTTACAACTTCCTTTGGCTAAGACTCAAGTTTTACCAAACCCCAATATCTTATGTCAAGTGTGTTAATAAAATGGGAGAACCAACCAACTTGTGATACAGAAGATAAAATAGAAATTTTATTTCCTAATGCTACAGTTTTGTAAGTTAAGAGCTAACTGATCATCAAACATTGTAGAATTATACATAAACACACACACACACACACACACACACACACATATCGACTTTCAGGATAAAAATCCTAATAATTACAAAGTCCAACAATCACTTTAGTCTTGCTTTTTGCTACATTTCTGGAATTAAATTAAGACTTAGTTTTTATTTTATTTTATTTTTAAGATTTTATCTATTTATTTGACAGAGAGAGAGAGATCACAGTAGGCAGAGAGGCAGGCAGAGAGAGGGGGGGAAGCAGGCGCCCCACTGATCAGAGAGCCTGATGCGGGGCTCAATCCCAGGACCCTGAGATCATGACCTGAGCCGAAGGCAGAGGCTTTAACCCACTGAGCCACCCAGGCACCCCAAGACTTAGTTTTTAAACAAGTTAAGCCAGGATTGACAAATTTTTTTTGTAAGGGGACAGCTGGTAAATAGTTTGGTCAGTGCACATCATGGGGTCCTTGTCACAACTATTCAACTCTGCTGCTGCAGCAAAAAGTAGCCACAGACAATACACAGATGGATGACCGGAGCTGTGCTCCAATAAAACTACAGACACTGAAATTTGAGTCTCATATATTCATGTACTTCATATTCTTTTTACATTTTTCAACCATTAAAAAATCTAAGATCCATTTTTAGTTTGTAAGTCGTACAAAAACAGGTGACAGGCTAGTTTCACCTGTGGACCATAGCTTGCTAACTCCTAAGTTATGCAGTAAACTATGGGTTTTTTTTTTATATTTCCTGTTAAGATTTTTAAGACAGATTTATTTGCATAATTAGAAGCCTCAAATGTCTTCCCATTTGTAAAAGGAAATACTTCTTTTCCAGCTTTCTGTGACTTCCCTTTTTCTATGTCGTAAGTCATTGTATTGATTGCATGAATGTAAGAACCTTTTCTTCTTTAAAAGCATCATTTTATTACATAAGTTTAGACAATAAACATGGTGAAGATAGCTTACCAAATTAATCTGCACAGTTTTTTCCCAGTTTTTCTCATTATTCACACCAGCATTATTGACCAAAATGTCCAATCTTCCAAAGTGGTCTACAACTTTTCTAAAGGTATCTAAGTAAAAAAAAAAAGAAGATGTTATAGATACAGTCTTGTGTTCCATATGTACATTTCAATCCTACTCTGTGCCCTGAAATTAATTTTCATTTATCTATATAATAGCTTTATATAGATAAATGAAATAAATTTACCTGAAATTAATTTTCATTTATCTATATATAGCTTTATATAGATAAATGAAATAAATTTATAAAGAAAAATATAAAGATAAATTTATAAAATAATTATATATTTATAATTATATAATAATTTTATAATAAAAATTATGCTCTTAGACTGAGACTTAATGCCTTGCTTCTCAAAGCGTGGTTTGTGAGCCAACAGCATCCACAGCATTACCTCGAAACCGGCTAGAAATGCATAATCTGGGGTGCCTGTGTGGTTTGGCTGGTTGAACATCTGACTCTTGGTTTGGGTTCAGGTCGCGTGAGACTGAGTCCCCCTGAGGGCTCTGCACTCAGTGGGGAGTCTGCTTGAAGATTCTCTCCCTCTGCCCGTACCCCAACTCATGTGCACTCACACACTCTAAAATTCTGTCCTGAAGAAATTACTGAAGTTCTGCGGCTTAGACTATGAACAAAAATCCTTTTTTAATAAGCCATATTATCTTTATAAAGCATTATATTAAACACAAGTCATCTCGTATATTCAGATCCCTTATGATCATTTCAGGGAGTCTGATACCCCAGCAAGTAAAAGTGTACTTTTCATTCAGTTGATTTGGATAACTGTAACTTCAATATTGACTATTCATTCTTTTCTCGTTCTCACTATTATTGCTACTTTGTATTACTCGTTTGTGTAAAAACTATGTTCGACCAGGGTAAAGACTGCATAGATCCTCAGGTCTGAAGTTCATTCATTATATTGTCCAAAATCCACATACCCACTCCAGTCCTTGTAAATCCTCCTTAGCCAGTTCATATTTGGCTTTATCACTTTTGTATCAGGAAACACATTATTTCTCAAAGCAGCCTTCGACAAGAGTTCTATAGATTTAAACTCTTTCGTTGGGACTTTTACCATTGGTTCTAGCTCTATTACTTGAGACTATAGATAACAATCATGGCTATTCTTCCAAATAACGGAAATGTATTCTCTGGTCTTAGGGCCAATATATGAGTTCCTTGAAAACAGCAAATCCACCCAAACTTTATTTTGATTGAATAAAATCTAGAATTATTAACAACCACCAGCTTATTAAAGAGGGCATGGATTCATCGGTTCCCAAATGGATAAATTACTATGCAAGTTAATTGCCAAAAATATTGCGAAGGCCATTATTTACAGTATTTTACCATACTGGAATAGAAAACAACAAAAGAAAAACTGTTTACTTTTTCATGGAATTTTGAAACTGCTTAAAATCTCAAATTGATTCCAAAAAGGTCCTCTAGCAGAAAACATCTAAGGAATACTTTTTTTTTTTTTTTGCATTCCACCTGAAGCATGTTCTTCAAAACTCACATCCATCTTATAGGAAATTAAGTTGTTAAATTCATAAATCTAATTGCTTCTTTAATTTTTCCTCATTCTGGTCTCTATTGCATTCCTTATACTCTGCCCTTATCAATATCTAATACGTCATCTTCTCTCCGGCATATCACTGAATTTTGGGCTCAAAATTTAAAAGTTTACAATTCCACTTTTGCTGACATTTAGAAGCTTGGGGGACTCTATAATTTACCTAAACTCTCAACGTTGTATTTTTTTCATTTGTAATATGAATTATGTCGAGATCATCAACTTTTCACTTCTGTATTTATGTGATTTCAAAGAAATCTTCCTTGGCCACAGCCTAAACAGTTTCAAAAGCTGTAGATGGCATTAAATCCTGAAATTGTTAGATTCAAGGCCATGTCTTTCTTAAATGCAAATAAATGCTGATGTCCAGACAACATGTGGATTTCTCATGACCAACATGCCTTCTCCTGGTCACTCATGATGTGTCTGAGTTTCCTCCTCCACAATCACTTATCCTTAAGGAATGTGTTTATAGCCAAGATACTAATTTTAAATACTGGGAAGCAAAACAATTAAGGTTAAATGTCACATGTGAAACTACATAAATTCAGGCAGAAATAGTTTTCAGATGATCTATACTGTTTCCTATTTCATCAGCATGGATGTTGGAATTTGGCATGACTTTATCCTTGATCCAAAATATCATGCACAATCAATAAAACTTTATCCTCTGGCAAAATATATTCCAGAGTGTGGTTCTTCTAGTCGTGCTTATAATTCATGTTATAGGTCTCTATTAGCATTTTCAGATTTAATTACATAATTTCCTTTAAAACAATTACCCTTAGCTGTAGGGGAACACCCTCTTCTAAGGTACCACTCCATCTTCAACCTCTTGCAGAATATCCCAATGTTTCAAAGAAATTCACATTTTCAGTGTTCGTTTAAGAATAGGAGTACTAGAATGACTTTTATGGAAGATTTTTAGCCCCTTGATTAAAGATGTGCCTAACAATTTAGTCTTTCAATAAAATTTTGTGAAATACATATATTTTATTTTTCTACTTTTTTTCCAGAAAAAAATTTTTTTTTCATACAAACCTATCAGGGCTCCATATGACCAAATCTCTTTATTGTACACACCAATATTGTCCTTGATATCTCACAAGTAGATTGTTCTATTTTAAGGGAGGAGACCGGAAACAGGAAAGCATTGAGGAAAGTCTGATAGGAACTTTTCTTCTGCAATTCTAACACTGCAGTACAACTATTATTATTTTTAAAGTACCGTATCAGAGGGGGAAAACCAGAGAGAACACTTGGTTGAAAGCATCTAGCACATCTGTGTTGATGATCCTTGATCTTGCGTTCTAGTATGTTTAAAAGGAAACATTGCCACATTTGGTTGTCATTGAACTCTGCATCTTCCAGCGTTCTGGGAGTTGTTTGCCACAGTCCCTTAGCCTACTTCAACTTTCCAAGTTCCATCTGCAATTTCAATCATTTAGTAATTACTGCAGCAAGCAGCACGGTCTTCGAATACACAAGAGAATTTTGATTACATTATGTGCTGCCAAATGACTAAAATAAGAGATTTCTCAAGCAGTCTTGGTTTTCCCCCCTTAGTTTTTATGGCTATCGGGATGTCAGTAGGAAACATAACAGTCCAAGCTATCTATTGGAGTTTTAAGTGGCTGCTCTCCAGGAGGAGCCGATCTGCCTGCACTGAGGCTGGCTCTCTGGCCCGGGCTGCCTTCAGGTCGTTGCTTGTTCAAGGCGTGTTCGGTGTTGATGGATTGATTCCCCTCTTACCTCTCAGTTGTTCCTGGTCAGCCACATCGCACTGGATGAAGAGAGTCTTCTGAGGTTCAAACTGCTCATCCAAGGCAGCTTTACATTTTACACCTGCTTCAAGATTCCAATCGACCAGCGCTACCTATGGACAAGAGGAGAGGGAGGCATCGAGGTCCTGCGCAGCAGCGAACAGTAAATAAACACCAGGACGCTCCTCTCTTGGACCTCAGATTCTGCAGTTAAAGTTCGGGGTCTCTCCCCAGCCGCTTTGGAGGTCTGCTCAAGACCATCAGCCTCCGCAGCTTTTGAAAGCAGCAAGGTGGGCAGCCCGGGGCGCGCCCCCCAGCCACCCCCCCCCCCCCCGGGAGTCCTCTGGTTGGTGGGCGAGTCTCGGGGTGGGAAGACAAGTTTCCGCGGTCGGGCACCACTCTTACCTTGGCGCCCTTGTGCAGGAGGGCCTCCGCAAAGGCTCTGCCGATGCCCTGCGCCGCGCCGGTCACCAGCGCCACTTTGCCGTTCACGTGCATGGTGCGGCCGCTGCTCCGGGACGGTGGGCGAGCTCGGCGTCTCGGCGCGGCCGCAGCTTTTATGGCCCCCTGCGCGCGCGCGTGCAGCCCTGCCGGGCGCTCTCCTGCGAGTGGGCGGGGATGAAACTGTCAAGCCCGCGCCGGGGAACCCACGGCTGTGTCACCTGGCCCTGAGCGCTCCGAGAAGCCTAGCTTCGCGATCTTTGCCTTCCTGACGCGCAGCCCGGGTCAGAGCCTCCCTTTGGCCTCTGGCTGAGGGGCTGGCAGGGCGCTGACGGGAAAAACAGTAAGGTTATTTCTTAAAAAAAAAAAAAAAAAGGGAGAGAGAGAAAGAGATTACCTTCAGCGCGCTGAAGACCACTCGAATAAGAGGAGGGCAGAGGAGGGGCTTGGGAGCTTGATTTTCTCCTCCTACCCCAATGTCCTCCCCTCTTTCGCGCCCCCCCAAATTAAAAAAAAAAAAAGGAAAAAGCAAATAGAGCGAAATCTTAGGGATGTTGCTCTTTGTCTCAATCTAAGTTTATGTCTGAATTCCCATGTCTTGGCGACTGGAGCGTCAATTGTGTGTCATCTTGACAGGGCTCCACAAGGACGGTAATCATTTACTTGCACAGGACTTCCAGAGTCGCTGTTAGCCTGGTGAACTGTTGGCTCAATGGAATGCTTACTCATTGAATCATACTAGCTTTGGAGGCTCAGAGTTGCCAGTAGGGGAAAGAGGTTCTCAGTCCAGGAACTTGAGTACAAGCTGTGTATCCAGGATGGGCTGTTTTTCTGACCTAACCACTTCTTTTCTTGTTATCACCTGCAGGCTTCAATTTTAATTCTGTAAGCTTAATACCTGGTTGGCAAGTATGATGAACAAAGAAACCTAAGCATTTGGGGAGATGAAAGTCAGGCAAAAGGCTTAACTAACAGCAGAATGAATCCTTTGTGTACGTCTTTGCTGTTTACTGGAGATATGGTTGAAGGTGACTGGGTCAGCAGTGAAGGCGTTTGGGAGGGCTGTGTGAAATATGTGTTGTTGGTAAACTGCAGAAGAAAGACTTCCAAGTTGATTTGAGATTGGATCTTCAAAGAATGCTGAGAAATTAAGATAGGAAAAGACAGTTACATTCTAGCATGATAATTAAAAGTCATAATGTGAAGAGTATGTTGAGGGATCGTATTGAAAGAGAATAGCAGAAGACAAAAAAAAAAAAAAAAAGGAAATAAACAAAAACCCAGTACTTCTAGTGGCATGCACAGAACAGAGAAGAAAAGGAACGAGCTCCTCAGCAGGAAGGAACTACTAACAGAGAGGGAACCGCTAGAAGAACATTGGACCATGCTGGGGGAGCAAAGTGTTGCAGTACATATGGGGAAAAATAGCTTCAAGAAGAAAGGAGTGGTTAGTTATACAGACTAAGGAGCACAAGGGAAAAACAGATGGAGGGACGCTTTGAATTTTTCAAGAAAAGAATCAGCGTGAATAAATTTACAAGGCACAGAAACGAAATGGCTGAAATTTAAGGAGAAAACGGCTGGGGAGAAGATGGGTATCGCAGGAGTTCAAGACATTAAATGGAAAGAAATAGATTGGACAGTAGTTGGAAAGATGAGAGGGAAGGACAAGAGGACTGATTCAGCTTAAAATGCAAGCAGTGCGTGAGACGGAGAGGAACCCGAAGCAGTCGGCAGGTGCAGAAGAGCATCGGCTTCAGACTCACACAGAATGGGTTTGGCTCTTACCTCTGCTTCTGACCAGCGGTGAGACCTTGGGCAAGTGGCTTCAACTCTCTGTGCCTCAGACTTCTTAGTAGAGTAGCAGTTCCTATAAGAATTTGGTGAAAATTAAATTAGGTAATACATATAAAGCACTCTTCCAGTGTCTAGCACAAAGTCATGCAATAAATATCTGTTCTAAATAATTAGTTCTGGATTATGCATAAATAATACATGTGATATAGAAAAGAAAACGTGAGAAACAGTTTTTTTTGTCTGTTTGGGTATTTATTTATTTATGTATTTACGTATTTATAGTACATAGGAATAATTGGGATCTAGGGCAGTGAGTACATTTTAATCCCTTTCCTCTCAGCTTCCATTGTCACCACCTTTGTTCAGACCCTTAACTTTCTCCTGCGATAGCCATAGCAGTTAACATCCTGAATTACTTTGCCCACAAATTTCCTAAATCCAGTTCAGCTTCCACACTCCTCCCAGGAAAAGTTCTAACGGATAGATCTAGTCATGTTTGGACATTCTCACTTTCAAAATCCGTAAACTATCCACTATCCACTGCATGGGAGAGGGCACAGCTTAGCCTTCCACGCTCCGTGTCTTTCTTATAGTCCTTCTTTAGAGCCTAGGAAATGGAATGGGGTAAAACCTACCCCACTCTCTAAGCCTCAGGTCCTTCCATCTTCTGTCTTCTCACTTGAGGATGCTTCCCTTCCTACTTTCTTCACTTGTCTTCCAACTCAGCTATGAAAATTCTACAGTGGAAACACCAATCGCACTATTCTAATGATCTATCTCTGTGTGTCCAGCTTTCCTTGAAGGGATAACTGGGTCTTTTTTTCTGGCTATCTCCAGCATCCAGCACAGGGCCACCAAAAGTGTGTGCTTATACCTGTTGTACATGTTGAATGGAGAAAAGTACAGATAAATAGGAGATTGTGTTTGAGAGAAGATGGAAAATTTGAACGAGATGGTGAGATCCCCCATATACTGTGATTACCTTTTTGCACAACTTACAAGTTAAGACTGGAAAAAATATTGGTATGGTATTTTTTGAAGCAGAGTATCTTGATATTTTTCTCATATTTTGTATTAAATGTACATTTTGACTTAAAAATACCTACAGGACATTATATATGTATATTCTAAAGCCAAAAAATGTCCTCTTTACCCAGTAAACACACCCCGCCCATGGTTTCTGAAATACATTTCTCGGCTTATGTGCTGATAGCATTATTCAGTTTCATTGACACTAGCTATACAATTTTATCATCAATGTAATTTGTGTAAAAATAAAATGTAAAAAATAATTCTTAGGTGAAACTAAGTCAAATCTGGAACAAACCATCATTCATGTACTTTTGTGAAGCATCCCTATTTACTGTTATATATACTGTATGTTATATGTATAATATATTATAATATATTGTTATATTATAATTATAATCAATGTTATAATATTAATTAATATATGATATCATAATATAATTAATACCATAATTATAATATTATTATATATATAATATATTTTATTAAGTAACTGAACAAAATTCTCTTTAAAAATTAAATAATAGATTAGAAGGGATGGTTTTTCTCTCAATACAATTGCAAGTATTGGGTATTGAACATTTACTCATCTCATAAAGGCTAAAAGCATAGCCTCGGCAATCAAACTGCCTGCCTCTGGATTCAGCTCCTCTGCCTCCTAGCTGTGTGACCTTGAATAAATTACTCAACTTCTCTGAATCTCAGCTTCTTCATCAGTTAAATGAGGATGAAATAGTACCTATTTCACAAAGTTGCTGTCAAGACTATACTGAGATAAATAAATTCAAGTGAAGTGCTTGGTCCAGTGACTGGCACATAACAAATGCTCTAAATATGTTATCATCACTAAGCACTACACATAGATAATTGCATTTATTATTTATAACTGAACAGTGACATCGTTATTACTGTGGTCATTTTACAGATGAGGAAAACAGGATTAAGGACATTAGGGAATTTGGCCAAGGTCACTGATCTAGAAAATGGAAGGAGATGGTTTTGAGTCAAGGGGTGGTACTGACTGGTACTTCTTTTTATTTTTTTTTTAATTAAACCTTTTGAGATAACTGTAGCTGAGCAGTAGTTTTAGCCGTAATTGAATAATGTTTTCTTTAAGAAAGGCGAGGTAAAAATAGACTTGAATTCAAGTCAGAATTCCTAATCAAATATATGTTTTCATACACACACTAGTTTTTGTTGGCTCAGTTCTGACCTGTTTAAACAAACCACTCTTAATTTGATTTTCCTTCAACCCATGCCCGGGGTGTGCATAGACATCCCAAGATGCAACTTGTCATGGGCCAAGTTAAAGATAGAGACGAATCAGTCACCTGATAGAGATCAGCTTGTTTAATTTTTAAATGACCACATATAAATCAATATAGAAATAGACTTTTTCTTTGTAAAACCAAAAAGCGCTGCTGAAATAAGGCAATTTCTACAAATGTTGGGGTCAAGGATTCTCATTTTGGCTTTGCCTGCGTGAGCTAGAACAAAGGACCTCTCTATGTTTGAATCTATACTATGTTCTTATTCTTTTGTGTGTTATCACATTTAATCCTGCAAGATACATAGTATTATCCTCATTTTACAGTTGAAGACACTGAGGCTCACAGAAGGCGAATGACTTGTCCCAAAATCACACTCTGCCATTTAGCAACAAACCTGAGTTCAAACCCAAGTCATGTAACTCCCAGAGCCTTTGCTCTTTCTGTTCCACTCGGCTGTCTTAGACAGGTGTATGCTCAAATGCAGTCTCTTCCTCTTTGCTAATCATGTGATCTTGGCCCGATTACAATTACTCAACCTCTGTAGTCCTGAGTTCCCTGAGCTGTGAGGTGGAGAAAATGTTGACAAACCACGGAGCTCCTGGTACAGTGCCTGGCCATACTTGGTGACCCATAAATTATTACTATTAGGTTCTTCTTCCTTAATGTTCATATTTCTTTCTGGATTTAGATATAAAGACTTTGTTCAAAATGGGAAAACAGTGATGATAAGGGTAAAGTTTCAGCTCCAGAATACAGGTATGAAGTATTAAACTTGCATAGGGTATTAGTCTGTGAGGGTCCCCATAACAAAATACCACAGACTCTGTGACTTAAATGAGAGAAATTTGTTTTCTCACGGTTCTGGAGGCTGGAAATCCAAGATCAGGGTGTCGGCAGGTTTGGTCCCCCCCTGAGATCTCTCTCCAGGGCTTGCAGATGGCTGCCTTCTCCCCGTGTCTTTACCTGGTCTTCCCTCTGTGCACGAGCCTGTGGCGTCTCCCTGCCCATTCAAATTTCCTCTTCTGACAAGGATACAAGTCAGATTGGATTCGGTACAACCCTGAAGGCCTCCTTTAAAGTAAGCACATACTTAAAAGCCCTATCTCTGAACCCGGTCACAATCTGAGGTACTGGGGGCTTCAACAGATGCCTTTGAGAGGCAGGTGGAGACACGATTCAGCCCACAACAGATAGGTTTTCCTGTTTGGAAATGGAAGTCTGTTTATTGACTAAACTCTATTGGGGAGCCCTATAGATGAAGTAAGGATTGAACCCGTTTTGTACCATGTGACCACCAAGGCATCACACATCCCTGTGACTGGAAAGAACTGGGAGGCCAGAGGCACGGGAGAAGAGTGGTCAAGATTACACATGTGTTGGTAATCTGGGACAAGGAGGGAGAGAGAAAGAAATTCCTCTCTTGCCTGTGATCTGAAGATTAGGAGAGAAGAATCTGAATAATTACTGTACCTGATACTGGCTGGAATCAGTTGTAAACAATGGCTCTGAAGTAACTTCTACTTACTATGCTGTGCTTATACGGTTTGTAGGATTTACTCAACAAATGTGTCTTAGGCACCAAAGATATGAGGGCATGAGGACACGCCATCAATAAAACACACGGTCCTACCTTCCACAGAGCTTGAAACCTAACCTGGCTGGGGAGGCAGACGCTCACTGGGACACAGGCAGGTGTGTGGGAGCAGGGGTCAGGGAGGCTTAACCTAGTAAGGTGAGACTGGGGAGAAGCAAGTCTTCCGGAGAAAGTGCTAGTTCTCCTGAAACCACTCCTTCTCAGAGAGCAAGAGAAAGGACAGCGTAAACAGGGTAGATCTGAAGGTTCTAGGCCTTCGAAGGAAGGGGAGGTCTAGGTATTCAAATAGTCAGGAGAAAGATAAGAGTTTGGGATGGTGGTGGGCATGCAGAAGACGGGGCTGGAGAAAAAGGCAAGAATCAGACCATGGAGAACCTTTGAAACCATGAAATGGGCTTCAGATTTCACTCTCAGATGATAGCAATCACCGGATGGCTTTAAAAACTCGAGAGACCTCTCAGATTTGGGTGTTTGAAAGATTCTCTTAGGCTGTGCTTGGAGAATGAGTTGTAGTCAGGGGCAAAAGAAGCAGATCAACTGTATTTATCGTGCTTTACTATTACAGAATTTAGGAGTTTGGGGGAGAATAGGGGAATGGGAGCACCGGTAAGACTTTATCATGATGCCAACCACAAAAATCAACCTGACAGGACAGAATCAAGTAGAAGAATGTCAGTGAAACCCTCTGGGGACAGTCATCCATTCTCATGTCCATTGGATCATTTTCTGTTTTGAGTTGGCAGTACTCTGTATAACAATGAAAAAAAAATGTATATAATTCTGGATGTCAGGGCTTGTACATTTGGGTCTTAAATTTGGGGAAGGAAATTTTTTTGTGCTTGGCTGAGCTGTCCCCCATGTGGGAGGTTATTTATTCTTGCTGAATTTTTGGGTAGTGTTCTAGAAAATCTTTTAGGACTGGCCCTTTGGCAATTTAACCATCTTGGTCAGAGACGAGTAATCACATTTCACAGGATAGTAAGGAGAATGAAATTCAAGTTTCCCGCATGTAAGGGATTCCTTATCATTTTTAGATCTTCCTAACCATAGGGGAGAGAACAACTTCATCCATTTTCATGGTTGTGTAATAGGAGGTCTTATCAGACATGGAGACTTCTGAAAAGTACCAGCACAACTGACCTAAGTCTCAATACACTCAAATACACAACCAAAGTCCTCTGTGGAGGGAAGATTTGGAGTCTAGAACGTGCATATGTTGCTGATGTGCCATTAGTGATGAGCATTTTTTCAAGTGATGCCACCACAGGTCCTGGTCTTCAGTAACTGGTAACAATAGAGGGCACATTTCAGAAGCCCATTGTCTAAACTGTGAAGAGACTCTTTTAATATGTGATTTCTTTTGTTTCGTAAATTCTTAGAGATTTTAAGGTAGTAAACGCAATAGACTTCACAGAGTAAGGTGAAGAAACAATCAGTGACTCCATTTTTGGTACTGACGGATAGACTATATCATAGAAATCCAGCCTGGGAAACTTGTAGGATTTGTGACTTGGAAGTCAAGAGAATTTGCCCTCATGTAGGCTGATGTGACTAAGCTGTGTGGGCATTTGCAGATCAAACGCTCGGTGTTCTCATCTGTAACATTATGGCTTGGGTAAAGTTGGGACCATAGGCTGCAGTGGTTCACATCTGCCCATCCCACTTACCACATGCTCTCTGTTCTTGAACTATTGCTAAAGAGCAGTGTTGCTTTATAATAACGTAATTAAAATCATTAGAAAACAATATGGAGGCTAAATATAACATTTACTAATACTATGAAATTTACAACGTAGGTCTCTTCTATATTGGATGTAATAATGCAAACTTCAACAGATAATATATGTTAGGTTGTAGAGTTTGAATTGGCCATCATTATGTCAGAAGCCTAAGAAGAGACATGGTTACTTCCTTCTTTCTTTTTTTTGCTTCAACTCTCCCCTTCATTTTCATTTGAGATTAGAAGCAACATAGTGCAGGAACTTGTCAGACACCAGGTATTTTTAAATAATAAATAGGAGACACATTTGTTTCAAATGGAGACAACTAGGTTAACTTGTAGGTTGAAAAAAATTATACTCAAGTTATTGTCACTGACCTGGGACTGTCTTATATTTATGAACTGACTTCTTCAAGATAGTCTGAAATGAGTAAGTAGCAATAGTTAAGTGCTTTACAATTTATTGAGTACATTTCATGAACACTTTCTAGTTGATCAGGGAACATGCTAGAACTTCTGGAGCTATAGCTGATTAAAGCAGCCTTTCACATTTCATTTGCTCCATGACTCACAAAAGACCACAAATAATCAAGGAAGTTAGGACAAGTGTATGTTTTTCCAGATACTCCTTTTAAAAAATGTTATAGTTTGTTTCATTTTGTTTTAAAATGTATTTGGACATACCCGGAGAACTCAAATTATCAGGCTTTTTAATTGAATCCTAACACTGAAGTTGTCTTTTCAAGATTTTGACTTTTATATCAATATGACAGCTTGTTTGCACTCTGCTTTGGAATTTAGTTTTTCTAATTGCTGTCAACCTTTGAACCTACAAGGTCGAGATCTTATATTACATTGTGTAAATGACAGTACAAGCTAACTATAGAAAAATTCCTACTGATAGGCCCTATGGGTTTTAACTGTAACTATGCAAGTAACCTAAATATCCTGTGAAATTAGGGGAATAGTCTGGCTTAGA